>OV702292.1:132890066-134101074 GCA_916181665.1 Avena sativa | reverse complement strand
GAACTTACACTTTGGTATGTTATAATTTTCAATAGTATCAATCCATACTATAAATTATAACATCACCATATCATGACACTTGTCCAGCAACAATCTAAACTAGACGCCTCTAACTTATCAATTGCAAGTTTTACGTGGCTTAGGGCTTTCGAACATAGAACCGTCCATACCTACGAACATGGAACCACAATGATGATAATCAAATTATTAGCAACTCGCTGTAAATCAGATATTGACTATAGTAGGAGAGACAAATACCCGCTAGCCACTGATGCAAAACTAGTTGCATGTCAAGCGTGGAACAGATCTCATGTGCGAGGACATGTAAAGTTAGTCCGGTCTGCTTCATCCCACTATGCCACCAATATCCAAAATACATAGAAGAGACAATAACATGATCATCAACGCCCACATACTCATATGTGTTCTACCCGAGCAAAGTATCTACACATAGATCAAGCTCTGATACCACTATTGGGTTCACAGCATAAAAAACAAAAAAATCTATGATATGAACTACTAAGCACCAAGATCTATCTACCTAGATACAATCAACGGGTGGATATACATTCATAGAGAACATACCCTTAAAAAGCGACAAAGTGTAATGAGGTTGGACTCATGGATAATGTAGTCGTTCGCTTGCCGATCTCAAGATTGTGAGGAAGTCCAGCATCGCAACTCAGTGACGCATCCGTGATCGCACACACGTTCGGTCCTCCAACAACCTCTGCTTCCTCGCTTGAGCGATGCAGCAAAAATAGCAACTCCTTTCAAACAAAGCCACCGGGAACATGTATCTCGCTAATCCGAGACCATAGAAAAATAAACTAGAGGGGGAGAGAGATTCTTCACGAGGATGTGTTAAGCGAGAGGAGGAGAGGGCGAGCCTTTTATAGGGAGAGAGGGCAGTCCCCTCCCATGGCCGGCGGCCATGGAGGTGCCCCCACCTCTTCCTTCATTCATGTGGGTGGATGCTCCACTCACATAAACATGCCTCCACTCACACTTCCACTCACATGCATTAATTTCCACCAAAATTAATGCAACTCTCTCATTAAATAAAACTTTTTTATTTATTTTATTCAGAATTTTGTTAATTACTTTAACTAACAAACATTCACATAAAACCCCCTGCAACATTTTAATATCACATGCAGAACCAGTTTCAGCAATTTCACCCGAAACAATTCCGGTGTCCATCGAAATGATTCCAGCATTTTCTTAATATTTATCTAAAACAAATTTGCTCCAAATGGTATTGGTATCCCTTAAGTGTACCACCCTATGGTTCGCGAATAATGCAGGCATGGTCGAGACCCCTCTCCGATCAATAATCAGCAGCGGAACCTGGAGATCCGTACTGACTCCCACACATTCAACGATGACTCCAGTGATCGTGTGAACCTTTAACGTTTGTAACTAAATCCATTTGTCTCGCGATATATTACATGTCTGAGATTCGATCATTGGTATCCCCATGCCTAGTTTGATCTTGTTACCGATAAGTACTCTTTTCTCGTTCCCGTGATATAACATCCTAATGATCTCATCACTTGCTTGTAAGCTACATCAATGTGTTATCACCGAGGGGGCCCAGAGTATATCTCTCCATCATCGGGAAGGACAAATTTCACCCTTGATCCATGTGCCTCAACGTAACACTTTCAGAGTACCCAAAACCCACATTTATAGTCACCCTGTTACGGTGTGACGTTTGATGTTATCAAAGTACTCTTATGGTGTTAGCAATTAACATGATCTCATGGTATAAGAATAAAAGTTACTCCGTATGATGTTATAGCAATTTTAACACAATGGCTTTGATCGTATTGCTATACTTCAGATGAATGTTCATCACAATATTCCACCAATATTGCGTTCTCGTTATTAACAACATCCAATGCCCATGATCAAGAAATCTTGATCATCTTATTAATCAATGAGCTAGTTTATATGAGAGGCATACGATAGTTCCTTGGTCTCATGCAAGTTCAGAGCCCTGGCCCAAGCAAATGTCACACACGCACACGATAGTTCCTTGGTCTCATACAAGTTCAACATGTTACAAACCCTAGTGTTATGCCAGGAGGATGGAATCAGATGAACTAGCTAGTCCATCATAAGAGGAGGAGAGAGATAATTCAACAACTCAGTTGTTCAATGAATTGGACAGCTCTCCTCCTAACATAAAACAATATCAGCCCAACAATGTTCATGACTACTCCATCCACACAAAGTGAGGTCTGGGGCAAATTCAAAACAGGGTAATCATATGTAATATTAATTGGAGTAAACTTCTCTAAACCTTGGTAGAAATTTAGAAAAATAACAGCGGGAAGCTTCAAAGATTTCCATAGTGGCTCTTGATTTAATTAGATGTTGAAAGACTTCATACAATTAAAAAAAATCTAATTTAGTAGCAATGTATTTGAATTTTTGAAAGTTCAGGAAGGCACATTCCAGAAATAAAAAAATCTAGTTTGGACAATTGTGGCCACGAACGGCCCTAAATTAGCCCCTTCCCTGCTTGAGTCAAGGTCCGTATCATATTTGGTTGTACTTCTCCAATCCGTGACGTATTACGAGACAATGCTTCCCACGTTTGATTCTAGTACTACAAACAAATAGGGCACCGGGATATATATAGATCCTCCTACTTTGACGTGCTAGGACACCGGGATCTCGATCTGACAATGGAGTTCACATCGACCACCAAGCCGCTCCCGTGCCTCGGCCTGACGGCGTTCGCCGTGCGCCTCCTCGGCGAGCTCGCCGAAACGAGCGGCAACGGCAACCTCGTCTTCTCGCCGCTGTCCATCTACGCCGCGCTCGCCCTTACAGCCGCAGGCGCCCGGGGCGCCACTCTACAGGAGTTCCTTGCCGTTCTCGGGGCGAGGTCCCGCGATGAACTCGCCGAGATCGTCCGCGGCTTGGCGGAGCAGGCCCTGGCCGACCGGTCGCGGACGGGCGGGCCGCGCGTGTCGTTCGTGTGCGGCCTGTGGCACGACGAGACCCGGGAGCTCAAGCCCGCCTTCCGCGACGCGGCTGCACAGTCCTACAAGGCGGAGACCGGCGCCGTCAACTTCAGAGAAGAGGTCGGTACCCTAAAAAACAGTTTCTTTACCGGTTATGCCATGCCGTGCTCGTGTTTTCTAATCGATTATAATCTATCATGGTGTTCGTCTCCGTTCTGCAGCCAGGTGAAGCTGTGAAACTGATCAACGCGTGGGCGGCCTTGGCAACGGATAACCTCATCGATACGATCCTTCTCGACGGTCAAGTGTCCAACCAGACCGACATCGTCGTCGCCAACGCTGTCTACTTCAAGGGGATGTGGGACGTGCCTTTCTGCAAGGAGTCCACCGTGGACGACAAGTTCCATCGCCTCGACGGCACCACCTTCGACGTGCCGTTCATGCAGAGCAGGCGGCGCCATTACATCGCATGCCACGAAGGGTTCAAGGTGCTTAAGCTCCGGTACATGGGCAAGGACAGCTGGTCGCGCCCGTCGCCGTTCTCCATGTGCGTCTTCCTCCCAGACGAGCGCGACGGTCTCGCAGGCCTCGTAAACATGATCGCGTCGTCCAACGCGGATTTCCTGCGCGAGCACCTGCCGACGAGCCTCGTCACGGTCGGCAAGTTCAGGCTGCCCAGGTTCAAGCTGACCTTTTCAGGGGGCATCTCCGCCGCTCTCCGTAGGTTGGGACTCGAGGCGGCATTCGACGAAAAAGAAGCCGACCTGGGCGACATGGTGGAGGACGACGGCACAGGCAGGCCGTTAGCTCTAGACAGTATCGTGCACAAGGCAGTCATTGAGGTGAACGAGGATGGCACCGAGGCGGCAGCCGTCACCATCTCTATGAAGGTCGGCAGGAGCGCCCCGAAGCAACCCCTGCCGGTGCACGTGGATTTCGTGGCTGACCACCCGTTTGTCTTCTTTGTAATCGACGAGAAGTCTGGCGCCATCATCTTCGCAGGGGCCGTCCTCGAACCCTCGCCGGCGATGCCTGGCGAGAAGCTTCTTCCCCGGGGCCCAGTGCACGCCGATGCTGACAACGGGCCAGTCCAGTGCCGAATCACAAATGAAAACGCCAATGGGAGCCTAATGTCGTCTCTTCGTCATTGCCTCCGTTGCTTGTTCGGCTAAGGACTTAATAAGGAACGTGTACATTAATTTGTGGTTGCATGTACTATCTAGCATAGTGCCCGTACTTAAGTAAACATAATTTGCTCTAAATATTAGCTCGTGTGATACGAAATAGCTCCTTGCATTTTGTGGCATTACATAATTTGTGAACATAATCAGAAATGTATGCCCAAAGCCAATGGAAAATAAACCATTCTTACTGTGCCCAAGATAGGTTTATTTCTATTGAATATTTTTTTGGGAGTGCTAGGCGTCTCCGGGGATATTTCCCACGGATCCCCGCCTCCGCTGCTGACACGTGTCCCCTAAAAGCCCCTAAATTTAACTTTTGTTAAAAACATACACGCTTTTGCTGCATGTAGCAAAAACGGTTTGCTCACGATACAAAAATTAAAAAGACAGATCTCGCTTGAGACCTTGTGGGAGACTATGTAGCAAAAAAATTATGTAGCAAAAACACAAACCGGTTGTAGCAAAAGAACCTGCTACCGTAGCAAACCCGATGTTACTGTCTCAAAAAAATTGTACTATTATAGCAAAACAATAGAGCTGTAGTAGCAAAACAATTTGTAGAAGAACTCTGACACCGTGTGTAGCACCGCCACAGGGTCTTGTAGCGTCGCGCCTACCGCATGTAGGAAACCCTAAGCCCACATGTAGCACCGCTGTTGGTCGCATGTTGCAAAACTCGACGCCGCTTGTAGCACCACTGCCAGCCACACGTAGCACCATCGTGGGCTGTACATAGCAAACCTCGACGCCATGCGTAGCAAAGCCGCTGGCCTCCGGTAGCAACACCACCCCCATTCGTAGAAACGCGGCCCACCATCATAGTAACCATGGGTCGCACCTTGCCGTCACCCATGGAACTTGGCCCTGGTTAGGGGCGGAGCATGGAGGCGAATTCGACATGCGGTGCTAGGCGTCGGAGTGGAAGTCAACAGACTCCTTGACGCCAACTTCATCCGTGAAATCAAGGAGAGCACCTGGGTAGCCAACCCTGGACTGGTCCCCAAGAAGGACATCGACATACTCTGCATGGGTGTGGACTACACGTCCCTAAACAAACAATGCCCAAAGGATCACTTCCCCTGCCAATGATCGACCAAATCGTCGACTCCACCGCAGGCTGCAATGACTCTCGCTCCTTGATGCCTACTCAGGCGACAACCATATTCGGTTGAAGGTAGAAGATCAGGAGAAAATCGCTTTCATCACACCATTCGGAATATACTGCTACAACGCCATCCCCTTCAGGATGAAGAATGCACGCGCCACCTATCAACGGTGCATGCAGGCCTCCCTCAAGAACGAGATCGGCAAAAACATCCAAGTCAATGTGGACAACATGGTCCTCAAGACCAAGGAAAGCACCTCACACATCAAAGATCTCCATGAGACCTTCGAAAACCTTGACCGCTACAAGATCAAGTTGAATCTGGTCAAGTGCGTGTTCAATGTCCCATCCGGACAATTACTCGGGTACCTCATCTCCAAAATAGGAATCGAGTCAAACCCGAAAAAGATAAAGGCCATAATGGCAATGGAGAAGCCAAAGAACATCAAGGGCGTCCAACAGTTAGCTGGACGCATAACTGCACTCAGCATGTTCATCAGTCGAATGGGCAAAAAAGCATTGCCCTTCTACCAGCTCCTACGCAAGACGGAGAAATTCGAGTGGACCGCCGAATCTTAGGTAGCATTCGAAGACCTCAAACGTCTGTTATCAACCTCACCAGTACTAGTGACCCCAGAGGAAAAAGAGCTAATGTTGTTATACATCGCCACCACCAATCAGGTGGTAAGTACTATGCTCATCGTCAAACGCGCGAAAGACGGTAAGATCCACGGGTCCAGCGACCCGTGTATTACCTCAGCGAGGTGCTCACACCAACCAAACAACGGTATCCGCACTACCAAAAGCTGACGTATGGAGTCTTCATGACATCTCGTCGAGTGTGCCATTACTTCATGCAGCATTTGATTGTGGTGGTCAACGACGCACCACTATCATACATCCGCAACACCCGAAGATATGGGAAGAGTTGCCCTCTAGGGAACCAAGATGTCCCCATGGGACATCAGCTATGAAAGGCGAACGAAGATAAAGTCTCAGTTGCTCCCGGACTTCCTAGTCCACTAGATGGAACTCCAAATACCTGAGGTACCAGACATGTCGGGTGTCTGGTCCATGCACTTCGTCAGATCGAAGCAAACTGAAAGCACGGGTGCTGGTGTCATATTAACATCCCTACAAGGCAATAAGATGCGTTCATTCTGCGGATGAAATTCCACGCGTCAAATAACGAGGCAAAATATGAGGCCCTCATCCACGCCATGTGCATGGCAAAAGCTTGTGGTGCCATGCGACTGATGATCTACGGTGACTCCAAGGTCATGGTGGAGCAACCAATAAACCACTGCAATGCCATCAATAACAACATGATCGCCTATCATGACCTCTATAACCCCCTAGAAGGAAACTTCTATGGTGCAAGCTGTGGCACATCGGTCGTGAGATCAACGAATAGATCGACAAACTGGCCAACATTGGGTCCTCCTGCGCATCCATACTGTCTGGCGTCCTCTTGGAGCAGATATGTGAATGGTCAATCAAAGCCAAGTCACTCGTCGGCACTCAAGAACCCACAACTCACTCGGGGGCTATGACACCTGATAATAACAAGGGGACAACCAAAGCAGAAGCAGATCCCTCACCCAAAGGGCCCATGGAAATCATGCTCATCGAGCCCTCGTGGACTAAACCATACATCACGTACATGATGCGCAGGGAGCTGTTGGACGACCCGACTATCGCGCAACACATCTCCCGTCGATCGAAGGCCTTCACCATCATCAACGGTGAACTCTACAAGCGAAGCATCACTGGCGCCCTTCAACGATGCGTCACTAACACCTACGGCAAAGGCATCCTCCTCGACATACACAAAGGCACTTGCGGGCACCATGTCAGATGTCTCGCATGTGTTGCAAAGGCCTTACGAGAAGGCTTCTCTTGGCCAACGGCAATGCAAGACACCGAGGACCTCGTCAAAAAGTGCAACGTCTGCCAGAGATCTGCAGACAAACCACATGCACTAGGATCCGAGCCACGGCCAATACCATTGGCCTGGCCCTTCGCGCAATGGGGACTCAACATGGTTGGCAAGTTGCAGAAGTCATCGCATGGCGATCATGTGTATCTCCTCGTCACAGTCGACAAGTTCACCAAGTGGACTAAAGCAACGGATGTCACCAACCAAAGTGGTACCACCGCTGTCAAATTCTTCGAGTCCATCGTCTATAGATTCGGGGTGCTACACAACATCATCACCGACAATGGATTGAACTTCACCCTGAAGGAATTCCAAGGCTTCTCGAGAAGATGGGGATCAACATCAGCTACGCCTCCGTGGTGCACCCGCAAACAAACGGCCAGGTCAAAAAGGCCAACGGCCTTGTCTGCAATGACATCAAGAAAAGGCTCGTTTGACCTCTTGAAAGGGCAGCGAGAGCATGGCCTGAGGACCTACCCTCAGTCCTATGGAGCCTCCGGACAACGCCACGGGCTATACACCTTTCTTCCTGGTGCATGGCGTTGAAGCAGTACTACCTGCCGAGGTACGCTACAATAGCCCTCGGATAGTGGCCTACAACGAAGCTGAATCAACAACCACACTTGAAGACGATGTCGACCTGCTCGACGAGGCCCGTGACATCACCAACGCATGATCAGTTGTATACCAACAAAGCCTACGCAACTATCACAGTCATCGACCGTGGCCTAGGTCCTTCTACGAAGGAGACCTTGTGCTACGGATCAAGCAGAAAGGACACCTCAAGCTGGAATCCCCTTGGGAGGGACCTTATATCATCATCGAAGTAATTTCAGGTGGCGCCTACCGCCTCAAGGACGTGGAAACTGGAGTCGCATGCTCCAATCCTTGGAACATCATGTAGCTACACCATTTTTACACCTAGATGCATTTACTTTTCAATGAGGCTACTTAGACAAAACATGTACCCGCTACCTGCAATGAATAAAGATAGTTCCTCTACTAAGAGATGATCACCTACTTTTCCCTCTATGCATTACAGCACTCGGGGGCTACGCCCCCTCAAGACATTTTGAAATACTGTCAATTAACTTTACTCAAACACCGCTCGTGAAGGCCTGAGTAGATGAACCTACCTAACTATTGAATCTTTGAATTCCGAGTACCTCAGCAAAGTATCGAGACTAAGGGTATTTAGGATAATGAAAAGGCCTAAGCATAAAAACTTCGAGTGAACAATTTTTTTTACAACAGGTCAGTAGGCCAACACTCTTAAATATAGGCCAACATGCCAGCACTCTTTAGAAAAGGCTAACATGCCAATGTTCCTTACAAGATTACATACAATGCACTCCGCATGAAAATTACAACACATAACGCACCCGCTATGCATGCTGGTGATCGCGTTGCTGCTGAAAAAAAACAACTGCTCGCTCCTATCAATATGGCGAGCTATGCATATAGCTGGGCCACGAACAACTTCGAAGTGTGGAGAAAGCACCCTATTGGACCCATCCGCTGTTGGAGGAAGATCTTCAGCGATAGCCCGCACATCTATTTGCGGACATTGGATCCGAACAAACATGAGCACCCCTGCAACTAGTTGAGCGAGCACAAAGGACACAATTCGATTGCGATCACAAAATCGCCTCATCAAACCCAGCAAGCTCGTGGGCCAGGATCTAGCAGGAACATAATATTATGTACCGCATCCAAAAATTGATGGACGCCCTTCATGCGCTTCACAACCTTGTGAACCCTTTCATGGAGCTTGGAAAGTACATACGCTCTATCCCTGTCTATCCATAAGGATCTTCCAACCTCTGAATCCTCCTCCCTCTGGGAGTTCAGCTGAGGGTTAATGATATTCTCTTCCTCCTGAGGGTCACAACTGACAAATGCAACAAGAATGGCACATCACAACAGCCGGCAATTTAAAAGGACATAAAGGAATTGAAATTGTCTTCGAGTACACTGACACTTCATATACTCGTTGACATACTCCAACTACCCAAATAGATACTCTTCGCGATTTGCATTCCTCTCTGCCTTGGACTTCCAAATGTCCGCAAGACCCTTAAGGGACAAATTACGTCTCTCCAGACTCTTTAATTGATCATGGAGTCGTGCATTCAACGACAGCTCAGCAACCCTGCCAGTCGATTAGGGTTGAATCGAGGAATCTTCAGTCTCTGAAGAACTCGAGGACACATCAACTGCCTCGTGCACAGTAGATGAGCAAAGATGACATTCGGCTGACAAAGAAGCAAAAGGCAAGACACAAAATGCCCCCTCGAGTCATACACTTGGGGGCTAAGAGGGGATACAAAGCATACTGCAATTAGGTGAACAAAACTAAACACTTCATCATATTCATAAATCCTTCAAAGCACACTCAACAAAGGGAAAAAATTACAATAGCCCTACAAGTTCATCACCCGAAGGCTCCTACTACTGTGGCACCCTAAGACACAGTGTCTGAGGGTTTGGCAAAACCCTCTAGAGCGCAAGTCGCATCTAGATGCTTTTGTTCTTCAAAGTACTTTTCGACCAGCAAGACAGAGGGAGGTCCGTATTTCTTGGCTCGCTTGATGAAAGTATGAACATCCCTGCCTGCAGCTGCTAGAGGAAGGGAAGAAGAGACCTTGTAAAAATTGGCCTTCACATTGTTAGTCGCCGCAACCCCGAATGCCATGGACGCTCCAGTCGCCTTCTAGACTCGCTTGAACTCCTTCACCAGGTGCCCTAGTGATCGAAGCACATCCAAAAGCCCACCAACATCCTCGACGGCAACATCCTTTGGAAGGATCTCCTGGTGGAAATGTCTCAGCACACCCTTGGCTTCACCAGCATATCCTTCAAGAGGGCGCCATGAGCTTCGACTGTCACAATAGCAGCAGTCATAGGATCCGGACTGGCCTAGGCAGAGCGATCAAGGGGAATACCCGCAGTATATGTAGGAGAAAGCAGAAGCATATTCAATAGACCGAAAAAACCAAGACAAAGAAGAACTCGAAAGACCTACTCACCCGACAAAATCTGAGCGATGGCGATAAGGAGATCACCCAACTTCTCCTCATGCTCCTTCGACGTGGCCAGAAGGTCCATTACACGATGCTTGGCTTCAGCATTATGCGTGTCAAGAGCCTCTTAGGTACGTATTTCCATATTCCTTATGCGGCCGAGGCTCTTCTCAAGCTCCTCCACACGGCGCAAGCCCTCATCTCTCTTGGCTGCCTCAAGAAGATTAAGGTCAACAGAAGGAAAATAGTGCCAGATCAACATGAAAAATAGCAGCATTTACAGTCCATGTGGTCTCTCTCCACCTCCATTTGGACATACTTCTGTCCTGCCTCCACCATTCTATCGTAGGAAGGGCTAACAAAACACTCGAATCGGTACAAACAGACTCAAGGGCTTCGCATGTGCAACTAGAAAAATAAGATAGTAAGGCAACTTACATGATCATTCGAAGATTTCGAAGGAACCTGTAGATCGGCTTGCAGGGTCACCCTCTTCTGCGTATGAAGCTTGGCCGAGCCATAGGAATTGTAGCTATCATGACCATCCGCCGGATTGGTGACCACCATGATATCATCAGATGCCACGCGACGACCCCCTCCTCCACTTCATCACCAGCATCCGCACTAAGTGCAGAGTTGGTGATGTCGATACACTGAAATTAAATATAGAACAATAAAAACCCTCATGAGTAGAATGATAGAAAATAGGACACTTATGAGCTCAAGTTATCGATATTCCAGTCAGGCTTCGACTTCTTGGCAACTGGTACTAGCAGTGCAGCCCGTATAGGAACTACAGCGAACAGATGAGAGGCGGATGGTGAGGCATTAGTATCTGAATCTTCCAGCATTGAAGCATCCGACTCCTTGCTACGGCTTCATTTCCGAGCGCCACCAACACTCTCCTCCTTGGCAATCTCAGTGGGAGGAACGACTGACTCAGAATGGCTTGTCGCCCCTGCTACCTCGTCCTCCTCTCGCAGAGGAGGCATCAAGCCCTTCACCTTTAGACCCTGCGTTCGAAAAAATAAAGAAATCACATTACAAATCAATGGTAACATTTGTGAATGAAGGGTAACAAAAGTCAAGACTTACCCGAGGGACAGGCTTTGTCGAACTGAATGGGGAAACCGAAGTCTCCTTCGGGCTTGTCATCCATAGTAAAACTTGTAAGAGATTTTATCTTCTTCTCCAACTCTACAGACGACAAGCCCTCCTCAAAGGTGCGCATTGAATCTGACGAGCCAGTATACTTCCACATTGGTTACACCCTAGCCTAAAGAGGTTGAGCCCGATGCTGAATGAAGGTTCAGATGATATACACACCATCAACTTCTTGACCACGAACAATATGTAGCTGCTTCACCCGATAATACAGAGCTTCGACTTCGGCATCTTCCCCTAGGAGCACTTCGTTTCTCTAGGATGAATCCTCTTGACCTTGGCACTCATGTAAAGGGGGTCAGCCTATAGTTCTGATCGCCAATCTTCTGATCATGGATGTAGAACCACTAGACTCTCCATTCCTGAGCAGAATCAACTATCTTGAAGGAGAAATACTGCTGGTTGGGGCGAATGGAGATGCCCCACCTGCCAACTTCATAGACGTGACCCCTAGATCCCGACTACTTATTCAAGCTATACAATTTCTTGAATAACCCAAAGTGCAGCGCAATGCTGAGCCAGCACTCATAGAGGGTGATGAAGAAGGCTACATGTATAACTGAGTTCGGCGACAACTTATGTAGTTGAATGCCATAGAAGAAAAGAAGACTGTGCAGAAAATCATGGGCAGCAAGCGACAGCCCACGAAGAACAAAAGCCAAGAACATCACCCTGAACCCATTTGGAGGATTGGGGATTACCTCCGGTCCAAGGATGATGTAGTGCTCCTCGGCCACCGGGATCAGGCCGGAAATGCAAAGACGGTGCAGCTCCAATTTCTTCACCGTCGATTGCCACCAGCTACCATCAGTAACCCTAGAAACATTGGTGCCTTTCTTCTTTGGGGCAGCAACGATGCTGGAGCCAGCACCTCTGGTGGCCTTTCCTTTGCTCTTTCCCATGACAACACTTTTCCTCTTCCGTGAGGCGCGGATGAATGCACTCAAGAATACGCGCAACACTTCTAGTGCAAAACAAGGAGGAACAATGGTGGGGCGCAAGAACACAGAGATGGTGAGGAAGAAGAAGTGAGATTGTTATTGCGATATTACCCTCTCTTATATTGTGGCCTAGACAATCTCGACTGCTGGATCTCGATCGTGGGAACGAGGTGCTCCTCCAGTGGAGACACGTGGCGACCAAGGAAAAAACCGTCGCCGCACTTTCCCAACTATGCACGTAAATCAGGAGACATGGTTAATATCAATTTTAATGCGTGGTGCGGTCAAATCCGGTCATTCTACTGCCAGGGCCCACTAGGCCACGTCCCATCAGTCTTTTCCTACTATCGGTTGAGCTCACCGATCGTCATGCCTGATGTCATAATCAATTCAAACAAAACTAAGCTCATCCGTGAGCCCAGCAAAACATTCGACTACATTCATTCGAGTAACTTTTCGGATGAAGCTATACCATGAGGAGAAGGCTGAGTTTCTGCTCGAGTCTACGACTGGAACAATCACTCGGGGGCTACTCCTAACAGGAGCGTTGGTCGCACACCCGACGTACTTTTGGGTCTAGTGTAATCCTAGGATATTCTCAGCCAAGGGCGTTAAAGCACAAGGACTTAAGTCTATACCTGAGTCTACGACTCGATAGACACTCGGGGGCTACTCCGATCTGAAGCACTAGTCGTGCACCTACAAGATCTTCGAGTAACACGCTCCAAGTACTCATCTGAATGTACGATTCGGCTAAGGACTTGGGGGTTACTCCCATAGGGATCGTTGTTTCAGGCATTTAACAATATGACGGCATCAACAACATCCGCGGGATCATCCAAAGTACTTCTAGATTAATGAGGTCACGCAATCAGAAATATTAAGTCTCTTCTCGAGTCTACGACTCAAGAAGACACTCGGGGGCTACTCCAATTGGGAGCGTTGGTTGAGCACCCTACAGAAAACAAGAAATTCATGCAATTACCCATTGTGTTTGCTATGCCTGCAATGATGACATGCCTACAACAATTGAAACTATTGGTGACTTTTCCCACACAAGCTCCAATGCCAAGTTTAGAGACAACTATCTCCTTGGCCATCTGAAACACCTTTACGGTGATAAACTTTTGGATGTTGTGTCTACATCATAAAGATAAGACCGACATATATAGTATGATGGCCTGGCAATCGCACCTACCGCGCTCTATCATTCAAGTACCGCACCAACATGTGTGATGAAAAATCCTGACGGACGTGTTAGGTACATAAAACACTAAAAATGGAGTTCGACTCAATAAGGCCTCCGCGGCATGAGTCGAATTACACCAGCAATTTCTGAATTCGAGTCCGGATACTCGAGTTTGAGTAGGTCGTGTTTATTTTTGCCCACGATCAATTAACTGGTCCCGATCCATTAGGCGAACCAGGAACATGCGCTGCAATCTGTATAAAGTATATGAACATTTTAGTCAAGCCTCATGAACCTTCGAGCGAATGACTTTCAAAGTCTCCACCCGAATCTTTGATTTGACTAGAGACTTGGGGGCTACTGACATAGGTATGCCCTACGGGTACCTATCATTGGTCTATCTGGTCTGGCCCAACGGGAAGTCCACATGATGATATGCCAAGGATGGTGAAGTCCATGATGATTTTGGTGAGGCCAAGCCCATGAAGGGTGCGACTCCTTGACAAACACGATAGGATTATATAGTAATGTTTAGGGTTCCACCCTCAATCTGTAACTGACTCGGACGTCTCCCAAGATCTGGCTTCCCCATATAAGGGCCAAGTGGGAGCAATGAGAAGGGAAATCAATACTTTCATGCATACATCCGTTAGATCTAATCTACGCACCATTGCCATCTCGATACCCCTGTAATCCTTTGTATCCCGATTAATCAAGAACAGACAAGTAGGAGTATGGTTTTCCCTCCGATGGCCTCAACCTGGGTAAACCTTGTTTCCCCGTGTGTTTGTATGTTAGCCGACGAAGTCTTCAACACGCCGCTCTTCCTCAAAACACAAGTCCATTAACCATGGGCATTGATGTGATCACCCCACGTCAAGTGGATTTTATTGTTATGGACATGTGAATTAATTCCTCTAGTCCTATAATACTCGGAGGACCCTTTTTAAGAACCATAAGTGTTGTTATCGATTCCAAGGAAGTGAATGTGATGTTTTGGTTCCCTCATAAGAAGTGAATGGAGAACTTCCCAAAAATAAAGAGGTGGTTGCAAGGGAAAAGTTCCCACATGATCTCTTCCCCTCTTAAAAACAAGGTATGAAGCCTAGCTATATGACAATAAAGAAAGCACTTACGAGACCCGGTTGTTTTTATTTTGAGTTCTTTTTTTGACCCTGCTTTTATTTTGAGTTCTTGTTGTACAAAATATTATTTATTTTTGTTTAGTTACTAAGTTTTCAACAAAGTACCAAGTTTTACCCATTTTGGATGAGGAGGTTTACTATACATACGCGGGCTGCAGAATTCTGCACGCTGTTGTTCATGAAATAATTTTTCATTATTTACTAGTATCTCTGATTGGGCTAAATTTCCTACTATAGTTAAGAAATTTATCCTCTATGAAAAAAGTTGTCAAAAATTTCTAATAATTTTAGGTGTTCGAGAAAATTACATTTTTTTGACCAGCTGATTTTCTAGACAAATTCTGTCATTTGATGCAAGAGTGGTATATTTAAACTTTCCTTGATTATTTTTGGGTCTTTTGAAATATTTTGAATATTTTCTACTTAATAAACACTCTTAACATTTGAGATTCTAATTTATTTGAAGTTTGGATAGCAGTTCAGATATTATCTTTGAACCACTAATATTGCTCCACAGAAAAGAAATGGGAGAAAGTTTTGTGTTGAAGTTTTTTGACAAGGAATGGAGGATCACCATACCATGAGTTATCCAAGAATGGTGAAAACCATAATATTTTAGATTCCCAAGGAACCCCACTGGACCTATTACACTCTTAGTTTGCACACATCTAAACTTTGTTTTTCGAGCAACATAATATTATCGCAAAAATTTGGAGCATCTATATCTACTTTTGATTTTTTGAGTTTTTTTAGCAGACTTGATTTTGAATAAAATACCACCACATGTGGATGTTTTTATTTCTTATCATTTATCTACTAGAGTAAAACCAATTTCAAGTTCAAAGGTCATAAAAGAAAGGTGAATGGATGAATAGTTACATTAAAAGAATTCAAGACTCGTATTACACTTTGTGTGATGTTTTATTCTTAAGTTTATGATATATTGTAAGTGTCACATGTACTAATAGTTCTCATTTACCTCATGCATGTTTAATTTTGAATTTATCTTTCATGTTAGGAGATGAGTAGTACTATGGACACTTTTGCATGCTTATTCCTAGTGGTCAAAATTCTCCCTATTGCTAGCCTATCTACAGAAGTTCAAGCAAAAATTGTAAATCCATAAATCCTTGAGTTAAGTTATTTGCATTAGTGTCCACTATACCTACATATATGTATCATTCACTTTCTAGTAAATTTATCATGTGCTTTTTGATCTTTATTCCAATCTATGTTGGTTTTGTCTATGCTTGGCATGGAGAAGTAATTGGGGGTCCCGAACTTGATAGGAACACCAAATTAACTAATTAAACTTGCCATTTTGATTGAGAATATGATTTTTGTTGACTTGACATGAGGTTGAGGGGCTAAAATAAGCCATGCTTCATGGTAGACATTTTCATCTTAGTTAAGTTTATTAGTTGATATCATGTCATATTTAAACTTTGGCTATCTGACTATGCTCTAGCCTGAAATGGTCCGATGAAACTTAATTTGTGCGTATATGTATATGCAAGTAAGTGAACATTGGGTTGTTAACATAATCCATGTATCATGGTGGAAATTTTCATCCTATGGCCTATGAATAAGTAACCCAGAATAAAAAGCCATCAAAAGAAAACAAAAGGGTTCGTGCAGGATGTGCATAGTGTACTTGTATTTTCATTCAAGTATGGATGATCACAAAAAATGGATTGATCCCTCATACAAAGGGGCAAGAGATACCAAAATGCTTATATTCGATGACACTATTACATATATGATGATCAATTGAAGTAGAGAAGCTAACTAGGTGGCATGTGGTGCATGTAATCATAGTTGGGGGTATGAGACAAGTCAATTGTAACATCCCAAAACTTTAATCCAAGTGATCAAGATCAAATCTACCCAATTTAGGGTTAACAAAAACTTTTTCTATTAAAAATCTTTAAGCATTCATATGAGTGTTGCACTTAAATAGGAGTTGTTTTGAAATGCCATTATTGAGTGATCTATTGGTTGTAAAATGACTCTAAGGTGAATTACACATCATCTAGATCATCCCCAAGGAAATCCCAAAGAAAAAGAAATAAAAAAGAATTAAATTAGGAAATGGTCACTTTTGCCATTTTAATCACCTAGCCCACTTTGGGTATTCCTAGCACTTAAATTCCAACAGAGACAATTATCGATTTTTGCACCCCTTGCTAGTACAAGTAGTGATGTACCAAGGCCCACTTTGTGATCTCCCAAAAATATTCAAACTCTATTTTTAAATGACATTTAAAAATTGAATCTAGTTTATATGTATAGATCACACTTATTCAAAAACCACTCAAATGAATTCTATTTGGCAAATCCTAGCAACCACAGTCTACCAAGCATCAGATCAAAGCACCCACCAAAAATCTTCACAAAATTCAAATAAAAGTTTCATGCGGCCATTTTGTCAAACAGTTGGCAGCCAGA
Organism: Avena sativa; assembly: GCA_916181665.1. Lineage (NCBI taxonomy): Eukaryota > Viridiplantae > Streptophyta > Magnoliopsida > Poales > Poaceae > Avena > Avena sativa. Next base: position 134,083,958 of record OV702292.1, on the reverse strand, counting down.
AAAATATTGGCCTAACTAATACTATTGCCAATTGGTTTCTTGTCCCCCATTCGACCCTCTCTACTCTTCCCTGTCTCCCCTCGTTCCAACCAAGTCAGCAAGGAGCTACCCCTAAGCCTGGAGCAGCAGTGGCGCGCCGCCCCAATTTGGTCGTCGCCGGCCAAGCATGGACAGCACGCCAGAGACACCGCCGCGCCAAACCAGCTTGCCCACTAGCTCCACCCAACCCTACCGCACTCCATGTCCACCCCTCGATCACTACTAGCCCCTGGACCACCCTAGAGAAGTGCCGCCCTTTCCTCTCTGCGCCGCGCCAGAGCACGCCAGAGCACCCTCACTGCTAGCACGCCACAGACCGCGCCTCGACCGCAGACCGCGCACGCCGCTCTGCCTTGACCACCTCACCCCGCCAGACATGGCCGTGCACTGCCACGCGACCCATAGTCGCCAGGATCACCGTCGAGCACCGCCTCTGTCCCTCAGAGCGCGGGAAGCTCCCGACCGTTAGCCACCGCCCCTAGCGTCGCCATTAAGCCGTAGATGACCGCCAGCAGACCGCCCACCGTCCGCCTACCTCGCCCACGTCGGTAGCCCCCTGTGCCGTCATCAACGACGAGCTCCGCCTACACTCGTCGGTCCCCTCGTCAAGCCTATATAAGCCTCCCCAGCACCATTTCTTCACACCATTCTACTCCCCTCTCTCCACTGACCGTTTCCCCTCTCTCGCCGGAGCCGCTCGAGTAGCCCATCGCCGGAATTCCGCCGAAGTCATCCGTTGCAGAGGAGGAGAAGTCCCTGTCGATTTCCTCCACCTCAACCCCTGCCGTGACTGCGCCTGAGTCCGCCGTCATCGTCCAGTTCGTTTGCCCGCATCGCTGCACTAGCTGGAGCCCTGGTATGTCCCCACCGTACCCCTACCAACCGCGCTAGGGTTCAGACTCGTCGGCGACGTGTCCGTCCTCGACGACGACCGTGGGCCGTTAGATCTAGCTCTGATCGTGTGGTCCTTATCGTCCCATACCGCTTCGCGTTTAATGAGTCACTGACAGGCGGGACCCCCTGTCAGCATCCCTCAGCGCCGCGGAGTGTACACGGGCCGGCCCATTTAGTTTCCCGCGTTGACCCAGTAATTCAAATATATGTTTTTCTTTTTAGAGGTTTTCACAGCTAAAACTTTGAGTTAGACTCAGGTTTCTCAACTAACTGCTTTTTCATTCATGCAAACAAGCACACGATACAACACACACCACAACAATCAAAGGGAAAACAGATGGTTTGAAGAACCATTCTGCAAATACGATACAATGAGATGATACATCTCATGCTACGACAGTGCTCTAGTGCATCTACTCATCGTCGATGAAGTCGGAGTCTTCATCATCAGTGTAGAAGTCCACAGCATCCTCTGCCAGAAAATCGTCATCGTTGTTGAGGTAGGAATCCATATCTCCCTGGATGTCTTCACCCTCATCTTCTTCTTCTTTTGCTACAAGATGAGCTTCCTGCTCCTTGACGGTCTTCTCGAGGTCTGCCACCTTCTTGCGAAGACGGGCGATGGTGCGATCCTTCTTGGCACGCTGGCGACGAAGAGACTGGCGATCTTGGACGAGCAGTGTGAAAGTCTAGGCCTTCTGGTTGGTGATTGCACGGTTCTGGTTGGCTAACTCTCTGGCATTGTCCAGCTCCTGCTGTCGGTCATGAAGCAAGAAGTCAAGGTTCTCCACTTGATGCTTCAATTCTGGGTGACTTGGCATCTCCATCGGCATTCCCATGAAGTCACGTCTTGCATAGTGGGCAAAACGGGTTCCTTGAATCTTGTTGACGCTGAGGGCACATAGACGTGCGAGAGCTTCATGCATTGCCCTGGCTAATCCATCTAGCCAGTTGTTCTCTCTCATAGAGAACTGAATTCTCCCGGAAGTTGGTGCTTCAATGCTCCCTCGAAGATCTGCGGTGACTAGCCATTGTAGGTCTCCTCCTGGGGGTCCTGGAAGTTGAGCTCCAAGAAACTCCGGATGTGGGCGTCCCAGAAATTCTGACAGTGAATCTAGATCCCTCTTGAAGATCAGCTGACCTCCGTTTCCCAACTGGTAAAACTTCCTAAACTGAGTCTCCATCTACAAGAATTTAGGATGAGGAAGTTAGTGAAGTGATCAAGTGTGTCAAATTTTAAGTAGTAATGTAAGAATTTTGAGTAACATGAATTTTTTTGAGAGGAAGAAAATTCCAAAGGTAAGGGAGGAGATAGTTTTTCATAAATACTCACTTTGGTTTTAAAGTTAATTTTTTTTTGGGTTTGACGTCCATTCTAACTAGGGTCTCCTATGGTCAGGATGGCTCTGATACCAACTTGTCAACACCCGGATTTTTAATCCCAGATGCCCGTTATGCCATACCTCGCAATCCCAGGATTACCATTTTTGCAAGACATAACGGATTGGATATCACAGTACCTCATCCATTACAAACCATACATAAGGGTTTACACAAATAAGGATCTCATGATCCAGTCTTTAATACAACAAGCAGCGGAAATAAACGATAGCATAGCGGTGGGGTCCATCTTCAGGGGCACAGGCAATGCTGACGAAGGCAGATAGTCCTAGTTATCATAGTCGTCCTGCTGACCATCATCTTGATAATCTCCTTCATAGTCTGGCCATGATAATAGCCAGGGACAAAAGCCATGAGTACTCTTTAAGTACTCGCAAACTACTACTAGCAAGGGTTATGATTCCAAGTTAAAGTACTGAATTGAAAGAATAACTATCAAGTTAAGTTTGAAACCTAAGCTGAGCTCTGAAACAAGAAAAGATAAAATAAAAGTCTAGAATCACTTAAGTTGGGAAGCTATTTTCATCTACACAACCCTGTTGTGGTCAAATCAAGGTTCATCATTCATTTCAAAGTATTTAGAAAACATCTGACAACGAAACAGTATGGCCATTCCAACTGTCCATAACCGCGGACGCGGCTATTCGAATAGTTTGACACTCTGCAGAGGTGGTACACTTTCACCACAAGATTCGATACATCTGTCAGGGATAACCCTGAGTCATCATACTTAGTATGCAGATAATCAAACATAACCTTCCCTTTACACACCCTAGTATAAGCACCTCTCCTATGAGCATGGCCTCCCAACCATGACCATCAGTCATCTTGGGCACTACATAGGTGGACAACATTGAGAGGTAGCCTCAGCTCAAACCTCTCCCGTGAGGGAACTAATACTAATGCATATAAATTTCCAGCTAAGCCTTACCCAATTCAGGTAATGTGGTTGTACGGTAAATTTGGAATGGTATCGCATCCGAATCCAACCATCAGTTTTATAAAAAGGGTTAAGGCTCATGCCTCATCATTTTCATCATCATAAACCAATTGCGTTTCTCAACACATGTCAAAACATCTCAATAGAATGACTCATCATTCCAAGGTTTTCACAACTCATTTTCACCAAGTGTTCCCATCTAAAGTGACTCAAGTTTTGATCTATTCTAAAACACTAGGTTAAGAGTGTTCACTAAGGTGGAAAGGTGGGATCAATCTCATGCCATAGAATGACATCTAAGGGTTTCTAATTAGGTCAAGTTTTATACTCTTTATGCTACCTTCAAAATTAATTAAAGAACTTGGTGTCACCTAGGGGGGGTTGTGATCAAAGTATGCTTAAGGCATCTTTACTAAACTATCTAGTTTTATTCTAGCTTGTTACACTAGCTTACTAAAGTAAGTTTGCAAGGGTTAGCTTGCCCTGCTAATAGTGGCTTGCCTTCGTTGGTGCAGTGGTTGAAGTTTTCTTCTTCTTCTTCTTGGTAGAACTCCTCCTCCTCGAAGGCTTGGTCGGTACTATTGTCTAGAAATACATAGGGAGTGCACAATCACCAAACAATACTTAACTAGGCTAAGTAGTATTCTAAAGCACACAATTGATGATCTATTTTCATCCCAAACATCACAAGTTTTATTTCACTAGTTTCAACCTTTTTGTTTTGGGAAAGTAATTTCTACTCATTGAAATATTAACTAAAATTTAATATTCACCACCAAAATATGGGATCATGTGGACACATGTCCTCACCACATATTCTAACATGTGGGAATGAGATTTAAAGGTTGGATTAATATTACTTTGGTTTAAGTTTATTATTTAATGATTTAAAGTGACTAGAAATGCCTATATAGCATTATTTTGGTACTAGTCCAAAGTCACTGCATGTAAACCTTAATATTATTACATATTTGGATATATATGATGAAATGTGATTTTTGAGAGTTGGAATCAACTCAAAAGCTAACTTGGTTGATTTTATAAAAATGTTGCAAGTTGTAAAAGCTTCTGTCTTCTTATTTTTATTAGGAGAAATCTATAACTCTAAATGAATTAAATCCAACGGGCTTGGATAGAGCATTTCAATACCTTTCAGACAAAATTGGTTTCATGCAATTTGGATTTGTCAAACTCACAGAATTGAATTTTGAAACACTGGACAGAAACTATATTCTAACTAAAAAGAAAAATCCTAATTTGAATCCATGGGCTTGCGCGGGAAAGGAAATGGGCCGTCCCACTGCGCTCCGCGCAGCGTCGCGGGCTGGCATAAGTGAGGGCCCCACCCGTCAGTGGAACAGGAGGGTACCGAAGGGATATGGATGAAAGGTGGCCATGCGATTAGAGGGTAGATCGACGGCTGAGGGTCGTCGTCGACGACAGACGGGTCGCCGGCGAGCTCGAACCCTAGCGCGGTCGATGAGGGTGCAGTGGGGGCGTACCGGGGCTCCAGCGGGGTCGGCGATGCAGGCGAACGAAGTGGAAGACGACGGCGGTTCTCCTGGTACAAGCGGCGCCTCCTGGGATGGCCTGGATCAACGGCGCCCTTCTCCTCCTGAGGCGGTGATTCCGGCTGCAATTCCGGCACTCTGGTGCTCGAGCGGCTCCGGCTGGCGGTGGGGAGTGAGAGTGAGAGGTGGGGATGAGAATGGTGTGAAGAGAGCTTGCTGGGGAGGCCTCCTTATATAGGCGAGCGAAGGGTGCAGAGCGGCATGGGCAGAGCTCGACGTGGGCGACGGCACAGCGAGCTAAGGGCATGGGCGAGGTAGGCGGACGGTGGCCGGTCTCCTGGCGATTCTCTATGGCTTGATGGTGCGGCAAGGGGCGGTCTATGCTAGTCGGGAGCAGGCTGGGCACTGGGCGCGGGCGGCGGTGTTCGACGCGGTTCCTCGGGGCTGCTAGTCGCGAGGCTGCTAACAAGGATGTCTGGGCGGTTGCTGGGCCTGCTACGGTTGCTGCCACGGAAGGCTAGGGCTTGGCGAGGCCGGTGCTGCTCTGGCGGGCGCGGCGCTCCGGGGTGATCGGCATGGCGGACAGAGACATGGGCGTGAGCAACTGGGGCTTGTCCTCCGCTCGATTTTGGTCGGGGGCTGGTCGAGGCGGTGCGGTGTGATGGCGCATGTCTGCCAGCGGGCGAAGGAGAGCGCGGGGCGGCTTTGTGCGAGATGTCCATGGTCGACCTGGCGCATGGCGTCGGGCGGCTTGGCACTGGAGCAGTTAGGGGAGAGGGAGAGAGAGCTAGGGCCGGGGTTTGAGCTGGGGGGACAGGGGGACCGAGTTAGGCCCAAATGGTGACAAGAAGTACTGCACACTATAGTGTTTTGACAAATGTTTGATCTGTGTCTGCCACCTGTTCGATGAAATGGCCGCAAGAGACCAAAGTTTGAATTTTGAGTTCAAAAATTTTGGGTGATCTCCACTATTGCTAGGTAGTCTCTGGTTGCAAGGGTTTTGAAAATGGAGCTCAAAAACATGGTTTTTGAAATAGGGGTGATCTATGCATATGCATTAGATTCAATTTTAAACTGCCATTTAAAATAGTTTCCATAATGTTTTTAGAAGATTAAAAGGTGGGCCTTGGTACCTCATTATGTATACTATCAAGGGGTGTAAAGATCCAGAATTGTTTCTATTAAGAATTGAGTCCTAGGAATAGCCAAAGTAGGCATGAGAGTTAATTTTGTCAAAATGACCATTCCTTTATTTTAATTATTTTTTATTTGATTTCTTTTAGGAAAAGTTTGGGAATGATGTAGATGATGTTTAAATCACCTAAGAAACATTTTAGAAGCAAGGGATCACACAATCATGGCAATTCAAAACAACTCCTATTTTAAATGCACACATATATGAATGCTTTCATTTTAATTATGGAAAAGTTTTTGTTAATCCTAAATTTGGATGATTTGATCTTTGATACTCTTGGATTGAAGTTTTGGGATGTTACAAACCTTCCCCCCTTAAACAAAATCTCGTCCCGAGATTTACAAGAAAACTAGGAACTAAAGAGATCTGGGAACTCTGTCCTAATGTAATCTTCGCGTTCCCAAGTGGCTTCCTCCTCGGTATGGTTGCTCCACTGAATCTTGAGAAACTTGATACTCCTGGTCCTGGTGGTCCTGTAGGCCTCTTCTAAGATACGGATGGGCACTTCCCGATAGGTCAGGTCGTTGTTGATTTCCACAGCTCTGTGATCGATGTTCTTGAAAACTTCAGTCTTCTCCGGCACTTCTAGGCATTTGCGGAGTAACGAGATATGGAACACATTATGGATGGCTGACATCTCTTCAGGCAATTCCAACTGATACGATACTTCTCCTCGACGGTTCAGAATCTTGAAAGGTCCGATATATCTGGGGGCTAACTTTCCCTTCAGACTAAAGCGTTGGGTTCCTTTCAATGGTGAAACCTTGAGATATACGAAATCTCCGACATTGAAAGTCAGGTCTCTCCTTCTCTTGTCAGCATAACTCTTCTGTCTGGATTGGGCGGTCTTGAGGTGCTCACGGACTTTGTGAACTTTCTCTTCGGCTTCTCGGAGAATGTCGGGTCCAAACATCTGACTCTCTCCTACTTGCGACCAATTTAAGGGGGTACGACACTTTCTTCTGTATAGGAATTCAAATGGTGCCATCTGCAAACTAGCCTGATAACTGTTGTTATATGAGAACTCTGCGAATGGTAGGCAGTCTTCCCATTTTGATCCGTATTCCAACACACAGGCTCTAAGCATATCCTCAAGAATCTGGTTGACTCTCTCAGTCTGTCCATCTGTTTGCGGGTGATAGGCGGTACTGAAATTTAACTTGGTTCCTAAACCTTCCTGGACTTTCTGCCAAAATCTTGAAGTAAACTAGGTTCCTCGATCTGATACAATGGTCTTGGGGGTTCCATGCAGACTAACAATTCTAGCAATGTACAGATCTGCTAGTTTTGCACTTTGGTAGGTTGTCTTGACACGTATGAAGTGGGCTACCTTAGATAGTCTATCAACTATGACCCAGATTGAGTCATTTCCCCTACTAGAAGTAGGTAAACCTGTGATAAAGTCCATTCCGACAGAATCCCATTTCCATTCCGGAATCTGCAATGGTTGCAACAATCCTGCAGGTCTCTGATGCTCTGCTTTGACTCTTTGACAAATGTCACACTTGGCGATGTAGCTTCCGATCTCTCGCTTCATCTTGTGCCACCAAAATTGCTCCTTCAAATCTTGATACATCTTTGTTCCTCCGGGGTGGATAGAATAAAGGGTATCATGAGCTTCCTTCATGATAACTTCTTTCAGCTCCGAATCTGCTGGAACACAGATACGTCCTTTGTACCATAGTACTCCTTCTTCGTCTTCGGTGAATCCAGGTACTTTGCTTGTACCAATACGATGTTTGATCCCGTTGATACTCTCATTTCCCTTCTGGGCTTCCTTGATCTGGCTAAACAAAGTGGGTTGAAGTTCAATGCTAGCTAGGAATCCTTTGCTAACTACTTTAGTCCTGAACTGCTCCAGCTCCTCATACAAACTTGGTTGCTTCTCCTTGATCATGGTATTAAGCCTACACGGCAATCTGCTAAGAGCATCCGCTACCACATTGGCTTTGCCGGGGTGATAGTGAATGTCAAGGTCATAATCCTTGATTAACTCTATCCATCTTCTTTGCCTCATATTTAGCTCCTTCTGGGTGAAGATATACTTCAAGCTCTTATGATCTGAGTAAATCTCACAGCGATTACCCATCAAATAGTGACACCATGTCTTCAATGCTAGAACCACGGCTGCTAGCTCAAGATCATGGGTCGGATAGTTCTGCTCATGCTGCTTCAGTTGTCGAGACAAATACGCGATGACTTTGCCTTCTTGCATCAATACACATCCTAGGCCAATCTTGGATGCATCACAATATACATCAAACGGCTTCTTGATGTCTGGCATGATCAAAATTGGGGATGATATCAATCTCTTCTTCAGCTCCCGGAAACTGGCTTCACACTTGTCCGTCCATTCAAACTTCTTGTCCTTCTTCAAGAATTGGGTCATTGGTCGGGCTATGCTCGAGAATCCTTCTACAAACTTGCGATAATATCCCGCTAATCCGAGAAATGAACGAACTTGGGTTTGATTGGTTGGGGCTTCCCATTCTTCGACATCTTTGATCTTGCTGGGATCAACAGAGACTCCTCCGGCAGACACAACATGACCTAGGAATCCTACTTCTTTCAGCCAAAACTCACACTTGCTGAACTTGGCATATAACTGATGTTCTCTCAGGGTTCCTAGGATGATTCTCAGATGTTGCTCATGTTCTTCTTCGGACTTGGAGTAGATAAGGATGTCGTCGATAAACACAACTACAAACTTATCTAGGAAATTCATAAAGATCTTATTCATGAGATTCGTGAAATAAGCAGGGGCATTGGTTAATCCAAAAGACATAACCGTATACTCGTATAAACCATAGCGAGTAGTAAAGGCGGTCTTCGAAATATCCGTTGCACGAATCTTAAGTTGGTGATAACTAGTCCTAAGATCAATCTTTGAGAATACCTTAGCTCCAGTCAACTGATCAAATAGATCCTCTATCTTTGGCAAGGGGTACTTGTTCTTGATGGTGACATCATTCAATTTTCGGTAATCTGTGCACAGACGGTTGCCTCCATCTTTCTTGTCGACGAATAACACGGGTGATCTCCAAGGCGATGCGCTTGGCTGAATCAAGCCTGTTGCTAACATGGCATCCAACTGCTTCTTCAGTTCCACTAACTCTGAGGGGTTCATGGTATAAGGTCTCTAGGCTATAGGTCTGGTTCCGGGGATTAGTTCGATAATGAACTCAATATCCCTATTCGGGGGCATACCTGGCAATTCATCTGGGAATACGTCGGGGTATTCACAGACTACTCTGACTTGGTCAATGGTAGGCAGGGCTACACTCTTGTTGCACTTGAATTGACGGGGCAAGGTTTCAGAGATATGTTCTACTGTTACTCCAGAACTACTGGTCATGGTGATGGCTTTCTTAGCATAGTCTATCAGTCCTTGATGCCTTGACATCCAGTCCATACCTAGTACTACTTCCAATCCTTTGGTTCCAAGTACAATTAGGTTGGCATAAAAATCTATCCCATGTATTCTGATAGGTACAACTTTGCAAATTTTTCTAGCTTTGGTAGTTGAGCCGGGGATTTGAACTATCATGACATGCTTCAAGTTGGTTGGGCGAATCTTACTAGTGCATACAAATTCTTCGGTGACAAAGGAATGCGATGCTCCAGAAGCAAACAATACTCTTGCTAAAACTGAGTTGACAGAAAACATACCCAGCACGACATCTGGTGCTTCCTGGGCTTCTTCTGCGTTCATGTGGAAGAGACGACTGTTGCGGTTGTGCGGGTTCCCTAGGGCAAATCTCCTGCCTGGTTGAACACGACGCTGCTGCTGAGCTGGGGCATTCACAGGGACATTGTCGGCAGTCTTCTTGGGACACTCATTGGAGTAGTGACCTTTCACTCCACACTCGAAACAGGTGATCTGGGACTTTTCCTTGGCTGCGACCGGTATAGCATTGCTGCCAGTTCTGGGTGCAGTGTTGCTGTTGTTGTTGTTGCTGCTCTTGGGAGGTGCACGGTTGAAATGATTGGCATTACCGGAGTTGTGATTGTTTCCTCCGGACTTCACATTGCCTCCGCTACGGTTGGGGTAGCTTGGGCGAGAATTCGAGGGTCGGTTGTTCCTTGGTGCATATCCTGGTGAAGGGTTGGGACGGTACTTCTGGTGACTGTTGGGTCCAGACTACTGCATCATACGACGTTTGCGATTGTCGTTTGCCTGGTTAATCTTCCCTTCCATCTGAATGGCAGAGTCGACTAGCTCTTCGAGATCCTGGAAACGGATGTTGACGAGGACAGTATGCATCTCATCATGCAGTCCGTTCAAGAATCTCTCCTTCTTCTTGGCCTCCGTGTTGATCTCATCGGGTGCATATCTGGCAAGTGATAAGAATTTGTCACGGTACTCTACTACCGTCAATCTTCCTTGCTTCAGTTCACGGAATTCATCTCTCATCCTGTTGACAAGACCTTGCGGCACGTGGGTGCGGCTGAACTTGACCTTGAATGCTTCCCAGGTCATCACTTGACCTTGGTTTATAGTGCGGATGCTATTCCACCAAGCTCTTGCATCTCCTGCCAGATAGTGGGTGGCGAATAGAACTTTCTCATTTGCATCCACTCCTGCAACCTCTAAGTTGTTTTCTATGGTCTGCAACCAGTCATCAGCATCTAATGGATTTTCAGATTGGTTGAAGATTGGGGGATTGGTGTTCTGAAAGTTTTTGAGTTAGATCCATGGTGATCCTGATTTCCATGTCCTTGGTTGTTGAGAGCCATTTGGGCGATCTGCTGCAATGTTGCTAAGTTGGCTTGACGTTCGGCCCTGCTGGCTTCACGATCTGCTATGAGATTCTGCAAGATCTGCAGCATTGGGTCCTGTGACGAGCTGCTTCCTCCTTGGTTTCCACGAGGCATCTGGAGATTTAGATGGATATAGGGGTAAGAGGGAAATTCTAAGGTTCATGGTTTTGAGGTTTTCACAGCTAAAACTTTGTGTTAGACTCAGGTTTCTCAACTAACTGCTTTTTCATTCATGCAAACAAGCACACGATACAACGCACACCACAACAATCAAAGGGAAAACAGATGGTTTGAAGAACCATTCTGCAACTACGATACAATGAGATGATACATCTCATGCTACGACAGTGCTCTAGTGCATCTACTCATCGTCGATGAAGTCGGAGTCTTCATCATCAGTGTAGAAGTCTACAGCATCCTCTGCCAGAAAATCGTCATCGTTGTTGAGGTAGGAATCCATATCTCCCTGGATGTCTTCACCCTCATCTTCTTCTTCTTTTGCTACAAGATGAGCTTCCTGCTCCTTGACGGTCTTCTCGAGGTCTGCCACCTTCTTTCGAAGACGGGCGATGGTGCGATCCTTCTTTGCATGATGGCGACGAAGTGGAAGATGACGGCGGTTCTCCTGGTACAAGCGGTGCCTCCTGGGATGGCCTGGATCAACGGCGCCCTTCTCCTCCCGAGGCGGCGACTCTGGCTGCAATTCCGACGCTCTGGTGCTCGAGCGGCTTCGGCTGGCGGTGGGGAGTGAGATTCAGAGGTGGGGATGAGAATGGTGTGAAGAGAGCTTGCTGGGGAGACCTCCTTATATAGGCGAGCGAAGGGTGCAGAGCGGCATGGGCAGAGCTCGACGTGGGCGATGGCACAGCGAGCTAAGGGCATGGGCGAGGTAGGCGGACGGTGGCCGGTCTCCTGGCGATTCTCTATGGCTTGATGGCGCGGCAAGGGGCGGTCTATGCTGGTCGGGAGCGGGCGGTGCACTGGGCGCGGGCGGCGGTGTTCGACGCGGTTCCTCGGGGCTGCTGGTCGTGAGGCTGCTAAGAAGGATGTCTGGGCGGTTGTTGGGCCTGCTGCGGTTGCTGCCACGCAAGGCTAGGGCTTGGCGAGGCCAGTGCTGCTCTGGCGGGCGCGGCGCTCCGGGGTGATCGGCATGGCGGACAGAGACATGGGCGCGAGCAACTGGGGCTTGTCCTCCGCTCGATTTTGGTCGGGGGCTGGTCGAGGCGGTGCGGTGTGATGGCGCATGTCTACCAGCGGGCGAAGGAGAGCGCAGGGCGGCTTTGTGCGAGCTGTCCATGGTCGACCTGGCGCATGGCGTCGGGCGGCTTGGCACTAGAGCAGTTAGGGGAGAGTGAGAGAGAGCTAGGGCCGGGGTTTGAGATGGGGGGACAGGGGGACCGAGTTAGGCCCAAATGGTGACAAGAAGTACTGCACACTATAGTGTTTTGACAAATGTTTGATCTGTGTCTGCCACCTGTTCGATGAAATGGCCGCAAGAGACCAAAGTTTGAATTTTGAGTTCAAAATTTTTGGGTGATCTCCACTATTGCTAGGTAGTCTCTGGTTGCAAGGGTTTTGAAAATGGAGCTCAAAAACATGGTTTTTGAAATAGGGGTGATCTATGCATATGCATTAGATTCAATTTTAAACTGCCATTTAAAATAGTTTCCAGAATGTTTTTAGAAGATTAAAAGGTGGGCCTTGGTACCTCATTATGTGTACTAGCAAGGGGTGTAAAGATCCAGAATTATTTCTGTTAAGAATTGAGTACTAGGAATAGCCAAAGTAGGCATGAGAGTTAATTTTGTCAAAATGACCATTCCTTTATTTTAATTCTTTTTTATTTGATTTCTTTTAGGAAAAGTTTGGGAATGATGTAGATGATGTTTAAATCACCTAAGAAACATTTTAGAAGCAAGGGATCACACAATCATGGCAATTCAAAACAACTCATATTTTAAATGCACACATATATGAATGCTTTCATTTTAATTATGGAAAAGTTTTTGTTAATCCTAAATTTGGATGATTTGATCTTTGATACTCTTGGATTGAAGTTTTGGGATGTTACAGGTTTGGAAGCTAGATATCTTACACATATTTAATCTCTCTGCTTACTTTTTACTTCTTTCCGAGTCAAGAGAAACAAAGTTTCTCAAAAGAAAAATATTTCTATTCTAATACCAAAAGTTAGAAACAAATCTAATGCAATATCATTGCTTCTGATTCATTTATATCTTGCATACGAGTTTGTTTAATTGTCCATAGTTCTTGTTCATTCTCTTATGCAAGATGCTTTTACTCTTATGAATATCTAAAGTTTATGTTCTCTTTTACTTCATATGCTGATTGCTTACTATTATTTACTTATCAATGAACTATCATACTTTGAGTAATAATTATCATGAATTCTAGTGTATCTACTGATAATAAAATCCAAACCTCATTTAGTTACCACCTTCATGCTCGATGAAGAGCATAGGTTAAGCTTGGGGATGATGATGCATGTGAAATGCATTGATGATATTTGTAGTTTATTGTGCCATATTCCTTCATAATAAGTTCATATATGATGTTATAATCATGTATTTTCCTAAAAGATCCCTTTTATTTGTATTATAACTCTACAGACATGAAAACCCACTTTTTCGTATTTTTGACTTTCATGGACCTTCACGAACTCAAATTGACATGCAATTTTTTCATGCAAGTTTTTATGGAAAAGCAAGAGCTAGAGCACCTAGACCTTTCCTGGAGCCAAAAGATGAGAAAGATTGGGACCACGACGTGGCCTGAAACCCTGGCCACACCATGGGGCCATCTCTCCATCATAGCTTTAATACCATCCATTGTTTAGCACTAGCTTTGTATTGACCTAAAAATGCCTATAAATAGTGCCCCTATCGCGGTCTCATAACACATCGCAACATGGATATAGAAACACAAAATAGAGGAGACCCTGTGAAGATTGGAGGGGGAAACATTACCGGCTCGCATCTCCAACCTCTCCAACAACATCTCCATCATAGCCATGATCTATTATGAAATCCTAGACTATGTGGTTTCATCTATTATATGTATTGCTCTCTCTTCTAGTGATAAAAAAGAGATAGATGAGATCCTTCAGACCGGAGTGTATTATTTGACTTGCGTAGTGACAGTGCGAGGTTGAAGGTAGTACACACCTTGTGACAAATTGGTAACCATATGGGATCATTTATTCATCTAAAGATGTATCTTGTGTAATTCTAAAGGATGGCTACATAGTTGTCCCTCTAGCAATAGTGATACTGAAAGCCTAGACACCTCCTTTTATTCAATTCAATCCTACAATTACAATCTCTTTTGTTTACTTTCAGTTTTAGTTTACTTTGTTCTTGTTTACTTGTTCCTAGTTACATTAAACCTCTCTCAAGTTTTTGCTATTCTAGTAACCTATAGAATAAGCTATTTCCAAACCACAGTTTGGGTGCGAACATGGTTGCGCCTATGACAATGCAGTTGTGGGGTTGTGTTATTTCCCTCTAAAAATCTTCCAAGGGATAAACTTTATATAAATAATATTTACTGCTACAAGTACTGCAATAACCTTGGTTGATGCAGGAAACCCAATCATCAAATCCCTTTGTGGTGGATATTTTGTTTTATGAATTGAGTATTTGAGATTATATTTGATGTATGAGTAGATGTATATTATGTGCCTCATTCTTTACTTATTTTTTCCTACTAATTATGATGGGGCATGAAAGGGGAATATGTGCATTAGTTGGAGTAACATGGTAGTATGGAACTCGCTGTCCTACTATGGTTTTATCTTTCTTTAATTAGCTCACTAGGGATAAATGAATGCATGTATTACTATTCCATAGTGATAATATTAGGTGAGCCCATATCTTTTGAGGTAGTATTATGTAACCAACATCATGTCATAAAAGCAAAAGCAATACTATGTTATCTTAAATCTAGTTTGTGAAGGGTTCCCTACTAGAGGAGTATTAGTGAGATGTGTTGCACCATCTCACACATAGAAACATGATGGCTACACGAAGGTTTATCAAACAATTGACGAAGATACATCAATATTATGCTTTATTAGAAGTTGTTTTGATACCACCATGTTTATGAGAGAGTAGACACGTGAAACTATAAACCCCGGTCCTTTTTAATCATAAAAAACACGTTTTACTTGCATTTATAAGCCTTTTTATTTTCAGCACTCGTTTAATCCGAAAATACAAAAACATCTATTACTCTTGCATTTAATTATTTCATATAGTTTACACCTCTACCATCACTATACCACTTTACTTTTGTATTGAATTTAGTTTTATATTGCGTTTAGTTTACTTTACTTGCGGCATATTTTCTTTTGTTATTTTATTTAATCATTTCTTTTCAATTCTAATATGAAACCTTGTGCTTGACAACCACTTGGTGGAGTTGGGGACATAAGGAAACCATCTTTGTTTTGCAGGTTGCTTGAAGAGGAAAGAGAAGTGTACAACTATTGTTTTCCCAAGAGTTCGATATAAATCCTAGAGTCACCCTGTTTTAGAAAACACCCTTGCTACATTACTTTGCGTTTGGAGTCCCAGCGAATTGGTGGCCATGTAGATTGGTTCCATTAGCATCCTGTAACCGGCCTTTTCGATGGAGAAGTGTAGGTCGTCCCGAGCATAAGCTCTGGCTTCTTCTGCTCACGGTAGTCCATGTTGGCAAGCAAGTCGTAGTAGAGGAGGGTGAAGGGGAAACAACTCTGGTCAGAGGCGGCGACCTGATGGCACTTTTCACGAGAGAGGAACACAAGTCTTGGCTCTATGGCTTCCAACGAGTACTTCATGGCGGCATTGGTGACACTACTCGGGACGACGTGTGCGAAGAGCGAAGACAACGGTTTGGAATTTGGAGGGGACAAGTGGGATGCTTTGTAAAGGCGACCTGCAGCAGGCTTTCGATCTAGTCACATACGAATGGAAACTGTATGCGCATGTCTCAATTTAATCTCGTGTTTTGTCATACCATGAAAACTAAACGGTCTACCGAGTAGATCAAGTCTATAGAGGCTTAGCTATCGGTGTGACGGACAAAACCATCATGAAGGAAAACGTATGTTTCCAATTTACTTTATACATATTTTTTGAAGCAACCATAGAGTTGTATGTTCTTAAATGATCCATGAGCCCATGTGTCATGGACTTGCTATTTAGAACGATGGGATATACAATGTCCAACGATACAACATTTCATTTTATAGTGATTGAATTTTACATGCACTGTATCTGTTACAAAATACAAACATTTTCTACATATATGGTCAAAACTCCCTCTAGTTGCTAATATAAAACATTTTGGTAAACTAAATTAGGGAGTAATTAGTAAAAAACTATTTGGGTTAGTCAAATAAGAGATATGCGCCATTAGTTTTGGTTGCGCTAGGCCTTAACTGAGGAGAACCCATTGCATCCACTCTAAGTGGCAAATTGGGACATCAGATTGTGGCTCATACATGCATTAAGAAAACCATATATGCAACAAATCCCATTCATTGGAATAAGTGCGTTAACAATGTGTTGCAATACCCGCACCATGAAGAACTAGCTTATGCAACATATGCAAGAAACACATAAAACAACAAAAGAACACATTTGCAACATAAAAATTTACCTTAAACCATACACCTAGAATATTTTCACTCGGTACACAACAAATACCATACACTTATAGCGTATTGAAACATTCCTTATAGGGAAAATCTACTAATCAGCGCCACACCACTATCGTCCCATGTGGCGGGTGTCCCAAGTGTCTGATCTAACTAGCGTTCAATGGATCGACTGAGGAGTGAGAGCATCTTCCCACAGGGGGTCCCACCTGAATAGCTAAATTCTATCTTCTCCTACCATTTAGTATCCATGTATCTCCCCTAAAATATTTTCTTGGCCAATTTAAAAACAAATCCTAGATATAAAACCTCTAAAACAAATAGATCAAGTCATGAACTTGGCTTTCGTACATTGGTGCACTGCATATGCACTCAGTGGCGGACCTAAAAATTTATCGAAGCCTAGGCGTGCTACAAGGCCGCTAAATATTTTCCTGGATAAACATAAACATCGCATGGAATAAATATTGTTTTGATAATAGTTTTAATACAGAAATATATAATACTATACAATTAAAATTAACAACACATTCAAATGTTCAAAGGCCTACGTGTTGTTGTGGGATGGCTGAACGAGCCGTAGCATGGGCTCCATATCCCGGGTCTCCATCGTCCATGGTTGTCGCATGCCTTTGTGTCGCCTTTGGTCAGAGGCCATCACCTCTGGTCAGTGCAGAAGACTTGGGGGCTAGGTAGGGTCAAATAGAGAGTCTTCCCACCTATTTCTTCCCTCGCTGGTGCATTTGGGCCGGCAAATTAGTCTCCCCCTCACTTTATTTCTTTTCTCCTATGGTCAGCTCACTTGCCCTTTTCCTATTTGAGAGGGAGATATTTTATTATATTTTTAGTTTTCTTTTTAGTTTTCTTTTTAGTTTTTGTTACCTTTCTTTCCTTTTCCTTTTTTGTTTCTTTCTTTTCTATTTTATTTTGGATGCACACTTTTACTCTCTTGTGGACATCTTTTTGTTACTCGCCAATACAAATTACATACATTGTTTCTCATATATTTTTTTCTTAAATCATTTTTAATATTTTATTTGAACCTCATACATTTATTTGAATTCTATGAAATTTTTCAAAGCCTCGCAAACATTTATTTTGAATTTTATGAGCATTTTTTCAGAATTTTCTAACGTATTTTTATTATGTTTAAAAATTCAAACATATAATTTTTGATGTTTATATAAAACAAGGTCTTTAAATTTTAACAATTCGAACTACGCAGATGAACTTATAAATGTTTTCTAATTTCAACAACTAGCTAATTATAAGTGATTTCATCTAAATCTAAGTTCTAGATTAAATGTTGTTCTTTTTCCCGCAGAAAAATATTGTCTATTTTTCTAATTCCGTCTCACGGTAAAACGAACACAAGGCAAATGGGAAGAACTGAACTAGAACGAATGATAGTGGGCCAAGCCTAGAAATTTGAGAGTGGTATTCGCATGCCTAAAAGCAACAAATAGGGGAGGAGTTCCGTTGCCAAGTTGCTGCCTTATTTTTTCGGATTAAGATTTTTTTAAGTCTCGATCACCTGAGAAAAGTGTAACTATAGTTTAAAAAAATGTGCAATTAGATGAATTGCATTTTTTTCCAGAAATGTGCTCGGACAGTTCTCAGTGACATAGCGAAACCGTTTTTTCGAGAATAAAATGAGTCGCTAAGTCCTGCGTGTGCTAGGCACGGCCCAAGACCCACTAATGAATAGTTCAACACGTTGTGCCGAACGAGTTTGCCGATTAAAAAAAAGTTAAATACACCAACGGTCCATGTACTTGTTTGGGTGGCTCGATTTAATTCTCGTACTCGGAATTTTCTCAATTTAACTCATGTACTTTTCAATTGGACTCGGTTTAGTACAAAATCGTGTTTTTCGTCGAATTTGAGCTAGCACGGGCGACACGCTGGACGTGGGTCCCACTTGCAGGAGTGCAACTGGCCTGAAAACTTGCAGGATCCCCCTCCCGCATCTAGAACATACATTTCTACTTCTAGATATTTGCACATACCCCCTCCCCATATAAGCCACATGCCAACACACTATCCCGTTACAGTGCTTCTGTTTAAGAGGGAGGGACCAAGGAGGGAGTTGATAGAGAGGCATGCGATGATGGCGGCTATCGCGGGCCTGGAACATGTAGCGGTTGTTCGTGGAGGTGAGACGACTTCAAGCTTTCGAGGGGACATCGGTGGCCGCAGAAGTGTACGCTCTAGATGCGGGAGGGGTTCCTACAAATTTACAGACCAGTCGCTCTCCTGCAAGTGGGACCATTGTGACATCCCAGGATTAGCACCTACAAATAGTGAGGACACAAGTGTGTTCGTTGCATTCATGCATAAGAAAATACGGGAAATTTTTGCGCAAAACTGAAAGAGTATAGAGGGATCGAGATCTCTCTTGTGCTGATAGAAACGTTAGGATAGGTGCGACATATTTCGACATGACCTCTATCGAATCTTTGTGTTGTGAGTATAATAATCTAAATTTGAGTATTCTAATAATATATTTGAATTTCAAAAGAGTATGAAATTGAAGTATCAATTACAAATGGTAATTGAATTATAATAATAAACTAAATGGATTAAATTCCGAAATGATAAAGGAGTTCTATAATGAATTCTAAATTCAAATAAAAATGTTATTCTTTATTACACAGCGTATTTCCATGATTCCAAATTAGAAAATGAAATTGCAAAAGAATAAAGTAAAAACCTAAAACCAATTCTAAACTAAACTTTCTATTTATCTCTTGTATCTTGTTTCCTTCATATTCTTGATCCCTGCAAAACCACTCAAAAGAAAACAAAACAAAACAAAAGTAAGAGAATAAGGGGTTAGTGTATTAATTGTACTCTCAGATATCAATAGTGAAGTGCATTGTTTCGTCTCATCATTGAGCTTAATTCTAAAAAGGGCAAGTTTCACCAAATCATAGTATTTGTTCTTATATGGAAATGAGCCTCAGTACAACCTCATAGGCACTAGAAGTAGGGACAAGTTTCACCAGGGAAGGTAAAGGAGAGATAGTAGTAACCAGGAAAGTTACTTGAGCTCATCCGCAAGTTAGGTATTGAAACTTGAACCTTAGTGAGTCACACAAGCAATCAGCTCACTCACACATGAGTTGTGATCTGTCAACACAGCATGAGGGCATCAAGATGCAGATGGAGAGCACCAGCTATAGAAGAGCTGCTATTTATTTTCAGTTCCACCACACGGCCACGAACACAACTACCTTGTACCTGATACATCCACATAAACCACCAACAAATACCACATGGGTTTCTAGATCAAGATCTGGTACAAGAGGCGCTAGAAAAAGTAGGACAAGTTCATGAGCTTGCTCAAGAGGAGGAGCAGACTAGCAACTAAGAAGAAAGAGGCCAAGATCCACCGTAGCTCAAGAAGGAGTAGATTAATTTTACTAGGAGGGGAAGTAAGTGGATCAGAATCTAGCACCATAGCTGATCAAGAACAGGTACAAGCACACAAGCAATGGAGCAGCAACCACTCTACAAGCCATAGGTGAACATACCAAAAGCATAATATTTGTTCTAATTAGTTCAGCCTTAGAAACAGTAATAACAGATCCCAAATAGGAATAGAAGTAATGAATCTCTGAGATATGTATAGAAATACTATACTAAATCATCATAGAGGTTTAAAGCCCAAAAGTAAGTATCTATTATGATCAAGCACACCACCTTAGCCTATGCATCATTGGTAGCTAAACATGAAACTTAACTAGCTAAAAAAGCAGCCTATCATGCATGTGATCTTGCTACTGTGAAGACTCTCAGGGAGGCTCCACAGTACCAAGATCAGCCTAGCAGAAGCCACTAAATCAACTAGCAATTTCATCCCCAAAATCTTATGCCTCTATAGGATCTACAAGCAATCAGGGAGAATTCCAAATCATTTTCCTAAGCCATTTTTTTGCTAGGAATCATTCTTTTAAAATAATTTATTTGGGGAGACATTACAATTTTAACAGAACGCTGAACCACAAGGTTCAGTTGAGAATATGGGGAAACATATGGTACATATATCAAGTACTTGCTCTAGAAGATTTAGAGCTAGGCTCAAGTACATAACTATGTAGTTAAGCTTAGAATATCAAGTCCATCACTGAACCGGTTCAGTTTATTATGCATGTCTCACACTTGATTTCAGCAAGCCAATCTAGTAACAAGTTATTTAGAACTAGCAGCAAATACATGTATTTATGACCACTAGCAAGAGTATTCAGTAGGAGCCATTGTTGGCATGGTTATGATTTATATCAATATACCAGAACACGTGGTTCTCTGTAAGAAGGCAAAGTATATGTCCTAAATCATTTCTCTAGCAAGTTCTCTGAGACTCATTTAGTTTCTAGCATCACTGCCTATCATCTACTCAAACCCACACTGGTTTGAATCACAGTAGCCCTACAAATCACTTCCTAAAAATAGATTCTAGGAATTATTTAAGTTTAAGTAATCACATGCACCACATTGATCTCTTAATAACATATGTACTGGTCATAAGCCATATATATTAGCTAGTGAGATCCGTTTACAATTCTGCTAAGGATAGATGAATACAACCACACAGTAGCACCAAGATGTTCAGACCCAATTTCACTAAATAAAACTTTAAGGAACTAAGCCAACCATTATCACTGAACAAAGTCCAGTCAATCCAATCACCAGCATCACTGTACCAAAACTAGAACTCCCAAACGAGCTCATAATCATCAGTAGCTAGGTCACTTAAGCTACAAATAGAAGTAACAGTGGCAAAACTAATTAGGGTTCTTACAAAGAAAAGAGGAAGAGAAAACAGAGAGAGGGAAGAAGGAGCTTACCTAGTAGCCTTGCTCAGCAAGAAGAGGAAGCAGGGGATGGCATTATAGAGGAGGTGATGGCCTCAACATGGTGGCATGGTGGGCACCGAGGTCCCAACACCACGCCGAGCCACACTAGTGGCAGTAGTAACACCATCTAGTCGAGGATGGTGGTGTAGACGACCACCACTTAGTCTAGATCCACAATACAACACCGCGGAGCCACTGGAGCAGCAGTGAAATAGAAGTCACTGAAACCCTAGCCAAGGAACATGAAAGGGGCGAGCTCTACAGGGCTTCAACTTTAGATCGAAGAGGATTGAGCCATAGCCTAGAGCATGGAGGAGCCTTAGGGAAAACTATGGTGGACAAGATGGTCGGAGCTGGCCGGGAGAGGCGAGCGATGGCGGCAGTGACATGAGTGTCACGAGAGAGGAAGTGAGGGGTGTCTGCGTGAGAGAGAGGGGGTGGAGCGGGCCTATGCCTGAGCCACAAGGCTGGGTTGGGGTTTGATCCCAACCCAGTTGGGCCAGTTGGGTCCCGTGGTCCTTTGAGTTGGACTAGGCTGGTCACAAGCTAGGCCCAGTTTTAAAAGGAGTAGAATTGCAAGATTTAAAACTTGGTAATTACAAACAAGCTCTTATAAGTATTTAAAACTTTAAAAAGTATAAATAATTCTAGTAAATTCATAAAAATACTTATAATATATCAAAATGATCACAAACATATAATATATCCATGAAAAATAGTAGGTTATTTATTTAGGGTATTTTTGAAGCAAATAAAAATAAAACCATTAGACACTTACACGAATTTTAGTAAAATATAGATAAAACCTAAAAATAAATAAAAATCGTTTTTTGTATAGAAATAAATCTATTATGCTAGAAAAATACTAATTATAATATTTCAACTCATTTTAGGATTTATAAAAATAAGTAATGCATTTAGCCTTCTAAAATCCTTTTCCTATTGTGAAATAAAAGAAATGTATTTTCTTATGTCACCATAATTAAAATAAATTCCTTCAAACTTAATTCAAACCATTTAGAATTAATTTCTATAAATAATAATCTAAAGTAATTTTTCTTATTAAAAAATATAGATATTTTTTAATATATTAAAATTATGTGTATATGATAAAAAGGGTAAAACCCCTAAAGAAGGACAAATAACTCCAAATAATAAATTAAGTATATTGTACTTATTTAAAGTCAATAACTTAAAATATTAGATTAATTGTATTATTTTTACAGAATTAAATTTACTAACTCTTTAAGGTTTAGTTCAATAATTTTTTTATAAAGAATAACCCTTTAAACAAGATATAGGTTCTTAAATTCATCTGGGAATCTAAAACCCTAACCACTTATTAGGACCCTATAATTATACCATCATAAGTAAGATCCATCGCGTCTTTTAAATCTTGTAACAAGTAAATTTTGAATCTCATGTTATAACCATAGTAAACTCTATCTTAAACTTATAATATTAAATTCAAAAGATCTAAGACATCATTGTTATCCTTTTAAACTCATATACCAACTATAAGACCTTTGTCAACAAAGTAACCAAACCTTACCACTTTCTTGTATTGAACATAAATGATTCCATGTTTCGAATCATGTTTAAGGAAACCTATAAGTCGATAGTGCTATAAAATAAATTATGATCAATTCTATTTTTATAGTTAACTTTGGTCGGTTTCAATTGAAACACAAGCCGTTTTAAGTCCAAGTTGTCGGGGCAATGCAAGCGTTGTCAATTATGTTTTATTAACCTTATCAAAAAAACCTTTTCTTCAAAAGTTATTATTTTTGCCACTTCAAACAAGCACCCTATAATTGTTCCTTCAACTCTTAACAACCTAAAACATGAACTTTCATCATAGTCACCATATGACAATTAACCTCAATCATAGCTTTTGGTAAATATAATTGCTTGTGAAGTAAACTTGAAGATACACCTAATCTTAAAGAAATCACCTAAGCTTGGGAATTCACTTCGGGAGTTTTATAAAATACATTGCATTACTTATGCATAATAGCATATTGCTTCATTAAACGTTAGTCCATACTAGACCAATGATGTTGTTTTCAGATATTGGATCTTATATCGTCTCGAAGACTGTGATTTCATAATCTTATAATCACAAAGGAAAGTTTACACCTCTCATGTCTACTATTTGCAAATCCACTATTATCATCACATGCATTTTGAAATGGTCAAAAAACTCTATTTTTATAATTATATGATTATGGGTTATTTGCCAAATGGTAATAACCTAATATTATAGTTCTAGTGGTAAAGGAACATAATATCTAGGACTTAAACAACCAATATCGCTAGTGATTCTTGTGCCGTATAATATGCATTAACCATGAGATTTGGAATGGGACGGGGAAGTCAGCTGGATCTTCTTCCTTGTGCATGTCAATGGATGACTGGGTCGTGGCCCGTGGGTGTAATTATCAGAGAGAATTGGCAGCATATGGGTGGGATCCCTCAACGTCCCACGACATATGATATCTACGAGGGTTGTACGCCTTAGGCTGTCATTGGAAACAAGTTTAATCCTAGGCCTAACGTGCAATTTGGTGGGCATGCTGGGTCGCGGAGAAGGGCAGTGATTGGCTTGGATCATCTACTGGGCCCCACACCAAAGGAAGTGTGGAGAGGAAAGATCGCCTAGTTATGCAACAAGGATGTGATCTCTTATGGGTAAAGTAACGCACCTCTGCAGAGTGTAAGAATTGTGACATGTTACTCCCTATTTCGGAGAGGAGCTATGAACGCAGAAGGAAAAGAACTCCATGAAGTTTTGGTAAACTATGAAGGCTAACGGACATAGTTGTTTTTAGAATAAAAGCAATCTTTGAAGAAATGTTTATGAAAACCTATATAGCCAATGACCTATGGTCTATGGCTATAGATAGTGCATCATACACTCCTTTTTAGTGAACTTGCTAAGTAAGCTCGTACTCAACCGTATCTTCTTAATCTTTGCTAGATTCTAAAGCCGATGAAGACGTAGTCAACACCAGCAAACGCTTAATGGAATCATCATCAAAATCTCAATACCTCCAATGAATTTAGAGGAGTCATCGAACACCTCAACTGAAGTGAAGACGAAGTTCATGATTAGATAGGAGACCAATCTCTAGCCCTAGAATCTATTTCTGTAGAGCATTGCAATAGAAGAAATTGCAAGCCAAATAGTTTAGATACTAATATATTAGTATGATATTTATGAGTCACCCGGACAAGTATAAGGACTACTACTCTATTTAACTCATAAAAAAGAACCGATCGATTTTTCCCATGGTCGATCATCGTTTCCTAGCTGGACATCATCTCGGCTTGAAGCATAAGCCCACTGTTTTGATAGGATAGGATGGTGCTACAACTGGATTCTTGTAGATTCAGAGACGAAGCCTGGGCAGGCACTGAGTAACAGGGGTGCTGTGTCCGGCTTGTATGTTGGGTCCTGATTTCATTTCTGTAGACCTCATTTATTTTTTAAAGAATATAAATGTGATACTTTCAATCTGGTCAAACTATTTGAAAATCATCTTTGCAATTAGTTAATTTTCATAAATTTGTCAATGTTGTCAGGTGCATAAAAAATCTGCAAAAGGGATGTGAAACCTTGGTAGCAAGATGTTAACTGATACACCTATCGGTTTACAACATGCATCTCTAAAAAATTATAATTACGTGGGTATTTATCATGAGTTTACGAAAGATAGTTTTCACGATCCCTCTATAGTCTCACTTCCGAGGAATAGAAGAGAGTTTATTTGTTCGGTAATCGGCTCGGGTCAGTGGGTCTAGATCTCTCAAAGATAAAGACGAAGGTATATGTCTAATGGGAGGATTCCCTCAGACTTTATTCATAAGGTGATCGAGAGATCGTACAAAGTGTCTACAAGATGATCTCGGTGGGTTTATAATGATACCCGACGAGAGAGATGAATCTAGAACTATGACTAAGGCTAATGGCGAAGACTTGGGAGATTATGGCATGCCCTTCTCGGGTGAATGTGTTCGAGTACTTATAGGCATCGTGGATAGCAGAGTCTTCCTTAGTCACGCCACGTCTTCATCTTGTCTTGCACGTAATCTTGATCCCCAATCTCCCTTGGAGGTTCATCTGGTCTTCGGGATCTCCAGAGAGTCGTCTTGCAGCCCCATAGGCTAGGTTGGTTGAGGTATGGTGGGTTTGGAGCTTCTCGATGCAGGCCTTCCGGTCATTGATCGCAGAGGTAGGCGTGGGCAGGAATCATCGATTAAGGCCCATGTAGGATACATGCCTAAATCCACCGATCACTGATAAGCCCTCGATTACTACCTTTAATAAGACAGCCTTCCTTTTAGCAGAGTTGCTTTTAGCTCGTGCTCAACCTTCGTCTGGTGAGCTCGATGAATTCTTCTTAGTCTTGAGGCATGAGGTCCTAGTGAACACTCGAGGTCTTGGCATAAGGTCTCCTACATGTACAAACGTCTCGATTGCGCATACCTTTCTGTGTGCTCATCTTTAGAGCAGGTTAGATGAGCCTTCCCATCTTAGGTGTCCTAGGGTAATGGGATTACGGCGAGGTCCTGCAAAAGGGTTAATAACAAAAGGAGAAAATATGGTCTGAGGGGAGGTCCCTTATGTGACGTGCAGTACCAAACTGAGAGGTTGTGAAGGTATCCATAAATTCAGCTCTTGTCATGTTGGAACGTTGCATGTGGACCCATCTGACATAGAGAGGTCATAACAGGGTTTAGGTCTATTCCAGGATGACGTAATCGGGACTCTGACTGCTAATTTAACTTCTCCTGTGACCTAAGGAGGTCTGCTAAGAGGATATTCTCCGTGACCGTGAGGACTTGAATCTGAACCGGTTGGAGACGTCTTTTCAATAACTATTGCTTCTCAAATCTCTTCTGTCGCGTGTGAATGTGTTTTGTCCAGTGATCAAAATGAGATTCCTGCCCACGATGTGGACTGATGGGACGTGACCTTGTGTGAATGTAGAGTAATTTCTCCGCCTTCCACGACATGGTCATCCCCTAGGATTCTATCCTTAAGTGGAGCTCTCTTGGACTCCACGATCCATATCCATCAATGCGACCTTACGAGTCGTAACCTTCCGGGGATCTTTCCCCATAAATATTGTTGTCCAAACCTTTCCTCTCGTATCCCTTCCTACTGTGACCCACCATTTCACTGGAAAAAACCCTTGCCCCCAAGAATCTTCTTTATGGTCGACAACAACAGCTCTCTCTGAAGGAGGGGAATTAGAAGCACCCAAAATGCAGAGAGGGTGGCCACAGCTCGCCATCAGCCTGGCAGAGTTCTGTTGCTCGTTGTTCCTCTCTACAAGGCATTGATCCGCAATCATATCAGGGAGATACATGCCGGAGAATCGTGGTGGCGCACAATGTTCTAGTGACGCCACCAGGAAGCATCCCCGCACACTGATCTCCCAATGGTGACAGCTAATTCTCCTCTTCTCCCAAATTTCTTCCGACCTTGTAATTTCCCCTGAGAGTTTCTCTTTCCTATGATACTGTTTTTGAGTGCCCCGACTTCCAATCCTTTGCTTTTAGGACCTCCAGGACTAGTCTTCCCTTGCACCTTTTTCTGGACGAGGCGGCAGAAGGTCCATTAATGGAGACCCCTTCTATTGACCGTGAATCTGGGAGTAAAACGGTAAGAGCATTGTTCCTCCTACTTTTCAGTCCCAAATTTGATCCCTTCGCTTCTATATTGTGTTTGCATCATTCTCCTGCTAAATCCTTCCCCTTTCATCCATGAGTAGGGTCACAGGGTCTCGGTGCTGATTGAGAGCATGCTTAAGGGCCTCAACCTAGAGTCGGCAGACCACAGGTCCCTGGAGAGGGAGGTACTCAGGCTCGGCAGAGCC
Source organism: Avena sativa (assembly GCA_916181665.1). Lineage (NCBI taxonomy): Eukaryota > Viridiplantae > Streptophyta > Magnoliopsida > Poales > Poaceae > Avena > Avena sativa. Next base: position 134,056,811 of record OV702292.1, on the reverse strand, counting down.
TTTGTGGACAAGAAGGAGATTTTGGCCATAACCCAGGAGTCCCTATTCGGCTGATCGGAGAGAATGTTGACCTCCATCGACAATCGAATATCTGGAAGGAGGTCCATCAGAAGGACTAGGAGGCAATGGACATCGTTAGAGACCAGAGGGATAAAGTCCACACCGATCTTGCTGAGAAGGACCTCCTAGTGTGCTTGTCGAAGGATGAGAAGGCCCGGTTGGAGGAGGAGGCCCTCTAGGTGCGACTCTAACTTGATGAGATCCCCACATCACGTGTTAGGGATGACGAGACTCTCTCTGACTCCAAGGTGGCGTTGATGGCCACCATCTATCGTGTCAATGAGTTTGGCCTGATTTCTAATGGAGAAAGGCCTTAGCTATGTAAGGGTGTATTGTTCCTTGTCATTCAGGGCCTCCCTCAACAGAGCCATGGAACCTTTTTATAAAAACCGCTCTTGATTGCTATATGAACCTATAATATCATCTCCTCCAAATTCGTGTTGTATATGCTTTTTCCGCCCCATATCCTTTCTTCTATGTGGTCTAAATACACCGGACGAAGGTAGATGAGACCTAATGATGCAATAGGCTTGGGAGGTCCTGATCTTTCAAGGGCGATGCACCAAGTTGTGAGTCTCCAAATTGTGGCCCTAAGGTCGGAGCACAAGTTGTGGTCCTTGGACAAGAGTAGTGTAAGTCATGATCCTAAGACCGGAGCACTGAAGGGCCGAGTCTACATTAACTCTTTCCCAGGCAGGCACCTTCGCCTTGTCTAGTCATGAGTCCCTCACTCTCCCGACATGTTACATGGGGTTGAAGGCGATAATCAAGGCCGGGTGGTTATACCTCTTGAGTAGTGCCTATCTTCACCTCATACCAACTAGTCAGAGGTAAATTTAGACCTGCGAGAGTTTCCAGGTCGCCACCTAGTGTGCTCTCCCATTTTCGCAATCCGTTCCCTGTACCTGTGCCCTGGCAATTCATAAGAAGGTTGGGCTGCTCAGTGTTTGAGCGAGGCGACTGTGGAGGTTAGGTTACATAACCATGCAGGGTTTTTGGCTCTAAGGCCTTGGTCCTAAGAACATGAGGTATGTCGAATACGGTTTTTAGACCGCTAGCAATTTTCCCACCCCTCCAGAGAAGTGAGGACCATGACTTGGATGGATGAAGATAGTGTTGGAGAAAACACGTTCAAGTACTCATTTTCTAAAAAAGTTGGAGGTCATAGGATGAAAAAATGTGCTTGTTTGTAGAGTAGCAGCCCCTGGGTGTGTAAGGGGGTGAGCACTTAATCCCTTGTACACCGAAGTTTCCGGACAGCAGCAGTTTTGAATCTTCCCGAGAATACAATAGATCTTGCACTTCCATTTTACATCCAGGTTGTTGTTTCCCCTAGGGAAGGAGACTAACTCTGAGATCCAGGCACATGACTTAATAGGATTGATAGGATACCCATATCAACAAGTTGCAACTTCTTTTCCGGAAGCTCATTCGAAAAGAACTCTAAGGTTAAGCGTGTTTGGCCTAGAGCAATTCTAGGATGGGTGACCGACCGGGAAATGGGTAACCGGGTGCGCACGAGTGAGGACAAAGTGCGCAGAAAAGACTAGTGTTGGTCTGTGGGGCCAGTCTAGATATCCTATTAAGCTGCCAGGAGTGACACCCCCCGGGCCCAGGAGTGGACGGGGTGTTACAAGTGGTATCAGAGCCGACCTCGCGGTTAAACGGGTGTGTGCGGGTTAGTGGCGGGACATGTGGAGCATGGCACGTGTGGCCCGGAGTGGACACGGCATGGCACATGTGCCGGCACTGGACGCACAAACGCGTGCCAAGAGGGAACGTTCCTGGGGTGTGCTTGATCGATGAGGGCATCGATCTTCTAAAGGGTGGGTGTATGTGAGATCCAGTAACATGGCTTAATAGGATTGATAGGATACCCATATCAACAAGTTGCAACTTCTTTTCTGGAAGCTCATTCGAAAAGAACTCTAAGGTTAAGCGTATTTGGCCTAGAGCAATTCTAGGATGGGTGACCGACCGGGAAATGGGTAACCGGGTGCGCACGAGTGAGGACAAAGTACGCAGAAAAGACTAGTGTTGGTCTGTGGGGCCAGTCTAGATATCCTATTAAGCTGCCAGGAGTGACACCCCCCGGGCCCAGGAGTGGACGGGGTGTTACACTAACCTTTTTCTTATGTAGAGTTTCCTTCTTATGTAGGTGGTGTTCTTCCATCCATGTGGTTTTATTGTGAACGAGGGGCCCATCATTGCCGCGTAATGGACTCTTATCCCATTTGGGGAATCCGCGGTTGCATTGCCTGAGGAACAGAGGGACCTTCACGTGGACCATCATGGTCCTTGTATGTAGGTTTCGTGTTGAGGCCTGGCACTGACCATGGGTTGGTTCCTTGTGTAAGTGCTCCTGTTGGGTTACCCATCATTGTATCAGTGGTGTGCGTCCTGCGCGTAGGTCGGCGCCGCTTGCCATGAGGTATGTTCTAGACCCTATCGACACACCATGCTCCCCGAGGAGGGCCTCGATAGAGCGTACGAGCTGTTTTTTATCCTGATTCCAGTGAATTGAACAATTCTGACCGTGACCTTCCTAATGCCCGAGCTAGCCACCCTGAGTGTACTGGAGGGTCCCCTCATCCTCCCCTGCCGTGAACTCGGTAGATGGGGAGGTGAGAGTGCACCCCTATTTGTCCTTTTGGTCTGGCAAGGTTGATTCTTCTATGCAGGTGTCCTTGATTCTTCTCTTCGACTAGCGGGTGGCTATCTCATGAGGGAGGCCCGATGGAGCCTATCTCATCTTGTAGCTACGCAGGTCACATTCTGCCGTGTGCTTCAAGGATGTCTTGACTGTGATTACTCCCTTAGGACCTTGGAGTTTAAACATCAGGTAGGTGTAGTTGGGGATGCCCATGAACTAAGAGATCTGTGGATGTCCGAGGAGTGCATTGTAGACCATGGGGAAGTCCACAACCTCAAAGATGCATTGTTCCGTGTGGAAGTTTTATCCACTACTGAACGTGATGGGAAAAGTAATCTGTCTAACTGGCTCGTGAGCTACTCTCGGGATTATCACGAAGAACTTGATGGGGTTCGTTGCATAGAAAACAAAAAAATCCTATGATTACAACCACCAAGATCATATCTAGGAGACACATGTAATGGTTTTAGATGGACTCACCTTCGAAGACCGTAACGCGGGATAACGTTCCCGCAAACAAACGTGGATGATGTAGAGTGTACATGACCGTCCTCAAGGACGTGCAGATGATCAGTGTCACAAGAGGGCAGTGCCTCCATTATCATTCACACATACGATGTGCCGACAACTTCCGTCCCTCGCTCTAGCCAGGCAGCAAAAGTACTGGATCCTCGAGAACTCCAGCAACACTACGGCATAGTGGTGGTGGTGGTGGAGAAGATCTTGAGTAGGGTTTCGCCTAAGCATCTCGCTCGTGGCAATGGACAAGCTAGCAAGTGAGAAAGATGCCAACCAAAGGGCATATGAGAGAATGGTGAATGAGTGAGATGAGACGAGGAGGAGGAGGGGGGCCTTTTATAAGTGAGGGGGCACCCCAATGGTGAATGACTGATATTTTACTTGTCCGAGATCCGATCACTCGGTATGATCCAAACCTTGTTTAATCTCGTTCCCAACAAGTACTCTTTTTCTCGTTGTTGTGATATAACATTCTAGTGATCAAATCACTTGCTTGTAAGCTATGTTAATGTGATATCACTGAGAGGGCCCTGAGTATATCTCTCCATCATCTGGATGGAAAAATCCTAGTCTTGATCAACGAGTCTCAACTAACACTTTCCAAGTACGTGATGATACCTTTATAATCATCTTGTTACGGTGTGACGTTTGATGGAATCAAAGTACCTTTTGAGTGAAAGTGATTGACGTGATCTCATGGTCTAAGAACATTAAGTTACTATGAATGTGATAGCAATATAAATCATATTGCTACATATACTTCAGGTGACTGTTCATCATATCATTCTCTAATGATATGACCCTGTTATTAACAACATCCAATGTTCATGATCAGGAAACCTTTGATCATCAGTTAATCAACAAGCTAGTATTAAGGGAGACATTACTAGGAACCTTTTCTGTTTATAAATCATACATGTATTAATGTTTCCTATTAACATAATTATAGCATGAAAAATAAACATTTATCATAAACATGGAATAAGATAATGACCAATTTATTATTGTCTCTCCGGCATATTCCTTTCAGAATTGGTTCGAGACTGGTCGGACGTAAGAGCTGGGGACCTACATCTTTCCTAGGGTGTCCATAGTGATGATTCCGAAAGAGCTTCCTCCATCAATTAAGACCTTGGGCATAGTGGTGTTGGCAATAACCGGGGAGACCACTAAAGGCATCCTGCCTAAGCAGGTGAGTATGTCCGGGCAGTCGCTGAATCTGAATGTGATAGGCACGCTAGCCCATGTTGGCATCAAGGTGCTTTCGCGCTCCACTATGAGGATTGCATTGCATACCTCTTTGACTTCTATGTGGAAAGAGTACTCGTACGATCCTCCCCATAAGTGGTTTACCTCGGGGTCGGTCTTGTGCTCGTCGACACCATAAAGAAAGTCTACGCTTCCTTTGAAGGCGTACTATCTTGGTCCGACATCCCCGGTCTTGCTGCCAAGGTCTGATGGGAGGACCTGGAGCTCCGTCGGGGTGGTGTCCTAGCTGATGATGGTTTGGGTTGGTGCACCGTGATGACTCAAGTGGCGGAGGATTTCATTCATGTGATGGCTTGGCCATGCCTTTGAGCCACGAGATGATGACTCGGCAACTGGTTCTCCCGTGCGAGGCCGTGACGTGGAAGTCACACCAGTTTTCCATCGCATGCCCCTCTGGAGGGATCCAACGCTGCTGGGATTTCTTGTTCCGTACCGCGTTGGGGCCAGGCGACTATTGCTGATGATGCGTAGGTCTGGCCCATAGCTACGGATGTTGAGTCGCGATCACCTCTTGATGTTGTTCCCAGGTTATCTCTGATACGGACCCGTTGGCCATTAGAGGACCTCTCACGGTGAATACCTGGCATAATCCTTCCTTATGAGGCTTCCTAGGGTGCTCGTCCATTGATCTGTAGAGCGACAGCTCCTGGTCAGACTCTTGTTGCCGAATCATCATGTCATCATGGGTAACCACCTTCTTGAGGATAACCATGAGCTGATCTAGAGTCCTCAGTTATGCAGTTCTGATAAGCGCGACACAGTTATGGTTACGGACCCCATTAGTGAATGCCCACATGATGTCCTTGTTAGAGAGGTCGGGTGTGGTGTTCACTAGGATCCTAAACCGCTTCACGTAGTCCTTCAATGTTTCCCCTGGGTACTGCTTGATGTTCTTGAATTCCTCGTGAAGTGTGTTGGCGTCATCTACTATGGCGAAGGCCTGGATCAGTGCCTAGGTGAAGTCGTCCTTGGTTCTGATTGACTATGGGACCTTGTTCCAAATCCACTTCAGGGCGTTTCCCTTCAAACAAGTCGGGAGAAGGTTCGCCACATGGCGCGAGTCACCGTCCATGATTTTGACGACCTTCGTGAATTTATCCAAGTACACGATTGGGTTCTGCAATCCGTCATACTGCTCATAATTCCTGGCCCTTACCGCCCTAAGAACCTCCACACCGGCCAGGTCGTGGGACAAAGCCCTGCACCCACTAATTAGCCATGCATCACAATCCTCATACTATTGATCATACTCGTCCAGGGGGTAGCGGCGTCGTTCTTGCCACCTTTCCCACCGTTCGTGCTTCCAATCCCGCCGACAGGCCTCATCAGCCTCGTCGTCGCATTCCGGGTCAAGGTCATGGTTGTCGTGGTTGTCCCGAGCTCACTCTTCCCTGTCCTCGGTTCTCCATCTGGGTCTGGTCCGGTGCTCAGGTCGTCTGTCAAGACTGGTGGATCCCGGCATTAGCTTGTTGGAGCGTCTTTCCTCATCGAGCGTCGTTTGTCCTTATGGTAAGTGCGACGCTTGTCCTAGGGGTTGTACTGGAGCCAGCTGTCATTGCTCTCAGGGATCACACTGCTACTAGTGAGCGACTGATCTCCCTGGCGGGGGACCGGAGTGCGATCATTGTACTCTTCAAGTTGCTTCTCTAGGTCCGCTGCGGTCTTGAATGCCATGTACTGGGTGGCTTTTAGTTCCACTTCCAGGACTTCCTTGTCCCCCTCGGAGGCCGGTGCGATCCACCTCTGGAGGTTTGGTATATGAGCATAACGGCGACTTGATTCTCCCACGCTTGGTCCAGTGAGAGGCGCTGGCCCAACATGTCCCCGAGCTTTCCGATGAGCCCATGGAGGTTTAGTAGGTCGTGCCTCCCGAGTAACTTGTTACAGAGCTAGGAGGAGGAATGGTTACATAATAACTTGAAGGTACTAGGATATGTAACCGGTTGGTTGTGTAACCTGTGTAGATCACCGTAGGGTCGTAGACATATGGAACCTCAGCGTTCCCATAGGCGGCCTCATGCAAACAGCAAGTAGGAGGCCCGACGGGAGCGGAGAGCCGGGGTTGGAGTAGTCAGCCTCCGGTGGAGCGTAGAGTGCCTCGAGATAGCGACGGTATGCGGGCATGTACGCCTCCTCGATGCTATTGTAGTAGACCTTGCGCGACGTGGACATGCTATCCGGGGTGTACTCCCCTTCCAGTGCCCAGGCGGCCGCGGGGCCGTGGCTTGGATCTGGAGCCCCGAGCCTCCGCCCGGGAGGTCCTTGGTGGCTTCGCCCGTCGGAGCGGTAGATCCGATCTGCATGACGCACCAACTGACGAAGGATAGTTTTCACGATCCCTCTGCAGTCTCGCTTTCGAGTAACAGAAGAGAGTTTGTTTGTTCAGCAATAGGCTCGGGTCAGCAGGTTTCGATCTCTCAAAGTAAAGATGAAGGTATATGTGCAATGGGAAGGATTCTATCAGACTTTATTTATAAGGTGATCGAGAGATCGTATAATGTGTCTACAAGATGATCTCAGTGGGTTTATAATGATACCTGACGAGAGAGATGAGTTTAGAACTATGACTAAGACTAATGGCGAAGATTTGGATGATTTATGGCGTGTCCTTCTTGGGTGAATGTTTTTGAGTACTTATAGGGGTCGAGGATAGCAGAGTCTTCCTTAGTTATGCCAGGTCTTCATCTTGTCTTGCACGTAATCTTGATCTCGGATCTTCCTTGGACGTTTGTCTGATCTTTGGGATCTCCAGAGAATCGTTTTGCAGCCTCACGGGTTAGGTCGGTTGAGATAAGATTGGTTGAGACCTTCTAAATGCAGGCTTTCAGGTTCTTAATCGCAGAGGTAGACATGACCAGAAATCGTGGATTGAGTCACATGTGGGATACATGCCTAAATCCACCCATCGCCGACACCGACTAAATATAAAAGTGTATTCTATGGCATAGCTTAGAACAGACAAAATTGATCCTAAAACACTTGACATTTCCAACTTAAATATGATGAAATACTTTACAAAATACCTGCAGATATATTACCCTAGTACTAGTACACCCCAAAGTTCAGATCAGAATTTTGCTGCAAAAACAGCGAGAGAGATCGCTACACAAGTCAGAATCTGCTCTATGAAATTCAGCGGGGGCTCTTGCTGCAATTCCAGGGCGGTGGCTGGCCGCGCGGGCTGCTGGCCCCCGAGATTGCGTCGATGAGCATGTTCACCACGTCCCTCATCGTTGGCCGCACGGTCGGCAGCTTGGCCGTGCAGAGCATGGCAATCCTGAGCACCCTGAACATGTCTTCCTTCCCCTTGGCGGACGGCGCCGCCACGCGCGGGTCCAGGACGTCGTCCAGGCTTTCCGTGCCGAGCTTGTTCGACAGCCAGTACACGATGTCTTTGCCCTCTCCAAAGTGCGCGTCGATCGGGCTCCGGCCGGTGACCAGCTCCAGCAGCACGACGCCGAAGCTGTACACGTCCGTCTTCTCCGTCACCTTGAGAGAGTATGCCAGCTCTGTTCACAATGACACGGAGAAACTGTAAGCAGCAGCAACATAGTACGGTTGATTAAGCTGGTTGTGAATTTGTTAAGTCGACTCACCGGGAGCGAGGTAGCCGTGGGTCCCGGCGAAGCAGCTGAACTCGTCGGAGTCCCCGGCGGCGACTCTGGCGATGCCGAAGTCGGCGATCTTGGCCTCGTAGTCCTCATCGAGCAGTATGTTGGTGGACTTGATGTCGCGGTGGATGACCGCCGGCGTGCAGTCGTGGTGGAGGTACATGAGCCCCTTGGCGGCACCGAGAGCGATCGTGCGCCGCCGCGGCCAGTCCAGCTCGGGCGTGCCGCCTTTGCCCTCCCGTCGGAGCGCCTCGTACAGGTTGCCCCGCGGCATGTACTCGTAGACGATGAAGTTGAGGTCGCCGCGCGACAGGCAGGCGTGGAGCTTGAGGACGTTCCGGTGCCGGACGGTGCCGAGGATGGACATCTCCGCGGCCATCACCCGCGCCGCGTCGCCCTTCCACAGCCGCTTCACGGCCACCGTGCCGCCGCCGTCCTTGAGCTGCAGCCGGTACACGCGCCCCGTGCCGCCCGACCCGACCAGGTTCTCCTCCCCGACGCCGCATATCTCGTCCGCGTCCAGCTCCGGCGGGTGGAACGACTCCAGCTTCCACTGCTCGCACCTGCCGTCGCCGCGTTCCAGGTCCCTCTTCCTCTGCTCCTCCAGCTTGAAGCTTCTGTAGCTCACGAACAGTATGCCAACCACGAGCAGCAGCATCGCCGACACGAGAACCGGCAGGAGGACATGCGATCTCCTGATGAGGCCGCCCTTGTGGCCGCCATCCGCATTGCAGGCGCCGAGCTCAGACGCGCCGTCCGCGCAGAGACCGGGGTTCCCAGCGAACGCCTCTTCGCCGGCGATCACGAGCAGCCCAGGCGGCACGCTCCCGGTAAGCCGGTTTGCCGAGAAGTCCACCGAGCTCAGCTTCAGCGCCTGAAGCTGGGCCGGAATGATCCCGGTGATGGCATTGTGCGACATGTTGAGCGAGTTGAGCGAAGACAGAATCGAAAGCTCGACGGGGATCAGTCCGGTGAGCTCGTTCCGGGAGACGTCGATCTCGACGAGCCTGGCGCAGCGGCCGATCTCGCCGGGCAATGCGCCACCCAGCGCGTTGTCTTCCAGATGCAGCGCCGTCAGTTGTGCCAAGTTCCCAATCTGCGACGGAATTGTGCCGGAGAAGGAGTTGTTGGACAGGTAGAGCTTCTGGAGCTGCCCGAGCCGGCCGGTTTCCGCGGGGATCGTGCCGCCGAACCTGTTGTTCTGCAGCCACAGCTGGTTCAGACTCTGCGCCTCGCCGATTAGCGGCGATATGGTCCCGGTGAACCCGTTGTCCGACACGTCGATGATCGTCACGTACGGTAGCCCCCACATCCCTTCCGGGATGCTTCCCGTGAACTGGTTCTTGTTGATCCGGAACCTTTCCAGTGTTCTGCACGCCGCGTACTCCTCCGGCAGCTCGCCGGTGAAGCCGTTCTGGAGGGCGAGAAGGTACTGTAGGCTGTTTCCGTGGCAGAGGTACCTAGGGAACGGCCCGGTGAAGCCGTTCTCGGAGATGTCTACGCTCTGGAGCGACGAGAACCGGCCGAAGCTCGCCGGGAACTCGCCGGAGAACCGGTTCTCGTAGACGGACAGGCTCTTCAGTGACGGTAGCTCGGCCCACTGGGCCGGGATAGGCCCGGACAGGTTATTGCGGTAGATCTGGATCACCTCCAAGGTCTTGAGCTCGGCGAGCGGCACCGGGATTACGCCGCTGAGCTGGTTACAGGAGACGTCGAACTCCCGCAGCCCCGGGAGCCTCCCGAGCTCCGGCGGGAGCTCGCCGGTGAGGCTGTTCTTGTACAGCTCGATCTTCCACACTTTCTTGAGGTTGCCGATGGTCTTCGGGATCTCCCCGGCGAGATTGTTGATGGACAAATCCAGCGTCTCCAGCAGGGTCAGCTCGGAGACGAAATCGGGTATCGCTCCTGTCAGGTTGCACCCTGACAAGTAGAGATACGTCAGGTTCTTGAGGTTCCCAATGCTCGGAGGCATCTCCCCTTGATCGAAGTTGTGCATGCCGATGCTGAGGTACGCCATGCCGGTCAGCTCACCCACCCACTCAGGGAACCTCCCGGAGAAGCCATTGTTGGTGATGTCGAGGTACTCTAGCGCCGTCAATGACGACAAATTCGGCAGCTCTTCGGTCAGGTAGTTCCACGACAGGTTCAGTAGCCGGAGCTGGGTGCAGTTGTTCAGTTGAGGAGGTACAGTTCCTGACAATGAATTGGAGTCGAGCTCGAGCCGCTCCAGTCCACGGAGCGCCGAGATGGACGGCGAGATCCTGCCGGAGAGGTTCATGCTCGACAGAGAGATCTCGGTGACCGAGCTTCCCTCGCACTGGACGCCGAGGAAGTGGCATGGCGATGTGGCGTCTGTCCATGACTGAAGATGGTTCAGAGGGTCAGTTAAGCTGGCCTTGAATTGGAGAAGTGCCTCTGTCTGAGGATCAGTTTGGCAGGTTGAGCACACAGACAGGGAGAAGAGTATGATGAGATGGAAGCAGAATAGGATTTGTAGTCTCATTGCAAGCATTGTTGGCAAATCTGGAGGATTTTGATTACATGTGTATGTACTATTGGCCTGCAGTTTGCTTGATAAGACCTGAAAGATTACAGAAGATGGAACTTGTTAGTTAACAGAGTGACTTGGCTGTAAGGTGACATCTATGCAGATATGTATGTTCTGGTCATACTTTCAGTTGAGCATGATTCTATTCTACATGTATGTTAAGGTTCGCATTGATGTATACACCATGTATGTTCTATTTGTTCGCCAACCATACCTGATCCCCCCGTTGAGCTAAAACCTACAGGGCTTTAGAAAATGTCCTATTTTTTGGCCTCATACAAGATCACAAGAAAACGTCAGCCTCAAACAGTGCGTCAGTGGCCTGAACTTTGTATAATTGGTATGTGATTTGGACAGCCAGAGTTGCTTTGGTCTGTTATAACTACATGTTCCAAAGATCATGACGTGTCAGCTACCACCTTCCACTCCATCAAATGTTTCCCTCTCACCTCCCCAGGACCAAACATGCACAAGATTGCCACCATGTCACAACAAAAAGTTCGCCATTAAATAAATCAGGTAAGAGGGCCAAAAGGCCAGGACACTTGCTAAAATGTAATGTATCAGATGATGAACTGCACACACAGGGAATTAAAAGATGGTCAAGGCAACTTTTAGTGGGGATATACTTTACTACCACTTGCTAAATTAGTGTGCCATTTGTGTCTATCCTGACACCTGGGCTAAAAACATGGTGCTTGGGTGGATGACAAGTGCAACCAAAGGAAGGCACGATATGATTGACCTGTGAAGAAAAACATATTTGACCCAACTTATTTTTTCGCGTGACCGAATAAGGTTCATGGATACTGATGCTTGTGCTTTTTGTTTCTTGGTAGAGAATAAAATTTTGTTGCAAAATCTATAGCTTGATTGCATGATTCTTAAAAATATTTTGCTGGATTGCATGAGCACAATCTCATAACTTGACAAGTGTGCTACTTTTGGTTATATGGCAATGATTTTAAACACCATATTCCATTTGGGCATCAATTAGATTGTTCTTTTGACTCATCAAAATCAAGTGAATATTAAATTGTCGATATGCACAGAAGAAGACTACGGGTATAAAAAAGTCCATTTCCATATACATCCGCAAACTGTGGGTGATGAATTACAAACATTTTGAGTTGACATCTCTATAAAAATGACATTAAACTGATAGAATCATTTTTACAAAAAAAAACATTATTCAAAATAGGTGTCCTCTTGGTCTTTAGCACTTATATACTAGCACCTATTCAAATTGAAAACATAATTCTATATTGGTCGTGTTTCATAACTGATATATTTGGCAGTATATTCTCTGATAGTTCTTTCTCATTGGGGATTGAATTGGAGCTGTCGAAAAAATGCTTCCTGGATATTTCATCTGTTGTAATTATGGATCATAAATCATGGGTAAACACCGGTAAACTGAAGGAGGATAAAAAATATAGTGACAAAAGGGAACGGAACTAGAAAGGAAGTAATTTGGCGGTCTTACGGGACTCTAATTATTTGAAACCATCATGAGGATATGGGTTCGTCGCAAGCAAAAAAAAATGTTTGAAGTGGTGAGATCAGTTAGAATGAAGCAATGAGTCTACTCCAAAAAACTCTGTCTTAATGTCGACTATAGTGGCTTCCTTTTTTGAAGTGAAAAGATTGAACGTAGAAAAAACATCCTCAATCCGGCACATCATTAACTGATAGTACTACTACTACTCTAGAGGAGAAGAGCACTTAGAGCAAGTGGAATGGGGGCAATCTGCTACTCTCTTCCTCTTCGCAACTACTCGAAATTGCATACATGGAGAAAGGTTAACATGGAGGTCCATAGACAGTGTAAGCAGGAAAAGGGATCCATTCAGATAAATAGCCACAATCAATTAATTAGGAACGAACTGTATGGCGCCTAAAAGAATGCGAATCCAGGAAGCAAAACAGAGAGAGCAACAGAGCATAGCTCAAATTCCATACCTCTCCGGGTCTCCTCTTCAACTCGATCCCACTCTGCTCGCACGTCCTGCTGAACTGAAGTTGGTCTTCCTCTCTTCTTCCAGGTACTTTCTTGAAATAGAAAGCATACACAACAAGAATAACCAGAATCCGTCAAGCACAGATCGAGGAAGGAAGATCACCAGAGGAGAAGTTACGAGAAGAGAAGTTTGGAGGAGAGAGAGAGAGACAGAGAGAGAGGGCGCTGGAAGAGCTTTGCTATTTCAAGTGGCTGCCAGGAGTTGTGTCATTTTTGGCTTTTTTTATGGGAGGCGTTTTGGGCAAGACGGCAATGATACACAGCTGAGCTGAGCTGAGTAGACACATAAATACATAAATGCAGAGGTCTGTATCTGGGCACAACACATCCTACCAAGAAAGAGCAATATTTTGAGATCAGTGGCCGGTGATGAGTGGGACGGAAGGGGAAAGGTTGTTGCTTGCGGGAGTGCCGTTTGAACTGTGGCACGCTGGCCCTCTTGCCGCCTCCCGTTGGCTGGCTGCGGGTGACGAGCCGGTCGGGGAGTAGTCCCCGTCGCTCACGGGAGAACGCGCGCACCTGGATTATGTCTTTCTTCAGAGGAAATCTGGAAAATGAAGAAGATTCAACAATCTGTAATTCAAATAAACACACAAGCTGTTCGAGAAATATCAAATATGTCGGCCAAATCACTGAATTCCGGTGACTTCCATTTTCATTTTTCCAGCCAAAGGCCCGAAGTTTTCTCTTAAATTCAACCAAGAATTCAAAAATGTGAACTTTTTTTTAATTCATGGTAGTACTGAAATGTCCGAGATATTTTGACCGAAAAGTAATGATTCTGGTGTCTACTGAAATTCAGTGCATTTCAGTGAAATCTCACTGAATATCATTTGCACGCGGAGCTATATGTCCGCTACTTTGTTCTGAGCAAATTACATTTCGTGCCCGCTAATCGGAGTCTAGTTCACAAGCACTGAAGCACGGCTAGTTCTCTCATTGTGCACAAACCTTGTGCGATTGTCAGCATTCATATGGTGTTTTCACCACCTTGGGTGATTTGGAACCTCAAGCGTCCAGATAATCCGGCAAGAGTTGTGGCCTGAAGACTAGTTCTGTGCATGGTGCCATGGGCGTGGGCTGCTATGGACTTGTGGTCACCCAACATGCGGACGAGAATCAGACAGAGAGGGGAGATTTTCCGTGCCTCCGTTCAATGTTGTGTACACGTGTAACGCAACGAGAGGTGATCGTTCTACCTTTAGCACCACCTCTCACATGAAAGTGCAGGCATCAATCACTTACGAGCATGATCCGAGATTGTGATCGGTACGGTCTGCATCAGTCGATAAGGCACAGCATGTCCCCCATCCAAAGGGTGCCAACTAAACTTGCACTTTTTTTGGGCTGCGCGAGTGTATTTGTTCAGACGGGCTCTTATTATAACCTTAAAAAATAACTGAAACTCACAATTACCTAGGATATCGTCACTTCCAAAATTGCTACTAGTAAAATTATTCAGTACATGTTAGATAGAAGGCTACTTTACCATAGGCATTGTGCGAACAGTGGCAGATCTAGGGTTTCATCGAGGGACAGGTTTATACGCATAACATGTATGACAGAAACACCACAAAATGCACGTATATACGTTAGAAAACTGATAAAGTAACAGTAAAGATAGTTAGAATACTTTGGTACTTGGCGATTTATGGATATTTTCTATATTTTAGACAAAAATTGATGAGTTGCGACCAAAATTTTAATTGAGTTTGGTTTGGTAAAAATATGGATACAAATATCTTGATCAAACTAAACCATATGGCTTATAAATTTTGAAGAAATTTTAAGTGTGACGACAACCAATCAGTCGAGTTGTCTAGTCAGCAGATTGCTGCATGGCCCTCTTTTTGACGGAAAAATGGTAGGGAAAGCTCACTACTCGTCATTTTTATTTTCTATAAAAATAGAACACAATAGTTACAGAGAGAATCTGAAGAGTCCATGGAAAGGTGGGAAAACTAGAAAAGTGTTCAGGCATTGCATCATACTCTCCTTAAGGCTAGGTTTAGCTCTATGCATGATGAGCTGACAATTTTCCCTAAAGAATCTCATGCATTCCTGCTAGGTGGCATCCTGATTCTAAAAAATGACTTTGCTCCCTGTGTTCCACAATGCCAAGCATCCAATAATGATTGTTTCTCCGTAGCATTTAATGTTGAATCTTCTCCTGCCATCCATGGGCTTGTTGTTGAAGATATGCCCAAGAGGCAATAATAAAATGGTTATTATTATATCTTTATTATAATGATTGTTTCTCCGTAGCATTTAATGTTGAATCTTCTCCTGCCATCCATGGGCTTGTTGTTGGAGATATGCCCAAGAGGCAATAATAAAATGGTTATTATTATATCTTTATGTTTATGATAAATGTTAACATCCCATGCTATAATTGTATTAACCGGAAACATTAATACTTGTGTGTTTTGTAAACATAAAAGAGTCCCTAGTAAGCCTCTTGTTAAGCTAGCTTGTTGATTAATGGATGATCATGGTTTCCTGATCATGGACATTGGATGTCGTTAATAACAAGATCATATCATTAGGAGAATGATGTGATGGACACACACCCATAGTAAGCATAGCATAAGATCAAGTCATTAAGTTCGTTTTGCTACAAGCTTTCAAATGCATAGTAACATAATCCTTCGACCATGAGGTTATGTTAATCACTATCACCAGATGGGTACTTTGATGACATCAAACGCCGTTCGTAACTGGGTGGTTATAAAGGTGACATTGGGTATTCTAAAAGTATGTGTTGAAGCGCATGGACCAAGATTGGGATTTGTCCATCCATATGACGGATAGATATGCTCTGGGCCCTCTCGGTGGAATGTCATCTAGTTAGCTTGCAAGCATGTGACTAGGTCACAAGGGATGACATATCATGAAACGAGTAAAGAGTACTTATCAGTAACAAGGTAGAACTAGGTATGGAGATACCGACGATCAAACCTCGGATAAGTAGAGTATCGTGTGACAAAGGGAATTGGTTTCGTATGTTAATGGTTCTATCGATCACAAAGTCATCGTTGAGTATGTGGGAGCCATTATGGATCTCCAGATCCCGCTGATGGTTATTGATCGGAGAGGTGTCTCCATCATGTCTGCATATTCACGAGCCGTAGGGTGACACATTTAAGGTTTCGAAGTTATTTTAAGTAGATATAGAATGTGCGTTGGAGACCGAATGTTGTTCGGAGTCTCGGATTGGATCCGGGACATCACGAGGAGATCCGGAATTGTCCGAAGAATAAGATTCATATATTGGGAATCATTTTCTAAGTTAGGAAATGTTCCGGAGTATTTGTATGGGGATTCTAGAAGGTTTCGGAATGTTCCGGAAGGTTCTGGAAGATTTCTTGGAGTTTGCTTGAAAACCAAGAAAGGATCAAGGAATCCTTGTGGGGCAAGACAAGGATTCGTGGGGGAGTAGGACTCTCCCCCCACCTCCTTGATCCGCCGGCCAAGGGAGAGGGGAGTCCTACAAGGACTCCACCTCCCCATGGTGCCTCCCTCCTTTATATAGAGGGGTGGAGGAGCCACCCCCCTTGCCCCTTCAATCCTCAAACCCTAGCCGCCTCTCTCCTCCTCCTTCCCTCTGCTCTGGCTTAGGCGAAGCCCTGCAGAATTCTCTACTCCACCACCACCACGCCGTCGTGCTGCTGGGATTCCGTGGAGAGATCTACTACCTCCGTTGCTCGCTGGAACGGGGAGAGGAAGGTCTGCTTCGACTCCGCACGTGTGACCGACTGCGGAAGCGCTGCCGGAACGCGGCGCCGGAAGGATCGTCTACTCAATCTTGAGATCGGCAAGTGATCGACTACATCAACCACGAGATCCGATCTCGCACAAGGCTTTCGGATCTACAAGGGTTAGTACAGATCTATCTCGTTGTACATGTCTAATAGATTAGATCTTGGCTTTTATCTAGATTAGATCTGGGTTTTGTTCGTTCTTGCGGTAGAAATTTTTTGTTTTCCATGCTACGAACCCATCAGTGGTATCAGAGCCGTGTCTATGCGTAGATCTGTTGTACGAGTAGAACACAATGGTTTTGTGGGCGTTGGTGCTCGTGCCGTCTTTTGCTTTGTGTACTTTGCATCTTGCGGTATGGTGGGATGAAGCGGCTCGGGTTAACCTTACATGTCATCGCACATGAGACTTGCTCCACAGTTGACGTGCAACTCGTATTGCACAAGTGGCTTTGCGGGTGTCTGTCTCTCTCATCATGGTATAGATCCAATCTACACTTTGCACTTGATAGCACCTGTATCAACGTTGTGGTTCAGTTTCGTAGGGGTTTTGTGATGTGATATGGCCATCATGTGATTGTGATTATATTTGATATATGCAATGATCCTTGTTATAATATGGCAATCGGCAGGAGCCTAATGGTTATCTTTAATTCTGTTAAGACCTGCGTGTCTATTCATCTTGTAATAGCTTTATTCCAAGTAGTTGTAATAGTTGCTAGTGATGATGGACAACCATGAAGCGGCGCCACTGACTTTGACGCAATGCTGGTGATGATGGAGATCATGTCCGTGCTTTGGAGATGGAGATCAAAGGCATAAGAAGAAAGGGCCATATCATATCACACTAATTATAAATTGCTTGTGATGTTAATCCTTTATGCATATTGTATTGCTTAGATCGCGACGGTAGCATTATAAGATGATCCCTCTCACTAAATATCAAGTAATAAATTGTTCGTCCTTAGTAGGCACCGTTGCTAAGACTCGTCGTTTCGAAGCATCTCGTGATGATCGGGTGTGATAGATTCTACGTGTGCATACGACGGGTGCAAGCCAGATTTGCACATGTGGATACTAAGGTTAACCTTGATGAGCCTAGCATGTACAAACATGGTCTCAGAACACGGAATACCGAAAGGTAAAGCATGAGTCATATGGATGATATGATGAACATGTTGATTGTTCGCCTTTAAAGCTACATCATCTCACGTGATGATCGGACTTGGTGTAGTGGATTTGGTTCGTGTAATCACTAAAACAACTCGAGGGATGTTGTTTTGGGTGGGAGTTCATTTGTAATTTGGATTAGTCAAACTCAATTTATCATAAACACAATCAAAGTGAATTTGCATAGTTTGTTGTAGTCATTGGCATCTGTTCACCACCTTACGCTTAGTTATAGTTGAGATAGTGGAACTATAGAAATTCTGGATATTTGCTTTACAAACTGGTATCATATTGTTTTGAGTGTCAATCTAAAGTTTAAAAGTCATGTTGCAAACCTTCAGCAAACTCCGTTTACTCTGTGAAGTTTAATAAACAGTATTAAATCAAGAGTAACAATTCCAGTGTTAGTATCTAATGTATCATGTTTGCCTCCATGATTCTTGATACTCAAAAGATTGTTTTTAATATCAAGTTTATCTAAGAGCTGAAAGCAATGTTTCAGAAACCATCATATGTGAAAGGTATTGCGATATCTAAAACAATGTGTTGGTTACAACATGACAGAGTATATGTCCTCATATTTTATGAGAATTTGTGAAGGTTGGAGATGCTAGTCATCCTAATCCTCCAAAAGGTTTTGGAAAAGAAACATTATACTCGCAATTCACCTTTATAAGCTATAGCAGCTTGATCATGAAAGTTATCATCATAAGGATGAATAGAAGATGTAAGTAAAAATGTTTACTACACTAAAAGATTACTAAAAAATGGAATTTTGAAAGAATGCCAAACATTTGATAAAGGTGATCCACTTCAAAGTGCAAGTCCAAAGGTATTATTATTTGACTATACACACTTTGTACTATGTGTCATGTGAATGACACCACTATTGATGTTGATAGATTCTTTTAAAAGAAAAGGAATTGTTGAAAGAGAATCTATAAAATATTTGGCAGAAAAGAAAAGATTGGAGATATCCAACTTAGGTATATAGAAGATACATGTTATGGCTGTATTCCTTGGTTGTTAAACAATGTGGTTCTGCGGTATTGGATACCGAATTGGTTGGTATGAAGTGTCATACAGGACAACACAATTCATGGACTGCAATGGCCTAAGTAACTAGCAAGAGAATATGTGATGATGTTCATCAAAA
This sequence comes from Avena sativa, assembly GCA_916181665.1. Classification (NCBI taxonomy): domain Eukaryota; kingdom Viridiplantae; phylum Streptophyta; class Magnoliopsida; order Poales; family Poaceae; genus Avena; species Avena sativa. The sequence continues at coordinate 134,038,047 of OV702292.1, read as the reverse complement.
ACAAACAAAGGGTTGTTGTGTTGCTCGTTAACATCAAAGCTTACCTTCAAGATTTGTTTCAATAATTGTTATTTTGATCAGGTATTATGACGACAAAAGGTTGTTCAAATAATTACTGTATTCCATAATAGATGGATGATATACAAGTCGGGTTGGAGAAATAACGACCATAAAACTAATGCTAAAATGTCGCAAGACAAATGATTGAAAGATCACTTGCGAAGTGACATCACCGTTTAAATTATATTAGGGATACATGAAGAAACTCCATGTTGATGGATTTTTGGAGTCTTTGATTTTGATCAAATGACGCTTGTGATACTTTCCTGGAGATAATTAAAACTCCGTTCGTAGGCCAAAAGAGGAACGGACGACTAACTGATTGGAATTTATACATATTGATGTATATAGTCCATTATATGTAGTCGTGGGCGATGGATTTCAACTTCATATATTTTCTCCAAAGATTTGAGTGAGTATATGTATATACTTACTCAATAAGGAAGAAGTATGAAACATTTGAAAATGTTCAAAGACTTTCAAGATGAAGTGGAAAATTATTGTAACAAGAAAATAAAAAAGTTTATGATTGGATCATAAAGATGTTTGAGTTACAAGTTTAGCAAAACACCTAAGATTTGAGGAATCGTTCCATGGATTTGCATTTCCCAAAACACTATAGGAGTATGGAGTGTTCAAGATATGTAATGAAACCTTGTTTGACATGGTAAGATCAAAGGTATCATTTATAAAACTGCCATTATATTTTAAAGATTAAAGCTTTAGTGACTACCGCTTTTACACTGAAAAGAGCTCCATCGTGATCCGTTGAAATGACACCATATAAGTCATGGTTTGGGATAAAACCCAGGTTGTCCTTTCTTAAATTTTTGGTATGCTAGGTATAAGTAAAATGTTTACAACCAAAGTTGGATGAGCATGTCTTTATAGGTTATTTCGAATAACCATTGGGTATTCCTCCATAACACCGAAGACAAAAGTGTTTGTCACTTAGAATGTCGAGTTTCTTGAGAAGGAATTTTTGGTGAAAAGTTAAGTGGGAGGACAATAGAATTTTGACAAGGTTATTGAACCTTGGCTAATATGTGCTGAGTTGCGCAGCGTCGGTAAATGTCCCGGAGGCAGCAACAATGCTCATGGCTCACATGCCTCGAAGGATGTGGTCACGGGGATCTAAGTTCCTATTGAACCAAGTAGGTCGGGTAAGTAATCAAATGACAAGATTTGAGAGTTAAAACATTGTTGTTTGATAATGATGAACCGACTACATGCAAATAATCAATGATGGACCCTGACTTCGTTAAGTGGCTTGAAGCCATAAAATCCGTGATAATTCCATACACGAGAAATCAAGCTTTGAATTTGAAAGACCCTCTAGAAAGGTGCAAGACCTTACAGTCGTATATGGATGTATGAAGAAATAGACATGGATGTTTCACATCTATGAAATAGTCGACATGTCGGAAAGAGTTTACGACAATGTTCAAGAAATTGACTATGATAAGATTTGATCTTTCATAGCGATATTTAGTCTGGACGGATTAATGTAGCAACCACTACATATATTTTGGTATATGGTAGTTGAACAAACAAAACAAGTTCTTCTAATAGAATGGTTACCTAGGATGTGTCCATGACACGATCCAAAGGGTTTTGTTAATTCAAAGGATGCTAAAAGAGTATGCAAAACTTCAATGGTTGAAGTGAGCATCGCGGAGTTGGAATCTTCACCGTGATGAAACCGTTAAAAGGTTTAATTTCATCAGAGACGATGAAGATGTTTGCATTTTGTAAGAAATTAAGTGGGAGCGCTAAGACATATTTCTAATACATTATGTGAAAGACATATTATTGATTAGAAATGATGTATCTTTTATTGACACAGGTTAAGAATTTCATTTTGATGAAAGACTTAGGCATAACCCAAGAATTAGGCATCAATGTCTATATAGATAGATTGAGGCGCTAATATGGTTTTGCCAAATGTACATAGATAAGATGTTGAATGAGTTTAATATGGAAACAACAAGAAAGGTTCTTAACGCACGGAAAGGACTGAATCAAGATTCAAGTGTGTTGACACGAGATTCAAGTGTTTTGACACTTGGTGAAATCGTAAGAATATTTTGATCAATCATTCTTTGAGATGTACACATCCAGATATGTCCTATGCTCTAAATGTTATGAGCATATACTAGAATGACTCATAAGATGATCATTGGACAATAGTAGGGATATTCCTATGATCTTTGGAAGAACTAAGAATATATTATTTATATAGTGGTGACAAATAGTTCATTATAAATTGTTGCATTGATACTAGTTTTGTCACAAATTAAGTTTATCTCAATTTAAACTATGGGTGGCACAATGTAATGGAAAGGAAGTTCCATAACAGATTTGGTTGAGTATCAAAGTTAAAACATTGTGACAGATACTACAAAAAAAAGGCTAAGTATATGACTACTATTGTAGCAGCAAATAAGGGCATTTGCGTCAAGTAGTTTGTTATCAAACTAGGTGTGGTTCATAGCGGGATAATACTATGAAGATACATTGTATGACAATTGTATCAACATGATTTAATCCCAAGGAACTAAAGGTCTCACCAAAGGACCAAATTTATACAATGCCATCTCATTGGAGAATGAGTAATGCGTAGAGACGCAAGGACATGCAAATACACACGGACCTGGAAGTGTCAGATCCGAAGATTATGTTTACCACTAGCAATAGTGTCTATACAACACCAGAAAGCCATAGGTGTTAAATGCACAAGTTTTTAACTAGATTATTGACTCTAGTGCAAGTGGGAGACTGTTGGAGATATGCCCAAGAGGCAATAATAAAGTGGTTATTATTATATCTTTATGTTTATGATAAATGTTTACATCCCATGCTATAATTGTATTAACCGGAAACATTAATACTTGTGTGTTTTGTAAACATAAAAGAGTCCCTAGTAAGCCTCTTGTTAAGCTAGCTTGTTGATTAATGGATGATCATGCTTTCCTGATCATGGACATTGGATGTCGTTAATAACAAGATCATATCATTAGGAGAATGATGTGATGGACACACACCCATAGTAAGCATAGCATAAGGTCAAGTCATTAAGTTCGTTTTGCTACAAGCTTTCAAATGCATAGTAACCTAATCCTTCGACCATGAGGTTATGTTAATCACCATCACCGGATGGGTACTTTGATGACATCAAACACCGTTTCGTAACTGGGTGGTTATAAAGGTGACATTGGGTATTCTAAAAGTATGTGTTGAAGCGCATGGACCAAGATTGGGATTTGTCCATCCATATGACGGATAGATATGCTCTGGGCCCTCTCGGTGGAATGTCATCTAGTTAGCTTGCAAGCATGTGACTAGGTCACAAGGGATGACATATCATGGAACGAGTAAAGAGTACTTATCAGTAACGAGGTAGAGCTAGGTATGGAGATACCGACGATCAAACCTCGGATAAGTAGAGTATCGTGTGACAAAGGGAATTAGTTTCGTATGTTAATGGTTCTATCGATCACGAAGTCATCGTTGAGTATGTGGGAGCCGTTATGGATCTCTAGATCCCGCTGATGGTTATTGATCGGAGAGGTGTCTCCATCATGTCTGCATATTCACGAACCGTAGGGTGACACACTTAAGGTTCGAAGTTGTTTTAAGTAGATATGGAATGTACGTTGGAGACCGAATGTTGTTCGGAGTCTCGGATTGGATCTGGGACATCACGAGGAGATCCGAAATTGTCCGGAGAATAAGATTCATATATTGGGGATCATTTTCTAAGTTAGAAATGTTCTGGAGTATTTGTATGGGAATTCTAGAAGGTTTCGGAATGTTCTAGAAGATTTCTTGGAGTTTGCTTGAAAACCAAGAAAGGATCAAGGAATCCTTGTGGGGCAAGACAAGGATTCGTGGGGGAGTAGGACTCTCCCCCCACCTCCTTGATCCGCCGGCCAAGGGAGAGGGGAGTCCTACAAGGACTCCACCTCCCCATGGTGCCTCCCTCCTTTATATAGAGGGGTGGAGGCGCCACCCCCCTTGCCCCTTCAATCCTCAAACCCTAGCCGCCTCTCTCCTCCTCCTTCCCTCTGCTCTGGCTTAGGCGAAGCCCTGCAGAATTCTCTACTCCACCACCACCACCACGCCATCGTGCTGCTAGGATTCCGTGGAGAGATCTACTACCTCCGTTGCTCGCTGGAACGGGGAGAGGAAGGTCTGCTTCGACTCCGCACGTGTGACCGACTACGGAAGCGCTGCCGGAACGCGGCGCCGGAAGGATCGTCTACTCGATCTTGAGATCGGCAAGTGATCGACTACATCAACCACGAGATCCGATCTCGCACAAGGCTTTCGGATCTACAAGGGTTAGTACAGATCTATCTCGTTGCATATGTCTAATAGATTAGATCTTGGATTTTATCTAGATTAGATCTAGGTTTTGTTCGTTCTTGCGGTAGAAATTTTTTGTTTTTCATGCTACGAACCCATCACTTGCTCATCAGATCGAACTTTGTACTCCATTCAAGGTTTAGACCCCACTAGAAGAGTTTGACTAAATTCACATCCAAAGAAAAGATGATCCGTAGTTGGGAGGAGTAAAGAGGGTCGCCGCCATGACTCAATAGGAACGAGTAAAGAGGGTCCCCGCCGCTATTGGGGGGAGGGAGGAAGGGAGACGTCCCCTTGCACTAGCGAGGCGAGAAGAAGTGGCAGTGGTGGATGGTCTGGCATCCCTAGTTGGCTAGTCGCCCCTAGGACACATACGGGAGATGCAAGGCGTGGCATAAATACAAATTATCCAATTCGCGATATGTTTTGCGATTTCACGAACGGATAGAAATGTCATGTTGTTCGGCAGGACTAATCCCCCTCCCTCAGAACTCACGAAACATAGAACACAAGGATGTCTAGGATTGAACGATACCCCTTCCCGACATCCAAACCAAAGGGGTATCAGCCAATCATGTACTCCCTCGTTCTAGAATACAAGATGTCTTACGTTTGTGAAGCGAATGTATCTAGAGGCCTTTTGGTGTATCGAAACCGCCCGCGAGGGGAGGGGGGTGGGGGGGGATATCCTTGTGTTGTTTTCAATCTCGTTAGTTTGGAATGAGGAGTACACTGAAGCAAAAGTGATAAAGAAAACAGATTCATATTCACCGGTGTCTTCCCTAAATAGTCCCAACCAAATTTATTTTCATATCACGAAATCCACATACCAGTTGTCCTGCAATTTGTTTTCTCAAAATATTGACAAACCCTTTACCAAATACTTCCTCTGTCTCATAGTATAGAATAGTAGAACGGATCCGGAGGGAGTATCAATTTTAGTTTGAGGCTTCCAACAACGTGGGAGTATCTACCTACCCTTGAGCTGCCGGCACCACGGGTGTGAGGCGGTAGAGCGGGCATGCGGGCAAGCGCTGCCAGCAGGTCGTCGTCGGTTTGGGTGAAAAGGGACCCATAAATGAGGTCAGCAGTGAGCTCTGCAAATCCCAAAGCTACAGGGTTCCCATGACACTGTATTACCAGGTCGTGCTTTCTTACAATCACCTTTATGGAACTTGTATTTTCAGTTTGATTTTGTAGATCCCGGGTTGAGGTCGAATGCTCGATCGTGGCTTTGTATTCTGAACATGCATATGCGGCTCTGTCGTTCAACTGTTCCAGAAAGACATACTACGCTCAAATAGTCCCGATCGTTCCTCTGTTATATATACCATGTAAATTAAGAACTGCAGTAGTAGCGTTTTAGAATAAGTGTTAAGGTACCATCGTCTTATATTATAGATGCATTATCAATGCACCTAAAAAGGGCATCATTGCACGGTATGATTCAGGGAGAAAAACTATCCATTTGTCCATGCCGACGTCAACATCATCTGAGTACAGGCCGGGTTACACTTACACAGCGCTCGTGATGACTGCTAGTAGTATGTACTAAAAACGCACGCTTCATCAACACGCATCGCAGCAAGTTTGGGGGGTTCAGATCAGGAACGCTCTTCTGTTTTCTTTTCCTAAAAAAAAACTCTATTTATTCTAGATGGATGCAGCAAGGGCGTCCTATGCCCGTATGGGTGACCGCCACGTATTACTAGTGGTCTCCATTCTGCCCGGAGGCAAAGGGGTTTTCTCCCATTGGCTGTGGCTGCCGCACGATGATTAACAACGATAATTCAATCCCTATAAAAAAGATAACTTAAAGTAAAATTGCTCTATTTTTTCTTTGGATGTTTAATTAGATTGTGTATATTGAAATTCGATCTGAACGCATTGTTTCACTAAGGATGCAAATGTGCTGCAACAGCCCGCTAAACATCATCCCCGTACAAATTGTGCTAACGGCATCAAAAGGAAACTACGCACTTGATTTGTCCTGAGAAAGAAATGGAGCTGAATATTATGCCCACGCCGCTTAGAATACTAGATTTCACAAATTATACTTGATTAGGTCCTCTTTGATTAGCAAGAATCTAAACGCATAGAAAAAAGATGGGATTTCGACGTCATGCTAATTCGAGGCTTACAAGATCATGGTTTGTTTGTTTGCATACATCGCACTAAAGGAAAATTCATTTCCGAAAGGTTTTTGGGTAGATGCAATGATTGTTAATAAAGCAAAATAAGTGGAAACAATCTTTATGAAATTTTATGTAGGATTGAACCCTACTACAAGAAAAATTCTAAGAATTCCAATCCTCTAAAACCTATATAAAAATCCTTGGTCATATATCCCTTAAAATTCTAACGTAGTGCTTACAAGGCATCGCCAGTCAAGTGTTCACCTATGACACCAAATGGTCAAGTGAGCCAGGTCTTCGCCATTAGAACACGACACAGTCCACACGTGACTATTCAAAAAGCACAACTGGATTGCGAACTTGCGATGGTCCCATGTCAAACGTACATTAACATTTGCATAATGAATCAGAAGCATGCATGCCTGTACACGCAAATTGCAGGTCCATGCAAAACTATTTAAGACTAGACGAGATGGGGACGTGTTGTGCAAGGTCGGCAAGCAAAGTAGCTAGCGAACGAAGTCGAAAACGATAGGCCTCACAGCATCATCATCCGATCCATGGACAGCCACGGGGATATACATACATACATACAAGTGTATAGGAGTATAGGATATTGTGACCATCCAAGTGGGTAATCTGAATGAAAGAGTTGTGATGTCCATGATTAGGAGGAATCATTGTGCAATGCTGATGGATCAACATGACCAGATACGAAATCGTTACTTAGCTACCTAGCTAGCTGCCATTTTGTTTGAGTATTATTATAACGATGAGTGCTTTTAGAGGTTTGCTGAAGAAATAGACCCATTTGGAACCGCATGACCGTTGGGCCCTTCTAGAGGAAAGGCAGCATACTTTATATATACATGTTGATTCTGTAAGCGCAAACTCCAACAGTCTAACTATCGTGTATCTCTCGAACACGATTTTTCAGATAGTGATATACTCCCTCCGTCCCAAAAAAAAATGTCTTAGATTTGTCTAAATTCGAATGAATCTAGACACTATTTAGTACATAGATACATCTAAATTTAAATCAATTTACGACATCTTTTTGGGGACGGAGGGATTAGTAACTTAGTGAATAATCATATTGGTGTGTTCCTAAACACTATGGGGAAATATTAAATATGTATAAACCATGTAGACACATGCACATATATGCGAAATTTGGTACTAGAAAACAATTATGATAACTTTGTGCGAAGAAACAATTAACAAATTAGGCTGTACATCGAGCTGCAGTAAGTTACAATAATGTAATGAAAAGGAGTTTTCAAATTACAAAAAGTAAATACAACAAAAAAAATCATACTCCATCCATTGCCTTCTTATTAGGAGTATTATTAGTGTTTTCAAAAATCAAAACAACCGTCTTTGATCAAGTTTTTTCTAGAATACAAATATGAAAAGAGATCTTATCTAAAATTACATTGTGTACATCAAATATCCTTCTTGAGTTTTCTGATGCATCCATATGTTCTCTGTTGCACAATATTTTAATCTCGTCAACAAATTGTGGCTCAACACATATAGTGCGGTACGGCTAAGATGAATGGTTAATTAAAAGCATGAGTGTTGGTGTTGTCAAGCAACCAGTCATAGCAGTCAATTTTGGAGTGTGAAGTGGATATCCATTTGATATCAGTGCTATGGTCATATCCATACTCTTTGCAGTAGTGACTCGGTCTTCATGGAAAAAAAACTTACGACATGCTGGAACAACATGACTATTTTCGGTTTACGTCGATATCGAGAAGTTTGTTGTCCGAATAGAGGTTTATAAGTGGCCATAGTGTAATGTTTGGCACATGTTTGTCTCTATTCGTTATAATATAATGCACCACCTGCTCTGATAATTTGACATGACAAATGACCTAAGCTTTCACAGTATCTAGATTAATTGCCTTGTCGGAAATTAAATTGTGGCGAATACATGCATGTCTGAGAAACTTTTGTACTAATTAAAAGACTTTCTTGTTGTTACTACATGAAAAAGGTCATAACTTTTTGCGAGAAATTCGAAATCATCTGGGTATTTGATTCACTTTTCCAGACTTAAATTTAGCTGCATGCAAACCATTTGACTTTAATGTTGGTTGTGATCAGTCCTGCATAGGATAGGACTGCATCTATAGATGTGATTGCACTTGCTGCCATGTGGCTGGCTGTACACGAGCAGAGGACGATAGTGGCATGCATGTTTCAGCCACAGTTGCTCAAAGCACCACCACACAGCTGTACTAAGCTTTTGAGGGAGCCATGGGTGCATATTAACTTTGCCGCATTAAGGAGGTGGTGTTGCTCTCATGGGTCACGTTCAATTGTATTTGTGGCAAATAGCCGAATAGCCCCCAATGCCTAACGGTCCCATGACCTGTAAATCAAAAGCTTCAAAGGGTGAAAAATATGTGATTTTTTTTTAGAAATTAAGAAAATGTTTAGGGACAGATAACTCGCGGACAAGGAATCTAATTGGTAGGATTGCAAAGCAGCAGACAATCTGCTTTGTAGTTAAAATTGGTGAGTCTAGTTCTATTTTTTTAGCAAAATTTTACTTCAAACTAAATTTTACTTTCGCGGGTTTATGCGGGTTACCGCTTGCAACCTTATAATTGGGCCCTCTGCCTTCGTGAGATCTCAATTGATTGAGTAAGGAAACATATGACATCCATCAAAAGCTCCGTGGAGAAGAGACAAGATGGATAAGAAGTGAAGAACATTTATACATAACAAAGAAGTTGATTAGGAGACCATGTGATTGTTTTCATGCATGTCTTTGTGTGATTGTGTCCAAAGGAGCAAACTAATCACAATCCTTCAGTGGCATAATATGCTTAGTGTGATCCGGATACATATTCCAATATTGTAAGGTTTGTTTGCTAGCTAGCCAATGTCCAGCACTAAATTAAATATTGACAAGTAGTTGCATGCCTGTCAGTGAATAAATTGTTTAAGCCTAATGTAGGAGAGGAGGTGGTGTTCGATGACGAGGTGTGACAGGCGACGACTCAAAAGTTTAATCATGTGACAATTAAATCAATTTACGTGGGAGCGAAATCTTCGGCATTTTTTCTTTCACTACGTAAACCAGTTGCTAATCTGATCGAAAGAGTCCAACTACATATTAATGACGATTGTTAAAGGAATTTTCATCCACTTTATTCAAACTAAATAGGACAGCAAGAGAAATGTATGCCCTCTAAATTTGGGTTACATATAGAAGGTTGGCCCAATAGTGTTAGTGCCCAACAGCCGAACGGACCTGGGATAGGGTTCAGTATTTTCCTTTCCTTTATTTAGGCCCCATTAGACCAGTCAGCAATTGGGCCGAAACTTCTTTTAGTTTTAGTGGGCCATTCGGGTGGCATCCTGAAGACAGAACTCAACAAGAACAAAGCCTTTTTCCACTAAAAGGGACCCAGACCAGAACTTTCCCTAAAAAAAAAGAACAAACCTGGTTCCCAAACCTTTTTACGTTTTATTACTCCCTCCGATCCAAATTAATTGACTTGGGTTTATCTAGATTCGGATGTACCTAATACTAAAACATGTCTAGATACATCCGAATCTTGACAAATTGAAGTCAATTAATTTGAATCGGAGGGAGTAGTGTTTTCCAGTTTTCCTAGTGTTTTGTTTGATTTTTGTTCAGATATCTTTTTTCCAGTTCTTCTGATCATTCGTGCAAACTTGTCGAATCAAATGTAGCGTGCTTCTGATTTTCAATGTATTGGTTTTTCATGTGCATCCGGGAGAAATTTCAAGATTCACACTAACACTTCAATGTATGCAGTGGAGCTCGTATAAAACTGAAAAGAGGAATCCCCGCATTGTCGCCCCGAGCGAAGCGATCGGGGTGGCTCCCTCCCCCTCCTGTTGCCACCGGCGGGCGTAGCCGGGCTCCCCTCTCCCCGCATGCGGCTGCCTCTGCTCGGAACAGCTTGACCGACGGTGGTCCACGCTGCTCTGGGTTGCGGTGGCGCACCTAGAGGCGCCATCCTGGTGGCGCGAGCACGGTCGTCGACACCCTCCTGGCCTAGATCTGTGTCCTTTGGGCAGCATCTGGGTCGGGGCGGGCTGGCTCATGATTGGTGGTGGCGTCCCTGGCAGACGGGGACAAGGATACTACTCCTTCTCTAGGGGTGGCGGTATCTACGGCGTGCCTACTGCAACGTGGCTCCGAGAAGGGATTTACGAGCCTAATCTTAGCTTGGCCAGGCCTAGTGTGTCCCTACAACCGCGTCCGGTTGGCTACCACCGGCCATAGTGGCAGATGGTCCCTCCCGCATGGCTGCGATGCTTTTGTCCTTCATTTCTTTTTTTCTCCGTTTTGGAGGCCTCACAGTGTTGGCCATGGTGAGACGACGATCGTGACTGCAAGACCGTGTTGGTGGGTATTAAGTTTGGTGGAGTGCTAAAGATCATCCGGGTTGTGGTTTTTTGGGGCCAAGAGAAATCTTAGTCGGCTCGTTCGGTACCGACACGGTGACGACGCCTGTGGGTGCCACCGTTCCTCCTGAAGGGCATCAGATGTATCCCTTTTCCACTCCCCTCCGCATACTGAGGGAACCCTAGGACCAGTCCGGGTAGTAGTGTCATCATCGTCGCATTCTCTCTTGAAGTTGTTGCTTGGTACGCAACACTTTGGAGTGCTAGGAGCGTGGTGGTACAACTTCGGAGGACACAACTATTATGGGTCTTATTCATCCGAATAATTAGAAAAAGGAAGAATAAGAAGGAGAAGAAGATCTTTTCCTCCTCCTCCTCCTTCTCCTTCTCCTCCCACTTCTTCTTCTCCTCCTTCTTCTTCTTCTTCTCCTCCTTGTCACGCCCCGAGATCAGTCCTAGAAGAATGATAGTCCCCTTGAATTTTTAGACCGAATGCGTATATCTGCGCATGGATAAAAATACGGCTTAAGCCGGCATAGTGGATCTCGATAAGATCAAACAAACATTATTACATTTTTATTTTACATTTACCAAAGAATACAACTAGATTCTCTAAATGGCTTCCCTCCCACTGGTCCAACCTACTCCTCGAACGACTGCATATTCTCCATGTTCTTACTTAGCGTCGAGTAAATTTCAAAACATTACAAAGCAAGGGTGAGTACGAATACTCAGCAAACTAAACATACACAATCATAAAAATTATAAAATAGACTTTATTTTTGGAAAACATGTTAATAAAGTAATTAAACATTTTAAAGCATGATGTCACACATAAAAGTAAGCTTTCGCAAACCCGGGAGTCATAGGATGAAATTTCACACTTTTACACTCAGTAGAGGTGGTACTCTGATATCGATAGTCTCGACTAGAACCACACAGTCTCTAGAAGAACAGGGCTCTTTGACCCACTAGAACCCGAAGACCTGAATTTAGTAATATCGGTCACTCCTATAGATCTATTATAGACATGTTTCGAATAGGGTCATCCTGGCCCCAGCGGAGAATCTAGTCAGTCCCATACCTAAAATGTGACACATTTCTGGTCAAGGACCTTAAATGTATTTTTCAATGCAGTAAATGCTCTCTCAATGGTGACTCTAAGGTTAGAATGCCTTAGATGTAACAATTCCTTGGAATTTTGCAGTCTGTTTCTTGCAGAGAACTCGTTCGGATGGTACATGATTTTTCTGAAGGGTGGAGAATCCCAGGTCGACATGCATATCCAGCATCCCTAAGATAGAACTTACCATCAACCAATCAGCTCTAGACAAGTTGTCAGCTAGAATGTTTGCATCATGAGCAGATCCTTCCCAACCAATTAACATATGTGAAGTTGAGATCGAAATCAATAGCGACCAACACATTCTGGTTGGTGTAGTGCTTCCTTCCCCTATACATTGATGACTATGCTTTCGACACTCTAGCAGTCACATGAGTATCATCGATAGCGCCAAAACCATTATGTCAATACACGAACAAAAAATCATGTTTCTAGGCAGTGTAGTCATTTCATGAAAAGGCTAGAGAATTGGTACTCAACATGAAAAATGAAAACCATCTAGGGTTGTTTCCTGTCTTGGTTGGTGTGTGACCAGTTGGTGGTTTGATCATGTCTCATTCGAGCTCTCCAGTTGCTTGTAATACTTGTTTGTAATGGCAAGCTACACTCTCTGTGGTCACCTAAATGTGTTATTGGATTACTCTAAACCTCTAGTTATGACCCACGACATGAAGAAACATAGCAACCTGCTCTTCAATAGAGGTGTGGATGCTAACTTCTAGCAATCCTCTTTCCCTAAACCATTTGATAAGTTCAAAGAAAGGGGTTGTTCTCATATGAAGCATTTGGATAGTCTCTACATCGTTGGAGTTGTCAATGTAGTTCAAATTTACAATCATCTTCTGATCTCGGACCAACATAGGACCATATGTGAGCCTAGGATAGGCAACACGCCTAACAGCTCTCTTGTGAAGCAGCATGATCTAGACCTGAAACATAGCTATGAGTGCTTTTGCCTGATGGATCAGACCCATCTGGTTGACCTAATCAACTTGATCTACGATGAGTACTGGCTAAAAATTGACCCTACAGAGTATCCAAACATGATAGGGACAAAAAACATAGTAGAGTGTGGTTTAGCTTCGCCATAAGAAACGAGGGGGAGGAGCCAGGGCCGGAGAAGAGACCATGATGCAGACGAGAGCGATGGTCTGATGCTAGAGACAAATAAGATGAGATCCACCTTCAGCCAAAATCGAACGTCTGATGCCCGTTGAGACGAAGAATGCGAGCTCTTCCTACAAAAGACAGCGATGGTCCAATGTCGGAGTAGATCTGCGTCGCTGTCGCCTGTACCGAAGGGAAAATGAGATTTTTTTTGGTAGGCACAAATGTCGGGTGGTGATATAATGGAGGATGTGACATAGAGCTTGGTCGCCAAACGGAGGATAGATTTCACGGTCTCCCACCATCTCGCGTTGAGCTCTCGCACGTGCGGCGTCCTAACTTTTCACACCTTCGCCGCTCGTCCCTCGAAAAACTAATGATTCAGGCGTTCGTCTGGAGCCTATCCCGGAGGTGCTTTGAGAAATGTGCGTGCCACAATGCAGACCGAGGCTAACCATCCAATCGAGCTTTTCATGCATCCAGCGGGTCTGTCCGAGGGGAAGCAGCCTACAAGCACGCACTAAACCGAGTATAAATTCACGCACGAGCCAAGCCGGACCTAAATATGTAGACCTCCATATAGGCAGCGGACGGTCCAGCGGACCGGGCGGACAGTCCGCTGGATGCCATGCAAAGTTTAGGAAACAAATTGCTAAGTATTAATGTGTATACTTGATTAGAAGGGGAATTAGATGGCGGACACGCCTGGATAGTCTGGCGGACGCCCACCTGCATCCCTACCTCCATACCCCGAAAAAAAAGGACCTCCATGGAATCGTACGTGTTCCACTGACAACATGCAGTTACCTCGCATGCACAAAGTTGTTTTATTGATCCTTCTAGTGAGAGACAGAGGTGGCAGTGGCATGCACCTTCCAACCAAAGATGGATGCTTGTCCTAGCTAGAAGCCTCCTGCTGGAAATCTCTGTTATAAAGTGAATGGTTCTTACTTGGTCTAAAAGGGAGTTAAAGAGGCCAAACGTATGGCCTTGTTTTCGCTTTAGCATGGCTTGGTGCTCTTTATATCACCTATCCCATTTTTCGCTTTTCCTTTCCATCGGTCACACTACAGCAGCCTGCTTAAAGAAGAACTCGCTTCAAATAATAATTTCAGTGCTTTGAGCTGACCACGAAGTACACTGAGCGAAGAAAATTATATATGAACCCTAAAACGTGCAAGTGATTAAGCAAGTAGGAGTACTTACTCGACAAATCATGTCACATCCGTAAATAATTTGATTCGGTTTAGTGTCTATGCAATGCTTTACTTGTCTTGAAAGTAATTCATGTGAATGTGATCTGTAGCTCTCAAGAGGAAAAGATGCATAGCGGTGCAGGCTGATCACTGTCAATCTCCACCTTCTGTTGTTCGGCATCTTCCTTTCCTAGTAAAGGGTCACCACATTGATTTTCTTTTTAACGTAACTTCACACTGATTTCATGCAAGGTATCCTGTTCCATACTACGATATATGGTGCTACCAACAATGATTACGTCTCAATAGAAAGGAAAATGCCGGATAAAGTTCGCTCCCAAAATCATGGAACAATTGAGTACAGCTTAGGTAGTGAAAGAAAAAAGCAGGCAGAGCGAGCCCCATGGATAATAAGGGTTTATTCTGGGAAACCCATGGTTATTTAGTACAAACTCCGGCACTTGTTGGCATACAGGGGGTATCTTGGCAAATACTCCCTCTATTTCGTCTTATACTACCATAATTATGGATCGGAGGAAGTACTAATTTCTTGACAAATAAAAAATGACCATCTTATATTAAGTTTTTAGAAAAAAAAGTTAGGATATACAATACCAAATCAGTACCCTTAGATTCAACATGAAACATTTTTTTCTATTTTACTTATTTAATATTCCATACGTTGATAATTTTTCCTATAATTTAACCAAAGATAATCAAGTTTGACTTTTCAGATAATTAATACTGTTACACCTTATAAGGAGCAAAGAGAGTATTTGAAATCCTTGTTCCGTTTTCTCTGTAGCCAGCCAGTTCAATTGGGTATCTATCTTACGAAACAAAACCCATTAACAAGTACTCCCTGCAAGTCACTTATTTCTAAAGAGAGGGAGTACTACTTATGATTGTCTAACTTAACACATGCGAGTATCCACATCACCCAATACTTAGCCAATCAATTGTACATGCCATCCCCACTAGCATTCATTAATGACTGTACTCCCTCCATTCACAATTACCTTGCATCCTGGGTTTAGTCAAAGTCAAAATTTATAAACTTTGACCATATATTTAGGAAAAAGTATTAATTTTAGTAATAAAAAAATTATTGTATTAGAATTTTCATAAATTATATTTTTTATATTATATGCATTAGAAATCATGGATGTTGATGTTTTTTCTTATATTGTTGGTCAAAGTTTGCAAAGTTTGACTTTGACTAAACCCAGAACGCGAGGTAATTGTGAACCGAGGGAGTATATATTTACATGCAACATATCTGCCACATCTATATTGTTTTAGGCCATACGATATTGTGTAGGTCACCATTTTTTGCTGTCAAATACACAATAATTTTCTGTAAGTTAAAGTTAGCTTCTTGACTATTGTGACCAATTAAATCTCTCACAATTCTGTAGATAACATCATATGTCATGCATCTTATAATTTTTATTGCATAGTAAAGTTTTTAACAATATTCCAGCTGCAACACACAGCTGGTATTGTTCTAGTTAGTACTGCAGTTGTGCCATCAGATCTTATCTATGTCTATTGGTCGAGGTGATTTTCTTTGGCCAAAGCTGAGAGCTTTATTGATTGGATTGCAATGCAACCATGTCCCCCAGAAGGCAGGTTGCAAGAAACGGATGCCAAGAAGGCACACAAATTGTCGAAAAGATTAATTTTGCAGGAAAACAAGCCATGTTTATTATCACCGCGACGCAGGCGGATCGCAAATATGTACACGAGCTCATAATTGACACGTAAGATCTGGCATAGCCTAGGTACCTTTGAGAGTTGGCATCACGTGCCACTAGACCCACAGCAGAAGCAACTCCAAAGTTAAAAGATTGTAGGGACCGTACGTGAATATATTACATGCATCGCATGGAAACATATTTACTAAGATCCTGATCGATTCCTATACGTGCGCATGCAATTGAACATGCACGCCTTTAACAGCGACGAACGGTGCATGCCATCGATCGGTGATGGATCTGCTACGTGCATGCCAGTCTGACATTAGTTAATTAAGCATAAAACTTGAACTAGTAGCACTAAATATACACATGACACGCATATACTAGTGCCATTGCACTGGTGCACATCATTGCACGCGCAGCTACATCCTTCCAACATATCGGAGACTTGTGAACTCTTTTTGGTTTTATTTAGAAAAAAATGGAACTTAAATCATGCAAATATAGCATAAAAGGTCGAACCGATCCCTTAAGAATCTATCCGAACTATTTTTCTCAAAGTTTTATTCAAATTTGAACTTTCTCTTGTATAATTCAACTTGGTAGGCTTAGAGCATGATGCTGGCAAGAAGAAGGAGAAGGGGAATCTGGCGGTTTAGAACTTAAGGCAGTGGGATGTTGATCAGCAGGGGCGAGAACAAGGAGAAGAAAAATGGGAAAGGAGAGGAATGGAGGGGTAAATTGACCGGCGATAGGCGGGCGACAACATCAGTGAGCTTGCATCGGGTGTTCGGCGTTTAATGGGTTCACCAGAGAGCTTAGAGACACATACAGCTGATTGCGAGGCCAATAGATAGTGGCGAGGAGGTTACCAACAATGACAGTTGGGAACATGGAAGGCGAGTGACAGAGGGAGTGCAGAAAGTGGAAGGTGAGTACTATGCGGAGCAAGAAGTGGGAAGGAGCGAGGAAAGGGAGGAGCTCACACAGTCACACTTTTGTTGTGGGAGAGGAAGAAAACAAGCAGCTAGTTAGGGATAATGTGTTGGTAATAATGTAGCATCATCCATTTTTTCTGAACAAAATTGGGTTCTTGTAGTTTCTCGATATAGTTGAAAGAACCGAAACATACACTTGTCTTTAGCATTGTATCATAATTTACGATCTTTCGACCAAACATAATATTTTTTTGTTTTAAGGTTTGTCAAAATTAAAGTGTGTCAAATCCCATCTTTAGCACATAGAAGAATATATTGTCTAACGACTAAGTTATTAGACAGCCGATTCTCAACCAAATTTTTTTTTTAGCACAATTATGGATCCGACCATGCATGAGTTTCTTTTGTTGGAATGAACATGCAAGGGTAAAAAAAATCGATACAAAAAGCTATTTCGCGATAGTATCCATGTGCTTGCGAATTATTTCCGAACTATTTTGCATTAATTAGAGAAAAATAGAAAATAGTTTCAAGTCTATTCAAAAATTATGAGGTAAATTTTATTATTGTGCCCACCCCCAAATTACCAAAAAAAAAGTTGGAGTTCTCTTCAAAAATCTGAATCTAACCAAGTTGACAATGTTTTGAGCTGGATTGGCCTTTATGTAAACTGCATGTGATCTCTGAGCCATGCATAGTAAAACACAAAAAGGTTAAACAACTCTTGAAGGAAGGGACCTTCCGCCGAGTCGAAAACGATCGAGCTTCTGCAAAGCGGCGCCTTCGTTTCGTCCCTTTGGCCTAGCTAGCTAGATAGCTAGCTGAGAGTGGAGACATGACCCAAGAAAAAAGCGTGCATATACGTAGTAGGGAGGGAGGGGAGAGCTTTGCAAAAGCAGAAACATGAAAAACGAAAGGGAAGGCCGGCCGGATACGAGAGATCAGGATGAGCCCGTATGATACCAGGTGCACGCTTTCCCATGCATGTGCTAGCTGTGTGGGGGCTCTGCATACTAATCGGTCCCAGTACAAGAACAGCAGGTCTCTTTACAGATTTACGCTTTACTTTCAATCAAGTGAGATCGATCCGAACCAGTAAATTAACCCAAATCTTTATATCCCCGCCGCTTTAGCATCCGATCCTCATACTTTGGATTAACTAGCTCTAGCGCGCACGGTTACTTGTAACTTAGCGCGCATGGTTACTGGTAACTTTATATCGTATGACGACTAGCTAGAGCTAGACTGCTCGAGTACAGGTCTTGGCAACAATATTTACAGATCTATGTATCCCACAA
The DNA here is from genome assembly GCA_916181665.1 of Avena sativa. Taxonomy (NCBI): domain Eukaryota; kingdom Viridiplantae; phylum Streptophyta; class Magnoliopsida; order Poales; family Poaceae; genus Avena; species Avena sativa. The sequence continues at coordinate 134,019,727 of OV702292.1, read as the reverse complement.
TGTTCATAGCGTTTTGATTGACATATGTTCGTCGAACCAAGCTTTGTTTCTTTCCTCGATCGGTCTGTGGCATACATACTTGTCTTGACATGGCGCTAGATTTGGCAAACAAAATTACAGTCCCCAAAGATTCCTTTTTGTTTTGTTTGAGCTCAACACTTTTGCTTGCATGTGCACCACTCATGGCATCAAGCTGCATGCCGGAAACTTCCTACGAAAGTAATATGCAAAGCGCCCCCCAGCACATATATGTAACGTACCTATCGTTTGAATCCAACGAGTCTTCACGACAGCTTGAAGAGATACGAAATCAGCGCATTCTGACTAACTAGTAATGGGATCAGTGATATTCCCCGTTTATCTTTTACTCAACTCTCCAAATTTGCCAACAAAAATCAGGCGAACGGCAATGTGCACAAGTAAATATCAAACAAGATTCCCTAGAATTATATCCCAAGTAAATTTCGTCGCAGAAATAATCCCATGCATGTCAGTTAACTATCTCTTTTTGAGTAAATGGCACGGAGAATCACACAGCTGGTTTCCTATGTGCACTTATGTCACAGAACTTGTAAATTAAATTAACAAGTCACACAATTTGCAAACCCGTGCATCCGTGGTCACAAAACCGGTCAACTGGGTTGTTTTTATCAAAACCGTCATAGGCAGACTAAATTTTTACAAAAAAAAAACCATAAACTTATATTTTTATGTTGGCAAGTGTATAGGATGCTCACGAGGTAAATTGGCACTAGCTCCAGTGGAGCTCGTCTTTAAACAGAGTATTTTTAAGACTTCCAAAAATCTGAAAAAAAATCACGCACAAACATTTATACATTTCGAAGGTACTCAAATATTTTCTAACAAAAATACGTTTTATTTTATGAAATACAAAAAAGACAAATCTCTGATAGAAATACGTGTTTTTTATACTATATACAGCTGGGATTTTTTTTTCTATAGCCCAAAACAAAACAAGTTTTTTACCAAAACTTGCCACGGTCATTCAGCCCGCACATATGTATTCCTGAAATAATTTTTGATTTTTTTGAAACAAAGAAGTATGGATTTCAAAAAATTTAAATATCGAGCTCACTGTAGCTCGGGAGCCACAAATCCTCTCTCATGATCACAATGCATAGATAGTATTTGATAACAAAATATGTTTATTCTGGAATATACAAATTTACAAACGTGTAATGTATTATAGATCCACACATTTGTTACTTATGTGTACGGTGTGCCGATATTTGTTACTGAAATTTGTACTTGTATATATTCCCTCCATTATTTAATCACTGTTATAATACTATTATTTCGAGTTCAATATCTTCAAGGTAGACTAAGTCTAGGGGAAAAATGCTAACATCTAGATTTACCTATATAAGACGAGAATTTGTTCTCTAGAAGTATGAGGGGGTTATTGTAAAATTTTAGTCTGTCTATGATCAGTTTTGCTCAAAAATCACTCAGTTGACCGTTTTTGTGACCACGGGTACACGGGTTCACAAGTTGTGTGACTTGTTAGTTTAGTTTGTAAGTTATTTAACTTAAGTGCACATGTGAGATAAGTTGTGTTACTCCTAGTGCCATTTACTCATCTCTGTTTTTTCGGGTTGTTAACTATCTCCACCATCTCCCCCACATCTATCTCTTTTCATGGCAGAGGTGCTTTAGGACCATGTATGGCATGCACCACATGCAGGAGCTGGGAACAAAGCGTGAAGGCAAGCAATCACAATTTGTAAAGCCCCGATGATTTCCTTCCATTCCGACATATACAAGGCCCTCATCATCTCCCGTCATGCATCGGTCATCCACAGGGCCGTCTCCAGAAATTTGAGGCCCGGTACGAAATAAATAACAATGGCCTAGAATTTTGAATGTGCCGTTGGACATACGAGGTACTAGCGACCTAGTTTTCGATATACTATATACGGTCTCCGCTCCAAATTTTCAGATGTTTTAGCTTGTTATAAAATGTACGTATTTAGCCGCTTTTTAGTACTCCCTCCGTTCTAAAATATAAGATATTTTAGTTTTGTGAAACAAATATATCTAGACCACTTTTAGTGTGTAGGTTCACTCCAAATCTAAATGAACCTACATACTAAAGGGGTCTAGATACACTCCCTTCACAAAGGTAAAACATCTTATATTTTGAAACGGAGGGAGTATATAGGTTCGGGGAAAAATGTGAACCTACAAGTTTTATAAAAAAGGCTAAAACGTCTTATATTTTGAAAAGGAGGAGTAGAAACTAACTTTAGGATTTTTCTATTTGTTTTTCTATTTTACTCGCTGGTCATGATTAATAGGACAAAGAAAATGAAAAAAAAATATAGACGTATGCACCTGGAGTTAAGAAACCAACACATAAGGTGGGTTTGTTTTGTTGTACTTCTATAGAGCATCGGAATATATGAGAGCTCCGCAGCCTCCACTCGATCTAATTGTGGCATTATTTTTCTTGTAATCCTTCATTAGCCAAAACACAAGTGTTAGCATACAATACACGTGCTGGATCAGAGTTTAGTTATGTACCGATGGATTTCGCAAGCGTGTACGCCATTGGGTCGCATATCGTACAATCAGTTTTCACCGAGGTGAAGCAGGCCTGGGTCGCACATGGTATCAGTTTTCTTTACATTCACAGCCCATCAGTTGGAGGAGAAAAAATGGGCATCGTTTTTTTTTTGAGATCAGCATCGGTTGGTTCAGCTGCAGACACGCGGTTGCACAAGTACGCAAATCCCTTACCCCTTCATTGGGTCCCACAGCACATGTCCTCCTTCCTCCTCCCGTATCTTTTCACGCACGAACAGACAGACAGTTAAACTTTCAGATCCATATCGATGCACACTAGTATACAAGATTTAGGGGCCCTTAATTTTGTAGGGCCCTGTGCAGTCGCACATCTCGCACGCCCTTGTCGACGGGCCTGGTCATCCACTATCATGGCACGTACCATTTCCATGTATGCATGTAAAATCATTACAAAACTTTTGTCCGTAGTTTGTCAAAAAAAAACATTTTAAACACTTCCATGCACATACGACAAACATGCACAGTACCCCATTAATGACAACGAAATGTCAAAAAACTTGTTGCAACATATGCAACATAAAATTCCACTAGTATCCCCCCATAACACACCAAGAACAATTGCAACACAATGTTTACGCGTGCGCAATAAACAACCTACATGATTGCGGTGTAAGTTCACTAACGTCTCTCTATCAACATCTTAGGCACCGACTTTATCGATTGATGCTCATCTAGAACAAACTTGGGTCGCCAAAGCCCAATTGGATCTGGATCCTTGATTTTATCGAGCATGGCATTTGGAGAGTGAGCGGACTAGCTAAAAGGGAGTATATGTGTTGAAGGTTTCTATTTTTCAAAAACAAAAAACTAGTTTGGTCAGCCACACAATTTTGTTTAGTCTCTATCAATTTAGAAAAGTGTAACTATTAATTGCTTAGTGAATATTATAACTTACACTTTTCAAAGAAAGAATACAATAACTGAGTGAAAAATGCATGTTGTAGTGTCCAATAAACCGGAGTTGCACTTTTCTAAATTGATCGAGGATCACGATAATCTTAGTCGACCTGAGACTTGCTCACTCCGTGCCACAGAATAGTTCACTTCCTGCTTTTATTGGAAGTAGACTATTTGCCAGAAATGAGGGAGTACACGGGCCCATTATATATCTATTTCTAGGCCAGTTAGGAGATAGTGATGCGTAAGCCATTTAAGGTTGCAACTTCGGGGTATAGACTTTGTAACAGTGGTGGAGGCAGTACTAGCTGCGTAGTCAGTTGACTACCCAGTGTTGTGGGTACACATGAATCATGCAAAAGATTATTTAAAAAAATCATATAAATATATGTTTAACTATGCAACTTTGAATTGACTACACAGTATAAATGTCGTGGCGCCACAGCTGCTTGCAACTACCTGACCACACGTTTCAAAATATCAGCTGCAAGGGTGAACCCCATCCCACGGGAAAAGTCAGAAGTTTGAGACGCACCTCCCAGGTCGTCTCGCGCGGGGCGGCTTCGGAGACACCAAACCCTAAAAAAAAACGGAGGCGCGACCTCTTCTCCCCCGGCCGTTGCCGCCACTGGGGCCGGCGGTGGCGGCCGCGCCTGGCCGTCGAAGGCGACGGGCGAGGGAGGCGCTCCCCCGACGGAGCGCCTTCGCGCGGAGGCGGCCAGTCACAGGGGCAGCGAGGGTGCGGGGCCTTGGTGGCCTCGCCGGCGCGCGGTGGGGAGCATGGAGGCGTGGCAACTCTCGGCGGGGAAGGCAGCGGTGGTGAGAGAAGGCGGCACGACGGCGCGACCTGGAGGTGGCGGCGCGAGTCTGTAGCAAGGAGGGCGGCGGCATGGAGGCCCGTCCAGAGAGCTGGCGCGCAGCAGCCGTCCGTCCCCCGCGCTGGTGGCTTGCGTTCGTCGCTCCCAGTTGTGTTCTGGCGTGGGGATGAGAGGAGCAGGGGCAGGCCCGATCTGGGCCTTCACAGGCCGATCTGGGTCTTTTGGGCTGGGGCTGGGGCTAGGACTGTAGTACGGATGTCGCCAGGAGCGGTGACGACCTGGCGGTCCTAGCCCTTGCCGGAGTGGAGGCTGCAGTTCTCAACCAGGTTGCTGCGGGTTGGGCTGCTCTCGTCGTGTGGCCGCGGGAGGAGGTCCACGACATTACCTCTGCATCAGTGAAGTGCTGCGGCGACGACGGAGGTGCGTGCAACTTGGATGACTGCACCAGTCCGAGGAGTGTGGAGGGAAGGGTGCGGCTTCACAGACGAAAGTCTTGCCCGCCATGTCGGTGCCAGCGGTGACGGCGCTTGTGGGCGTCGTTCCCCTCCTTGGAGGTGTCGTTGAGGTGAGTCGATCCTTCCCTCGTGCTCGCCACGATTGGTAGAGGTCTCCGGGTGAAAGCCTAGGTCCGGAGGTGGATCGACGCGATGGCGGTGTCCTCGACGTCGTCACTCTGTTGGGAGCATTGTGTTTGGAGACACAACAACTTGGTGATTCCGGTTGCCATCCTTCGGTGCTTGTTGCGGTCCAAGACTGATCTTTCAGAGGCGCTATGCACACCTTTGTTTGTAGTTCCAAGTTGATGCCTTCTCGAGGCCTTCCAAGTCCTGCCATCTGCTCTTCTTGATGGATGGTGCGTCGACGAGGAGTGTCAAGATGAATCTTCGCTCTTCGGAGGTGTCCGGCATAGGTCGAGACGCGGCTGTGTTGTTTAGTTTTTGACAGGTTCTTCTTTGTTGTTGTGGTTATGTCTGTGGTGGAGTCGGAGTCTGTACTACACTATGTTGCTTCCTTGCAACGAGTGGTAGTGTTCTTGTACCAAAAACTCTGCCTTCTATAAAATAAAGGTAATGCCGTTGGCGTACTTTCGAAAAAAAAATATCAGTTGCGCAAACATTTCCAAAATATAAGATATTTTAGTCTCTTTTCAAACGTCTAGATACATGAGTTTTAGGCAAAGGCGAAAACATCTTATTATTTAAAACGGAGGGAATAGTACTCCCTATGTTCTAAAAAGGATGTCTCAGATTAGAATCTGGATGTATCCATATACTAAACATGTTTAAATTCATGTAAATTTTGATAAGTCTCCGACAACCTTTTCACAATGGGGGAAGTAGTATTTTGCAAAACCATAACTTTCTTAGATAAAAATCAACGTTTTTTTTGTTGCTTTTGTAGAAACAAGGATTCTGAGATAAACACGAAACAGATGGTCAAAAGAAAAGAAAAAGGACTCGATAGGATCGGCGCGCATCCCGGGAGCCCTTCTTCCATTTGGTCTCCAGCAGTGTCGCGTGTACGCTCTGCGCGGGACACAATCATTCACCAATGCATACTCCCAGGCGCTTGAAAATCCGTGCACGGCAATACGCTTGACCATTCTCTAGCATGCAGGCAGGAGCGCGCGCAGGGGGGTCGCGCGGTACTGTACGTACAGTACTGTACTACGTCCTGCTGCGCGCGCGTTGGGATGCGTCTGTTGCCACTCCGGCACTTGCAGGCCCGCGGAAGTAATCGAGTCGTCGTCTGCAGACTGCAGCGTACAGCAACAGACCGAGAGATGAGATTCTACCACGATTGCGGAGTGATGGCGCGGGCAGGCAGGCAGCTAGCACTGGCACTGGACGGCCGTGTCCTGGGTTTTGTTTCCTGTATACGTACATCGTATGGAACTGTATACTACCATAATCTAATGTAAAAGTGGAGTAGTACATGGGAACATCATGTCGCAGTCCGAGCGCAGGGCGTTCAGAGTCTACAGCGAGAAACGCACCTGACCAGGCGTCCTCTCCTAATAATATCATTTTTTTTAGGGACCTAGTAATATCATAATATCGCCTGCAGCATACAGCAACAGACCGAGACCGATCAGATTATACCACCACTATAGAGTGATGGTGCGCGCAGCATTGTGACTGGACCGGCCGACCCTTGCAATTGATCATACCTGACGGCCGTGTCCTCGGTTTAATTCCCCCGTACGTACATACAGTACAACTGTATACTTCATATTGTAATGTAAAAGTACATGGAAACAATCAATCACTTGTAGAGAATGCTGCTCAGTCTGGTGTTAGATTACTTGTAACATAAGTTAGGGTTTGCCCGGCCAGCCTCCTATATATACCCTCTGTAATATCTTAAACAACACCAATTATTATTATGACACAATTATATTTCTGCATGGTATCAGATTAGTTTGATCCTAGGACATAACTCAACCACCCACCCCGCCGCCGTCGTCGCCCGGCTACTTCGAGCGACGCGCCGCCCTCGCCGCCTCCAAACAAGTTTCGGCCGCGGCTACCTCTGCCTCCATCGCGACCTCTCCATCCTCTATTTTTTTTCTTGCCCCAACAATCTCCACCCCTATCCACTATGCTGATACTATCTCCGATGTTAGTCCGTTTATTTCAATCACCTTAGATCTACCAAAACACAACTATTACCATTGGCGTCATCTCTTCGAAGTTCATCTAGGCCGATGCAATCTCATCGGCCACGTCGACACCGATTTTGTCCCTCAGCCCTCGGATCCTCCCTGGGTGAAGGACGACCTCACCATCATCCAATGGATCTACCAACCGGTGTCCACCAAGATCTTCAATCTCGTCTTTCGCGACGCCTCCAACGTCGCCGCGCTCTGGGCGGCCCTTCGTCAACTCTTTCAGGATAACATCGATGTCCGCGTCAACACCCTCCACACCGAGCTCCGCAACACCGTTCAAGGCGACTCTCAAGTGGGGCTCTACTGCCAGCGGCCCAAGTCTCTCGCCGACGAGCTCCGCGAACTCGGCGACCCCATCGACGATCGTCAACTCATCAATGTTCTCCTTGTTGGGCTCAGTGAATGTTTTGAGAAGCAAGCCTCCTTCATCCCCATGATGCGGCCACGACCCTCCTTCGCCAGGTTCGTTGTATGCTGCAGTGGACCGATCGCGCCATCACCAACAAGGAGTCTTGATGTCTACGCACTTCTATTCTTGTAGGCAGTTGTTGGGCCTCCAAGTGCAGAGGTTTGTAGAACATCAACAAGTTTTCTCTTAAGTGGATCACCCAAGGTTTATCGAACTCAGGAAGGAAGTGGTCAAAGGTATCCCCTCTCAAGCAACCCTGCAATCAAGATACAAGAAGTCTCTTGTGTCCCCAACACACTGAATACACTTGTCAGGTGTATAGGTGCACTAGTTCGGCGAAGAGATAGTGAAATACAAGTGGTATAAACAATTATAAGTGGTAACGGTGATAGAAGATAGCTTGATGGCGTGGAAAAGACTAAAGTAAAACTGAAATAAAGATGGAAGCAAGCAAACATGTAACAGATCTAATAGCAAACGGTGTTTCAGTGCTTAGAAACAAGGCCTAGGGATCATACTTTCACTAGTGAACACTCTCATATAAATATATCATCTTCATGATACTACGCTGAACTATTCTCCGATTGGACACTCTAATCCATGGTAGGGCTATAACAGCACACCTCAAAGTAAGCTTTTCTCATCTAGATAACCACACACTGTCACCTTAAGTACTAGATGAGTCCAACAAACACCACAATTTTATAGAAACATCCAACTCCAAATATAACTCATAACAAGTATTTGTAATCCCTAGCCTAAGTGCCACCATGGTGTGCACGCTGTCACTTTCACACACATGGGGAGAGCAGAGATCTATTAAAGCACTTGAGTAGCAAGGTAGATCTACTTGATTACAAAGCTCATGATCACAATATGATCATGCATAGAGAGAGAGAGATGAACACATAGCTACCGGTAGAACCCTTAGCCTCGAGAGAGAACTACTCCCTCCTCATCATGGGAATCAGCAATGGTGATGGAGATGGCGGTGGAGACCGATGGAGATGGCTCCGGGGGCCCTTCCCCGTCCCGGCAGGGTGCCAGAACAGAGACTTTCTGTCCCCCAAATCTCCCCTTCGGTGGCGGCGGCGCTGCGGAACTTTTCGTGGATTTCTGATTGACTCCCTAGGGTTTGGGTATCGGGAGGCTCTTATAGGTGAAGGAGGCAAGGTCGGTGGCCGGCCAGGGGGCCCACACCATGCCCTGGCGTGGCCTAGGCTGGCCCGCGCCAAGGGGTGGTGTGGCCACCCTGTGGCCCCTCTCCAACTCTCCTTCTGGCTCCGTGAGTCTTCCGGGAAAAAAGTAACTTGGCTTTTGTCCCGTCCAATTCCGAGAATATTCATTTTCTGACTTTCTGGAACCAAAAATAGCAGAAAACAGGCAACTGGCACTGTGGCATCTTGTTAATAGGTTAGTCCAAGAAATTATATGAAAAGTACTCCAAAGTTGGAACAAAACACAAGAAAGTAGATAAAACCAAACATGGAACATCAAAAATTATAGATATATTTGCAATGTATCAAGTCTCGCCCCCAAGTTTTTGCGGCCATCCCGCGACCGCCCGTACCTGCCCCAACTGTGCAACCTCCTTCGACATCGGTGCAACCGCCTCCTGGCTAGAGCCCTAGTCCTAACTACCGCGGCACTAGGCCGATGTACCGACCTCCACGATCTTCATTAGCACCATCGGCCCCGGCTCCTCCAAGTGCCGCCCTACCTTCGGATCATGCGCCTCCAGCGTCGTCCATCTGGCGCCCTCCACATGACCCATGGATAGGACTCGTGCATGCCTCGTCCATGCCTTGGGCTGCCCCCTCTTCGACTGGCGCTCCACTGGCCTACTCCGGCTCCTAGATGTCGGGCATGCCCTCACACCAGCTCTCCTGGACTGCTCGGATCTCATCCACCGTCACAGGCCTATGTTGCCGCACCATCCTACTACTCCTACGGCGCCCCATCACCAACAAACTACAACACCTCAGCAGGCAGCCACTATCCGATGTACTAGTTGTCGCCACGACCGATCGCGCCAGCACTGCCATCTCCACCGACTTCATCTCCTGAAACAACGCCAACTTGGGACCAAGCTGCTTTCCTCCAGGCCATGAACAACATTGCTACTCAAGAAAACTCAGGTATGGATTGGATTTTTGATTCCGGTGCTTCTAGTCACATGTCTTCTTCGCATAATAGTTGTTATCGTGCACTTCTTCGCCTTTTTCTTCTATTACTCTTGGAGATGGTTCTTTAATTCCTATTCACTATGTTGGTCAAACCCATATTCCTTCCGCTTCTAAACCCCTTCTCCTTAGAGATGTTCTTGTCGCACTTTCTCTCATCAAAAACTTAATTTATGTCCATCAGTTTACTCATGATAACCTTGTCTCCATCTAATTTAACAATTTTAGCTTGTCTATCAAGGATTACCTGACCAAGGCGGAGATCGCACGCTTCAATTGTTCTGGAGATCTATATTCCATCAACCAATGCTGAGCCCTCATCCATGGTAGCTTTGGTGGATCTATGGTATCAAAGATTAGGACATTCTCAAGCCACCACACTATCGCATCTTCTTAGTGAATGTTCAATTTCATGTAATAAAGATTCTCATGATCCCTCGGTTGGTGAGTCATGTCAATTAGGCAAACATGTTTGTCTTCCATTTAGTTCCTCTCATTCTTCTAGTACCTTCCCGTTTAAATTATTATATTTTGATTTATGGATATGTCCCCATGCAAGTATCTCTGGTTTTAAATACTATTTTATAATTCTAGATGATTTTACTCACTTTATTTGGACTTTCCCAATATACAACAAATCTGATATACACACTATATTTAAAAACTTCCAATGATATGTGTTTACCTATTTCTTTCTACCCATAAGATTTATTCAATACGACAATGATTGTAAATTTGACAATATTCTAAATCAAAACTTTTTACTTACCCATGGCATTTTCCTGCGATTTTCCTTAGCCATGGCCGGCCGACCCTCGCGACTGATCGTACCTCACGGCCGTGTCCTGGGTTTTGCTTCCTGTATACGTATACATCGTATAGAACTGTATACTACCATAATCTAATGTAAAAGTGTAGTACATGGGAACATCATGTCACAGTCGCAGCTAGGGGTGGACATTTTAACCGAAGACCGAATTACCGAACCGAAAGAACCTGGACCGAAGCTGAATAGACCGAAACCGAAAATGTTGATACTAAATTCGGTCAGGATTTCTAGGAAACCGAAATTACTTTGGTTAGTTCGGTTTTGAGGCAAGGATAACCGAAAGCACCTAAGAAACCGAGAAGAATAGTAACTGGACAATTCCATGTAATGGGCCTATAAGGCCATAACCCACTAGTTAATTTCCCGTGTTGGCATTACAAGGATAGCCCAAACCTTATCTAGTCTGGATGGACGCACCAACATCTCACCTTATCCAGTCGAGACATGGCAGCCGACGGCCAGGGTGCAAGGTGACGAGGATTGAGGAGACGCCCCTGCTTTATTTCGGCGGCCGGCGTCGGCGCCTTGCTCTTTCTTCCTCCAACTTCTCACCTACAGATATTGCTGACCGCCTTCGCCTTTGATTTCGACAAATTTTCTATATCGGCTGGTGAAAATCGCGCCTGGCGCCCCATAGGAACTTTCTCTGCGAGCAACGGCCGTCAAGCTCAATCTATCTCCGTCTCCCGAGCTGCTCCCATTCCCTTTAGGCCAGGTTAATTTCAATTGACGCTGGTGCTTGTATTCTTCAAGTTGTCATTCATTTCCTTCTGATCGGTTTATTCGGTGAGAAACCAATGACCGAACCGAAACATGGGTGCACCGAATCCTCGGTTAGGATTATTTTGTAACACCGATCGATCACCATTTGCTGAGGACCGAAACTAGTATTAGACCGAGAAACCGAACCGAATAGTTCGGTGTAACCGAACGCCCAGCCCTAGTCGCAGCAGGGCGATCAGAGTCTACAGCCCGAGAAACGCACCTGGCCAGGCGTCCTCTCCTAATATCTTAATATCGCCTGCAGCAAACAGCAACAGACCGTGACCGATCAGATTATACACCATTATTGCAGAGTGATGGTGCGCGCAGTTGATCATACCTTGCAATTGATCATACCTGACGGCCGTGTCCTCAGTTTAATTCCCCCGTACGTACCTACAGTAGAACTCTATACTTCATATTGTAATGTAAAAGTACATGGAAACAATCAATCACTTGTACAGAATGCTGCTCGGTCTGAGAACCGACCTGTGGTTGGATGGTTAGGAGGGCAGTGGTTCCTCCAGTCCACTAGAGTTTAAACCGCAGGTTTGACGTTTTGGTGTCTTACAAAGGCGGAATATTCTTTCAGTGGGAGGCGACGTTTTCGTCGATAGCGAGGGGCTTGCGGTGACTTCGTCAATCTCAAGACCCGCCGACTCAGTCTCTCGGAGGTGCTCATAGGGGTAGGATGTGCGTGCGTGTGTTCATAGGGTGAGTGTATGTACGCATTGTGAACGTCTGCGTTTGTACTGTGTTTCTCAACAAAAAAAAAAAGAATGATGCTTAGTCTGTCTCGTTCTAACGGCACCTAATCCTCTCCCATCGCCCCCTGTGTGGCGACGGGGGAGGGAAACCCTACCGTGCGTGGCGGAGGCGGCATGTCTGGAGCAGCGTCAGTGTGGCGGACAGCAATCTGGTGAGCTGCGATCTGAACATGCAAAGGGTGGTGATTGGCGTGCGGCGGCGGTGGGGCCGAATCCGAACTGGGTCCCTAGGGGCTCGATTGGGATTGGGCACCTCCGTAGTCCTGCACGTCTGTCATCGACGGCTATATCACGACCCAATTACTGCCGACTTGGACTTATGCGTGTGCCGGTGAACACCGAGGCGGACGATAATGGCGCATCTTGGCGTCGTTCCGTGGCGAAGGCATCGTTTTTGCAGCTATAACTTTTTTGCTCGGGATACTCCTGGGGAAACCCTTGATTCAGGTTTCAAGGGTCGGACTTTGACAACACATTTGTGTCGTTCTCCCTTTTAAGGGCAGCGTTCTTGGAGATCATCCTGACTGGAGAGGTTTGAAGGTGTAGCGTTTGCTTTGTCTTGCACGGAGTCTTCGACGGAGATGTCAAGTCATGTCTAACCGCCAGACGCTACGCTCAATCATGCATGATTTGGTAGGTACTACACACGACAGATCTATCCGAGGCTTCAAGCTGTGTCGGCAAGCCTTGTCGGCATGGAGATGAGGGGCTCGGTGTCAACTGCTCATGCGTTGATGGACACGCGAAGGGCGGTGCAGCTGTATGGCGTCGTGGTAGCGTCAACAGCAAGCCTAACAAGATCATTACTTTGACCCTCTTGAAGATGGGTCATCGGCGGAAGACGGCGGCATGCACATTGGTGCGCTTCGAGGATTGGCTAGATCGGTTTGTGCCCCTGGCTCGTCGTTGGTGGTTTTGGTGAGGCCTCATATTTTAGAAAATGTGTGTAGGTGAGCAGGGGCGAAGCCAGAAAAAAAGTCGTTGTCAAGCAACTAGGAAAAATGTATGCACATAAAACATACCACTAATATATATTTCGCATAGCTCAAATGGCTAAATCCACAACTAGTATGTTAATTAAAAAATTACAGTGTATATTGTAGCAAACTCAAAATAAAGTTGGATTACAAAAGTAATTACCACTCTATTTCTTATGGCCTCTACGATCTCTTATCTTTAGAAAGCGGTCTATCACAACTTTACGCGGAGTCGAATATAGAAGTCTTTGCTCCAAAAAGCAAATTATACAGTGATTCATGAAATCATCTCCAGTGCGATTACGTAGCACTGTCTTTACTAGTTTCATCGCCGAAAAACACCTCTCAACACATGCAGTGGCAACGAGCAAAACTAGCATAGGATTGAGCAGTTGATATACCAAAGGAAATGTCAAATGCTTGTTTGTACTAACCATTAGTTTAGCAAGTTCAGCAATAGTTTTCAGAACGACAAATCTTTCATGTGCTCGCACATTATCAATGTAGAATGGAAGCTCATGGGCAAGATCCTTCAATTGGATGTAATCCAAATCATCTGGATATGACTTAGCCAATCCCACTAAGGTCTCAACTTTGAAAGAATCAAAGGAACCTTTGGGACTAAATGCAGCCATCTGGGTAAGGAGAGTTGAGTTTACCTCAGTAAAATGATCATTGAACTCTCCAAGCTGCATGTCAATAACAGGGTTCAAGCAATCAAATTTGTAGTGCTTATAGTTACTACGGTTGGTCTTCTTCCTTGGTTTATGCCGGTCTATATACTGTTCTTCCATATCCAACTTTGGAATACCATACTCCGCACAAAACGAGTAAGTTTTTTCCAATAAAGAGTCACAACCATCGTCTCTAATTTGCTGATTTTTTTCTTTGTTAACTTAACCTCTTGCATAGCCTCCAAGATGTCCTTATCTTTCCTCTATAAAGATAGAGACAAAGCATTTGCATGTCCTAAGATAACCAACATCAAGTGTAGATGGAACACGAAGTCAAAATCATTGACATAATCTAAGAGACCACGAGCTTGACGTTTCTTTGCAAAACTTGGTCCATCTTTCTCAGCATATTTGAGCACACCAATAACATCTGGGAACAAGTTATTTATGCTTTGAAGAGTTTTATAGTGAGATCGCCAACGAGTGTCTTCGGCTCTTTGAAGAGATTGCTCTTGATTTAATCATGTACTAGGGCTAAGTTGTCAAATAATTAAAACCCTCGACTACAAATGCATCATTCCCCCCTTGACCTTAATACAATCTCTAGACAAGTAGCAATATAAGCAAAATACAACATCCTTCTTCACACTATACTCTATCCAGTCATATTTTCTATACCACTTAGTACTAAACCGGCGTTGGAGATCTCCTATGCTCCTCTGTGGATATTTAAAATCAGGTTGTGGGCTAAATGGACCTCTAACCAAATATTTCCTTTTCATCTCATCATGTAGCTTCGGCCCTACATATTTTGTTATCCTCTTCCTATCTACCGAGTCATAATAAGGAAGCTCATTCAAATTAACCGTTACCTCTCTTAAAGTTGGAGGGACCGGCAAAAGGCAAGGTCGTGTACTACGACTAGTGTTGGATGGAACTTCATGATCAGGATCATTGGTTGTGGGTGGTGGTGATTTTCTTATCAAATTCAAGAAACTCTCCATAAATTTTCTACTACTTGTAAAAATAAGCAAGAGACCATTATAACAAAAATAGGCATGAATTATATACATGATAAATTACTGTACAATGTCCTCCTTGACTTTTTATTTGATTACCTGACATTATGCTGGACGATTTGAGGCTTAATCTGTATTCTCTAATCCACGTTATCAGCGTCTCACAGATTACCCAATACAGCAATACCCATTGAACACCTTCAGACGACTAAAAATTAACCCATCAGGAAACTGAAAACCCTAAGATTATTTGAGAATCGGAAACTGCTAAACTTTCAGATCATGATGTATATACTGGTTTTAGTCGCACTTACAGATCGTGCAGAAGAAATAGTCGTTTTCCTTGAGTCGCGGAACTGCCGGCGATCCAACGGAGGAGACGGCGAGAGGCGCAGGAACCACGGACGACGAGGGCGTCCGCCAGATCGCGAGAAAAAACGGAATCCGGGGCGACCAGGAGCCAACAGAGCGATACTTTCCGTCAGCGATCGATGGATTCAGCTAACTATGGGCTGGCTGCTGCGTGTTTTGGGCCTGGTGTGGTAAACTTCCCAGCACACGAGATGTTACGTGAATGGAGTGTGATTAACTGGGGTCAAATACAATTTTTAATAGGATCATTTTGTTGTATTGGGCTATACAGACAAGAGTCTGGGCCAAAGTCGTTGGAGTCAATTGACCCCATTTTTACACTGTAGCTCCGCCCAGGTTAGGGCAACTGACTCTTATAGGCCACCCCTTCATCAAGTTTGTAGATTTTACGGTAGTTGTCGCTACTGATATGGCTTCGGATCAATCTTTTTATTTCTTTGTAAGTTTTTTTAGTAATAAACAGGTTGTGTGCATTTATTTATGCAGATGCACTCCTTTTTCAAAAAAGAAAAGAAAAAACATGGGAACGTCGCAGGTAGAAGGATGTCGACAGACCGCTTCAGAGTCTATAGCGACAAAGACGTTGTTTACTTCACTTGTGACTTGTGTACATGGGAACGTCGCCCCTGGCCTGACGCCCTGACCTACCAGTTGTTTACTACACCTGCGACCTGTCCGTGGACGTCGAGGAAAACGTTGTGCACTGGTCCATACTCTATGTTATTCGGCTAGCTCAAAGTATCTCCACACTACTGTTGCGCGCCGCTCCGGTCGACCCATGAAGCGTCCGTCCGTCCGCCGATCCACGGACTGATCGATGGCGCCGCGGCAGCGCATGCGGCAGGCACGTACGTGATTCGCTCGAGCCGCTGCCGCTGCCGCATGCTGCATGCAGCATGCAGCATGCTGCATGGGCGTCGAGTCCAATCGCAGCTCCAGGCCATGTCCGCCCAGCACTGTTTGCCGTGTGGCGGGTCGCGTCGCTTTGCCGGATTCGAGCAGGAACCGAACCAGCAAAGCGGTCGTCGCCGAGGTGAGGTGAGCACTGAGCCAGTCAAGCCCGACCTTTGGCGGCCGGCACGGCGCCCCGCTCTGTCTCAGCTACACACACGCACTTTCCCCCCTTTCTTTGCATCCTTCCTTTCTTTTTCCCCGATCTTTAGTCTGTCCCTGTCCATGTATGGCGCATTTTGGTTAGCCACCTCACCCTGCACTGCTGCGCTTGCGTTGCGTCCCACCTCATTCATGGTCATGGAACCCCATCCCTTCCTTGGCCTCTTGCTCATACCTCACCTTTCTCCGCTTTTCCACTTTGTGTTTGATGAGAAATATATGTTCCAACTTATTCCTTGCTTCTGTCACGCGAGTTAACCTCGGAATATTTGACTTCGTTGTCTTTGCTAATCGAGTGTTAGGCTTAATTAGTATGCACAAGCTAAAGTACACATACATTAATCGAGTGATCAATCAGGCATTCCCTATTAAATCAGGCAAAGCGGTTTCGCAATGATGCTACAAAGGGCCAAATATTCCTATTGTGGGGACTAGTTGTCACCGATACATGCATCGAAAATTACCAGCACTTTTGCACGTAATATTTATATATGAACTACTCGGAGAAAAGAACGGTGTTAGAGCAGCTCCAACAGGCCACCACGTATATCACGTCCCTTAAAATTGTCTATACACAACACTGAAAAACACGTTTACGGTGTCCGCGGGCTCGCGCCGAATAGATCTCTCGAATGGAAACCCCAAAAACGTATTTCATTTTTGTGCTTAATATTTACGGGATTTGTTCTAGCACGGCACCGTAAATTCACATTTTTTATTATTTCACCACTTCACCATTTCATATATATATATATATATATATATGTGTAATAAATATAATTATGACAGTAAAAAAAAATCAAGGGCATATTTGATTCAAATGAATCTCAGGAAATTTGGAGGATTTTGATTCTTAGAAATTTTTTCTTTGTGCATCGTTTGATTCATAGGATTAATCCTTAGGAATTTTTTCCATAGGATGGTATTGCACTATGTTTGGAGGAAAATTTCCATTCACCCAAACCTCATGCTACAATTTCTTTGCCTTTCCTGCGATTCAAACACTTCTTCAAGAAAAAATTCTAGAGTCCAAATCATGTAGGATTCAATTGGACATGATATTCTAATCCTGCACTTTTTCTGTTCCTGTGTTTTTCCCATCATGCGAATCAAACATGCCCTAAATTATGAATGTTTCAAGCATCACACAATACCACAATTATCCATATTACATCAATGTTTCAAATCCAAATAATTAAACAAATAAAGAATGGCCTTGAATGCAAATAATAGTTTAAACACACGTGAATGAATAGGAAATCAAATGAAGAAACACATCGAAACTACTACCCATGTAACTACCAATGGTGCTCAATGGGATCATCACAAAGCTGGGTATGAGTACCCTAGTCTTCAGTGTATCGGCATGTCTCAAGAAAGGCTTGGATGCGGTCGCAATTTTTTGTTGGTCTTACACGGCTACCAATACCAACACTGTCATATAAAAACTCCAAGTCTAGGTCCCTCTCATATCTAATGATCATGTTCTAGAGAATTACACATGCTTTCATGATCCCGCTGAGGTTTTTCTCGTCCCAAAAATAAGAAGGACCTCGAACAATGGAAAACCTAACTTGCAAAACATTGAAAGCTCTTTCAATGTCCTTTGGGCATGCCTCCTGTGCCTTAGAAAAAACATATTGCCTCCCTTTTGATGGATTTGCAATGGTCTTCACAAATGTGGACTACGAAGGGTAAATCCCATTGGCAAGATTGTACCCCATAGTGTAGGAATATCCATTGACCGTGTAGTTGCAAGCTGGTGCATCTCCACTCGCAAGCCTAGAAAATTTGATATTTTTGCAATACATTGATGTCATTAAGAGAACCAGGGAGATCAAAAAAGCAATGCCAAATCCACAAAATCCTCTGAAGCAGCAGCTTCAAGAACAATTGTAGGATCATGGCTCTTTCTAGCGTATTGGTCGTGTCATGTTGTTGGGCATTTCTTCCACGTCCATTGCATACAATTCGTGCCACCAAGAATTCCCAGCAACCTCTCCTCTTATCATGTGCCATCAATCTGTTTGTGTCCTCTTCATTAGGTGCTCGAAGATATATCAAACCAAACACACGTATGATCACCTTGGTAAACATATAGACACACTCGAGAGTAGTATCTTTGCTAATGCGGGGATTCACGCCAATGTAGTCCGCTGGAATGCCATATGATATCATCCACATAGTCGCGGATATATTTTGGTACAAGATGAAACCAATGATCCTGACAGTGTTTCGTCGACGAGTAAAAAAGACAACAATTGGCCTCGCAACGAACAACTCTCTACGCATTCCGTATCCGCAACGGAAAAGATGATGCAAATATAAGGGACCTGGTAAGATAATCGCGCATGAGCATGTCATGCCCGAGCGCGCGGTTGCACGGGATGCATAGATGGACAATGATTTCACGGAGGGAGAAGGTCACTATCATTTGCTCGATGTCGTCCTCGAAGAGAAACTCCTCGATGTCGGAGTCGTCTGAGGATGACGAGTTGTAGAAGAACTACGTGAGAAGGAAAAAGGTCATACTCATATGAAGGGGTTTGCAGCAGAAAACAATAATTTTTCTAAGTAGCGCAATGCTAATGCTAAGATATGTCTATGAGTTAATGCAGTAACTAGAGAGATTTCAGTGACATACCCTTATAAATCAAAAGCGTTTAATGTTCTCGAAGAACGTGGATGAGATAGTCGTACTCATAGCCAACATCAAGGTCACGTTGATCCTCGCACGACGTCCAAGTGCTACATCTGGCAGCACCCCCATGGTTTTGCACACGTCCGGTGCTCAACAACGACTCTCATTTTCCTTGTTCCAGCCGGGATTGCAGAAGTAGACCTTCTACAACCGGGATCTAGGAGCATGACGGCGTGCTGGAGTGGTATCATCTCCCACGCGCACAATTCTTCTTGGAACCGCAAGCACGAGAGCTAACAATAAAGAGAGGGATATAGAGAAACCCCCTCCCCCCACATGTCCCTCTTTATATAAGGGAAGGGGAGGGACTCCCACCTGCCAGCTCGTAATATGGAGGAGGCGTCCAAGGGGGAGGCACCGACCAGGTGGGCCCTTCCCACCCCCATCCCAAGGTAGGCTGGGCAGGTGCCCTAGCCCACCCCCACATGGGCCCTTCCCTCCGGGAAGTGGCCTAATAGGGAAGTTTTTGCCCACAAATTTTATTTTTAAATAGATTTTTATTTATTTATTACAATAATTAATATAAAAATAAAACTTAAATATTTTATCATGATCAAAACCTCCTTTTCGATCATTCCGAACTACCTTTGGTTTCTCCTAGAACCATTTCGGTTTTCTCTCTTCTTTCCACCAGTGATCCCGATGATTCCAAAACAATCTCCAAGCATCAAAGAACCCTTAAATGTGTTACCCTATGGTTCGGGAACATCACAAACATAATTGAGACACTTCTCTAATCAATGATTATTAGCGGGATCTGGATACCCATAATGACCCCTATATATTCCACGATGTTATTGTTGTTTGCACCATAAAAGTCGGGTCCAATTCCTCTCGTTACTTCGATACATAACCTGTTCGAGATCTGATCATTGGTGTCAACATACCTTGTTCAATCTCATTACTAACAAGTCTACTTATCTCGTTTCCTCATGACCTAGTCATACGCTGCAGCTTATTGGAGGCAATCTCACTGAGTGGGTCCAGTGTATCTTCCTATCACACGGGAAAAAAATCTTGTTCTTGATGCATACGCCTCAACATATCCTTTGGAACCTAATAGACACCTTTTATGATCACCCTGTTATGGTGTGACCATTGATGCAGTCAAGATAGCATCGGGTGATAGTGATTAGATATGATCTCACAATCTAAGGAGAAGGTCACTTCGTGTCCTAATTATAGCAACGATGAAATATGTGCCTTGATCATGTTGTAATACTTATGTTGGGTAAGCGTGTCCATCATATCATTCACTAACGATATGATCTCATTATTAATTAACATAAATGCCCATGACTAGAAAACCTTGATCATCAGTTGGCCAATGAACTAGTCAAATAGAGGCTACCAGGGACTTTGTTTGTTTACTTACCACACATGTACGAAGTTTCTGATTGATATAGTTATAGCATGGTATAGAACTATTATGAACTAACTGAGATATGATAATAAACACCATTTATTATTTACCTCTAGGGCATATCTCTTTGAGTCTTCCACTTGTACTAGAGTACAAATAATCTAGTTGCATTTGTCACTGATCATAAACACAGTATTACATAGTGTGCTTTTGATCCTGCTTGCTCATGGAAAACATTCTGTCAATGATCTATATCTACCAGATCCTTATGTTGTTTGCAAATCGTTAATATCACCAAATATGACATTTATTCTATTATCACATAATGTGTCAAAGTATTTGTTTTGGCGATAGAATGAGACTTTGTGTCCCTATGTATACAATCACGACAGTTCAGTCAAGTGGACTTTCACATAGTCATGTATACTAGAAAATCACTCAATTTTGAAAATTCAAGCTTCCTAAGCCAAAACCATCATACTTGCCATTTCTGAAGTAATCATCTACTTATATATCAATGTTGATCCTTAGTTTTCTCTAAACGTTGAGGATATGCTTAATTCTAGTTTAGTGATTTATTCATGAATCACTTTAGAACTTGTTCTTCTAACTAAGAACGTGGGTCACATTTCGTCGAATATACAATATGGTTGTATGGAAGAACATATGACAGTGGCATATGGGATGTTTGATCGTACCTTTTCTTCTCTTATAAACCACTGTTGTAATACTGAGATTAACTCAGTGCTTCACCTAGTGTCACAAGTAAGAGCATCTCTAGAAAACACCGAATACTCGCACAACCTGTGAAATCCCGGTGGGTTTTTTTAGTTTTGGGGACTAAAAATGACCCGAATAGATACCGAAAAGGTGGATCGGCCCGTAAAAGTTTCTCGGGTTACCGAGAATCTGCTCCTCGCCCTCCGTCGCGTGATTCGCCACCGCCACACAATACCCCGCCGTTGGTGTAGATCCAGCCCCACCACGATCCCATGGTGTCGCGTCACTGCTCTGTAATGACCCAGGGACTTAAATTATAGGGAGGGTAGATGTGTGAATTGATACTGTTGCATATCATGCATATATAAATTTGGGATTTTTATTTTCGTGTCCCTGGTTCATTAGTTATACTCAGTTTTCCCCAGCCACTTAGTTTTTCCTCACTTTTCCCTTCCCTCTATTCTGAAACCTTCACAGGCGCTCGGACGGGAGAATATCATTTTGCGGCCCGAAAGTTGGGGTGTCCAGGCAACGTGGTACCCAAGTTCCCTGAAATCAGCCAGAATGACTACAGTTGGTGTGCCAAATACTCAGAGGGTCTTTTTCGGCACGAATTCAACTTTATGTTTCAATATAAAAAATCAGGCTAACGGCCGTCAAGTTGGCCCCCCTATCAGTTCTCGCCGTTACGTTGCTCCCGTCGCTTAGGCGGGGTGGCTGTCACGTAGGCTTGTAGCGTTGGCACAGTGGATAGGACAACACCCCCTGCCCAGTGTATTGACGTGACAAAACAGGGTACATGTATCGGCGTTATAATTATTTTTTGTTTACTCAGAAGCTGGAATGGCCACCGCCACGCGTCTCTCCTTGGACTTCCGTCCCCGTCATTAACCACTACCTTAAAAGCGCATTGACGGTTCCACCGTTCCCTGTCTCGCAGAAACCACTCTTCTTCTTCTTGTCATATGTCTTCTTCCCGTCTTCTCCTTGCCGCCATGGAAGGTCTTCGCACTCTAGAGACAAGCTTCACTACCCATGACAATAAGAAGATAGACGTTGTCTACACCAACGAGGAGGAGACAGTGGTGAGTGTCCTGAGGATGTACGAGGGTTGGCTTGGGATAGACGAGGACAAGTTTGTGGGATTGGACCTCGAGTACACCCCGAAGCACCCATATGAAGGGAGTGAAGTCGTTGTCGTTCAACTGGCCATGCGGAAACACGTCCTCGTCTACCACCTCTCCCAGTTTGTATATCTACTCTCTGTAGCTAACCGCTTTTAGGGTTTTCTCCTCTTGTTCTTTATCCACTTGCTCATCTTACAACTACCGGATTTTATTTAGGATCAAATAAATTATGACAAGACAATGTTGAGATTCTTGATCTTGCATTTACTAAACTTTTCAAAATTATATTCAGATGATGATCTTGCATTGACAAAATATTCGTATTTACAAATTTTCAGGACTGACAGGAATTGTCCAGCGCTGCGCCGGTTCCTTGTAGAAAAGGGAATTGTTTTCTGCACTGTCGACAAAACAACTGATTTTTCGAAATTTTACCAAGAGGGAATTATAATTCCTGCGCACAATTGGATCGATATTCAGAGTCTTTTCAAGATCCTAGGGGGCTCGAGGAAGGATGGAATGGCATCACTCGCAACTAGAATCCTCGATGAGTCGTATGACAAAATGAAGGAAGATTTCCCTACGGATAGGCACGATTTTTGGGACGAGTGGTTGTTGTCTGATATAAACCTGAAGTATGCAACCATAGATGCTTACGTGACCTACCATCTGTACAATAAGATCCATTTTTTCTATGTTACCTCGTGTTTTGCCCTATTTGAAAGAGGGAAGATGAGCTTAGGGGAGCCCTTTGTAGAAAATGCAGAATAGCTAAGTTTGAAGCTGCATATGCAGAGAAAATGGCTGCATCTGAAGCAGCTGACAGAGAGGCTGCAGAAGTAGCTGAAAGAGAGCTTGCAGCTGAAGCAGAAGCAGCTGACAGAGAGGCTGCAGTTGAAGCAGCAAACAGAGAGGCAACATCTTCTAGCGGCAACAATCAGGCATGTGATGCACCGCTAATTGTGCCGCAGGATGCTGAAGATAGGGAAGCCAAGTCAGATCCCAGGTGGGACGAAGCATTTCGTGAGCTATGGAGTACCTGGAATGGTCGTAGTTGGTCGCCTAGGAACGATGGCAAGCGCCTCAAGTGGTCTGATGAGAAGTGAATTAAATTTTACTTCTCAGTGTTATGTTTCTGTTTTGTGGAACTCAATTAGCTTGTCAAGATGTCTAGCGCCTCAAGTGATAGTAGTAAAATAAATTTAACCCTCTTTGTGTTATGTTTATGTATGTGTCTTGTAGCTTGTCAAGATGGTACCTCGTTAATTGGCGGTTTGAAAGAGTGCCCTTTTCCTCTCTCGCTAAACAGATATGTTTCATTTTGCCCAAATTGGTAGTAAATCTAGAGAAGATTCTCACTTCGATAATTTGTTCCCTTTTGGACCTCTTTTTTGCCTCCGATCAGGTAGCAAATCTAGAGCAGCAAATCACACCAGGCAGAATACATTCATTCAGAAAACAAAACAAATGTAGATATATTTGTGCATAGCTAAATAGGATATAGCGATAGAAAGTAGGTTGATTAATGAGATTCGATGCATTTAGCCAGAAATAGGATATAGCTAGAAAGAAGCTACTTAGTAGCAGCAGCAGCCGCCGCAGCTGCAGGCACATCCTGCAAGCACCCGCGCCCCCGCCTCCTCCCTCCGGCGCTTCCTCCACTTTTTGCTGCCCAGTCCCTTGATCTTGGGGGCCTTGGGCCTGATTGGAGGCATGCGACCCTCTTTGATGGCCACCCGCTAGAGGTTTCAGAGGTGAATGGCGAGAGCCCAGTGTTCAGCGATGTAGGCGTTGATGTTCATGGTCTCGCGCTTGCCACCTTCGTGGATGCCGGGGCCCGGGGCCTCTACATGCTTCAGTAAGGAGTTGAAGTCGGTGCCGGGGAGACTCACCCAGCCGAAGGCAATCCCCTTGCAGAAGGGGCAGCGCCGGGAGCCACCCCTGAAGAAGGCGTCGTACTGGCCGGCCTGCAGCCTCCTCAGCACCTGACGAGTCTTGGTGTGGATGGACTCGTCATCGCTGCAGACGTCACTGCCGGAAACCTATTGGAAGAAAAGGAAAATGGGGGAGTAGATGATGTAAGAAGACCGAGCAATCAAAATGCGAACAAGCGAATCCTAATAAACCAAGATCTAGCATCCAATGATGGGAACGATAGAAGAACCAGGGGAGGGGAGCAAACCCTAGTTACCTCCGACTATGGGTCGTCGATGCCGGTGTCATAGGGGTTCAGCGGACCGATGCACTTATCTGGATTGTAGGTGCCCTAGAAGTGCTTGATATGCTTGTGACCAGCGGGGGCCTCCTCTTCGACGGCCCCGTCGGTAGCAGGGACGGGGGCCTGGACAGGAACGTCGGCTGCCATCGATGGCTCGACTGGGGCCTGGACAGGGACGACGGCTGCTTTCAACGCGTCGAGGGGGACCGGCGAGGAGACAGGGGCCTCCTCACCGGCGGGCTCGGAGGCAATGATGGCCACCTTATCCTCCTCCGCCATCACCGGCGCGGACGGGGTATTCTCGGGAGTTTGTGGGTGCTGGTGGGACAGTGGAGAGGGTTGCGTGGGGAGAGTGAGCGAGAGTGAGAGTGGGTGTGCGGAGAGGGGCTCTATAGTTAAGGTGGATGGAAGCAAGGCACATTTCGTTGCACCACCGTGCAACGCGCCGTGCAGTCTATTGCACCGTGCACCGCGACACGCGCACGGTACGTCACGTTTTTTCTCGGGCCATGCATGGCAGTTCTGTATTGAGCCACATGCAAAGGGCGTATACACAATTTCTATGTACAAAGTTTGACACGGCCCTAAAATTGGCGATAGTTAAAAGTGGAAATGTAGAGGGGAAGGTAATTGGCTATACACGAGATTTGTGGGGTTGTGTTAGATCGGGTAGAGGGATGTGTTGATGGCTGCGAGTGACTCGATGAAGGCGGAGACGTTAGGTCTTGTCGATCTTAGATCTTCAGCCTCCGGCTAGTGCGTGCAAGCTTCTTACGGTGGGGCCCAGTTGGAAGTGGGATTGAGAGCCCCTGCGTAAAAAATGGGATATGTCTTATTAAAATCAAGTGGCAATAAATTGCAGCTGACAATCGATGACCGTGCACTCGATGACGCATGTGTTGTGGCATAGTAGTAGCAGCAGTAGGCTTTTCAGACTTGATTAAACATGACATGACCGCTCGACGACTTTTTCAATGGACGGCTTCGTGTTCCTTCTTGTAGGAGTCTCGCTGAGGGAGACGTCTGTGATGTCTCATGCTGTATTGTGAAGGGCACGATGTGTGCAACGATCATCGCTGGATCACACAGAATCAACGGTTGGTGCGCACGATCCGCGTGACAACTGTGACAACCAATCAAGGAGTACCAGACAGAGTGAGCACAAGTTTGGGCTTCTACGAAAGATAGAGAGAGGGGGCAAAACTGAGTAGTGTCAAAAAACCAAGGGCAAAACTGAGTAGCATAAAAATGGAAAGTGAGTGTCGTGTACAATGAAATACATGGATCAACCAATGGCATTGCATGTCAGTTCTTCTCACAAACCACATAAGGATACACCAGTGTCATTGCATGTGTGTTCTTTTCATGACCACACCCAGTGTGATTGCATGTCTATGCTTTCCACAAACCACATATGGATACACCGGTGGCATTGGATGTCTGTTCTTTTCATGAACCACACCTAGTGTCATTGCATGTGTGTTCCTCTAAACAAACCACACATGGATCCACCTAGTGTAATTGCATGTATGTTCTTTTCACAAACCACACATGGATCCACCAGTGTCATTGCATGTGTGTTCTTTTCATGAACCACAGCTAGAGTCATTGCATGTGTGTTCTTCTAAACAAACCACATAAGGATCCACCAGTGTCATTGGATGTGTGTTATTCTCATGAACCACACCCAGTGTCATTGCATGTGTGTTCTTCTCATGAACCACACATGGATCCACCAGTGTCATTGCATGTGTGTTCTTTTCATGAACCACAACTAGTCATTGCATGTGTGTTCTTCTAAACATACCACATAAGGATCCACCAGTGTCATTGGATGTGTGTTCTTCTCATGAACCACACCCAGTGTCATTGCATGTCTGTTCCTCTAAACAAACCACACATGGATCCACCTAGTGTGATTGCATGTATGTTCTTTTCACAAACCACACATGGATCCACCAGTGTCATTGCATGTGTGTTCTTTTCATGAACCACAACTAGAGTCATTGCATGTGTGTTCTTCTAAACAAACCACACATGGATCCACCCAGTGTCATTGCATGTATGTTCCTCTAAACAAACCACACATGGATCCACCTAGTGTGATTGCATATCTGTTCTTTTCAGAAACCGCACATGGATCCACTAGTGTCATTGCATGTGTGTTCTTCTCATGAACCACAGCCAGTATCATTGCATGTATGTTCTTCTCACAAACCACATAAGGATCCACCACTGTCATTGGATGTGTGTTCTTCTCATGAACCACACATGGATCCACCCAGTGTGATTGCATGTCTGTTCTTTTCATGAACCACAGCTAGAGTCATTGTATGTTTGTGCTTTCCACAAACCACATATGGATCCACCAGTGTCATTGCATGTTTGTTCTTTTCATGAACCACACCTAGTGTCATTGCATGTTTGTTCCTCTAAACAAACCACACATGGATCCACCTAGTGTGATTGCATGTCTGTTCTTTTCACAAACCACACATGGATCCACCAGTGTCATTGCATGTGTTTTTTCATGAACCACAACTAGAGTCATTGCATGTGTGTTCTTTTCATGAACCACAACTAGAGTCATTGCATGTGTGTTCTTCTAAACAAACCACACATGGATCCACCTAGTGTGATTGCATGTTTGTGCTTTCCACAAACCACACATGGATCCACCCAGTGTTATTGCATGTCTGTTCTTTTCATGAACCACACCCTGTGTCATTGCTTGTGTGTTCCTCTAAACAAAGCACACATGGATCCATCCAGTGTGATTGCATGTCTGTGCTTTCCACAAACCACATAAGTATCCACTAGTGGCATTGCATGTCTGTTCTCTTCACAAACCACACATGGATCCACCAGTGTCATTGCATGTGTGTTCTTTTCATGAACCACACATGGATCCACTAGTGTCATTGCATGTGTGTTCTTTTCATGAACCACAGCTAGAGTCATTGCATGTCTGTTCTTTCCACAAAGCACACATGGATCTACCTACTGTGATTGCATGTCTGTTCTTTTCACAAACCACACATGGATCCACCAGTTTCAATGGATGTGTGTTCTTCTCATGAACCACAGCCAGTGTCATTGCATGTATGTTCTTCTCACAAACCACATAAGGATGCACCAGTGTCATTGCATGTGTGTTCTTCTCATGAACCACAGCCAGTCTCATTGTATGTCTGTTCTTCTCACAAACAACATAAGTATCCACCAATGTCATTGGATGTTTGTTCTTCTCACAAACCACATAAGGATCCACCAGTGTCATTGGATGTGTGTTCTTCTCATGAACCACACATGGATCCACCAATGTCATTGCATGTCTATTCTTTTCATGAACCACAGCTAGAGTCATTGCATGTTTGTTCCTTCCACAAACCACATATGGATCCACCAGTGTCATTGCATGTCTGTTCTTTTCATGAACCACACCTAGTGTCATTGCATGTCTGTTCCTCTAAACAAACCACACATGGATCCACCTAGTGTGATTGCATGTCTGTTCTTTCCACAAACCACACATGGATCCACCAGTGTCATTGCATGTGTGTTCTTCTCATGAACCACAGCCAGTGTCATTGCATGTATGTTCTTCACACAAACCACATAAGGATCCATCAGTGTCATTGGATGTGTGTTCTTCTCATGAACCACACATGGATCCACCCAGTGTCATTGCATGTCTGTTCTTTTCATGAACCACACCTAGA
Organism: Avena sativa; assembly: GCA_916181665.1. Classification (NCBI taxonomy): domain Eukaryota; kingdom Viridiplantae; phylum Streptophyta; class Magnoliopsida; order Poales; family Poaceae; genus Avena; species Avena sativa. The sequence goes on along the minus strand of OV702292.1, from coordinate 133,991,778 downwards.
GTCATTGCATGTCTATGCTTTCCATAAACCACATATGTATCCACCAGTGTCATTTCATGTCTGTTCTTTTCATGAACCACACATGAATCCACCAATGTCATTGCATGTGTGTTCTTTTCATGAACCACGGCTAGAGTCATTGCATGTCTATTCTTTCCACAAACCACACATGGATCCACCTACTGTGATTGCATGTCTGTTCTTTTCACAAACAACACATGGATCCACCAGTGTCATTGCATGTGTGTTCTTCTCATGAACCACAGCCAGTGTCATTGCATGTATGTTCTTCTCACAAACCACATAAGGATCCACCAGTGTCATTGCATGTGTGTTCTTCTCATGAACCAAAACCAGTGTCATTGCATGTCTGTTTTTCTCACAAACCACATAAGTATCCACCAGTGTCATTAGATGTCTATTCTTCTCACAAACCACATAAGGATCCACCAGTGTCATTGGATGTGTGTTCTTCTCATGAACCACACATGGATCCACCAGTGTCATTGCATGTCTGTTCTTTTCATGAACCACAACTAGAGTGGTTGCATGTTTGTTCCTTCCACAAACCACATATGGATCCACCAGTGTCATTGCATGTCTGTTCTTTTCATGAACCACACCCAGTGTTATTGCATGTCTGTTCCTCTAAACAAACCACACATGGATCCACCTAGTGTGATTGCATGTTTGTTCTATTCACAAACCACACATGGATCCACAAGTGTCATTGCATGTGTGTTCTTCTCATGAACCACAACCAGTGTCATTGGATGTTTGTTCTTCTCACAAACCACATAAGGATCCACTAGTGTCATTGGATGTGTGTTCTTCTCATGAACCACACCCAGTTTCATTGCATGTCTGTTCCTCTAAACAAACCACACATGGATCCACCTAGTGTGATTGCATGTCTGTTCTTTTCACAAACCACACGTGGATCCACCAGTGTCATTGCATGTGTGTTATTTTCATGAATCACAAGTAGAGTCATTGCATGTGTGTTCCTCTAAACAAACCACACATGGATTCACCCAGTGTCATTGCATGTCTGTTCCTCTAAACAAACCACACATGGATCCACCTAGTGTGATTGCATGTCTGTTCTTTTCACAAACCATACATGGATCCACCAGTGTCATTGCATGTGTGTTCTTCTCATGAACCACAACCAATGTCATTGCATGTATGTTATTCTCACAAACCACATAAGGATCCACCAGTGTCATTGCATGTGTGTTCTTCTCATGAACCACAGTCAGTATCATTACATGTATGTTCTTCTCACAAACCACATAAGGATCCACCAGTGTCATTGCATGTGTGTTCTTCTCATGAACCACAACCAGTGTCATTGCATGTCTGTTCTTCTCACAAACCACATAAGTATCCTCTAGTGTCATTGGATGTCTGTTCTTCTCACAAACCACATAAGGATCCACCAGTGTCATTGGGATGTGTGTTCTTCTCATGAACCACACATGGATCCACCAGTGTCATTGCATGTTTGTTCTTTTCATGAACCACACCTAGAGTCATTGCATGTTTGTTCCTTCCACAGACCACATATGGATCCACCAGTGTCATTGCATGTTTGTTCTTTTCATGAACCACACCCAGTGTCATTGCATGTTTGTTTCTCTAAACAAACCACACATGGATCCACCTAGGGTGATTGTATGTTTGTTCTTTTCACAAACCACACATGGATCCACTAGTGTCATTGCATGTGTGTTCTTCTGATGAACCACACATGGATCCACCAGTGTCATTGCATGTATGTTCTTCTCACAAACAACATAACGATCCACCGGTGTCATTGGATGTGTGTTCTTCTCATGAACCATACATGGATCCACGAGTGCATTGCAAGTCTGTTCTTTTCATGAACCATAGCTAGAGTCATTGCATGTCTATTCCTTCCACAAACAACATATGGATCCACCAGTGTCATTGCATGGATGTTCTTTTCATGAACCACACCTAGTGACATTGCATGTCTGTTCCTCTAAACAAACCACACATGGATCCACCTAGTGTGATTGCATGTCTGTTCTTTTCACAAACCACACATGGATCCACCAGTATCATTGCATGTGTGTTCTTCTCATGAACCACAGCCAGTGTCATTGTATGTATGTTCTTCTCACAAACAACATAAGGATCCACCAGTGTCATTGAATGTGTGTTCTTCTGATGAACCACACATGGTTCCACCTAGTGTCATTGCATGTTTGTTCTTTTCATGAACAACAGCTAGAGTCATTGCATGTCTGTGCTTTCCACAAACCACATATGGATCCACCAGTGTCATTGCATGTCTGTTCTTTTCATGAACCACACCCAGTGTCATTGCATGTCTGTTCCTCTAAACAAACCACACATGGATTCACCTAGTGTGATTGCATGTCTGTTCTTTTCACAAACCACACATGGATCCACTAGTGTCATTGCATGTGTGTTCTTTTCATGAACCACAACTAGAGTCATTGCATGTGTGTTCTTCTAAACAAACCACACATGGATCCACCTAGTGTGATTGCATGTCTGTTCTTTTCACAAACCACACATGGATCCACGTAGTGTGATTGCATGTTTGTTCTTTTCACAAACCACACATGGATCCACCAGGGTCATTGCATGTGTTTTCTTCTCATGAACCACAGCCAGTGTCATTGCATGTATGTTCTTCTCACAAACCACACAAGTTTCCACCAGTGTCATTGGATGTGTGTTCTTCTCATGAACCACACATGGATCCACCCAGTGTCATTCCATGTCTGTTCTTTTCATGAACCACAGCTAGAGTCATTGCATGTCTGTGCTTTCCACAAACCATATATGGATCCACCAGTGTAATTGCATGTCTGTTATTTTCATGAACCACACCCAGTGTCATTGCATGTCTGTTCCTCTAAACAAACCACACATGGATCCACCTAGTGTGATTGCATGTCTGTTCTTTTCACAAACCACACATGGATCCACCAGTGTCATTGCATGTGTGTTGTTTTCATGAACCACAACTAGAGTAATTGCATGTGTGTTCTTCTAAACAAACCACACATGGATCCATCTAGTGTGATTGCATGTCTGTTCTTTTCACAAACCACACCCAGTGTCATTGTATGTCTGTTCCTCTAAACAAACCGCACATGGATCCACCTAGTGTTATTGCATGTGTGTTCTTTTCATGAACCACACATGGATCCACCAGTGTCATTGCATGTGTGTTCTTTTCATGAACCATAGCTAGAGTCATTGCATGCCAGTTCTTCTCACAAACCACATAAGTATCCACCAGTGTCATTGCATGTGTTCTCTTTTCATGAACCACACCCAGTGTCATTGCATGTGCGTTTTTCTCATGAACCACACATGGATCCACAAGTGTCATTGCATGTGTGTTCTTTTCATGAACCACAGCTAGAGTCATTGCATGTCTGTTCTTTCCACAAACCACACATGGATCCACCTAGGGTGATTGCATGTATGTTCTTCTCATGAACCACAGTCACTGTCATTGCATGTCTGTTCTTCTCACAAACCACATAAGGATCCACCAGTGTCATTGGATGTGTGGTCTTCTCATGAACCACACATGGATCCACCAGTGTCATTGCATGGCTGTTCTTTTCATGAACCACACCTAGAGTCATTGCATGTCCGTTCTTTCCACAAACCACATATGGATCCACTAGTGTCATTGCATGTATGTTCTTTTCATGAACCATAGCTAGTGTCATTGGATGTGTGTTCTTTTCATGAACCACATCCAGTGGCATTGGATGTGTGTTCTTTTCATGAACCACACCTAGTGTCATTGGATGTGTGTTCTTCTCATAAACCACACATGGATCCACCAGTGTCATTGCATGTGTGTTCTTCTCATGAACCACACATGGATCCACCTAGTGTGATTGCATGTCTGTTCTTTTCACAAACCACATATGGATCCACCAGTGTCATTGTATGTCTGCTCTTTTCACAAACAACATATGGATCCTAATTAACCTTAGGAGAGCCCTAACCTTAGCCCCCAATGGGTGGCTGTTAGACCGAGTATTCTAGAAGGCACGCCCTAACACAGTTGTTCTGCTTGACAATTGTTACATACCGTTCGATCCGGGCGCTTGGACGATTCAGATGGTCTTCGTGAGAGCGATCCGTGAGTAGGCTGTTCTGCGGCATGATTGGCCACGCTTGCTCTGGACAAACTGGCAACACCGGGTGCTCCCCTATTGCGAGTGTCACGACTCACGAGTTCAGTGGGCCACATCCCAGTGTCACGTCCCCATTACTTCTCTTCCTCCCCGTACTTCTCTTCCTTCCCCTCGAAGCCACTTTCCCCACTTCACTCCCATCCTGCCGTAGCCGCAAGCCGATGGCGCCTCCATCCCAATCCCCTCTCCGGCAGCACCCCCCTCCCCTCTCGCCATGGGTTCAAGGGGAGACGAAGAGGAAACGCGTTGTGACGACAGGGACGGTGATTTCGATGTGAGACGTCTCATCTCTATCTCTATTATCTATGGCCAATTATCTATTTTTTGAGCTAGATCTACTCTGTTTACTCATGCACATATGATGTGTTAGGCCAACCAGACGATGTATGACTCCGACTATCACGGTTTAGTGGATGAAGGCAGTCCTCTGCTATGTAAACATGGACATGTGCCCGCTAAATTTGTAGCGTTCGAAGGACGAAACGCAGGTAGGAGGTTTCTACGGTGTCAAGGACATCATGCAATGATGCAAGGCGGAAGTTATGGTGTTGTCAAATGGGTAGACCCAGAGTGGCCCAAATCGATGCAGAAAACGCTGGACAAACTATGGGATATGACTGTTGAGTTGAAAGAATCTGTAGTCAGCTCACTTCTTGACAGTGCTGAGATGAAGCTTGTGACCCAGTTGACACGACCAAGCTTAACCGAGATCTCAGGAGGGTGCAAGACAAGGTTAGCAAAGTCGAGAAGGATAGGGACGTGGCGTTGGCCCTGAAGGCTAAAGCAGAGCAAGAACTGACTCAAGCAAGGAATGGTCTTCACCAGGCCAAAGTCCTGTAGTTCACAACTACGAGTATTGACAAGTGCACGAGGAAAAATACAGAGAAACAATTGAAGCTGTGCAAGGAAGATGCTAAAAGGAAGGATCAGACGAATCGATCCTTGCTCTCGCAAGAAGATGCGCATCGGGCTAAGATTAGGAAGATCAAGGAGATGTATGATAACTAGTTCTATTTAGCTTGAGCTCCGTGCCTTTTTAAGATGTAATAGTAGTACTTGTTGACCTAGCGGTCTGAACTAGTGGTCCCGGAGTCCTGGGAGGAAAAAAATGCTCTCCCGTCAGTCTGTCTTAACCCTGCATCACTTCCTTTTGTCTGATCATGGTGGTATTCTGAAATTGGTAGTTTGTTTAAACGTAATCTCCGTGGATTGTGCCGCATGCAAATGGCACAGCCATAATTTATAAAGTGGAAGCACGTACACCCGGTTAATGGAGATCCGGGAGCTTCGCCAGACGTAGGGGATGCAGGAGCAGGGAGGCGGTGAGATAGACGGGCTCAAGCATCTGGGCATTATCGGTTGCCATTGCTGTTTATGTTGCCACGTCGTTGTGCAACATCTGAAATAAGTTGCTGCTTCGTGGAGTGTGGCAGCTTAAATAATTTATTTCTGTGCCACTTACATTCCGTCGTATTTGGAGACCTCCTGCCCCTCAGCAATCGTGGAATTGGTGTTGCGTGTTTTAAGATAGCAGTGGCACAATCACAATTTTGGATTCAACTACTGACTTGGGCGTTTCCAAACCCTAAGTTGCGGTACATTTTACTCAGAGAACGTGGGTAGATTGTTTTGCCCAGCAACATGCCACACACAGAGCTCCAGAATTTAATAGAATTACATATATAGGTTCAAGTTCAACACATTACTATGCATCTTCATTGCCAGCAGCCTTCTTCCGCAGCCTGGGTGCCAAGCCTTCACGTCCACTAGCTTCTTCATTTCCTGCCTTCTTCCTCTTCCTCGGTGCCAATTTTCTTAGCTTCACGTACTCTGCATCGCCGGGACAATGGGCACCAGAATCGTGTCCAGTATCATCTTTCCACTCGTTTTTAATTTCTTCAGGCAGCAAAATGACTGACCCGGCAGTCATGTTTCTAACCTTGTGGCGCTTCCTGTCAAAGAAACAAGATTGTTGCATAACTGCCCAATATCTATAGAGTAAATAAAACAAAAATTACAATTCAGCACAAACTTGCGAACCCCAAGAGACCTTTGCTTACCAGGAGCTAATTGGGTTCGAGCAACCACCCTATCCAAGAATAGAAGGGCGACTCCCAGTTGCAGCAGCTTCCACATCTAGTACATCACAATTCAGCTCAAACATGCAAGCTGAAGCATACCTTTTCATCAACCCAATTAGCTGACTGTCACACGTTAGAGGAACCATGATGCCACATTCATCCATGAAGCTGAACTTTGTAGTCTGCTTCGGCCATAATTCATCATGATTACGCAGAGCAGCAACCATATCAGATATAGTGCAGATCTGCGTAGGCACTTCTTCCATTGTGATACAATGGTGTCCATACCACTTGCCCTTAGAGTCGTACCTGAAGAGGACTACCATAACCAGGTAAGGGGGTCCGCGGAGATCCCACTTGATAGAAAATTGTGGACAAAATATGTTTGTCAGCGTTGGGCTAACAAACAATTTTAGGTTCAGTAGCCAGCTAACAGTTATAATTAGTGCGAATAGCAAAGATAAGGGTAGCTCACCCGCTTGTAGCCAGAACTTCTTCCTTGGTAGTAGGATCTGCCATCCTCCGAGCTGCTCGGCTCGTTGGTGGCGGAGGCGGGCTAGAGCCTCGCAACAGCGGCTACGGGATGCGCCATTGGAGCTCGGGATCAGCGACTGGGCGCAGCAACTGGGCGCAGCAACTTGGTGCCGGAAGTCAAATGTCCGAAGGTATCGTCCTGCCTGGAGGGTGGATTCCGACACCGCCGGTGCTAGGGGAAAGGTGGGAATGGATTTGTGAAATTGGTCAACGCATCCAATCCACTTAGCTACTCGATTTGCCTAAGAGGTTGCCGCGTTGGCGCTCGCGTCACGGACAGATGACCAACATGAGGGTCCCGACCGTCTACTTCACGAGGCAGTTTAACGGAATGTTTGAATTTGGCAGGGGTGAGATGAGTTTGCCTCGAAATGGCCCCTCTCAGTAGTTGGCGGCCCAACATTTCGAAACGCGGTAATTTCAGGCAACTTAGGTACCATCATGCGCTGGCCTGCGAACTTTGGTACCGCAGACGAACAAGCCCTTCCTTGGGTACCCCCACCATCATTGGTGATGACGGTGCACATGTAGTGGTTGGGGAGGCCGCTGCTCCCACAACTTTCCGATCTGGAGCCGTAGGCGCCATCCTCCGACGTGAGGTCACATAGATCGCAATCGCAATTGTTTTTCCTATCCATGTTGTAGGCTGAAGCCGACGCATTGAGCTCGATCAAGGTGCCGACTGGTGGTGGGAACCACGAGGCAGGTGCGATCGAAGGTGTCGGCGAGTGATTGGGGAAGCGGAGCATGCCGATCTTGATGACCTGGAAGTGTAAGCTCCCGATCGTCATGTCGATTTTGTCGCCTACGAACTCGAAATCCGAGCGAGTCACCGGTGAATGGACGGTGAAGTCGAAGGTGCCAAAGAGGAGGCGATTCTCCTACTGTAGAGTTGTAGATCACGGGTGATGGGGCCGACGAAGCCGTAACATCAACACTCCATGTTCCCACAGACGGCACCAATTGACAAGGGGTTAACTCGCCAATGCCCATAGATGATGGACTTGAGTTTGAGGAAGTGGGGAGCGCTTGAGGCATCAATTGGCTAGCAAACAAGCACATCAGGGACACGCGGTTTAGCCAGGTTCAGGCCCTAAGAAGGGACCCTACTCCTGCTTGTCTGCTCTTTGTTATCATCGAAATCGAGATGTACCAGGGTGCGCAGATGCAATCTGGCGGTATGTAAGCTAGGTTGTGGATTGTCCTTCTCGACACCCCCTCCTAGCCTTTATATAGGGAGGCTAGGTCTCGGGATCGCAGGCCGAGTCGGTTACAGATCAGGGTTTTCCCTTTAATTTTCCTATCTACACTTTGTCGTGCTTCCCAAGGAGTCGCCTCTTCTTGGACTTGGGACACCCGAATCTTCTTGGGCCTTACCATGGGCTTCTCTTGGGCTGCACTGCCTAGACCAAACATGGGTGCCCGTGAGGCATACCCATGTTAGTCCTCGTATATCCAGTGGGGCTGAGATCCAAAGAGGAGATCAACGGGTGGGAGCCCGTGACGTCCCTATCATGTGCTTCAGGGTAACGACTAAGTATATTAGAAGGGATGGTAATTGAGCATAGATCTCTCGACCGAAATTCATTACAATGGGTGGGCAAGGGGGTCGTGGAGGGGGACTCGGCATGACTCGGTGAAACTTGGTATCAAGACCCCATATCTAAGGAAATATGGAATGAGTAATAAGGCCAAGAACGTTTGTGAAAAAAGTAGCGCACCTCTTGAGAGTGTAAAAATGTGACATGTCACTCCCTGTTCTGGGAAAGAACAAAGATCGCATTGTGGGAAAGAACTCTATGAAAGTTTAGACAACCCGTGAAGACTGTTAGCTTAGAATTAAAAAAAATCTAAAACTTATTTTTTCTAAAAACCATTTTCAGAAACTTTCACAAGTCTTAGATCAAAGATCGATGACTTTCAAACAAATATCAGACAACCACCATAGAATTTGTTGAGTACGCTCATACTCAATATATCATCTTAACCCTTACTTAGGTTATCAGAAGACACGGTGACCGACATGAAGGATAGAATCAACGACAGAATAAAAATAGACAGTATGTAGAAATAGGAACCTCAGAAAATGCATAGGTAGATGATTTAGCAATAGTATAGCTTCTCCATTAAGTTGCTAGCTCCAATGGTTTTAAACTTAGTAATACCATTGATTAGGAAGCTATAACTTCTGCATTTAAACTTTTACGCGTTGTGAATCCTCAATGGGACGAGGAGGATTTTGAAACTTTTGTACACTTTTAGCTCTTGGTATGAATTAATAAAGAAAGATGTTGGGCCCGCAATGTTTCTGTTGTACAACTCTGAGGGATGTGATATTTGCAGATGGGGACTTCCGTGAGTGTCATATCAATGACTTGTACACTACAACATGCAGTGGTATACTGGGTCACCGCACGCTCAATTGGAGTAGGGGCTGGTGGGTCGTAGCGGAGCTTTGTGTGGCTCTACGCCGAGCAGGCCTCCTATCAGTGAGGCGGAGCATCGCCACCACAGCACGGCTGGCGGCACGCGCAAGTGCACGCACGAGCTAGTGTCACCGAGCCTTTAGCGACGCGAGGCCAAAGATGCAAAGTAGGGGAGTACGGCATGCCACCGCAAGCCCCGCGCCCCTTTGCCTCCGGATCGCTTCCTCCGCCGCATCTGCAATGATGCCGAGGTAGGGAGCTCGTGCGGACCTCGCCTGCCTCTATTTCTGACCCTATCCTCGTCCTCCTTCGACAGTAGTGACTCAAAGTCGTCCTCCGTTCCCTCCAACTTCGATGCGCCGCCGTCCTCGCTTGACACATACATCACCTCAAGCGACGAATTCGAGGGTGAGAACATAGTCCCTATGGACTACGTCACCGACTAAGACACTAAGCACCACGTGATCGAGACGGTGCAGTGTCGCGTGAGCTTGTGCTGCTCGGGCAAGGGAGAAGTGGGAGGCCGAGGACCTCCATTGGTCTATGCTCGCGGTGCAGGGCGCCGGAGAGAAGGCTCGGCGCAATGAGCGCCGCAAGGTGAGGTTCAACGACTGGTGCCACCACGACCAGCACACGACAATGGTCACCGCACAATGGGAGCAGCTCGCCCGCGTGAAGAAGGAGACGGCGCCGACATTGGTGTAGGTTGTGGAGATCTCCTCTTACTCCAACTGAGGTTGCTGCCGCTCCACCGCTGCTCCCTACGCTCCGGATTTGGAAGTATTTTGATGTAAATATTATTTATTTTGCGACAATCTCGACGTGGAGAACATGAACTAACGCGACGATCTACTAAATTTTCGGTGAACTCGTTTTTTGAATTCTCAGTTCTGTTTACTGTTTCTGTTCTACCACAACGATTTTGAGCATGAGAAGTGCATTCTTGGGGCACCGAGAACAGACTTCTCGGGTTGTGCAGATACGGTGTCTGCTAGAGTTGCTCTAAGAATCTCTTTCTTTGGTTGTTCCATTCTAAACTTCTTCAGAATCCAATCTAGAATAATCTAAACTTTATTCAGAATCTAAACCATAAACATATCGACTCTAATATTCATTAAACGTATCGATCTATCTTAATAGACTTCAATGTTTAATACTTTGTTCAACTTCATTTATATAATATTTACTAGCATAAATATCACTAATACCAATCACATCATTCACCATATGTCAATCACATATATAAGAATGTTGTCATGCTCCCACTTAAATATGTTAACCACATATGAGAGAATAGGATACTCACTTAGCTCCCACTCAAATATGTCATCCACACATTTGATCTAGAAACTATATAACCCCCACTTAAAATCTTGTAAGTGCATGTGTCCTTGATAATCTTGGTAACTCCAAAATTCTTTGATCATACATCAAATCAAGAATTTCCCACTATGAGACACTACCATCCATGTGGTTTGACAAAACTTGCTTGTTGTACCAATTACAACTCTTCTCCAAAACTTGTCATTGAAGAACAGACAGTATTGACAACCATCTACCAATTGTCAAAATTATAGTAATTGCTTAGTGTAAATCCAACAGGCTCAAGCATCGCTACACATTGTAGTCAACTTTTAAATTTGTCAAGACACTCTTTGCAACAAATCGAGCTTTATGTCTTTTAAAGTTTCATTTCTTCCTTGTAACTTTGCAGTTATTGGGAAAGATCAAGTAACATATTTTACTTAATAAGATCAAGTAACTTATTTTACTTCGCAATCTTAAATGTAACTTACTCTAGGATTTCAAGACCATTTAGTCATTTCTCGTACTTAGGTTAATCATCACTTCTTCATAGTTCGTAGGTATGTATGGCTCCATTAACATGAGAAGTCAATCAACAATATAATTCCATAGGGTGGCAGAATGTATTATTGAAACCTACTTTCCTTAGTAAAAGTATTAGCTAAAACTTTATGATCATTATCACTAGTTTCTCCTCTACTTGTGGAGTTTGGTTCTGAACATATTCTGTCGCGCAACTCGACACTTGGAGGTAGGGTATACAACATTATTTTTGAACTTCTACTTTCTTCCACCAACACCTCTATCGAAGAACTCCTTGAGAGAGTACCACGCTTGGCAACAGAAGGTTTGCCTCTTTTGGTTTTAGTTGTGGAAAATGTAATCATAGTTTTGCCTAAGAATACACTATAAATATTTATTCATTATAATTTCAAATTATCAAAATCTCTAGAAACTCGAACATGCCATAACTCATATGATGTTGTTTACACAAATCTTGATGATTCCCTATTTTATAGTGAGTGTTTGCTACTTTGACTTACAACTCTAAACTACTACGATAACACGGTAAGAGATAATTTTAGACCATATATATCTAATACAATATGATTATGATGTTTAGACATATCAATACACTTTGAAATATCCAAACATCGTAATTTGTGGAACATCTTTCACAATTCCTTTATGTCACAATCTTAACTCAAAAACCAATCACTTTGATTAAACCGCAGAGACTCATGTTTCACGTTAAGTTTATATCCAACTTTATTCTGTAACCCCCTTGAACATTTCAGATGACTTCAAATCTAGTAAATACTTATATTCACTTAGATCCACAATCATATTTACGAAATAATGATATCCACTATATTGATGAATTACAATACATCAGTATGTATGAAATTTAATGACTTAGCACACATTCTGTTTTACCAGAACACGGGGGTTTTAGTCATCTTGTCCAACAAGGCATGGTTTTGCATGCGTCAAAAGATCGAATATCTAAAGACTTTATGTTTCATCAATATGAATTTATCACATGCATATAACTCAATTATGACTTAAACGGTAGTGTCATTTATTAATGATGTTATTATTAAGTTTGGATATCTTTTGGCGTCAATGTTTTATAAATGTTTAAACCATTATCATCAAGATCACAACAGGAATAACGCATTCATAACCGAAAATGTGATCATAATAGAAATTATTCATAATAATAGAATAACTGATTTGTCACTAACTTATATGAATAACCGTCGTGTGAGATGCAAGACATAATATAAGTTCACACACTTAAATCAATTAGAAAATTTTACTCAAATTCTAAACTAATACAAACGTCAAATGTATAGGAAGAAGTGTCATCGGCCATCATCTTTGTCGCCATCAACTAGCCGAGTCTCCTCATCTTCTCCATGCAACCCTCAAGCAGATGGTCCTGTTTTCACAAAACAGAACAAGTATCAAATACTTAGTAAAACTACAATAAGGGTTTTGTGAGTAACATATTTAAAAACTGTATATCGTGTATATACCTTCTCTGTCGATGATTTCCCCTGCGATAGGTCCTACCTTGACATTTCTTAATTGTGCCATGAACTGATGAAAGGTGAATGATTCCTCTCTCATGACATAGCCCCTGACGACATCTTTGTAGCTGGGAGGAAGCGAGAACAACACCCTATCTATCGCAAATATGTCCATCATCCAGTATTCCACATCGTACATGAGGCGTGCATGAATCCCATGTATGATCTCCAAGTGACTCTCCAAGCATGTATTTTCTTCCATATTTTGTGAAAGAAACTTGTCCAATAGCTCAAACTTCAAAAGTATGACTTACTGAATAAAGAGCGCCTTCAAATCATTGATCATATCACATGGTTCGGTGTGGTGAAAATGATCTCGTAATTCAAGTTCGATGGCAAAGCGCATGGTGTATTGGACACAGATGAACATGTCATGGTGAGTGGGAAAGTCATCATCATCTTGCTCACTTGGAGAATCATCAGGAGCATCTCCTAGTGGTTCTTGTATTGTGTAGAGTATGTCATTTATGTTTAGGATGTCCCTTAAGTGTTGGTACCAATCTACGAAGTTGGACCCGTCTACTTTAAGTTCCTAAAAAAACCATGGTCAAAGTACACATGAGGGTATGACATGATCAACAAGGATATTTGCAAACACATTAAGACTAAGTTCATAATATGAATTTGAGTTTTACAATCAAATTATTGCATGAGCTCCCACTAAAACTATCATCCCTAAGATGGTTTTAGTGATCACATGATCGAAATTCACTACACCACCCCCGATCATCACAACTAGTGATGTAGCTGCAAAGGTGGACGAAGTGTCGATCACATCATTCATGTGACTAATGCTCGATCTTTCAATCTCCCATGTTCCGAGGCCATGTCTGTACATGGTAGGCTTGCCAATTTAACCCAACTATATTTTCTATGCAGCATGGCTTATGCCCATCGTATGTGAACGTCGATATGTCTAACACCCAATCATCACGGCGTGCTTCATAACAGAGAACTTTCTTAGTGGTGCGTACTAAGAAAGAACACTATTGTTGGTATTAGTTAGGTATCATCTTATAAATGTTGCCTTCGCGAGTCTAATACTAGCAAGCAATAAGATGCATAAAGGATTAACATCACATGAAGTTCATAATTTGTGATATGATATGGTCCTTCTTGATTGCGCCTTGATCTTCACCAAGCGCTCCGACATGATATCCATCTTGCCCATAAGCATGACACCAAGTCCACAGCGCCTCCAGTCGGTCATCCATCATGATGATACACTACTACTACAACATAGTAACATAATGTAATCTACTTTACATCATGATCTCGGCACGCAGACCGTAAGAATAGAATGATCAACCAAATGGCTCATGCCGGTTGTTTTACATAAAGTGCATTTCATACAACAATACAAAATGACCATATCACATCACGTGCCCTGTAAAATAAGTTAGACGTCTCTACTTTATCTTTTGTATATTTTACGTGGCTGCTAGGGCTTTCATGATAGAAATATTTCTTACCTATGAACTTCAACCACGACATCGATCAATTAGTTTTTTCTACTACACCCCTTTTGAGGCCCTCTATTGCAAATGCAATATCATACTGTGAGAGAGACAGACACTTGCCAGACGCATATATGGTACAAACCATATGTCAAGTGCGAAACTAGTCTCGCGTAAGGTCGGTCCGAGCCGCTTCATCAAAGAGTGTCGCGATATAAACAAGTGCACGTGGGAGGGTAACAACTAGAGGATCAATGCCCACATTCAACATGTGTTCTTCCTGTACAAGCATAACTACACATAGATCGGCTCTAATACCACTGAAGGGGTTTGCAGCAGAAAATAATAATTTTTCTAACTAGCGCAAGACCAATACCAAGATCTGTTTATGAGTTAATACAGTAATGGGAGAGGTTCCAGTGACATACCATTGTATACTGAAAGCGTTTAACATTCTCGAAGAACGTGGATGACGTAGTCCAGCCGACCTCAAGGTCGCGTTGCTCCTCACATGATGTCCAGGTGCCACAACTGACAACACCCCCGTGGTTTCACACACGTCTGGTGCTCAACAACGACTCCTGTTCTCCCCAATCCAGTTAGGATTGCAAAAGAAGACCTTATGGAACCGGGATACAACAGCGCAACGACGTGCTAGAGTGGTGCCGTCTCCTTCACGCATAGTTCTTCTTGGAACCGCAAGAACGAGAGCCAACAATATATATATAGAGAGAAAAATCTCTAAGCAAAATGGCTTAGAAATTAATCAATTATTAATTGTTATCCCCCCTGTCCCAGTTTATATAAGGGAAGTGGATGGACTCCCACCTGCCAGCTGGCAAGGTGGGACAAAAGGAGGAGGGGATGGCCAAGGGAGGCGCGAGCTAGGTGGGCCCTCCCTACCCCTTGCACGGTCCAAGGCCGGCCGTGCGGGTGCCCTAGCCCCCCCCACATGGGCCCTTCCCTCTCTGAAATGGCCCAATAGGGAAGTTTTTGCCCATAACTTATTTTAAAATAGATATTTATTTATTTATTACAATAATTAATATAAAATCACATTTAACATTTCCTCATGATCAAAAACTCCCTTTCGATCATTCTAAACTACCTTTGGTTTCTCCTTGAACCATTCTGGTTTTCTCTCTTCTCTCCACCTGTGATCCCGATGATTCCAGAACGATCTCATAGCATCGAAGAACCCTTAAGTGTATTATCCTACTATTCGGGAACATCACAAACATGATCGAGATACTTACCTAATCAATGATCATAAGTGGGATCTGGATACCCATAATGACCCATGTGTAGTCCATGATGTTATTGTCATTTGGACCATAAACGTCAAGTCCAATTCTTTTTGTTACTTCGATACATAACTTGTCTAACATATAAGCATCGTATCAGCATACCTTGTTCAATCTCGTTGCTGACAAGTCTACTTATCTCGTTTCCGTGATATCACATCCTCATGACCTAGTCATACGCTGCAACTTCTTGGATGCAATCTCACCGAGTGGGCCCGGTGTATCTTCTCGTCACGCGGGAGAACAAATCCTGATATTGATGCATACGCCTCAACATATCCCTTTGGAATACCTGATAGACACCTTTATGATCATCTTGTTATGGTGTGACCGTTGATGTATTCAAGGCAACCACGAGTGATAGTGATTAGATATGATCTCACAGTCTAAGGATAAAGTCACTTCATTTCCTAATTATAGCAATGATGAACTATGTGACTTGATCGTGTTGCAATACTTATGTTGGCTAAGCATGTTCGTCATATTATTCACTAATGATATGACCTCATTGTCAATTAACATAAATACCCATGATCAGGAAATCTTGATCATCAGTTGACCAATGACCTAGTTGAATAGAGGCTACTAAGATATGATAATAAACATCATTTATTATTTGCCTCTAGGGCATATCTTCTTCATCATATACATATAAATCTGATGTCAAAGCTCCATCGACGGTGCCCAGGAAACTACCGAGGG
Organism: Avena sativa; assembly: GCA_916181665.1. NCBI lineage: Eukaryota > Viridiplantae > Streptophyta > Magnoliopsida > Poales > Poaceae > Avena > Avena sativa. The sequence continues at coordinate 133,975,650 of OV702292.1, read as the reverse complement.
GCGATCGGGATTTTACCTTCGGATCAGAAGGGACCGAGCGGGATAGGGCCGATTCGAGCTTCGTGTGGTGGTGGAAGGGACAGCGAAAGGGGTGGTGGGAGGGGCGGTTAAATCAAGACGCCTACAGCTCCGGTGGGAGAGAATCGAAGCTCCGCCCCGCATCCATTGCGCCCGTGACCTTGAGCAAATCTACCATCGCACCGATCTGTGAGCGGCGCAGTGGAAACTGCGAGAAATGGGGGTGGACACCGTGGAACGGCCTTCGGTGGCGAGAAATTGGAGGTTGCGGCCGAAATCGCGAGGGGGTGCAGCTGGAGGCGGTAGCGACAGAAGGAGGGAGCATGCGAGTTGAAAATTCGGTGCGCCAAGGGTTCCACACATATAAAGGGACAATGTTGGTTCGATCGCAAAAACTAGGATATACCGCTTCTGTGGCTAAATCTATGGGACACAGTTTATTTTAAGTTTTGACATTTTGATGGGATATCTCAAGACCGTTCTGGCCACGGAAACCACGGAAAAGCAGTTATTTATGGTTTTGGCCATTATAATGGATCTGTTAGAGTTGCTCTTATGCATGCAAAACCAGGGTGACAATGGGAGAGCTTGAGAGAGATCGCGAGGGAGGCTTAGCTCATCGTGGTGAGCGGGCATGGAGATCGGCGAGAGAGGAGGGGAGTAAGAGAGACTCAAGTAGAACATATTGGTGGAGGTCGAGTGGAAATCAGTGGATTCTCCTTTCTTTTTCGGGCTGGTTTGATGAAGTTGAATCGACATTTTTTCCATATTGATAACTTCAACATTAAAGAAAGTTTTTTGAATTGGGTTTTCAAAATATAAACGGTTAGGAAACACTCGAAGCGATGACCAATTTCCAAGTCTTCTTCGTTTTCTAAAATGGGGACACAATCTTTTCTTCATATCATTAATTAAGAAGAATAGAATTGCCTCGTTAATTAGAAGAAAACCAGGCGAAAACCTCTACAAATGCATCAATATAGACATGAACATGCCCGAGGCTTTTAAATATTGTGTGTAACAAGCACGAAACAATGGCTGGCATTTTGAGCTCCCTTCCAATATGACCTAATAAGTGCAAAGTTAGTAGTAGAAAGTGGGTTGTGCGTGCTCTTGGATACGATCAATCAACTCAACACAATGATGAATTTCGATGAATTTGCATTAGGATGGTCATTTTTTGGTAAGTTTGTTGTCCTTAGCTCTTATATATAGTGAAATGTTCTGACTTCTGATTATAGGTAGACTACTTTGCAAGCTAAAGATACCTACGAGAGTGAAGATTTTGCTTTGGTACATGTGTTAGGAAGTTATACTAACTAAACAAAACCATCACAAAAGAAATTGGTAAGGCAATAGTTTTGCTTTCTCCCTGTGATTATACCCTTCTTGTAGTGCAATATACATGTCTGTGAATTAGCTGTATGGGATTGATATGAAAATGAGGTCCTAAAAAAATAGTTAGGATGGCGATGATATGTCCTTCATTGTGGCTATATGCGCAAATTATATGGCATTTGACAAGAGAAAATTATATCTAGCTATGCACACACTGACTTCATTCTTGGTTGATGCTCCCCTACATGAGTTTATTTTTTCTCCCTTGTATGTGATTGAACTTGTTCTGGCTAATCTTGTGTGGTTGCATACAATTCATATGCAGAGGTCGGATAGAACAACTATGTGATTGTGTAGTCCTATCAACTTGATGCAACAAGGGATCGGTGTTAATTAAGTTCCTTTTATTGAAAAATGTAGGGATTAGTACTTGCTGATAGATGGAGCCAAGTATCACTTTACCGTGCAAAGTGGCAAAATCCACATGGAGAGTTAGTTACATGATCATTCAGTTAGATGGGAGAGTACGACACTTGGTTTCATATTTGAGAGGGTGGAGTAAACTACAAGTGAAACTTTGCAGGGTTGAGTAGTTCATCTTCTGTATTAACCAGTGTGGTCCATTTCGGTAGATTGGTTCTTTCCTACACATGAACACCTCAAATACATGCCAAAAGACCTGGCCAAAGCCTGTTTTTGCTTGTACTCCCAAAGCTACCGAATGGCACACACACACATAGTATTGAGCACATTGATTATTTTGCTTGCTCTCTTTCATCATTGCCGAAAATTTCAATCACAGACCCTGTACTTGGATAGTGACCAGAGTGCATTTCTCTTTTTCTGTCGGGCGCCATGTAATAATTACAAGAAGCCTTTCTAAATACTCCCCAAAACCCAATGGACCAGTTTGTTGATAAAACAATGCCAAAGCTAGAAACCCCCCTATCACTTGCCATGGCTGCTTCCTTGCCCACTACAAGCCTTTAACAGTTAGCTTCTCTGCTCCCAAAGAAAAAAGCAAAAGGGGAAGACAGAGACGAAGAGCACGAGATGAGAGGAGAGGAGAACACACAAACACTCAAAGCAGCGAGCCCAATGCGCTACTAGACACCCTTCTCCCACAAGGCATAAATAGCTCAAAAGACAAAGCCATTCTTGTCACACAGAGAGAACATATTCCCCTCACCTTCAGTGTGAAGCTAGCCTCTCTCGCCACCATTTTCATGTGAAGCTTCTCAAGATTCTTACATGCCTTTGCCGTTCCGCTCGTCTCTCTCTAAGCCTACTGAGACAGCAGCAATGGCAATGCCAATGGCTACACATTCGAGCTAGCTAATTCTCACACGCCCCAAAGAATTATAGGCCAGATGACGGCTCCTAATCCTCTTGTCTTGCTCCCGTTCTTGATTTTTCATCTACTATCCACCGTCAGTGTCAATGGCAATGGAGATGGCGGTGCCTTGCGTGGAGACGCGCTGGCCTTGCTCTCCCTGAAGGCCTCCCTTAGCTGCCGCTCCCACGTGTTGCGCTCATGGTCGGCCGGCAATGTCGCCTCAGTGTGCGAGTGGACCGGCGTCCGCTGCACCAGCGGGCGGGTGGTCTCGATCGACATCGCCAACATGAACGTATCTACCGGCAAGCCCGTCACGGCCGAGGTGACTGGGCTCGACGCGCTCGCCAACCTCTCCCTCGCCGGCAACGGCATTGTAGGCGCGGTGACCGCGTACGCGCTCCCGGCGCTCCGCTACGTCAATGTCTCCGGCAACCAGCTCGGCGGCGACCTCGACGGCTGGGACTTCCCCTCCCTCCCGAGCCTCGAGGTGTTCGACGCCTACGACAACAACTTCTCCTCCCCGCTCCCGGCCAGCGTCACGGCGCTGCCACGTCTCCGGCACATGGACCTTGGTGGCAATTACTTCTCCGGCGTGATACCGGCGTCGTACGGCGGGATGGCGGCGCTCGAGTACCTGTCCCTCAACGGCAACAACCTGCAGGGCCCCATCCCGCCAGAGCTCGGCAACCTCACTAGCCTCAGGGAGCTGTACCTCGGGTACTACAATGTGTTCGACGGCGGCGTGCCGGCGGAGCTCGGCCAGCTGCGCAACCTCACCATGCTGGACGTCTCCAACTGCGGCCTCACCGGGAGCATCCCGCCGGAGCTCGGCGAGCTCGCCTCGCTGGACACGCTGTTCCTCCACACCAACCAGCTAACCGGCGTAATCCCGCCGGAGCTCGGCAAACTCACGGCGCTCACCAAGCTGGACGTGTCCAACAACGCGCTCACCGGCGAGGTCCCGAGCTCCCTCGCGTCCCTCACCTCGCTGCGGCTGCTCAACCTGTTCCTCAACCGCCTCCACGGCCCGGTCCCTGACTTCATCGCGGCGCTGCCGCGCCTGGAGACGTTGCAGCTCTTCATGAACAACTTCACCGGGCGCGTGCCGGCGGGCCTGGGCGCGAACGCGGCGCTCCGTCTCGTCGACCTGTCGTCGAACCGGCTCACCGGCATGATCCCGGAGATGCTGTGCTCCTCCGGCGAGCTACGCACCGCCATCCTCATGAACAATTTCCTCTTCGGGCCCATCCCCGGCTCGCTGGGCTCGTGCGCGAGCCTCACACGTGTCCGGCTCGGCCAGAACTACCTCAACGGCACCATCCCCGCCGGTTTGCTCTACCTGCCGCGGCTCAACCTGCTGGAGCTCCAGAACAACCTGCTCACCGGTCCGGTCCCGTCGAACCCGAGCCCGACCCTGACCGGTTCGCAGCTGGCTCAGCTGAACCTGTCCAACAATTTGCTGTCCGGGCCGCTGCCTGCCGCGCTGGCCCACCTCTCCGCGCTGCAGACGCTGCTGGTCAGCAACAACCGGCTCGGTGGCGCCGTGCCACCGGAAGTAGGGGAGCTCCGGTTGCTGGTGAAGCTTGATCTCGGCGGAAACGAGTTATCCGGACCGATACCGGACGCCATTGGGCAGTGCGCGCAGCTGACGTACATCGACCTGAGCAAGAACAACCTGTCTGGGCCGATCCCTGAGGCGATCGCCGGGATCAGGGTGCTGAACTACCTCAACATGTCGAGGAACCAGCTGGACTCGTCGATCCCGGCAGCGATCGGGGCGATGAGCAGCCTCACGGCGGCCGACTTCTCGTACAACGACCTGTCCGGGCAGCTGCCTGACACTGGCCAGCTGGGGTACCTGAACGCGACGGCGTTCGCGGGCAACCCGAGGCTGTGCGGGCCGGTGCTGAGCCGCCCGTGCAACTACAGCGGCGGGTCAACGACGACGGCGGCGGCGAGGCCGCGGCGAGCGACGGCGGGGGATTACAAGCTGGTGTTCGCGCTGGGTCTGCTGGCGTGCTCGGTGGTGTTCGCCGTGGCGGCCGTGTGGCGCGCGCGGTCGTACCGATCCGGGCCCGAGGGCGCGTGGCGGTTCACGGCGTTCCACAAGGTGGACTTCGGCATCGCGGAGGTGATCGAGTGCATGAAGGACGGGAACGTGGTTGGCCGTGGCGGCGCGGGCGTGGTGTACGCGGGCCGCGCGCGGCCGGGCGGCGGCGACGGCGCGATGATCGCCGTGAAGCGGCTGAACGGCGGCGGTCCGTCGTCGGCAGCGGCGGCGGGGGCCGGGGCGCGGCACGACCACGGGTTCCGCGCGGAGATCCGGACGCTGGGCAGCATCCGTCACCGTAACATCGTGCGGCTGCTGGCCTTCTGCACGAACGACCGGGAGGCGAACGTGCTGGTGTACGAGTACATGGGCAACGGCAGCCTGGGATCGGTGCTCCACGGCAAGGGCGGCGGGTTCCTGGCGTGGGAGCGGCGGTACCGGATCGCGCTGGAGGCGGCGCGCGGCCTCTGCTACCTCCACCACGACTGCACGCCCATGATCGTGCACCGCGACGTCAAGTCCAACAACATCCTCCTCGGCGACAACCTCGAGGCCCACGTGGCGGACTTCGGCCTCGCCAAGTTCCTCCGCTCCGGCTCTGGCGCCGCGGCCAACGCCGCCGGCGCCTCCGAGTGCATGTCCGCCGTCGCCGGGTCGTACGGCTACATCGCCCCAGGTACGTACATGCGTTAAATTGTTTTTGACATCTCGTTGCACATGCGTTGGTTTTTTCTCTCTAGCCATTATCGACTTGCCTGCCTAGGAGGGGTCAATCGGATTTGGTTAGGATCGATCGGTTTTTTGGAGCTCATCTGCTCGTCGCGGCCATCAAGGGTACGCGCGGCGGCTGGCCCTGTCTCTGTTTTTTTGCGGCTGGCCCTGTCTCTGGGTGCTGGGACCCACCGCTACAAAGTCAATGGCTAGTACGTATAGTAGTGCCTAGTGGTGGTAGTAGTACCAGCCAGGCAAGTGAGATGCTGATTACAGTACGTACGTAGACCACATGCACGCAGATGGTGACGGTGTTCAGCCTTAATGTCTGCCCAGTCCGCAGGCGCGAGAGCCACAGTGACTGTAGTACGTAGTTCACTGTTGCAGATCAATTGCACGGAATTACAGAGACGTATACATATGGTCCTTGGTTTGAATTTGTACAACGTGAGGGTAGGTCACTGTTTCAGCAATAGGGATGTATTTTTCTCAATCCGTAGTACCGGCACGAGCTTCCTTTCGAGCGAATAGTATGTTCTCTCTCGTTTTCCTTCAAAAGATGTGCTAGTGCGTGCAGGCATCGTGTAGTTTTTGATTTGGCAGGACGGGAGGGGAGGGGAGGGGAGGGTATGGCCGAGCTGCGGCAGAGGGTGTGCTGTCTGTCTGTGTGTGTATGCACATGACACCCAGTACATCGCCATCCGATCCCGTCTGACTTTACAGCAGCACCACATCAGCATAAGCACTGCGGGGTGGGGCCCCGGCGAAAGCGGCCGAAAAGGGGTCCTCTGGTCAGGCTCGCACTCGAGCACCCAATTATTTCCCGCAGGGAGAGGGGAGGGGACCCTTTCCCGGCGCGATAGCGACCACACGATGCCGCCCGTCCGCCCAGCGGGGCGCACACACACGCTAGGCAACACAAGTCACGAACCCGACACGGCCCAGCATGCATCTACGAAACCAACAAGCGGTGCGGGTGAGATCAGAAACCATCGCGCCCACCAGCGCCAGGACGGACGCGCCTCGGAAGCCGCGTTCGTCGGGCGACGGACGGACGGCCGGCCGGCCGGCGTGCACGGACGGTCGCGGTCCCGGCCCTGCCTGCCGCCCGTGTACCGCGGCGCGTGTCCCTGAGCTCGTAGCGCAGCCTAACGAGTAGTGCTTGTGGACCGCGTCGTGGCACAGCCTGACACGTGAACTGGCCGGAGCATGGCCGCCACCGCCAGAGTAGCAGCATCGGGGTTGGCAAAAGGGAGTTTTCAGCCCAGCAGCCCATATCTGATCCGTATCGTATCCCACTGACGAGCACACAGCGAGCAAATTTGCTCCAAAGCCAGCAGGCAGCCGGGTTATCATTCTACCAACTCCTGCCATCCTCCTCAACAGCTTGAAGCAGATTACATACACTCCGTATGGATGCCGTATGATACTCCATCGGGTTCGAGCCCCGACTGCTGCTGGTCCCACCCTTAGGACGATCGATTTGGTTGCGCTGCTGTATCTTTGACCGGCATGGGCCATACTCCGGTAAAAAGCCTCATCATCCCCCCTCCTCCAGTCCTCCTCCTGGGGCGTCGCCAAAGCGGCTCGCCGCCCTTTGCTGCTGTTACGTCGCCAAAGCCAAAGCAGCCAGACCCCAACGGGACAGCACGCTGTTACGGCCTACTACTACTTTCGAACGGCACGGGCGCCTTCGCTGTTACGGTCACGCTCTCCTTTTCCTTTTTCTACAGTAGTAGTTCCTCTTTCGTGTTTGGGATTTGGCAAGATCTTAGGGCAGGCAGCATGGGCTTGATATAATCTGACACTTCTCTTGATCCCGCCGAAGAATTTTCCTTGGATTTGACGAGCTCGGTAGAAGAATATACAATGCGTAAACTATGTAGGCCTTGTTCGGTTTATCCCCACCCGGCCGGGATCGGGATGGAAACCACGTGGATCAGTCGGGATCAGCTCGACCTGGATTTAATCCGGGCACACTCTGGAAGACGTCTTCGGTTAAACCCCGTCGGGATCCCACCCCGGCCTATTCCACTTCAATCCCGCTCATTTGGCAGGGATAAAAATAATCGAGTCATAACCCGTGGAACAATTCCCCAAATCGAAACGCGCCTTCTCTCTCTCGCCTCGACCACTCTCTGTTCCTCTCGCGATTCCTCCGCCGTCGCCTCCCCCACCCTCCGACGCTCCCCGTCCCCTCATCTCCTCCACCATGAAGCCGTCCTTGTCTTCCTCATCTCCTCCCTCCTCCCTCCCTCACCCCATCCGGATCGAGCCTTCCGTGGTTATCCCCGATCTGGAGATAACACGAAGGCAAATCGGCCGGAGGTGCACAGCGGCGGCGCAGACTACGTGTCCACAGCGCCTCAAAAACAGCGTCTCTTCCAACTACGGTATCAGCAGTATCCTAATCTCCTCCTCCTATCCATTCCCCTCTACTTGTCCCTGGTTAGGGCATGTGATTCTTGGTACACTAGATTTTGGAGCCTCTTTCTGTTGTGGGGTGCGGGCAGGCGGTCGACCATTGTTATCCTAGGCACATCATGTGCTTTTTGGATCCCTGCACTCGTGCATGGTCTAGTAGTTAGCAATCAGGTTGTAATACTTTTGATTTCGTTCTAGGACTAGGACCTACCAAAGCCCGGTACTCTAGTTGGTGTTTGTTTTCAATTTTGTTGACTTATCTTATCGATTTGTGTAAGAGAAATTCAACGGCGTAAAGTGCAAGGTTTGAACTCTGAAAATTGTGAACTTGTTAGCTTACTGCAATTCCCAGCAATTACCAATTACAAACCCGATTGATGAACATGGAGCTTTGTTTTGCCTTTCAATATTTTCTACTGTGAGTTTGAACCAGGGGCAAGATTGTTCGCATGCTGTTTAAAGTTTGGAATTTCTGAAATTTTCTTTGTTTTCGATGAAAATGAACCCTTACCTTCGAATGCATTATGCCTGGCAGGCTTACACTAGTGATAGAAGAGGAGAATGAGAGGCTAAAGAATCACAATGTACTCTATCTCCTATTACCGTAACACCGCTACCTTCTCCTCTTTCTTTTTTGCTTTTGGTGAAGGATGTTTAACTACAGCTCCACCATGTGTTTTAGTAGACTGTAGGTTCTTGTAAGTCGTAACACTCTACAATAGATCTTATTCTTGCAATAGTTTATAGTCAGTATACTAACAATCTACTACATCTATTTTTAGCGTAAGGCAATTTAGTTAAGAGACAACACTCAATTCCATCATCTATTGATTAAGATCTATGTACCTTAAACTAATATATGGTGTGACTAACATAAAGTTGTCTGTTTGAATAAGTATAGTCTTTTAATCTGAAGTCCACCTTGTGCATGGTTAATAGCTGTGATGACGATTGGTTGATAAAATTATTTTCTTCAATTAATTAACTGATAATAAAATATAACCAGGAAACATAGGTGTAAATGTATGGATAGAAAACTTCAGTTTCTAACGTGTTGTCCATTAATGCTCATATAATCTTCAATCATATGTGCACTTGTGCAAAAATAAACAAGTCATCTAGCACTTGTGTTTATTTAGCTAGATCTTTAGTTATCAATTGTGATGGAGGTCTCAGTTCAGTTTTGCTACCAGCGAGTGGTAATTGATAACCTATTCATAGGGGTACACTGCTTTCAGTGGCTTTGCCTATTTTATAGTTCAATGTATGATGTGCTTTAGCTTCTAAATTTTTGTACTCCTTGAGAAATTTACGGGGATGGAGTTAAGTGATCGAGTTTCTATATGCTTTCATCTTGTGATCTCCTGCTCAACATTCATACCATTTTTCTAGCTAGCTGAGCTTTGTGGTTACAATTTTCTAGGTACAGGATGGATCGCTACAAATCTCGTTCTTTTTTCTCTGGGTTGAGGTGTTGAGGTTCTCGTATGCCAAGTGGCCATGGATGAAGATGAAGGGATACTGTTGTTTGCTCTAGCTATTCTATTCATGTATCCTTGCTGCGGAGGTGTACCATGATGGATATTATTATCTATGTCTGCCTCCTCCAGCTTCTGTTCTTGGGCTCTTATCTACGTCGTCTGCAGAGGCCTTGGACAGTGACGTGTTCCTTCCTTCCAAACCCTGCTAGTCGGAGGCGACCTCGAGGTGAAGTGAAGGGGTGACATGCGCTTGACGACGACCCCGAGGTGAAGTGGAGGGGGTGACATATGCTTGACGGCAACCTGAAGATGTAGCGCATGAACTCAGAGGGCAAAGAACTGAAGTTCTACATGAGGAAGCTCCGGAAGAAGAAATACTTGCATATTGATTCAATGGATGTTAGTTGTCGCGTCACTGTTTTCCTGAAACCGAATCCGAATCTAGGACGAATTAATTGAGATTTTTTTGAGATAGTTATGTTCCATCTATCTCCTATCTTTAACATTGTATTTCGTTCTATATTTTGTTTTGTGAGCATGCGCCAGCGTTTCAACTTTAACTTCCCAAAGTGTTTCAGCTTTCAGTGCTTTGTATCTTGTTTTATTATTTTCCTGTGTTGATGGCTAGCTTATGACCGGGAGTAACCGAACGTAGTTTAAGATGCAGGATTTCTGGGGATTGGTGTGGAAGGGATGGGTGGGGTCTGGGTGACGTGAGGGGATCAACCCAATCCCCGCAGGAGTTGGTTCCATGTGGGGAATGAACCCCTGCCAACCGAACAAGGCCGTATGGGGAAAAGATTCCGGTGGATTCGACAGTGGTGTGGTGGTAGAGCGTTTCTCTTGGGATTTGCTGCAGAATGTTGTACGCACTCGGCTCTGTCCTAGGCGAGCAGTAGCCAGCTTCTCTACTATATTCAAATTGCCAACGTAACACAGGCTCACGTCCCTAGCTTTGCCAAGCTAAATGCCCTAAGCAAATGCCAGTCCAAACATAATTTATGCTCACTTTAGATTTGGTCTGGCTGGGAGATCACAGTAGCAGAATTATCTTATACTACGATCAGTGCATCGATGCACGTTTGAGAACAGTCCTCCTAGATTGATGAAGTTCCTAGCTGTTGTTACCTTTACCATTGATTTGATCATTGTGTTTCTCATCAGACAAAAAGAAAAGATGGTGCGTTGATTCAGTTGCTCCCTTGACATGATCAGCAGGCTAACACTGCTAACCGTGTGATATATGACGTTATTTTTTACAGAGTACGCCTACACCCTGAGAGTCGACGAGAAGAGCGACGTGTACAGCTTCGGGGTGGTCCTGCTGGAGCTCGTCACCGGCAGGCGGCCAGTGGGGGACTTCGGGGAAGGCGTGGACATCGTGCAGTGGGCCAAGCGGGTCACCGACGGCCGACGGGAGAGCGTGCCCAAGGTCGTCGACCGCCGCCTCGGCACCGTGCCCATGGACGAGGTGGCGCACCTCTTCTTCGTCTCCATGCTCTGCGTCCAGGAGAACAGCGTCGAGCGGCCCACCATGAGGGAGGTGGTGCAGATGCTCTCCGAGTTCCAGCGCCACGCCTCCACCCAGCCCTCGCCGTCGTCGTCGTCGTCGGCGCAGGAGCAGGACAAATCATCGCCCAACTGCTACAAGCTCTTCCCGGACCTGCTCACCTAAATGTCCAGCACCCAAAATTAAGCAGCAAATTTGCCTACAGTATTACGAATTGGAGCTAGCATTCTACAGTTTGTTTGTTCGACAGTGATGGTGACAGAAGATGGAGAAGAGCGATATAGCATGTAACTCTGTGTTTTTCTCTTCTCATCTTCCTTTCTATATAGTATTTTTCTTGTTTTCATCAGAGGTATATAGGGTTTGATGATCATATGCTACCGTCTAGGGGTTTGTGCTGTCCAATGTAATAGTCCGTTTCTCCATCATAGCTTTGGCCCTTTGTAATCTCCTGCTAATCTTCAGCCACCATCCATTGTCACCTCCTTTTACACTAACTCTTGTTTATGCTCCATTCTGTACTACCTCACAGCTTTTTGTATTACTCGACCCAATTTTGTCATCAGGAGGTGTAGTATAATCATCTCTTCGAAGATTCTTGACTGAAACTTCGGTTTCAGGAAAAGTGACAAGAAAAAAAGATAAAGAAATGTACTTGGCAGTCTTTGAAAACGTTTCTATTCCCAAAGCTTAAAGTATTCAGATACAGACGTGAATTGCACAGCTTTATATCAAATAAAGGAGGCTTGAAACATGGAGAAAAAGAATTTTCAAGAAGCTCCCATCATGGGTCGATGATGCATAGTTTCAGGGTTTACAGTGTTCATGTCAGGAACCACAAGTTATGCAAGTAACCATTACACTCATCACATATAGCTTTAATCGTAAGTTTATAAGAACTGTAACTTTTAGACGATACAAGGCAAAGATATATACTGTCTCCGTCCACAGATAAGATAACTGACCTGGATTTGTCATACGAATCTAGACAAATCAAGTCAGTTATTTCTAGACGGAGGGAGTACTAGAATGCTCTAGATGTTAGCAAATTGTTGTAGCAGCAATCTGTGGCTTGCAATAGCTATGAAGAAGGGAGAATGTTCTGTTCACCTCAGTAAAGCTGACAAGAAATCCCCAATAGCAACATAAATGGCTACCAGCTAGACCATATTAGCTTTCCGTATTCCCCCCTCCTCTAAGACTACAGCTACGACCATATTAGATTTGTCAATAGCCCACCACAGAATTTCTAGTTATAAATCATTTTCCTGTAGGCAAATGTTTCTCAGATTTCACATGGCTATGTTCAATCAAACAGTTAGTTGATAGCATGATTGCACCTCAAGAGGTAATTGCACTTTGCTCTCGAAAAGGAAGAGGTAACTGCACTCGACATGTTGCCATGTGAAAAAATACAAGACCGCCACAAATGGCTGAGAAGCAAACCATGGTCTAAATATGCTCAAGGTTCAACACGCTAATGTTACGGGAGCTATGATTCTGTCATTCCGCAGCCACGGGACTAATGACTATTCTGTCTTAACTTCACTTGACACTAGAAGCTCACCATAGTTTTTAGGAAACCTCATCAGTAATTAGCCGTCTGCTTCTGTTTCAGTGCCCTCCAACCAATATCCCGCCTGAAGAATCCTTCTGGCCAGTCAACAACATCAACCACATCGTATGCTCTTGACCTCGCTTCTTCAATGTCCTTGCCCTTTGCAGTGACAGCAAGAACCCGGCCTCCAACAGCTACAAGGTTGCCATCTCCATCCAAAGCTGTTCCGGCATGGAAAATCTTAACAGCTGGAGAAACCTGCTCAGCCTTGTTGATATTTTTTATCACAGTTCCCTTCTTATAAGAGCCAGGGTATCCTTCACTTGCCATCACAACCACCATCGCGATTTCAGGTGACCAGGTTAGCGAAACCTTGCCCAGTTCCCCTCTGCATGCAGATAGCAGAACCTGCGCGAGGTCGGACTCTAATCTCATCATCAGAACCTGCGCCAAAGAAAATGGATTAACAGGAGCAATGCATAATCAGAATTAGATGGGATAAAACATGTCACAAGTTAATTGGGAGAACTAAGAAACATACACTACTAGGAAAAGCCTCGTAGAAAAAAACTTACCGCCGGCGCGGCGTATTAGGGGTGCGCCGGTGCTAATTACCGCCGGCGCATCACTACTTCCGCGCGCCGGGGCTAACTCACTACCGCCGGCGCACTACTATTCCCACGCGTCGGCGCTAACTCTCGACCACCCCGCCCCAAACCCACAACTACCGCCGGCGCACACGCTAGCCCACTCGCCGGGGATAAGACCACTACTGCTGGCGCGCACAGTACCTCACCCGCCGGTCCTAATAGTACCGCCCGCGCACAAATGTGTATGTGCCGGTGGTAGGTGGGCCAGCCCACTAGCTCGTCGATCGACATACCACACACACCACCCGTCCACACAGACCCCCCCCCCCCCTCTGACCATTCTCCTCTCCCCGCCCCCTCAGATCCGATCCAATCTTGCCCCCCTCGCCGGCGGCAGGCCCGTCCCTGTCCCCGTCCCCATCCTGCCTCCGACTGCTCACTACCATCCCCTTCCCCCAGGCCACAAATCCTCCCAAACTCCATTGAGAACCAAAGACATGGAGCTACGCGTTCGTCGCCGAAAGCGGCAGGGGGAGGAGTGGCGGGGGACAAGGAGAACAGCGCCGAAGCGGAGGACGCGCGCGGCGAGGGAGGAGACGGCCGCGGCAGTGGAAGAGGATGCGCGGAAGAGGGAGGGCTTGGCCATTATTGTCAGCCTAGTGGTCTCGAGGCAGCTGGACGCCGGGGCGGCGCATGCGGTCGTGGCTAGAGAGAGAGATGTCCAGGACGAGGACGAGGGTCGAGGTTCTCTCATGGCGGAGCTGCTTTCCACAGAGGAGGCGGAAGGAGCAGGCGCCATCGGCGATCAGGTATGCGTCTCCGCCTCTTGTTCCTCGTCGCACTTGCTGTAATCTTGTACTAGTGTGGTGTTAGCTAGGTCGACTATTAATTCCCCCAAATAGTTCCATTTTGATTAGATATGCGTAACTGTGATTGAGTATATAGATCCCATAAATCGTGGGATCAATTCATGTCTCTAATCACCACATGCATCCGGTGCTACACAAGTGTAAATTGATCAGTCATCGTGATACCGAGTGACAGTTTGCATTGTTGTTCAGAGAGCGTACAGTGTCCAGCTAGCATGGGCAGTTTAACTATCTAGCTGGAGCGAACGACATTTACATCTCCATTTGCTGGTCGCCTATCTAGCTAGCTATTCACTTGACAAGCCAAAATCCGACCAGGGGAGAATTGTTGCTGAGAGCACTCCCTAGTATTTGTTCTTATTCATTTTTTTGGCTATCAGTACAGTTGTATTCATTTACTTGCAGCAGTTCATTCTCAAGCATCTTCTGTAGTTCATATCGTTTTTGTTTGTGGATATTGCTTGGTTTAGTTTTTTAGTTGGTTATGAACTAAGAAAAGCATGCCACCAGCCTTTTGACTAAGAAAAGCGGCATCGACATCATGTTTCAGTGTTGTGAGACACATAGATAATATACAAGTAATGCAATGTTTACCTCCAATTATATTACAAGATATTATTAGCAGTTACCACTATCACCAACATAATTGGTGTTACCAAGTTCTTCCATTTAGTATTGCATCCATCAGTTGTAGAGCCTGTAGTCTGTAGGTTTATTAAATTCTGAGGTTAATCAAGAAGGGCTAGTACCAGCCATGAAGGTCACATGTAGCATTAGTACAGTCTGCAAGCCTGCAAAATGAGGTTCATGTCTTGTATCCAAGAGACTTGGATAAACGAACTTGGCCATGGCAGTGATCTAAGGTTAGAGTAGAATTGCCTTTCCGAGTGATCAGCCACTTCGTTGCAGTAGCAGCTTCCAGTAGTTGATTTCCTAACTGTTTCTAATGTACTGTACTTGCTGTAGCTAGGTGCTGTTATTTTGGACTCCATGTTGATTGAACCAAGTGCTACACTGCATGATTTTAATCCTGTATGGCTGATGAATGCTTCATCCCTCCACAGGTATCTTCTCACAGAGGCAAAGGCGTGTACAGGGAAGGCGCCGGCGACATCGCGGAGCATGACACTACGACACTGAGGGGGCGTGGCCGACGCGGCAGAGAGCGTGGAAGACGGCGGCGAAGCGGCGGAGTGCATGTCGAGGAAGAGGAGCCCGAAGCTCGACGGCCGACGGCGCCAAGACAGATGTTTCACGCTTGTGCAGTCTCGATCAGTCTGAACCTGCCACGAACGTACGCCGATTGGGGTTTGAGGTTTGGGTAGTTGGGTGGGCGCACGATCAGCCAGCGATAGCTGATAGCAGCGTATGCACATGTCACCCTGTTTATGCACTATGCCTAGCTGGCCCTATAATAGGAAATGTATGGGACAACTTCATCCGCGGCTCCCGAACCTTATCTCTCCCTCTCCCCTCTGCTACAGTCCCGCGCGTCTCCCTCCGCGCCACGCTGCCCTGAAGCCTTGCTTGCCGGCGTTGCCAGCTGAGCTGGGCGGAGGGGGGCGTTGGTCGCTGTAGTGTAGATATTAGGTTGGTCTTGGGGCCATGTCCCCGTGTTTGGTGGCCAGGTGCTGCCGGGAGGCCGCCCTTTTCCTTGGCCGGGATGCGGCAGCGGCGCGCTCCCCTTGCCCCCTTGTCTCGTCGGTGAGGGCAGCGTTGATGGGAGGCTCGCTTGAGCTCGGTGGCTGCTGGAGATCTTGTGCTCCTCTCTTGGTCCGGCCATGGTGGTGGGGGATGGGGGGAGCTTCGACCGACAGCGGCTCCGTTCTCAAGCTTTTGTGCTGATTGGCGGCTCCGCAGCCTCGTCGGTCGGCCCATTCTGCTGGCTGGCCTCGGTGGCGAGGGGCAGGACATGGCTGTTTGTGAGGCCGGCGGGGATGTACATCGGCCGAGGCTTTGTTCGGCAAGGCATTCTGGCACGGCGCCTTCCGCTCAGCTCTGGGTGCTTCGGCGTGCTTCCATGGTGGAAGCTACTGGAGTTCTCGAAGGAGCTGAAGGCCTTGTTGAATAAGTGCCTTTGTTCCTCAACTGGAGGCATTGGTGTTGTGGTAATGCTCCTGGCCAGCCGTGGTGGCGAGGAGGAGCGGTGCTGCGTCCGGCTGATGGTGGTTGTCGGTTTCCCCCCTTGGCCCGGCCGTGGTGACGGGGGAGGGGTGAACAGCGTCGCACTGGTCTTTACTTCGGCTGAGTCACTTTGCCCAAGTGGTGCTATCTGCTGGATTTGATGGAAGCGGACGTGCGCCTCACAACATCTGTCCCTGGCCTGCTGCGGTGGCGAGGAGGGAGGCTGCCGTGTTATGGCTTTGTTCTGCTTCTATCATCTTCGGCTTTGCCCTAGTGGTGCTACGGTGCTGCGTTTCCTGGAGCTTCTCTCCGGCGGTTTCTTGGCGGCTTGATCCGCCATCGCGCCGGACTCAACAGCAGTAGGGCTGCCGCTCCGCCGCTGCTTTTCCTCTGCGCCGGTGCTCGCCATCGCCTCTCCGCCTAGTGGTTCGTCCCCGGTGGCTTGGAGGTGGCCGGCTGCGGGGATCTTCTCGCCGGTTTGAGCTTGGTTGAGCCCTCTGCTCTGACCTTGTCGATGGCTCTGCCGACGACTCTGAGGTCATCAGCGATGGTGGCAGAGACACCCAAGACTCGATCGCGTTGCTTCTTCTTTTCAGGGTGCCTTTTGTTTATTGTGGAGGTCCTTATCTTCGAAGTTTTGGGTCCTTGTGCGAGTGTTGTTTGGATCTCCCTGTAATTTTTTACCTGCCACGGGTTCTGTTTGCAGCAATGAAAAAATTTGGGTGCTTTGCACCCTTGACCCGTTCAAAAAAAATGAGGCGGATGACCACATGTTTTTTTTAAAATATGAAAATGCATAGTGCCGGCGCATCAGACAGCTAGTGTGCGCGCCGGGGCTAAATCGTACTGCCAGCGCGTGGGGTGTGCGCGCCGACTGTGGCGCCCCGCAAAAACCACTATTAGAAAATCGCGTTGTTTTGGGGCATTGCATCTTCATGACCGCATGCTCATGTCATCGTGCCACCTTGCATTTGAGCATCGTCATCATCATGCATGGTTTTTGTCTAAACTATTTTCGAAACGCCTAGTTTTGTTTTCTAAATATTCCCGTCTTTATTCAAATTAAAAACCCGGGTCTCCGGAATATTTTGGTTTGTCTAAATACGGTTTGCAAAAGCCTTGTTTTTAATAAATAAAATTATTTGTTTATTATTTTTATAGGAGACAGCCAGCCAGGCCCGAAAGCCTAGCCGGCCACCTCCAAATTAAAACCCTAATCTGTCTAACCCCTAACCCTTTTCTACCAATCCTATCCTACCCAGCCTCCCTCCACCTCACCCTGACCAATCCCCTCCCTCCACCTCACCCCTGCCACATCACTCCAGCCAATCCCTGCTTGACACCTCACCCACCCACACACGCGGACACACGCACACAGATGCACCTGCCCTATTTTCCCCTCCAACCGCCGCCACCTGCATGTGCACACCCGCCAACCACCTCTCACACGCACGTCCCTGGTCGCCAGCCTGGTCGCCCCGACCCACCTCCTGCCACCTTTTCCCCTGGCCCACCTGCCCCTGGCCCATGCCGCCAGAACCCACCCCGCACCTGCCCACACGCATACAACGCACGCACGCGTTCCCAGCCCCGACCACCGACCCGACCACCTCGGTACCCCTGCTCCGACCCGGTCCCACACCCAGGCCCTCTCCCGCTCGCCTCTCCCCCACCTACCCCGCGTCTACCTCCTCTGTCCTCTCCTCCCCCGACGCTCCTCCACCCCGTCTCCCTCTCCTCTGCCGCGGAGCGCCACCGCGCCCCCTCGGCCGCTCGAGTCCGGCGCCCCGTCGCCGCCGCAACCGCCTCCCTCCTCGTGCGCGTGCGCTGTCTCCCCCGCCCCTGCTCCTACCGACCGTCGCCAGGCCTCGTCTCCGGTCGTCGCCGACCTCGCCGGCGTCGCGCCCCGCCGCCTTCCCGCGGGCCCCCGCCTCGCCACCAGGTCCTGCCGCCCCTCGGTTTTCCGCCCGCGGGTGCCTCGATATCCCCGCGTCGGCTGACTGCGTGCCCGCCCCGAGCCCTGCAAGCGCCGCCGTTCTCTGCCGCTCCGACCGCGGCCGCGCCAGCGCCCCTCGACGCGGAGCTCCTCCCTCGCCGAACCCCTTCTTGCCGGAGCCGCCCTCGAGCCCACGGTCGCCTCGTCCTCGCTCAGTGCCCTCTGCCGCCCGCGCTCCGCCCCTGAGCCGCGGCCTTCGTTCCGCCTCGCCCGTGCGCCGCCCTCCTCCCGAGCTACCACTGGCGCCGGCTTCTTCGCTTCCTCCTCGTGCCGTCTCCGCGGGCCCTCCCCGTCCTGGCCTCCCTCTGCCACGTCGAGCCGCGGTCCTCCTGACTTTTGGACAAGGCGAAACCATCTGCAAGTCTATCCCCACACGACCCATGTATCTGCTCGTTGCATTCTTTTTGCTTCTGTTTTCCCGAGTCTGTGATGTTGATCAGGTTGTTCCTGTGCTGTAGTTAGTGTTGATGCGGTGAGTTTTTAATCCCCGAGTACGTCGGCAAGGCACCGATGTTTGTCCGAACCCCGAAGATCCTCTTCCCGGAACATCATGTTCTCCTCCCCGAACCCGAAGTCTGCAACCGGCGACACTAGAAGAACCGCCGACAACATCTCCTTCATGGACGATAAGATCGCCTTCACGGACGTCAATACCCGTTCCCAGAGCCGGTGACCCGAAGATCCCCTCGTCGGAACGCCAAGTACTTCTTCGCGAAGCCGAACCCGAAGGTCGTCGTGGTGGAACACCAAGGACTTCTACACGGATCATATGGCGCCACACCCCAAGATCTCCGATACGGAACGCCAAGTTCTTCTTCCTGAATGCCAAGATCGACCCGATACGCGGATCCGACAAGATCTTCGCGACGACAAGATCGACACCGACCAGGGCGAATCCGATGCGCCCCCGACGCCAAACCAAGTCCTTCCCGGATGCGACAAGATCTACTTCCGTTGTCCGAAAGCGATCCCGTCCATCCGAACCCCAGATCCAAACCTCGCCATCCCTATCGAACCCCGGACCCCCAGAACCCAAGATCTGCCGAACCCAGATGTGTGAACCTTTTCCGAGCCCCTATTTTATAAATGCTATATATAAAACCTATTGCATAATAATTGTTCATCTCGCATGCATATCATAATCATGTCGGATCTTCTGCCGTGGTATTAAATATTGCATCCGGTGTTTCTTTTAGTGCTTTGCTTCTTCGCGGATTAGGCCGATGAGTGGATGCGAGTACCGACAAGTTCTCCGGATATGAACCTTCGGCAGTGTTTCCCAGGCGAGCATCTCTCCCCCTTCTACCTATTTTGCATTTTATAGTCTTTATTTCTTCCTGTTGATCTATTGCTAGCTATGTCGCGATGCTTTAGTTTCCATACACCAGTTATATCCCGTGCAGCCTCTATATTGCCTTGGACACCTATTACCCGTGTTTGGTAGATAGCTGGCCTTGCGAGTCGTAGATGCTTGCTCAAGTGCGATCTCGTGTTGTCAAGTACCACGGTTGTGGAAATGCTGGCAGATGTTAATGCTGGAGATGCTTGTGGGTGGAGATGATCATGACTTTAAATACAACTATTAAAATGCTAGTTATAACTAATGCAGAGGCATCGGTGGGCAATAGATGTTATTTGGTTCTTCCACGCTCACTTGTGTCCCGTAGGACCCCGAGTACTTGATACCTGTTCCTTGACTATTCGCACTATCCACATCCGGGAGGCCTTATGGACCCCCCTGAGCCAGAACTTGATTCATTTCTATTTCTTGGGGCCACAAAGTAGTTTGGGGCTTTATTACTATCCTGTACTTATGCCATGCTTTACTGCTTTATTTAAGATTGTGCATGGAGCACCTGTACAGTTTTGGATCGCGCCACGTTTTCGCGGTATCGACAAGCCCAGTCACATTTTCGGGTTCCCAGTCGTTTACAGCCGTCGTCGCAAACCCTGGGTCCGTTCCGGAGCCGGCCAACTTCGTTGAGGGTTGCTTAGTGGGGTGGCCCCCTGAAATATTTCTGAATCCTGTGATCGCTTTGTCGTGAATGCCTCGTTGGGTTTTGAGCTGGTTTTTCCAAGGTTGATCGAGTGTGTGTTGCTATTTGTGCACCCCTGCAGGGTAAAACTTTCTGAAAGCCGTGTCCGCGGTTATGGACGACTTGGAGCACAGTATCTCGATCATAGACAAGCATAACTAAAGTAGTGCTATAAACTTGACTTAATATATGACTAGTAATCAGATTCAACTATAACGGAATGGATATTAAAAATGCCAACAACTGGTGGATCTGGGTTGTTTGTTATATATGCCTAGTAAGTATTGCCACTCCAATGAATGTGATAAAAGTGCCAACAACTGCAGGGTTTTGGGATTCCTCAGGACAATTATATCTGACTAGTAAATGTTCCAACTACAACGGAATGTTAACTAAAACTGCCCACTACTTATGCTATCAGGATAACTCATGCCATCTATATCTGACTAGTAAGTGCTTCAACTATAATCGAATGAATAAAACTGCCAACTGTGTGAGTTTCTCGGTTTGACTTCCTCGTTTGGTCTCGAGGGGGAATACCAGGATGGGTATGTTTGGTGTATCAGGTTGGATCCGAATAGGTCTTTCTTATCCCTCTCTAATAGCCGCCAGTTTTACTGAGTCTCTATAGGTTGTTTAGTGCATGCTTCGCTGCCGCTTCAGTCCACCATACCTATGTAGGCGAGAGCCGCCGAATTCTAGCCTCGCCATGTACTGGCCTCAGTACTGACGCTCCTCTTTTTCCTTTGCCCTTTGTCGGCACCCCTTTTGTTTTAACAGGTTTGAGATCGACGTCGTTAGCAGGGTTACCCTTCCGGCTTGGCCTGGGCAGGGTTATGGACGCCATTGGTTATTCTTCAGGGCTCTTAGCCCCATTTGCATCTTGTCCGTAGTAGGACGCTCTATCGTTTCGAGGTGATTTGGATCTTTGTATATTATATCTGTATTCTTGACTCTTGGAGTCGTGTTGT
The DNA here is from genome assembly GCA_916181665.1 of Avena sativa. Lineage (NCBI taxonomy): Eukaryota > Viridiplantae > Streptophyta > Magnoliopsida > Poales > Poaceae > Avena > Avena sativa. Next base: position 133,954,638 of record OV702292.1, on the reverse strand, counting down.
ATATATATCTGTCTTGTGGGTCCCATCGAGGACTGTTGTGTAATGGTATTACTTCGTTTTCCACCCGCACGAAAGTGCCTGGTGGGCGTCCTTGAATCGTTTCTATGCGGGTTTGGCAGAAAAGGCTAAGACTTGCATAGGGCCGATTTGAGGGTGTTACACCGACACTAACCGAGATACCCCCGGCGCATCAGGCAGCTAGTGTGTGCGCCGGGGCTAAATCGTACTGCCGGCGCGTGGGCTGCGCGCCGGCGCTATGATGATACCACCGTCGTGAGCATCGTCGGCGCGTGCCCGTGCGCCGGCGGTAAGGCTATTTTGCGTGCTGGCGGTAGCCTGTTTCCTAGTAGTGATATTAGAAATGTGCTCAGAAAAAAGCATGATGACGCATGTGATAAGCAAAAAAATCACACCAGGTATCTCAGACATTTATGAGATCCTACCAGACTTAACAAAGAATTTGGATTGAACTATAAGTTTAAATCTGGATAACTAATTCTAAGTCCATGTGCATTTAAGGAGAGAGCTTACAAAAGTTGAAGATCCACAAATTTCAAGCACTTCTTGAATTATATGGAACAATCTTGAGCAGTCAATAAAAGAAGGATGTGCCGCTTGTGTGTCACAAGTAATGAAAATTACATGGAACAATAATTTAAAGATTGAGCAGTCTACAAAAGCAGGATGTGCAGCTTGTGTGTCGCAAGTAATGTAAATGAGAGTACACAAAGTTCAGATGGCATTTGTAAGGCACTGCCTCTGTTACAAATGCACATAGTTTTGGACATGATCGCATTCTTGAAGATATGTACCTCTGATTGCCAAATTCTACCACAATATGCTACTAAAATGTCATGAAAACACATGTATGATAATGATTTTAGAAATCTACTAGTTTTACTTTCAGTTTGCTAATATCAAATAATTTATCTCATATATACTCAAACTAAACATGGTAATGCCCTAGAGGCTAAAATGGTTGAGTTGGAGTGGATGAGTAGTTCTAAAGAGGAGGACCCAGGGCCAGACAGCCAGGCAACTAAGTTACATAGAGGCAGCTAGGCGCTCCCATTTATCATCAGAACTTGCTTTCCTAGCACGCATCTTTCCAATCCCTAGAGACCCAGAGTTATCTCTACCTTTAACACAAATGCACCACTGTCACTGTACTACAGGAACTACTCACTTTTCTGCACTGGAAGATGGACCAGGAAAAGCACTAGACTCCTTTTAAAGTAAAGTGAACTGTTACAGACATATCTATGAGGAAAGTATCGTTAGGGAATCACTAAGTATGAGAACTTCATTAAGGCATCACTACAGGAACTATGAAGAGAACTTCATTTAAGTATGAGGACAAACACTGTTGGGAAGGAATTCAAACGCAGTGCAATCACTTGTCCAACTTCATCAAGAACACTTTGAACAAAAATTGACTAAGACAACAAAAGAACACTTGTAATGCTTGAATTGAGAAATATAGATATCTTAAGAGGAAGATGACAGATGATCACTAACCTGGCACTCAGGATCCCCGAATCGCACATTGTATTCAATAAGCTTAGGCAGCCCAGTTTCCTTCTCTACCATAAGCCCAGCATATAATACACCAACAAACTTGCATCCTTCAGCAGCCATACCTTTAACGGTTGGAATAATTATGGTTTCCATGATTGTTTGCTTAAGTTCTTCTGTTACTATCGGAGCAGGGGAATATGCACCCATACCACCCGTGTTTGGGCCAACATCACCATCACCAACTCTTTTGTGATCTTGTGCTGATTCAAGTGGCAAAGCATTTTCACCATCTACTAATGCAAAGAAAGAGGCCTCTTCGCCCTCTAGATACTCCTCAATGACGATCCGTGAACCAGCAAGACCAAATGACTCATCAACCAGCATAGAGTCTATTGCTTCAAATGCCTCATCCAAAGTCATAGCAACAACGACACCCTTTCCAGCAGCCAGTCCATCGGCTTTAACAACAATAGGGGCCCCTTGATCCTTGACGTATCGTTTAGCTTTCGCGGGATCCGTGAATGTGCAATACTACATGAGAGACAGAGAAGTACTCATATTAGGTTCATTTCTATGCCTTGACATCTGAAACTACAACTGAGTATAAAATAAAGAGGAGTATCAATTTCACAGTTTTTTGCTAGAGTAACTTTACAGTCTGCAGTAATAAAACAGAATCATTTCAGAAAGCAATTATCTTCAGGAAAATGTCAAGAACTATGAACAATGATAAGAAATAATGCAGTCACAGTAAGAGTTATTCCAGCAGAAAGTCAAAGCTGGTGGCGATACTTCTAGCGTATTATAATTAGTAATAGCAAATTAGTACAAAATGAGCATGGTTAGCACATTGCCTCAGGAGGAAGGAAATATGCTTAAGCCTAAAATAGTGTACTAGTATTTCTTAAACATGGAGAACAATAGCATCAACCATATGCAGGCGTCTCATGGAACCAAACCCCCCAAGTTCCCCCTAGTTCTTGGAAGACTACAGTACTAACACAAATGTAAAATGAAATACCTGAGCAGTCGGGATATTGTACTTATAACACAACTTCTTCATAAAGTCCTTTGATCCCTCTAATGCTGCAGCCTCTGATGAAGGACCAAAGGTTAGTATCCCAGCTTTGACAAGGTCATTCGCAAGACCCGCAACAAGAGGAACTTCAGGACCCACTACCACCATTCCCACTCCCCTCTTTAGGCAGAACGATATAACAGCATCACTATTGGAGATGTCTAAGTCCGATATACAGACCGCATCTCCAGATTGAGCAATACCAGCATTACCAGGGGCGCATAAAACTGCCTCACAAGAAGGTGAACGGTTCAAAGCAAAACAAAGTGCATGCTCCCTTCCTCCACCACCAATGACCAGTACAGTTATCTTCCCTTCTGATGACAAAACAGACAAATATTAAACACTAGTGTAACACTTCTTATTTAACAGGCTGCTGATATTAACTAGAAGAAAGGTTTTGGCATTGCAATTTGTCTCAAAGTGCAATTCATAAATGATTCATAAGTAATTTACCAGCACCGATGGTACCATCCTCCGGTGAAGCTTTCAAGCTTGAGCGCCATCTTTCTGAATTGCCGACAATCAAGTGAGAATGGTGGGCGGAGTGTCGAGATGCAGTACTAGAGATATTACACCACGACCGAGAAATAGAATAAGATACTGAAGGCTTCAAGCTGCCGCACAGGTGATTATTGGCAAGCGCATACGGGCCATGCCCCGCGGCAAGCTTGACATGGCCCCTGATACTGTAAGCAGCACATGCCATGGACCTCCTTTCTTCCTGGATTCAATCTGATAAGAAACTAAATACGCATCAGATTAAGCTCGAAACCATCCATTTGCGCAGAAGTCCGTAGGTACAAAAGGTTGCAACTATACATGTGTATAGTATGAAGAAAAATCACATTGTACTCATACAAGAACTAGAGTAGAGGAAAAAGTTCACAGTAGTCATACAAGAACTAGAGTACACATTATACCTTGAATTGGAATCAACTGCACTCAAAACTCCTGGTAATCTGTAGTTCAAAGAAGTAAACATGAGAAATTTTGACAAAATAATTTCACAAGCATGTGGTAGTTTAGAGAGCAGGGAAAGGAAGAGGAGGACAGAGAGGGCACGGCAACACCATTCCCCGCCCTCCAGCTTGGTCCGCGGCCGTTGACCCTCCCCTGTCTCAGGCCGCCGCTAGGGTTAGGGCTGGACTGGAGATGGGGCGCGGAGGGCAGCATGGAGAGGGTGGCCGCAAGGTCGGGACGCGGAGGGGGAAGGGGCGGAGGAGGAGGGAGAGAGGGTCGCCGGGGTAGGGACGGGCGGGAAGAGTCGCGGGCGTACCTCTACCTCCGGCGGCGGGGCGGTGGCTGCAGTGCGGAGAGGGAGAGCTCGGGAGGGAGGGAAAGCTCGGGACGAAGCGGTACCCCACGGGGGGCCACAATTCAGCGTCGATACGGAGGCTCCCCCTCCGTATTTCTCTTCTGCCTGACGAGCCGCGCGCGGGGCAGCCCTCTAATTGGGCCCCCGTTTCTAAGCCTCAATACTAACTCAATTTCGGAATTCCAATTCAGAGACCATTTCTATGCATCCAAACATTGTAATCATTTTTTTTTTCACAATCAATATCACGATATTCTCTAAGAGCTCTAAGCTCCCTAGAAACAATGCGCTGTGAGGGCTCCCCGGGTTCGCGCGGTGCGATATCTTTGGGGCAGATATTTTGACAGTGTTGCACATGTCTCCTGTTTCTAGACAACGCACAGGTAGGCGGTTCTCTTATTTTTTTCAACATAGGGTGGTTCCCTCTGTACTTGCGTGGAGTCGTGGAGTAGTGACTCATTCCCGGGTCGCTGAAGCTGAGCATACGGGTCAGGCCGGTGGCGCGCAGATTGGGCCGATGCTGTGATGGAGTTAGGATGAGTAGAGGTCAAACGATGCGCCAGAGCCTGGAGGAGCAGACCGTCTGCTGCAGGCGGCGCCGGAGCTACGGAAGGCCGCTACAGCCCTAGTCGTCTACCGTCCCTCTAGACGAGGACGTGCAGCGGCGCTGGACGGGAAATCCGCTGCCTCAAGTGCTGGGTCACCTACCTCCACCCCCCGAAGATCGACAAGGTCAACGTCCGTCCCTGCCCACCTTTTTCTCTCACATAGCTCGAATTGGATCTGGCTTGGTTCGGGCATGAACCCTATAATCTCTGAAAATTAGATTGTTATTCTATCACGAAGCAAATCGTCAGCACTTTTACCCTATTTCTATGCGTTTCTTCTCCATGCATGTGACGGTGCAAGAGGATTTGAGTTATGTCTCTTTTGAATAGGCATGGCTCATTTCTTCAGTTTCTTTCCATACCTAATGACCGCAATTTGTTTTGGCGACTTCTTGGTAGTTTTAGAGGAAGATTAAAAATGATCTGGGTGGTGAATTAGTCACCCAACGGTTTTGTGATGCTTTTTTCTTGGACTAGAACTATGATTCAAACTGATGTCTAATTGTTGTGGATCTATCACTATGGGAGGTGTGATAACTGTAGGTAGAGAATGCCTCAACGAGTTCTGAATTTATCTGAGTTGTCATTGCTCTAGGAAAATTCCTTCTGCAATTAGAAAATCACTTGGGGCAATTTACTAATCTTGGTTCGGCGACAGCGACGACCATGCCAGGTCAATGGCGGCAGTCGCTATGTCTTCTACTCCAGCATCACGGCAGAGACGGAGCGACGACGGTTCCCGGCGCAGTCCCCCATAACGGTCGATTAGGATGAGTATGCCTGCCCAGCTTGCAAACCACGTGCAGCAGCATCAATTGCAACAAGAACATGGTAAATCCCAGACTTACTTCTGCAATGTCTCCATACGAGGATGCTTGATCTTTGTCATTGTGAAGTGCTGCAACTTCGCTGATTCAACTGGTCTCAAACATGTTCAATGCCTTCTCCTTAATCCTTAAGAAAGTATACCAGTCTCCCTGGGGTAGCAACGACTATTTCACAACCCGTTTTCAGTTATTCAAACTAATCAAATTTAGGAACACCACCATAAACATCAGCAACTTGAAATATGCAAGGCTTTGAAAACTTCTTAGCTTCGAGGTATGACTCCTCTTGGACCGTCTTCCTTCTAAAGCTCAGGCTGATCCGTCATCTCTGTACAATCATAGGGAAAACAAATGATCCAGTTTTGCCTGAACCAAATTTTGCAATACGAATGGCATCTCTCCATGATATTGCAGTAGGTAAAGCCTGGAACTAAATTGTTGTCGGCTTTTCATAACCCTGCTTCAGAATAGTATTCATCAATTGCACATTAAGGTGATTGGCAATATCACACTCCGTTCATTTGAATCTGATGCACATTAAGGTGATTGTTATCAAAATGTCAGATTTTTGTCTTGAAAGGATGGTCACATTTTGTTTTCTTTTCATCTCACGTATATTATTGGAAGCACCAGGGTGCCTTGGTTACTACATGGTACCACCAAATTGTAGAGGTTGACACCCGGAAGTGCAAGATATATTCATTAATGAATAATGATCAACTTACTATTTCCACTGTCTAAGCCTTATGAAAAAAGAACTCTTCCTCTATTCAGTTCTTCTATCATTCAACTGCGAATTGTCGTACCCAACAGGCTTTCAGTACTCTGTTTGTACAGAAAGTTGTTTGGACAAAGCAGTAGGTCTACCAGACTATTTTTTGCGTGTGAAGCAAATTAACGGGACCATCTGGTACTATACATAGAGTATTGAAAGTCCTACGCTATATAAATGCTTGAGAAATAATAGATATTAATACTCTACATACCTCATATACCTCTTTGTTGTGTCATGTATCTATTAGGCCTTTCTTAAAGAATTAGTAACCAGACATGTTATACTCTATAGTCTTAATAGAAACCCCCCTCACATGATTCGCACTTACTGCACACTGGAATATGTGAATGGTATTTAAGTTACAACATTCGACTATTGGTGTTGATAATTCATTAAAAAATAAGAGTAGAGTATGCTATTTTTAAAAGAAAGTCCTGAAGTACATGAAGGAAATGATAGAAAAGGCATGACATGAACCAAGTTTAATAACCAACACACGTGCATTGTAAATATTTTGTTACAAATAAAGTTGGAATCATGTCGTACCTTTATGTGGTTCTCATAATCTTTTATGTAGATCATCCTGACACAAGTATATATTTATGATTATGCATACTCGGTTTGAAGCTTCTTTAGAAATGCACATATATGATTTCAGGCCTTTTAAAAGAAGCATAAGGATTTTTGTGTGTGTGTGTGGGGGGGGGGGGGGGTGCTTGTAGGGGTTCCGCGTATAAAAACAATAAATTTTACACTACGCCCCTGAACCCCTGAAGCTACCAGGACCTATCTATTAGTAATACAGTAACGGGAGAGGCTTTTCGCGAACTTACCCTTGAAGACCGAAAAGCGTTGTCAACGCTCAGGAGAGCGTGGTTGATATAGACGAGCCGAAGCCGACCTCAAGGTCGTGATGAAGTCCTTGTGCTCCTTCTGGCTCCAATGACTTGAGTGCCTCAAGTGCGACACCTCGCGGGAAGTTACACACGTCCGGTGCCTGACGATGACTCCCGCTTCCCTGATCCAGCAGCAGTTGCGGAAGTAGAGCTCCCGGATCCGAATCCCGCGGCGCGACGGCGCTCCGCGGTGAAGATGTCTCTCGCTCGCGCAGTCCAGACTTGGGACCACGGTCACGAGAGAGAGAGGGGGAGAGAGAAAATATCAATTAGAGATCCTCCCAAAAGTGGGGAGACCTTTATTGATTATTGGTGTATTTTTCTAAGCCAAATACCCCACTATATATAGGGGAAGGGGAGGTACTACCTCCCTCAAAGTCCCGGGGTGGGACTAAAGGAGAGGAGGGGGGAGGAGGTGGCCGCCGGCCACCTAGTGGGCCCCGCGCGGGGAGGGGGGGCTAGGCCCAGCCGGCCTCCCCCTTGGCCCCTCTCCCTCTCTCCTTTCCCCTAATGGGCCCTCTCCCTCCGGAATTGGCCCATTAAGCCTTTTTGACCTTTAATTGATTTTCTCTTTATTAAATAATTATGAATAAATGATTAAATCAACATTTAACATTCATTCACATATTATTCAATCTCCGTGGCCATGGAACACCTTCCACCTCCACTTCGGACATCCTCAGGACTTATCGAAACCCTTCCGGTTTTCTCTCTTCTTTTCTCCGGCGATTCTACCGATCCCATAAACACTCTCTAAGCATCATCAAGCCCTTAAGCGTGATACCCCACGGTTCGGGAACACTCCAGACATGGTCGGGACACTCCCGCACCAATGATCGACAAAGGGACCTGGATGGCCATGTGACCCCTGTGCGTTTCACGAAGATCTTTCGTCGTTTGAACCGGGACAGTCGTGTCTTATTCCCTTTGTCATTCGGTACTTGCATTGCCCGATATCTGATCAATGACATCACCATGTCGTGTTCAATCTCGTTACTGAACAATGCTACTTAACTCGTTCCGACAAGTGATATCCCCGTGATCTAATAACACGTTGTGCAGCTATTGGATATAACTTCTCCGAGTGGGCCCTTGAGTATCTTCGCGTCACATGGACGGATAAATCCCGCTCTTGACATATATTGCCTCTACGGTTTCCTCCAAATACCTGAACACACCTTTATAACCACCGTTTTACCAAATGGCGTTTGATGCTATCTGAGCACTCTCAGGAGACAGTGATTGATATAGCCTCACGGTCTAAGAAATAGTCTACGAGGATCCATTTCTAATCATCGTAACTTAAACTTTGTGACATGATCGGGTCACGATGTTTAGGTTGGGTATTGGTTCATCATCTCATTCTCCGAATGTGATGACCTCATTTCCAACTGGCATAAATGCCACATGATCAGGAAACATGATCATCTGTTGACCAATGAACCAGTGACTAGAGTTTCATTGGGAACCCCTGGTTATTTGTATATCACATGTATTGATGTTTCCTCTCAATACAGTTATAGCATGATATAAAACTTAATCATAAACTATATGAAATATGATAATAATCCTTACTACTATTTGTCTCTAGGGCATATTTCCAACAGTCTCCCACTTGCACTAGAGTACAAATACACTAGCTGCATTTGTTCTAAATCATTGGCACTATATTTCTGGTACCCTGAACATGCTTGCTCATGGAAGAGGTTGAGTCTTGGGTCTGTACTTTATAGTCCCAAATCCTTTGCAACTTACTAATGTCACCTTGATTGACATTAATACTTTATCATCACATGATAGCATCTATGTGTATGCATCGTCGCTATGGCAGCAGAAAGAGGCCTGATTCCAGGAGCCTACAGTGACGTTAGATCAACCTCGAGGGCTTTCTCATGGGCACTGTGCCCTGGGACACATCATTCTACGTTAAAAGCGAACTAGCCCCGCCATAACATTATACAACACTTCAGATGGTACCCTTATCTATTATTATAAATGTATTCATCAAAACACTAGTGCACTCTGTGCAACTTTCGATGTTTTGTTCACCTCGCTTCCTTCTTGACTTTAATTGGTATCTACAGGAGTTTCTAACATATTCCCTTATAACATAACTCTTTATGCTTTAAGATATGTTATCTTTTATGGATTTGGAAAATATGTCCACAGTTCTCTATTAGACTCTACGGACAAACTTAGCTCAACGTTCTGTGATTCGAACTTAATCACTTTCAAACGTTCTTTATTGGATCACATATTATGCTAAGTTATCATCATGGTTTTCTAAGACAGAACCTATGTCTCAACATAGTGGATGATAATCATCCTTTTCTTTCTTTCAACCATTGATGCTAAACTTACTGATATTCCTAATTCGAGTTATTAAGGACTGGTTCCTTAATCAACTTCTATTCTGAAACCCCTTTCAGAATCCCTTAAGGAATACTACATAATATCATAATACACTTATTTTCAACTTCTACATCTTATAAATCATTATTTATAAGTATTTGCACCTTCATTCTTAACATACTTAAGAATTACTCCTATAAGCTCACACTCAAAATATGTTCCTACATATTTGAATTTGAGACTTATATTGCTCTCACTCAAAAATATGTTAATCACATATTGTTTCAGGAAGACTTTTATAGCTCCCACTCAATTTTATGCAAATTGCATATCTCCTTACTATTTTGAACAATTTCAAAATCCTTTGATCAAATATCAAACTTGGAGATTTACTATAAGATACTAGTACTATTACTAGTTTTAAATTCACTAGACATTTAGCACACATGAATCAAATTCATTTGAACTTGACAAATTGTGCTTTTGTCATTCACCCCCTTTTCCACTATGGCTTTGCAGTCATTTGGGAAAATTCCAAGTAACTCCTTTTACTTGTGAGATTTAGCAACGAATTGCTTTCTAATCTCAAGGGAATTTTGTTTTTAGGATTTCTCATAATTCCAGTTTACCATTATTTCCTTAATAGTTCGTAGGTATGTCATATTCCAAAAATCATGACAAGTGATTCACAAATGTCTCCATACAAGATATGGATTATATTTTGAATCCTACTTCATGTAGTGTAAACACCAGTGGGGAAAACACAATGATCAAAATCATTGATTCTTTCCTTCTGTGAAGAGAATCGTTCAGGAACGTTGTCCATTGCGCTTCTCAACACTCTGATGCAGGGTTTTGAATCCTCATCGTGTTTTACACTATTTCCCATTTGCTCCATAATTGAGAAACATCACTAAAAGTGAGTTTCTTAAGAATGCACCAAAATCTAAGCAATACGAATCTTGCTTTCCTTTTGATTTTAGCTATGGTTTTCTTATTCAAAGTTTCCAATGAATACTTTACAAGGACTTATTCGCTATTGTTTTGGTTATATCGAATAACCCCAAAACTTTTCACGAATTCTAATGGTTTACCAATTCTAATTGAGTGCTAACTATTTCTAACTAATGGTCTCTACATCTACACTACAACGATTTATTTGGTGCCTTCTATTCAACCCCTTTGATATCTAATATCACATTGTGGTGCTTTGTATTTTGACGTTTCAAAACACGTCGCATTTCACAATTACTTTTATGCCATCCTTATAAAATTGAATTTCATTACTATTGACCAAACCATAGTAATTTGATTCTCTTTTATATTTATACCCTTTTATTGATGAAACACTTTGATCAAATCAAATAGTTTCATATTCATGTTTCCTTTGGCAAACTACTTTGCACATTTAAACAATCATATAATGATAATTACCATTTTCGTTAAAACATAATACATTGAATATGTATTTACTTTTAACAATTCATTAAGCACTTTGTATTCAATTAATACACGGTGTTCAAGTTATTTTGCTGAACTTAGGCATGATTTATATGTGATAAGAAATCGAATGAGTTTTCACATATTATCACATAAGTTTGAATTTAAACAATGGTTTCATTCATTAATGAACACATCATTAAGTTGGGTATTTTAAACAAGGCATTTTAATATTTTACAAATGTTCATGCATTATCAATTAGTTTCAAACAACAAGGATAATTCACACATAATCAAACAAGACATGAACACGAATAGAAATCATTCATAAAAGCAGAACAACTGTTTGTTACAAACTCATATGAATAACCGTCTCACGAAGTGTGATACACACTAAAGAAGTTCACAATCTCTTGATTACAATAATCATCCTAAACACGAACTAAATGATAAATGTCGAGGGAGAGTGTTGTCGCCTATCATCATCATGCTCGCCATCAACATGCAACGTCACCTCCTCTCCAGCAAGCACCTCTCATGCAGAAGAACCTGTTTTCACCAAAACAGAACAAGTATCAGATATACTTAACACTGCAATGTGTTTGCAAGATTATAACATTTATAAAACTGTATATCAAATATATACCTTTGTCGTTGACGACTCCAGCGACGTTGGGCTCATCTACCACATTTCTGAAATGTGATATGAACTTGAGGAAATCCAGTGTTTCCGTGTCGCCTCTCATAATGCAGATCCTGACTTGTGCTTGGAAGCTTGGAGGAAGCGACCGAAGCACAACTCCCATCGCAAATGAGCTTGAGAACCAGTTGTCCAGGTAGTATGCCAGACTCATGTACGCATCATAGAGGCGCAATAAGTGTTGGAGATATGCCCAAGAGGCAATAATAAAGTGGTTATTATCATGTCTTCACACTTATGATAAATGTTTACATACCATGCTATAATTGTATTAACCGGAAACATTAATACTTGTGTGATTTGTAAACTAAAATAAGAGTCCCTAGTAAAGCCTCTTGTTAAACTAGCTTGTTGGTTAATATATGGTCATGGTTTCCTGATCATGAACATAGAGATGTTATTAACAACAGGATCATATCATTAGGAGAATGATGTGATGGACATACTCCTATAGATAAGCGTAGCATAAAGATCAAGTCATTTCAATAGTTCAATTGCTATATGCTTTCTGATACATAGTAACTTAATTCCTTCGACCATGAGATCATGCATATCACCTTTACTGGATGGATGCTTTGATGTCATCAAACACCACACCGTAACAGGGTGGCTATAAAAGTGGCATTGAGTGTTCGGAAAGTATTGGTTGAAACACATGGATCAAGAGTGGGATTTGTCCATCCACATGACGGATAGATATTCTCTGGGCCCTCTCGGTGAAATGTCATCCAATTAGCTTGCAAGCATGTGACTTGGTCACAAGGGATCACATATCACGGGAACGAGAAAAGAGTACTTATCAGTAACGAGGTTGAACTAGGTATGCAGAGATACCGACGATCATAACCTCGGATAAGTAACATATCGTGAGACAAAGGGAAATTGGTATCGTATGTAAGTGGTTCATTCGATCGCAAAGTAATCGTAGAAATATGTGGGAGCCATATGAATTTCCAGATTCCTCTATTGGTTATTGTTCGGAGAAGTGTCTCGATCATGTCCGCATAATTCACGAACCGTAGGGAGACACACTTAAGGATTCGACGTTGTTTGAGTAGTTATGGTATTATGAGAAAGAGACCGAATGTTGTTCGGAGTCTCGGATGGGATCCGGGATATCACGAGGTGATCCGGAATGGTCCGGAGAATAAGATTCATATAAGGAAAGTCCCGTTTCGGAGTTCGGGAATGATTCCGGTGTTTTCATCGGGGATATTCTAGAAGGTTCCGGATTGTCCGGCACTCCGGGGGGGAAGGGGTACATGAATGTGTCATTACATATTGGAATGATTGCATCATGTACTAAGTGTTCTTGCTGTCCCAAATATAGGATTAAATTGAATCCTAAAACAGAAAAGTCAAATGTCCAGTTTGAAAGTCAAACTGCCAAAACAAGAAACTATGGGAAACAAGCAAGAGGAGTTGGAACCAACCTGGAGGAGGAGTTGGACTCCTCCAGGCCGGCGCCCAGCCCAAGGCCGAGTTGGGGAGGGACTCCCTCCCTCCCCTGGCGCGCCCACACCCTCCCACCTATATAAGGAGGGGCAGGGCTCCCCTCCTAGACACAGAAGTTTCCTATCCTCTAAACTAAACCCTAGATCTAGACCCCGGTTTAGAGCTATTCGGTTTAGAGCCTTCTAATTGGTTTAGAGCCTTCTAATTGGTGTGTCTAATTACTAGACCACTAATAGCCTCTCTCATAAGCTCCACCATACTCGCACCGGCTTAAGGCGAAGCCCTGCGGGATTTCCCCTCTACTTCCGGTACCACGCCGTTGTGCTGCCGGAATCGCGAGGAGAGTGCTACAACCTCCGCTGCCTGCTGGAACAAGGGAGAGGAAGGTCTTCGTCGAGTACCGAACGTGTGACCGACTGCGGGAGCGCTGCTGGAACGTGGCGCTGGAAGGATCGTCTACACGATCTTGAGATCGGAAAGAGTACGACTACATCACCCACGAGAATCTGCTCTCGTTAAACACTTTGGAATCTTCGAGGGTGAGTTATTCCATCGACTCGTTGCTACAATCTAGTAGATAGATCTTGGCTTGTTTGTTTGTATGCGATAGAAAATTTTTGTTTTCCATGCTACGAACCCCTACAGTGGTATCAGAGCCGTGTCTATATGTAGATCTGTTGCACGAGTAGAACACAATGGTCATTGTGGGCGTTGATGCTCTTATTGTCGATTGCCTTTTGTGTACTTTGTATCTTGCGGTATGTTGGGATGAAGCGGCCCGGGCTAACCTTACATGACATCGTTCATGAGACTTGCTCCACACTTGACATGCAACTTGTATTGCATAAGTGGCTTTGCGGGTGCCTGTTTCTCCTAGCATAGTTAAGATCCAATTTACAACGGGTGATTAACAATACTAGTATCAATGTTGTGGTTCATGTTCGTAAGTTAGAGCGACACTTATTAACAGCCCCAAACCACGTAAAACATGCAAAGAAAGTAGAGGCGTCTAACTTTGTTTTGCAGGGGTGTGCAGTGATGTGATATGGCCATGATTGTGATTATATATGATGTATGCAATGTTCCTTATTGTAAGTTGGCAACCGGCAGGAGCCATATGGTTGTCTTTAATTTCTGTTAAGACCTGCGTGTCTATTCAAAATAGTTGTAATAGTTGAAGCCGGTGGACGACAACCATAGAGAAGCGTCATTGACCTTGATGCCATGCCGGTGATGATGAAGATCATGTTCGTGCTTGAAGATGGAGATCGGAAGCACAAAGAAGAAAGGCCATATCATATCACATATTATGAATTGCATGTGATGTTAATCCTTTATGCATCTTGTATTGCTTAGTAGACGACGGTAGCATTATAAGATGATCCCTCATGCACATAAATTTCAAGTTCTAAAGTGTTCACCCTTAGTATGCACCGTTGCCAAAGCTTGTTGCTTCGAAGCACCACGTGATGATCGGGTGTCTTTGATTCCGCGGGTGAATACAACGTAAGCAAGCCAGATTTGCTTATGCGGTAACTAAGGTTTGATCTTGACGAGCCTAGCATGTACAGACATGGCCTCAGGAACACGGATCACCGAAAGGTAAAGCATGAATCATATAGTAGATATGATGAACATGTCGATTGTTCGCCATTGAAACTATATCAACTCTCGTGATGATCGGTTTTGATGTGGTGGATTTGGTTCGTGTGATCACTAAAACAATGTGAGGGATATTGTTTTGAGTGGGAGTTCACCTAGATTAATTTAATTATTAATTAGAACTCAATTTATCATAAACTAAATCAAAGTGAATTTGCATAGTTGTTGTAGGCATTGGCATCCGTTTACCACCTTGCGCTTAGTTATAATTGAGATGATAGAACTATAGAATTCTGGTTAGATACTTTACGAACTGGTATCGTATTGTTTTAAGTGTTAATCTAAAGTTTAAAAGTCCTATTGCAAACTTTCAGTAAGTTCCGGTTACTCCATGAAGTTTAATAATTAGTATTAAATCAAGAGTAACAATTCCAAGTGTTAGTATATAAGTATCATGTTTGTATCCATGATTCTTGATATTCAAAGGATTCCCTTAATATCAAGGTTATCTAGGATCTGAAAGAGTTGTTTCAGAAACCATGATGTGTGGAAGATATTGTGATATCTGAAACGAAGTTTTGGTTGCAACATGATAGAGTATAATATGGCAAAAGTCATGTTCTCATATTTGATGAGAATTTGCAAAAGGTTGGAGACACTAGTTGTCCTAATCTTCCAAAAGGTTTTGGAGAGCATCATTATACTCGTGATTCACCGTTATAAGCTAAAAGTAGCTTGGTCATGGACGATTCCATGATGAAGGTGAATATTTGATGTAGGTAAAATGTTTACTACACCAAGAGATTACTAAAGAAAGGAATTTGAAAGAACACCAAATATTTGATAATGGTGATCTACTTCAAAGTGCAAGTCCAAAGACATTGGTATTTAATTATACACGCTTTGGACTATATGTCATATGTATGACTCCACTATTGATGTTAATAGATTCTTTCAAACAGAAAAGGAAATACTGAAAGAAAATCTCATAAATATATGGCAGAAAAGAAAAGACTAGAATCGTTCAGTTTAAGTATATAGATGATATACATGTTATGGCTATATTCTTTGCTTGTTAGACAATGTGGTTCTTAAGTATTTGATACCGAATTTGTTGGTGTGAATCGTCATACGAAACAACAAAATTCATGAACTACAATGGCCTAAGTAACTAGCAAAAGAATATGTGATGATGTTCATCGAGAACAAATAAAGGGTTATTGTGTTGCTCGTTAAACATCAAAGCTTGCCTTCAAGATTTGTTTTATCAGGTATTATGAGAACAAAAAGGTTTGTTCAAATAATTGCCGTAATCCATAAAAGATGGATGATTCGCAAATCTCGTTGGAGACATCACATCCATAAAACTAGTGCTAAAAATGTCGAAAGACAAATTGATTGAAAGATCACTTAGGAAGTGACATCGCCGTTTGAATTATAATGGAAAGAAAACATGAAGAAACTCCATGTTGATGGAATTTTGGAGTCTTCTGATTTTTGATCAAATGACGCTTGTGAAACTTTCTTAGAGATAATTAAAACTTCGTTCATAGGCCAAAAGGGAACGAATGACTAGCTTATTGGAACTTGTACATATTGTTGTATAAAATCCATTATGTGTAGTCAAGAGCGATGGATTTCAACTTCATATGCTTTCTCCGAAAATTTGAGTGAATATATGAATATTTACTTAATAAGGATGAAGTGTGAAATATTTGAAAAGTTCAAAGACTTTCATGATGAAGTGCAAAATCATTGTAACAAGAATATAAACAGTTTATGATAAAGATCATAAAGGAAGATATTTGAGTTACAAGTTTAGCATAATACCTAAGATTTAAGGAATCGTTCCGTGGATTTGCATTTCCCGAAACACCATAAGAGTATGGAGCGTTCGAGATATGTAATTAAACCTTGTTTGACATGGTAAGATCAAAGGTATAGTTCATAAAACTGCCATAGTATTTTAAAGATTAAAAGCTTTAGAGATTACCGTTTTTCCACTAAAAAGAGCTCCATCATAATCCGTTGAAATGACACCATATAAGGTTATGGTTTGGGATAAAACCCAAGTTGTCCTTTCTTAAACATTGGTATGCTATGCATAAGAAAGATGTGTGCAACCAAAGTCGGATGAACCTGTCTTTGTATAAACTGTTCCTCCATAAAACACCGGAGACAAAAGAGTTTGTTGCTTAGAACGTCAAGTTTCTTTGAGAAGAAATTTTTCGTGAAAAGTTAAGTGGGAGGACAATAGAAACTTTGATAAGGTTAAAAGAACCTTAGCTATATGTGCAGAATTGCGCAGCACCGAAAAGTGTTTCGGAGGCAGCAACAATGCTCATGGTTCACGTACCTCAAAAGGTTGTGGTCACGGAGATCCAAGTTCCTATTGAAACAAGTAGGTCGGATGAACAATCAAATACCAAGATTTGAGGGTTGAATCATTATTTGAGAATAATGAACCGACTACATGCAGAGAAGCAATGATGGGCCCTGACTCCGTCAAATGGCTTGAAGCCATAAAATCCGTGATAGTTCCATACACGAGAAATCAAGTTTTGAACTTGAAGGACCCTCGAGAAAGGTGTAAGACCTTACAGTTGTGTTTGGATCTATAAAGAAATAGACATGGATGTTTCACATCTATGAAATATTCGACATGTTGGGAAAGAGTTCACAACAATGTTCAAAGGTTGTATATGACAAGATTTGATCTTCCATAGCGATTTTTAGTCTAGACGGATTAATGCAGCAACCACTACATATAATTTGTTATGTGGTAGTAGAATAAACAAAACAAGTTCTTCTAATAGAATGGTTACCTAGGACGTGTGCATGACACAGTCCAAAGGGTTTTGTTAATTCAAAGGATGCTAAATGCATATGCAAACTTCAATGGTTGAAGTAAGCATAGCGGAGTTGGAATCTTCACTATGATGAAACTGTTAAAAGATTTTAATTTCATCAGAGACAATGAAGATGCTTGCATTTACAAGAAATTAAGTGGGAGCGCTAAGACATGTTTCTAATACATTATGTGGAAGACATATTGTTGATTGGAAATAATGTATCTTTTATTAACACATATTAAGAATTTCATCCCGATGAAAGACTTAGGCAAAACCCAAATGTTTGGCATCAATAGACGCTAATATGGTTGTGCCAGAAGTACATAGACGAGATATTGAATGAATTCAATATAGAAACTACAAGAAAGGTTCTTGTTGCACAGAAAGGATTGAATGAGTTCAATGTTGATGATATATTCAAGTGTATTGACATTTGGTAAAGTGAAACAAATAATCAAGTATAGATTGATACTTGATGTATGAAATCACAAAGAGTATTTATATCAATCATACTGTGATATGTACAAATCCAGATATGTCCTATGCTCTAAATGTTGAGAGCATATACCAGAATGATTCGTAAGATGATCATTGGACAATAGTAAGGATATTCTTATGATCTTCTGAAAGAACTAAGAGTATAATATTTGTAGAAGTGACAAATAGATGGTTAGTTCATTGTAAAAGTACTACATTGATACTAGCTTTGTCACAAAGTACAAATTAAGTTTATCTCAATCTAAACTAAGGGTGGCACAATATAATGGAAAGTGAGTTCCATAATGGATTTGGATGATTTCCAAAGTTAAGACATTGTGACAGATACTACAACAAAAGGCTAAGTATATGACTGCTATTATAGCAGCAAAAGATGGCATTTGTGTCAAGAAGTTTGTTATCAAACTAGGTGTAGTTCACAGTGGGATAATACTATGAAGATATATTGTGCGACAATATTATCAACATGTTTTAACCCCAAAGAGCTAAAGGTCACACCGAAATACCAAATTTATACAAAGCCATCTCATTAGAGAATGAGTGATGCGTAGAGACGCAAAGACATGCAATTACACACGGACCTGGAAGTGTCAGATCCGGAGATCAGTTGACCACTAGCAATCGTGTACATACAACACCGGAAAGCCATAGGTGTTATATACACAAAGGTTCGAAACTAGATTATTGACTCTAGTGCAAGTGGGAGACTGTTGGAGATATGCCCAAGAGGCAATAATAAAGTGGTTATTATCATGTCTTCACACTTATGATAAATGTTTACATACCATGCTATAATTGTATTAACCGGAAACATTAATACTTGTGTGATTTGTAAACTAAAATAAGAGTCCCTAGTAAAGCCTCTTGTTAAACTAGCTTGTTGGTTAATATATGGTCATGGTTTCCTGATCATGAACATAGAGATGTTATTAACAACAGGATCATATCATTAGGAGAATGATGTGATGGACATACTCCTATAGATAAGCGTAGCATAAAGATCAAGTCATTTCAATAGTTCAATTGCTATATGCTTTCTGATACATAGTAACTTAATTCCTTCGACCATGAGATCATGCATATCACCTTTACTGGATGGATGCTTTGATGTCATCAAACACCACACCGTAACAGGGTGGCTATAAAAGTGGCATTGAGTGTTCGGAAAGTATTGGTTGAAACACATGGATCAAGAGTGGGATTTGTCCATCCACATGACGGATAGATATTCTCTGGGCCCTCTCGGTGAAATGTCATCCAATTAGCTTGCAAGCATGTGACTTGGTCACAAGGGATCACATATCACGGGAACGAGAAAAGAGTACTTATCAGTAACGAGGTTGAACTAGGTATGCAGAGATACCGACGATCATAACCTCGGATAAGTAACATATCGTGAGACAAAGGGAAATTGGTATCGTATGTAAGTGGTTCATTCGATCGCAAAGTAATCGTAGAAATATGTGGGAGCCATATGAATTTCCAGATTCCTCTATTGGTTATTGTTCGGAGAAGTGTCTCGATCATGTCCGCATAATTCACGAACCGTAGGGAGACACACTTAAGGATTCGACGTTGTTTGAGTAGTTATGGTATTATGAGAAAGAGACCGAATGTTGTTCGGAGTCTCGGATGGGATCCGGGATATCACGAGGTGATCCGGAATGGTCCGGAGAATAAGATTCATATAAGGAAAGTCCCGTTTCGGAGTTCGGGAATGATTCCGGTGTTTTCATCGGGGATATTCTAGAAGGTTCCGGATTGTCCGGCACTCCGGGGGGGAAGGGGTACATGAATGTGTCATTACATATTGGAATGATTGCATCATGTACTAAGTGTTCTTGCTGTCCCAAATATAGGATTAAATTGAATCCTAAAACAGAAAAGTCAAATGTCCAGTTTGAAAGTCAAACTGCCAAAACAAGAAACTGTGGGAAACAAGCAAGAGGAGTTGGAACCAACCTGGAGGAGGAGTTGGACTCCTCCAGGCCGGCGCCCAGCCCAAGGCCGAGTTGGGGAGGGACTCCCTCCCTCCCCTGGCGCGCCCACACCCTCCCACCTATATAAGGAGGGGCAGGGCTCCCCTCCTAGACACAGAAGTTTCCTATCCTCTAAACTAAACCCTAGATCTAGACCCCGGTTTAGAGCTATTCGGTTTAGAGCCTTCTAATTGGTTTAGAGCCTTCTAATTGGTGTGTCTAATTACTAGACCACTAATAGCCTCTCTCATAAGCTCCACCATACTCGCACCGGCTTAAGGCGAAGCCCTGCGGGATTTCCCCTCTACTTCCGGTACCACGCCGTTGTGCTGCCGGAATCGCGAGGAGAGTGCTACAACCTCCGCTGCCTGCTGGAACAAGGGAGAGGAAGGTCTTCGTCGAGTACCGAACGTGTGACCGACTGCGGGAGCGCTGCTGGAACGTGGCGCTGGAAGGATCGTCTACACGATCTTGAGATCGGAAAGAGTACGACTACATCACCCACGAGAATCTGCTCTCGTTAAACACTTTGGAATCTTCGAGGGTGAGTTATTCCATCGACTCGTTGCTACAATCTAGTAGATAGATCTTGGCTTGTTTGTTTGTATGCGATAGAAAATTTTTGTTTTCCATGCTACGAACCCCTACAATAAGTGCTCATCCAGTGAGGAGCCCTCCTCCATGTTTATGGAGAGGAAGTCCCCCATCAGCTCATACTCCCACATGCGCACTTGTTCCACGAAATGTGCTCTCAGATGTGCCATGACCAATCGGGGCTTGAGACTTCCCACCCTTGGCCATAGCCCATCCTCCATTCCGAGGCGCATGGTCACTGATATGAATGTGGCCATCACTCGACGACGATAACGTAGATCCCGCTCCTCCTGGGTCTCATGAGAATAGTGTGGCTCCAGATACATCTCGCAGGTCATGTAGTCAACTACATTGTTCTCCCCAAGGAGATCAAACAGGCGTATGACTCATGCAGGAAAGTTGGATCCATCTAACTTGAGGTGCCATTTCGGCGTGGTAGTTCGTCACCTCCGTGACTACCTACTACGTAACAAAAGGTAATCACTTTACCTTTGCCACAACCATATCACAAAGCAACGCCCCCTGCAAAACAAAGTTAGACGTCTCTACTTTATCTTTGCATGTTTTACGTGGCTGAATGGGCTTTTGCACAAGAACCGTTCTTACCTACGAACTTTCAGCACAACGTTGATCAAGTAGTTGTCTCTACTACACCCCTTTTGGGGCCCTCCGTTGCAAATGGTATACCAACTAATGCGAGAGAGACAGACACCCCCCCAAGCTACTTTATACGGTACATGCCGTATGTCAAGCGTGGACCAGTCTCGCGAATGAACGCGTAAAGTCGGTTGGGGGCTGCTTCATCAAGCATTACTGCGGTATACACAAGTACACGTGGGAGGGTAACAACTAAAAGATCAACGCCCACACGCTACATCTCGTGTGTTCTACCCGTACTAGCATTACTACGCATAGATCTAGCTCTGATACCATTGCAGGGGTTCCGCGTATAAAAACAATAAATTTTACACTACGCCCCTGAACCCCTGAAGCTGCCAGGACCTATCTATTAGTAATACAGTAACGGGAGAGGCTTTTCGTGAACTTACCATTGAAGACCGAAAAGCGTTGTCAACGCTTAGGAGAGCGTGATTGATGTAGACGAGCCGAAGCCGACCTCAAGGTCCTGATGAAGTCCTTGCGCTCCTTCTGGCTCCAACGACTTGCATGCCTCAAGTGTGACACCTCCCGGGAAGTTACACACGTCCGGTGCCTGACGATGACTCCCGCTTCCCCGATCCAGCAGCAGTTGTGGAAGTAGAGCTCCCGGATCCGAATCCCGCAACGCGACGGCGCTCCGCGGTGAAGATGTCTCTCGCTTGCGCAGCCCAGACATGGGACCACGGTCACGAGAGAGAGGGGGAGAGAGAAAATATCAATTAGAGGTCCTCCCAAAAGTGGGGAGACCTTTATTGATTATTGGTGTATTTTTCTAGGCCAAATACCCCACTATATATAGGGGGAGGGGAGGTACTACCTCCCTCAAAGTCCCGGGGTGGGACTAAAGGAGAGGAGGGGGGAGGAGGTGGCCGCCGGCCACCTAGTGGGCCCCGCACGGGCGGGCTAGGCCCAGCCGGCCTCCCCCTTGGCCCCTCTCCCTCTCTCCTTTCCCCTAATTGGCCCTCTCCCTCCGGAATTGGCCCATTAAGCCTTTTTGACCTTTAATTGATTTTCTCTTTATTAAATAATTATGAATAAATGATTAAATCAACATTTAACATTCATTCACATATTATTCAATCTTCGTGGCCATGGAACACCTTCCACCTCCACTTCGGACATCCTCAGGACTTACTGAAACCCTTCCGGTTTTCTCTCTTCTTTTCTTCAGCGATTCTACCGATCCCATAAACACTCTCTAAGCATCATCAAGCCCTTAAGCGTGATACCCCATGGTTCGGGAACACTCCAGACATGGTCGGGACACTCCCGCACCAATGATCGATAGAGGGACCTAGATGGCCATGTGACCCCTGTGCGTTCCACGAAGATCTTTCGTCGTTTGAACCGGGACAGTCGTGCCTTATTCCCTTTGTCATTCGATACTTGCATTACCCGAGATCTGATCAATGACATCACCATGTCGTGTTCAATCTCGTTACTGAACAATGCTACTTAACTCGTTTCGACAAGTGATATCCCCGTGATCTAATCACACGCTGTGCAGCTATTGGATATAACTTCTCCGAGTTGGTCCTTGTGTATCTTCCCGTCACATGGACGGACAAATCCCGGTCTTGACATATATTGCCTCTACGGTTTCCTCCGAATACCTGAACACACCTTTATAACCACCATTTTACCAGATGGCGTTTTGATGCTATCTAAGCACTCTCGGGAGTCAGTGATTGATATAGCCTCACAGTCTAAGGAATAGTCTACGAGGATCCATTTCTAATCATCGTAACTTGAACTTCGTGACATGATCGGGTCACGATGTTTAGGTTGGGTATTGGTTCATCATCTCATTCTTCGAATGAGATGACCTCATTTCCATCTGGCATAAATGCCACATGATCAGGAAACATGATCATCCGTTGATCAATGAACCAGTGACTAGAGTTTCACTAGGAACTCCTGGTTGTTTGTATATCACATATGTATTGATATTTCTTCTCAATACAGTTATAGCATGATATAAAACTTAATCATAAACTATATGAAATATGATAATTGTCCTTACTACTATTTGTCTCTAGGGCATATTTCCAACAGTGCTTTACCTAAATTGGACCTTCTGATACACTATTTTGTTTTTTGAACTAGCAAAATCATTTTATCCTTGGTTCTCTATTCACTCCTTTTAGCGTTTGTACCATATGAGTTATAGGCAGAATGAACATATATGATATGTTTCTATTTTTTCTATATTTAATACTATTACCCATATGGTGTTATGGGAATTTGGACCAAAATTATCTTTCCTTTGTACCATTGAAAAAGAACATATGCATACTTTTAATAACTGAAGGTAGACACTGTGCATGCTAATGAAGCTTTTCCTAAAATCACTGAAAATAGGTTTTGAGAGAACGACCACAAGAGCTCCTTATTTGTTTTCCGGTAAGATTGGCAAGTCCTTTATGTTTAAATGTTATGATCTTCCACGCTTTTGCGAGAATACCATGATCTTTCTTTGATAATATTGTTAATGTCAATAAATCATTTAATCCTATATATATGTGAGATCATGGATCATGAAACTATATTTCCATAACTTTCAAGTTCACAATAATCTCTTTGCTAAAATAGTCTATATTTTTATGGCTTCTAAGTAACTATATATATTGCACGTTAATGGAGGCTGAATAAACTAATGTGGCCTAACAATACTACATTTTTCAATGGCATAAATGTGTCAATGCGAGTGTATCATTCTGATTCTTCCAGCAATTGTTCAGTTTCATATTTACCTTGCTCATAAAATTAACACTGAACGAATACTTTTTTATTATCATGGAATTACCTTTGATATTTTTTCATTTATGCATAAAATATGTAGTAAACAATCCAATATAATTGTTCTGTTCATTTTATTTAATTTGTAATGGTAGCCTACAATGTTTGTATCGTACCGCCTTAGTATCTTGGGTTGTTCTTCCTATTAAATATTATTCTTTTATGCAATATAATCACCATGGTGTAAGGAAAGAATTGAAAGTGTGTCCACTCTTTGTTGTAGTTCTCCTTTTTTCACATTATTAGGATCACTATGAAGGTAAAGAAAGGACTGCTCTTCCGTGCTTTTAAATCTCTATTAGACATAAGAGCAAGTTCTATTTTCTCTTTTCGAGAAAAGGTTTGTACTCATCTATAATAATTCCATTTATTTCATGTAGGTTTTATTGTCGAAGCCGAATATGTTACATGAAATTTGTATGTAACATAATAATTACATATTTCATTCAATTAGACCTTCCTATGCTAATGTACAACTTTATTATGTTGTTACTAAGGTGTTAGGGATTTGTTTCAGAGTATCTCCATTCTTATGTTCCCGTAAGCTGTAGTAGAAACAATTATTTTATGAAATCTCTATCACATTATGAAGATTTCTATCTGTAGTGGGCATGCTGAACCCAAGGAAGGAAGCATCACGGGTGCAAGAGAAGTGGTCTAGAAGCTACTCTGAAGCTTACAATCATGATTTAATTCTCCTTCTCATGCTTAGGTCTGCCATTTGTGCTATATAATGCAGTGTCTCTTGGTCAATGAAATCTAGCCCACACTGCACTGAGATTGTTGTTGCAAAGTCACTATAAATTTCTCTCCCATCTCAAGTCATGTTCAGTATTGTAATTTTCGAGTAATGCATGTTCACTGTCTTTGTGAGATATATGTTAGGTAGCATTACATGTTCGTTGTAGTATTTGGTTTCATATAAGTCAATGAAATACCACCATTAGTATGCATCATCGAGCCATGCCATTTTTAGTGTATATGCTTGGCATTATATATGATGGCATCTCCGTGTGTTTACTTAACATAAAGCAATTGGGTGTGAAATCCCTAGATCACCCTGAAGCAACTGAGTACTGTAAAGTTGAAATTGCACAGCTTCCACCTTTTAAGAGTATAGTGTGAGCATAAAATAACAACATATCATATTTTATTCCTTTCGTGATTATTCTTTTTAATGGCGTGTTTCACGTGTATAAGATGGGTTCTTTATAGTAGCTGCGTATTATATAAGTAGGGGTTTATGCTTGATGAGTGTGCCTCTATTTTTGTCATTGCACTTCAGATAATTGAAAAATGCATATGTGAATTGTTTTCATATGGCATACTAAGTGTTTTCTCTACCCTGTTACAGTCACAACTTTTAGTCCTTCTCCAACGTTCTGCTCATGCAAAGATAATCAATTTGCTTGGCCTCAATTCCTTATCGCATTCTTTTCATCCTTATGACCGTCGGATACACTTTCGTAGTGAGCTCATGGTAGGCAAGCCAGTTTACAACGGTCCTCTAATTGAGACATATTAATGCTTAGTCTTTCATATTTTCATAGCATCCATTTGAAGGAAAAGTTCCTTATTATTTTATTTTATAAAATTAATTCTTATATGCAGGGCCGGTCTTGAGATTTCGGGGGCCCAGGACAAAACTCAAATTTTAGGCCCCTTATTATAAAAAAATTATGCATATATGAGATCATGAAAAACACTAACTTCATGTTCTTTGAGCCTATCGGTG
The DNA here is from genome assembly GCA_916181665.1 of Avena sativa. Taxonomy (NCBI): domain Eukaryota; kingdom Viridiplantae; phylum Streptophyta; class Magnoliopsida; order Poales; family Poaceae; genus Avena; species Avena sativa. Next base: position 133,928,952 of record OV702292.1, on the reverse strand, counting down.
ATATGTTTTCAATCATTAAACTCATCATGTTCCAGTTAATAGGATTAAACAACTTGCATGAAAAACAGAACACTTTATTAACATGTCTTAAATAAACTAGCCATTTTCGATCACGTACTCTCCATTGCTCATGTATCTAGAGTAATGAGAATATGAAAAACGTATTTTACCAGTTAGAGGAAAAGTGATATTTTATTCTCTGATAGGACCCTTTTCCACTAATATGTCCCTTGCCTTGCTATCAAGAGTACCCCAATTTGCCGGATTATAAATATCCACACTAACTGGTTCTGGTTCATCATCAATGTTAACATATTCATCATCATGATTACTCACATTATCATCATCTGCGTTGATATGACCATCGTCCTCTGTACTGACATTATCTTCTGGATCAACATTAGTCTGTTTCCCCACAAGAACTAGCGTCAACTCATGTAGATTCCTCGAAGTGCTCGTGTTGCTCTTCAAAAATTTATGAAAAGATCCTCTCTGTGATTCTATTAATTTCTTCTCTTGTTCTCTTTTTTTTTCTTTTCTTAGCATCGGATTCAGGCGCCATAATCAGTTAACATCGCTCTCTACAAACAAGAAGTCAAGAACAACAATTACTAATTAGAATTAAGAACTAAGAATTAGGGAATAACTATGGACTGGGCAGGGGCAGACCAGTAGGCAGGCAACAGTCGCAGCGGTCGTCGTCGATAGCCTTTGCTACACGTCTCAGCGCCTCGGCCTGGCGGTCGTCGATCGTCGAGGGGAGGCGACGCCACGACGGGAGTCGTGGCCTCACGCACGGGACTCAAGATCGGGAAGCGAAGCGACGCGACGACGCCTCAATCGATCAATGTCGTTTGGGAGACTAGGACGGTGGGACCGGGAGTCGATCGTCCAGGACTAGGAGTCGAGCGACCAGCGACGAGTCGGCCTCGATCGATCAATGTAGTCTAGGAGACTGGACCGGGAGTCGATCGTATCGTATCCAGGAACCAGGGAGTCGAGCGGTTGGCCACAGGCCTAATAAAAAAATCATTTTTTCAATGATGTATACTAGGCCTATACCTTTTTTTGGGCCCTGGCCCCGCCAGTCCCCCCCCCCCTCGACCGGTCCTGCTTATATGATGATGATTGATGAATCTGTTCCAACTGCTTGATGCGTAAAAACGAGTTGTTAATCTCATGATAATTCATGTTGTATATGCACTAACTATTCAGTAACAAATATACACGCACAAATATTGCAATCAGACGCAAGAGGAAGATGTATGCCTACACAATTCAACACACCCAAGCTTACAAAGCAAGAGCGTTTCCTCACATCGTTTAGTAAAGAGAAAAGGTACTATAAACCCACACCTAGCTATGAGCCCAAATCAAACCTGCTATCTGCATCACAAGGGAAATAATACGCCAGAGACCCAAAAACGGCGCGGCAAAGCGTGCTAGGTCCATCTAGTATTCATTGTAGCATCTAGTACATGGTAGAAATATATAGGCTATCTCCAGCGATTATAAAATAAAGTTTTTAAAAAATAGTAAAATACCGAGGTTTCAAACTTTTTCTTCTTTCAAGATACCATCTTAAACTTTCCTGAAGGCAGGCAAGAACTGACATATACCAAACCACAACATGTAAATACGAACGAGGGTTTTTTCATAATTTTATTTTGAGCCGCACTACCAAGACTGTATAAACGCGCACAACCATTAGAGTAATCGATCAACATCAGCAAGAGTACCAACGCTAGTATTCCAGTCAAAAGTAACCAAATAGCCTGGTCGACATCGCTGACGAACAGATAGTACAAACTACCATTATCGAGGACGTAGTAGCCGGGACGAATATTGCGACGACAATCCTCATGGCAACCATGGAAGAAACTCCACAATCGACTTGACGAAGATAGATCTGAAAGACCGTACCTATAGATCTGTAATCTTACAACACAGTCATTGATGCCGGGAAGAAGATCTCGTCGTCGAACGAAAGACCGAAGATCACTTATTGTAGACGATATCATCTTCATTAGCGTAGAGACCAAAAAAATGACTACCAAAACTCCAATCTAATCTCTCAAAACATTAATTTTGTTGCAAGCTTCATCCATAGATCGGATTCCCCACTCCTCCTAATGCCAAGGGGGAACTGATCTATGGAGAAGGCACAGGAGAGGCGGTTGCTAGGTCAGAGACGGCGGCTAAGAGGTTAAACATATTGTAATCATATTTAGGTACCCAAACCAAATATGGGTGTAGGAGAGAAGATTTGGGTAGAAATTTGCTTTTGCAACATACATAAGGCAGGGCGCTCATAATTTGAGCAATTGAGCTTCTAGTTCTCTCATCTATTTTTGCATATGCAATACTAATCACTCCAAAATAACTTTGAAACATGGGAAATAAAATTCAAGAAAAAATAAAAATAGTACTCCCTCCGACCCATATTAGTTGACTTAGATTCATCTAGATACGAATATATATAGTCAAGATTTAGTGCTAGATACACTCGTATCTAGACAAATTTGAGTCAACTAATATGGGTCAGAGGGAGTATAAAATTCACAATGCAATGCTTATCAATCACACACAAAATTCGTCAATCAAATCACAAAGTTCGTCCAAATTGAAATTGAAAACATAGAAGTAGAACTAATGATCTTGTTGGCATTTCCACTTCCTTCGAAGAACGTCAAAGGTGTTCAGCAGCTGGCTAGGGCGAATTGCGGCGCTCAGTCGATTCATCAGTCGAATGGATGAGAAGGCGCTACTGTTCTACCAACTCCTCTGCAAAGTTGAGAAGTTCGAGTGGATGGACGAAGAACAAGAGGCATTCGAATATCTCAAACGCCTACTCTCCACCTCCCATGTGCTAGTGATGCCCAGAGAGAAAAAGCCCATGTTGCTATATATTTCCGCCACCAACCAGGTGGTCAGCACTATGCTGGTGGTGGAACAAGACGAAGACAAAAAGGTCCATGGGGTGCAACGTCCAGTCTACTACCTCAGTAAGGTGCTCACGCCAACAAAACAGTGGTACCCGCACTATCAGAAGTTGGCTTACGGCGTCTTCATGACCGCACGGCAACTGCGCCACTACTTCCAAGAGCACCTCATCATCGTGGTGAACGATGCTCCACTTGGATACATCCTCAACAACCCCGATGCCACGGGACGAGTCACTCTTTGGGGAATTGAGTTGTCTCCACGAGACATTACATATGAGAAGTGGCTGGCAATCAAGTCGCAAGTTCTCCCTGACTTCATCATTCACTGGATGGAGAACCAGCTCCTTGACACACTAGACATGTCATGCCTATGGACAATGTACTTCGACGGATCAAAACATCGAGAAGGAGTTGGCGCCGGTGTCATCCCGACATCACCACAGGGTGACAAGATGAGATATATTCTGTGGATGCGGTTTTGCGCCTCCAACAACGAAGCTGAATACGAGGCCCTTCTCCATGGGATGCGGATGACCAAAGCTTGCGGCACAACGTGACTCATCATCTATGGTGACTCCAATCTCGTGGTGGACCAAACCATGAACCAGTGCAACACTCTGAGTGACAACATGATCGCCTACCGCAACCTCTACGAAGCACTCGAAGGGGACTTCGATGGCTGCGAACTACAACACGTAGGTCGTGAAAGCAATGAGGAGGCTAACACGCTCGCCAACATAGGATCCACCTGTGCTCCGGTGCCGCCAGGTGTATTCCTGGAGAAGATCTGCGAACGCTCCATCAAGCCGAAGGCTCCCAAAGGACCGTCCAGCATGTCAAAGGACTCGGGGGTTGTGCCACCCGAAGAACTCGAAGGTCCCAGTAATGCGGAGCAGGAACCCGAACTCAAAGGCCCCATGGAGGTCATGCTCATCGAGCCATCCTAGACTCAGCCGTACATCATGTACCTGATCAACAAAAGGCTACCAGATGACCCGACAGACACACGACACATAGCGCGATGCTCAAAAGCTTTCACCATCATCAACGGTGAGCTATACAAGCGCAGCATCACAGGATTCCTTTAACGATGCGTCTCCAATAGTGATGGGAGAGCCATCCTCCTCGAGATACACGAAGGCACCTGCGGTCATCAAGCCGGGAGTCGCGCCCTCGTCGCCAAGGCTCTACGAGCTGAATTCTACTGGCCAACGATGATGCGTGATGCTAAACACATCGTCCAAAAGTGCAACGCCTGCCAAAGGTTCGCAGATAAACCGCACGCACCTGGCGTGGAACTCAGACCAATATTTGTGGCCTGGCCCTTCGCGCAATGGGGACTCGATATGGTCGAAAAGCTACAAAATTCATCACCTGGAGGTTACACTTTCCTCCTTGTCGTAGTAGACAAGTTCACCAAGTGGATCGAGGCCATGCCGGTGACAAACTAGACGGGCGCCACCGTCGTCAAATTTTTCGAGTCCATCGTCTTTAGATTCAGGGTGCCACACAGCACCATTACCGACAGTGGAACGAACTTTACCTCGAATGAGCTCTAGGATTTCTGCGAAAACCTAGGAATCAACATCAGCTACGCTTTGGTAGCACATCCCTAGACCAACGGTCAGGTCGAGAAGGCCAACGGACTCGTCTGCAGCGGAATCAAGAAAAAGCTCCTCCGACCACTCGAGCGAGCAGCTGGATGCTGGTCTGAGGAGCTTGATACTTGTAAATGTATCTAAATTTTTTGATGTTCCATGCTTGTTTTATATCTACTTTCTTATGTTTTGTCCACACTTTGGAGTGTTTTTATACATTTTCTGGAACTAACCTATTAACAAGATGCCATAGTGCCAGTTGCCTGTTTTCTGTTGTTTTTGGTTTCAGAAAATCTGGAAAAGAAATATTCTCGAAATTGGACCGGACAAAAGCCAAAGTCTATATTTTACCGGAAGACTCACGGAGCCAGGAGACGAGACGGAGAGGGGCTAGGGGCTGGCCACACCATGTGGTGGCGCAGGTCCCCCTGGCCGCGCCACCAGGTGGTGTGGGCCCCTGGTCCACCCTCTGACATCGCCCATTCGCCTATAAGAAGCCTCCCGATGAGAAAACCCTAAATAATCTAGCCTCCAGCCACGAAAAGTTCCATAGCGCCGCCGCCACCGAAGGGGAGATTCGAGGGACAGAAGTCTCTGTTCTGGCACCCTGCCGGGACGGGGAAGTGCCCCCAGAGCGATCTCCATCAATCTCCACCACCATCTCCATCACCGTTGTTGATTCCCATGATAAGGAGGGAGTAGTTCTCTCTTGAGGCTAAAGGTTCTACCGGTAGCTATGTGTTCATCTCTCTCTCTATGCATGATCATATTGTGATCATGAGCTTTGTAATCAAGTAGATATACCTTGCTACTCAAGTGCTTTAATAGATCTTTGGCTCTCCCCACGTGTGTGAAAGTGATAGCGTGCACACCATGGTGGCACTTAGGCTAGAGATTACAAATACTTGTTATGAGTTATATTTGGAGTTGGATGTCTCTATGAAATTGTGGTGTTTGTTGGAACCATCTAGCACTCAAGGTGATAGTGAGGGGTTATCTAGATGGGGAAAGCGAATTTTGAGGAGTGTTGTTATAGTCCTACCATAGATTAGGGTGTCCAACCGGAGAGTAGTTCAGAGTAGTATCATGAAGAGAAGATATTTATATGAGAGTGTTCACTAGCGAAAGTATGATCCCTGTGCCTTGTTTCTAAACACTGAAACACCGTTTGCAACTAGATCTGTTACATGTTTGCTTGCTTCCATCTTTATTTTAGATTGCCTTTAGTCTCTTCCTACCCGTCAAGCTCTTTTCTGGCACCGTTACCACTTATAATTATCCATACCACTTGTATTTTACTATCTCTTCGCCGAACTAGTGCACCTATACACCTGACAAGTGTATTGGGTGTGTTGGGGACACAAGAGACTTCTTGTATCTTGATTGCAGGGTTGCTTGAGAGGGATACCTTTGACCACTTCCTTCCTGAGTTCGATAAACCTTGGGTAATCCATTTAAGGGAAACTTGCTGCTGTTCTACAAACCTCTGTTCTACAAGAATAGAAGTGAGTAGACATCAAGCTATTTTCTAGCGCCGTTGCTGGGGAGGTAAGGTAAAAGGTACCCACATCTTCTAGCTACTAAGTTATCTTCTAGTACTGTTGCTGGTGTGTGAGTGCTTGAAGTTATTTCCTTTAGATTCTGCAATTATATCTTTTTGTTTCTTTTTTTATTTTCACTAGTTAGGCTTAACAGAAAACAACAACAAAAATTAGAGAGCTTTTTAGTACTTTTCCTAAGGTAGAACATGAATGGTCTGAAAATAAAATTAAAAAAACCATGGAACTTTCTTTGCATGCTAATAGAAATGTTATTAGTATGAATCTTTTGAACACCTTTGTTACTAATGCTATGGAAACGTCTAAGCTTGGGAAAGTTAGTTTTTATGAAAATGATCTTTTTATTCCCCAGCTTTAAATAAAAATTGCTCTGATGATACTTTATCTCCCATATGTGGTAATTCTAATGATACTTGTGATATTTTAAATCCACATACTGAAAGCATCTCTTTTAATACCTATAAAAATTGTTGAACGTGTTATGAATAACTGTTATTTTGGAGATGGAACTGTCCATCCTGGTGATCATTTACTCTTTATACACGAATTATGCGAGTTGTTCAAGTGTGAAGGTATTTCAATGAACCAAGTTAAGAGGAAGCTATTCCCTTTTTCACTTAAGGGCAAAGCAAGGGAGTGGTATGAACTACTAGATGATCCTCATCATTTTGAGTGGAAGGAACTTGAATCTCTCTTTTACCCTAAATTTTATCCTCCTCCTGAAATTCATAAAGATAGGAATTACATTTATAATTTTCATCCACATGATGGAGAAAGTATTGCCCAAGCATGGGGGAGATTGAAGTCATTAATTCTCAAATGTCCAATTCATGAGCTCCCCAGTAATATTATTATTAATAATTTCTATGCAAGGCTTTCAGGACATTACAAGGACAATCTAGATACTTGTTTAGAGGGATCCTTCACAAGTAAGGAGGTCAAAGCTAAGTGGGATCTTCTTGAAACAATTCAAAGCAATACCGAAGATTGGGATAACAACAAAGGTAAAAAACCAGGTATAAACTATGAGTATGATTGCATTAAGTCTTTCGCTAAAACCGCTGATTTTCAAGAGCTTAGTGCTAAATATGGTCTTGATCCTCAAATTATTATTGATTGTTTTAGAGCCTTTGCTTCTCATATTAATTCTTCTAAAGAAAAATGGGACATGTATCATGAGCCTTTTAAAGACACTTGCATGGAAAATGAAATTGTTATTAATGATAGCGATAAACATGCTCAAACCTCTAAAAGTACTATTTCTTATAAGAATGTTAATATTTGTGGAATACATAGACCTTGTGAGAATAATCAAATTGAAGAAGAATATTGTATCACCCACAGGAATGAAAAAACTAGAATGTGGTATAGGGCTTTAAATGATCTTGGTAAAAAAGTTTGTGCCCTTTATCCTTTTATTTGTGAACTTTGCTTTGAAGTAGGTCATTTCAATTTTCAATGCTCAAGCCATAATAATAGCCCTTCTAATCCAATGAGTATTGCAAGTTTGTATTGTGATGACATGATCACTCCTAATCAACATGATGAACTTACATTATTTTTGGGGTGTGAAGAGTTATCAAGAAAAACCTCTTTGGTAGATATGGGTGCTTTTGATATGAATAGTGTCCTGCATGGTTGTCATCTTTATTGTGTTGATAATTGCCACACAAATACTTACATACAAAATATTATAAAAGATGAGGTTTTACCAAAATATGACAAGACTAATATGTGTTTTGATCTTATTAATGAAAAGGAGGAATCCTCCAAAGTTTCTTCTATTGTCTCTAACAATAAACCAGGATATATGGAGAAGCTTCCTTTCAAGCCTCTCCCTCCTAAAGAGAAGAAGAAAAAGAAGAAAAGGAGGAGTAAAAGGAGAGAGGAAACGATATTTCCCCCTAAGCATGTTGCTCCTATTATAGTTTTTGATGAGTCTGAACTCGATGATGTTCCTATGCCTGTTACCTATAGTAGTGATCATGATTAGGAAAAGAACATTACTTTTGATATTGAAAATCTCTTCGGTACCAATTCTGAAAATGACGATATTAATAATTGTTGTACTATTAGTGCTATCCATGTTCCTTCCAATGACGATATGTTTACAAATGAACACACTTGGAAGATAATTATTCTATTGCTTATGATGATACTATACCTCCAATATATGATGATTACAATGATGAATATGATATTTTCAGTCCACCTACTATTGAGGAGAAAATTAATTATGATTACAATATGCCTCCTATATTTGATGATTATGGTGATGAGAATAATTATGATAGCTATTTTGTTGAATTTGCTCCCACTATGATTAATAAGAATAACTATGCTTATGTGGAGAGTAATAATGATTATATTCATGTGGCTCATGATAAGAATGTTTTATGTGATAGTTATATTATTAATTTTATTCATGATGCTACTGAAATTTATTATGAGAGAGGGAAACATGGTTTTATGTATCTTGATAATATTAAGTTTCTCCTCTTTATGTTGAAAGTCTTGTAGTTGCACTTGTTTTGCTTTACTATGCTTGTTGCTTTGTGCTTTCATGACTTGTTTCTTTACAAGATTCCTATGCATAGGAAGTGGGTTAGACTTAAATGTGCTTTGAATTTGCTTCTTGATGCTCTCTTTTACTTTAATTCATATTTCTTATGTGAGCATCTTCTCAAACTATCATGCCTAACTTAAAGGCGCTAAAGAAAAGTACTTCTTGGGAGATAACCCAATAGTTTTCTTGAGTCTTGGAAGTTATTACTTCTGTAATAACCTCTCCTTATCCTTTTTATTTTGATTTTTGTGCCAAGAATAACCTCTAATGAGAGGGAAGTAAGATTTGGGGAAGTGATGTCCCGAAACAGATTTTTGTGCTTCACAGTAAAAATTCGTGAAAAATCTCTGTATATCGGATTGAGCTGTAATTTTTTGTGCTTCTGTCCCAGGTTGTTATCCAACTTGCATTAGTTCAACACTTTTCGATTTGAGCAACAGAAGGTCTTCGAAAAAATCAGTTTTCACCTGCTGGTCTATTTTGACAGATATCTGCCATTATTTGCGTTTGCCTCTTTATCGATTTCTTTTCGGTGAATTGAGATTTTTGAGGGAATTGCTACAGTAGCTTGTGTTTTTAATGAAAGTTTTGTTGTTTTAAAACTAAACCCCAAAGGTTTATTATCTTTTGAATGCACTAATGTTGCTAATGAAGATTGTGTGAAGTTTTGTATGAAGGAAATTTTCAGCTGTACGGAAAGAATGATGTAATGAGGAGAAGAATGGACAAAAGCTCAAGCTTCGGGATTCCACCCCGTGTCACCCCAAGAAATATTCAAGAGGTACAAGCGCGTCAAAGCTTGGGGATGCCCAAGGCATCCCCTTCTTCATCATTAAAAATCTCAGGCCTTTCTAGACACTTCGTTTTTATTGTTTCATGCACTGTTGTGTTGTTCTTGGAGCATCTTTGTTTTTGTTTTTATTTTTCTTTTGCTTTGTTTGCTGAAGTAAGTTGGTTGGATCCCAACACACTTCTTTTGGAGAGAGACACACCTTGTTATTCATTGCCTAGAACACTCTAGTTTTCACTCTTATTGCTCTGTGAGTGTTCTCCTTTGCTAGCACTGCATTTAGCTTTAGTTTTCGATTGGTGTTGGAAAAGAGTAGGAAAAGTTCATGCTTAAGTGGTAAAAAGGAACTTGTTTTTGACTGTGGCCTATGCTTTGTCATGTCATGCTTGATATTGTTTTGGCTTTATGCTTAGTGATTTTTGCTGTAGCATGACATGTTACAAATAATTGAGATTGCTTAATGTGCCTTGAAAGAATCATGTGTTGTTTTAGCATATTAAAGCATGGTATTGTGGTATTCTCCTTTGATGCTTTATTTGGGTTGACTTGGCGCATGCTCACACCATGTTAAGACTATACCAAGTCACCATAGCCTCTATGATCATTTAGTTTTCGACTTGTAATATCACTTTATGCTTTAATTAATGATGTTTTGTCGCTTTGCATGATTATGGCCATTATTGCTCTCTTAGTTGGTTGCTCCCAGTCTTTTGCTAGCCTCCATACCAAGTATGAGTTCCACTCATGCATCCAACTCAAAATAAAACCAAGTTATTCCAAAGAGTCCACCATACCTACCTATTAGCATTTGCTATTCCAAGTATATTCATGATTTTATTTACCTTTCGAATTAAACTTGTTATGTGAAAATTAGTGATTAAATCTCTCACGAACTTGATGAAACACTTTATTTTTCTTGCCCCTAATAAACTTGACCATTGTGTCATCTATGTTGTATATGCTTGCACTTATACGTTGGGGATTAGCAGAACCATGCTATCATGGGGAACGCTTTCAACATTGCACTTGTACATTGTAACCAGTTGATATCATGCTCTTTTGTTTATGGATTCCGTCGGTGTGAAATGAAAGGGGAGCTTGTAAGTCCATGGAGTTATGTATGTGTGTTAGAGAAACGCCTGGGCCGTTGGTCTAATCCATGCCTAATCATGGTGGAAACCTGTAGCGTAACCATAATGAGCAATCTATGAAGCATTCTTCTTATAAAAAAGATATAGAGATTGAGAAAAAGAGAAAAAAAAAGATGAGAAAAGAGGAAAGAGAGAAAAACGCACCATTTTCCCATGGTAAATAAGAAGATTGCTGAGATGCTTATTGTCTGCTTGCCTTGTCATTTTGATATGGGGATACTTCCGTATCATCAGGCAAGGGGTACCCCGTTGGTGGTTCTTGTGGCATCCCGCTAAAACCACTACTAGAAAATCGCGATGTTTTTGTGCATTGCATCATCATGACCGCATGCTCATGTCATCATGCCACATTGCATTTGAGCATCATCATGCATGGTTTTGTCTAAAACTATATTTCGAAAAGTCTGGTTTTGTTTTCTAAACGCCCCATCTTTTATTCAAACTATAAAACCCGGGCTTGTCCGGAATATTTCGTTTTGTCTACAGACGGTTTGCCAAAGCCTGGTTTTAATAAATAAAATGTTTAGATTATTTTTGGGAGGCAGCCAGCCAGGCTCGAAAGCCCAGCCGGCCACCTCCAGATAAAACCTAGTCTAGTCTAGCCTAACCCTAATCCCCATCCCCTACCCTAACCACACCCTCCCAGCCGCTTCCTCCCGCGCGCGCAGCAGCCGTTGCCACCTGCCGCTGCCGCTGCAGCCGGGCCCCACCCAATCGCCGCAGCGGCGCACCCAGCTCTCGACCACCTCGGTCTCTCCGCCCGCGCGCTAGCTCCCGCACGCGATTCCGTGCCCTGCCGCCTTTTTCCTTCCGCGCGCGCTCCTTCCTTTTCTCCCGCCCGCTCCCCACCACCCATCTCCCGCTCGACCCGACCCCACTAGCAGACGCGCTCCTCACGCGTCGTAGACGCCACCTACCCCGGTAGACGCGCCCTCTCCCGCCCAGGCGCCCACCTGCACGACGCCCAACCCACCTGGTCTCCGCCCGGTCCCACCTCCTTCCCCGCCCGTCACGCACGCTTGACCCCACCTTAGTTCCCCATCCCCACCAGGCGCACGACCCCCCCGTTGTTTTCCCCTTCTCCTCGCCCTCCTCACCTCGGTCGCCGGCCGCCGCCAGGCCCCGCGGGCCCTCTGCCTTGCCGCCTATAGGATCTCGCCGCCCCTTCTCTTCCGCCTTCCAGCTTCCGCGCCCGTCTCTGCCCGCCACCATCATCTGCGCCGCGGCCAGCAGTCCGCCGCCGCCCCAACGTCTGCCGCCGCCGTGAATCAGGCGAGCCGCCCCGAGACTCCTCTGCCATGACCCCGCCGCCCTCGCGAGATCTCCTCGTCGTCCACCTCCTCGAGCCGACCAGGCTCTTCCCCACCCGGCCGAGCACGCCTACCTCGCCTTGCTGCTCGCCCCCTCGTCCTTGGCCTTGAGGTCGCCAAGACCGACGCCTCCGCCCCGGTCCGCTTCTGTGAGCCGCGCTCCCGCGCACGCTGTCATCGGATTGATGACAAGTACGCCATGAGGGGGTCCTCGAGGCGTGCGGAAGAGAGGGGAGGGGGGTGAGACGTACGATATTCCGGGACGGTGAGCACACAAGTTTACCCAGGTTCGAATTCGCCGGCTTTGGACAGATCCTACTCCTGCTAGCAATCCAGTAATACGGCAGAGCCGGAATATGGGTTACAAGGGTTTCGCCTGTGCAGGTTGAGGGTCTAAAGTATTGGGTGTTATCTAGTGCCCTAAAGGCTCTCCCTAGGACGACTTATATAGATATCCGGCCTAGGGTTTACAGGAGAGGTCTATCCGGCTACGACTAAGAGTCTGTTACAGAGTACATCTTGAACTACAAGTAACATTATGGGCCTAAGTCGGTAAGTCTTCTAGGCCTTCCCGTAGCCGGATTGGACTCCGTCTTCTCTCCCTGACTGGGCCGCCCGTGAAGCAAAGCTCTAACCCGAAGTGGGCCACCCTGGTCAGTGAGGAACTGTGAGGATACCCGGAAAGTATATCCCCAACAGCAGCCCCCGGAGGCCTCCAAGATCCAAAGTCGGATTTTATCATCGTCTAGCTTGATCTTCGGCTTGCAGAATCTTGAAGGGTTCCTGAAACTTCACAACAAAAGATATGATCCGGGTCTTAAAAATAAGTCGGACCTTTCAATTAGTTACTCGGATTTTCCAGCTCGCTTTTAAACTAAGCCGAAACTTGATCTCTAACGCCACCTGACACAAGCATGGTCAAGTCACGTTATCTGACAGACGTTCCGTCAGCACGACCGTTGGTGGGTCCGCGGTTCGCGGAACCGAGGCGCCGTTTCAATGCGTGCGTGGAGATCGAGGTGACGCAATCATCACGCGGGCCCTTCCCAGTTCTTTCCACGACGCGTGGCGGTTACACTGTAGCGTTTGCACGAATCTTGGTGCAGGTAGGTGGATATAAGGGGTTTAGATTTCTTCTTCTCCTTTCCACCAGTCCCTTGCCGTTCCTTTCCTCCCAATCCTCCCGCGTGCACAGAGCCTCCTCGTTCTCCCTCCACAAAGCTCCTAGCGCCGCCCCTTTAAGGTCACCCTTCCACCGGAGAAAATGGCTTCATCTTCTTCCTCTAGTTTGGTGGCGGCAGCGGCGGCGGCGAAGGCAGAAGCAGAAGCAAAGAAAAAAAACTACAGGGGAATTTGGATCCCTTGCGCTCTCGATGAAGCAGACCTTAAGAACATGGAGAAGGAGGGGCTCCTCGCCGCCGGCAACTGGCGGAGCGGCTCTGGCGAGACTGTCCCCAATCTGCACGAGGGCGAGCGCGTCGACTTTGGCACCCATCTGGACCGAGGTTTGTCCTTTCCTCGCTCGGAGTTCTTCTCCGAGGTGATTGACCACTATGGAGTTCAACTCCACAATATTCCTCCCAACTCCATTCTAGAGATGAGCGCATATGCTACGCTTTGCGAGGGCTTTCTCGGCATTAGGCTGAGTTTGCTTCTCTTCCGGTTTTACTTTCATGTCCGGAGGAATTTCATCACTGCCGGTGTTCCTTACATCACCGGCACCATTAATTTTTCTCTTAGACGAGACCGGGCATATCCCAAAATTTCTGCCAGTGACTCGGTCAAACAATGGCCAGCCACTTTTTTCTATCATTGGGATATTCCGGCTCTTGGCAAAGCTACTGCTTTGCCGGTTTTTGTCAACAGAGCCGCCACGACCCAACCTTCCTGGGACGAGGCTGCTCCGGCTCTCACAAATGATCTGATCCTCGCTAAGAGGCGGATCGAATATCTGATCAAGCATAAGGGTCTGAAGGGATCCGACTTGGTCCAGTGCTGGGTTTCACGCCGGATCTAGCCACTTCAGTACCATGGGGATAGACTGATGCATTCCGTCACGTCTTCCCTGACCGACTCCCTCCGCATCAGCCCCAAAGCCTACACCACTCAGGGCTACATAACCCAGATCAAGTGGATGATCAAGGAGCGGATCGAGAGGCGGATTCCAGAGGTTTCTCTGGACATGCACACGGCAGAAAACCCCGTGGTTCTGGTAAGCTTTTATCATCACATCTTTTATGTGTTTCTATCTTTGAGTTACATTGCAATGCTGATACGTTTTCTTGTTTTCAGCTTGCTGACATCCCCGAGTCGGAAATTGCTCCGCTCGAAGGATACCCTCCGGAGTTCTCTTAGGAGGTGGAAGTGGTTCCACTGCCAGATCTTGCGCTCAGGAAGCGCAAAACTCCGACAGTAGCAGTTGGCACAAAGGAGGTGCCAGTCATGAAGAGGTAACCTTCTGTCACAACTTTTCCGCCTTTGTTGTTTACTCAAGTTTCTTTCCGAGATGTAATGTTTCCGACTTTACTACTCTCTTAGAGCAAAATCAATCATCAAGGGTAAGGGGAAGGGGACTTCTTCGAAGCCCTTGCGCCAGACGAAGCTTACAATAGCTTCCCCTGCCGTGGCTCCTCCGACTCCGGTCCCTCAACCTTCTGCAACTCTGGCGATCATACCTTCTCCGGTGATTGCAGAAGATCTGGCTCCTCAAGCGGAGCCGACGATCCTTGGGTCGCATACTGACGTCACCACCAGTGCGTCAGCTCAAGATAAGGGTGAACCCTCTTCGGGTAATGATCCCTCGGCTGAAGTCTTCGCCGACAACCTCCTCAACAATCCGGGTCTTGCCAAATTTGGCCTGACCCAGAAATCTACAGAGGAGATCCAGCGGCTGGCCAGGCAAGTCCTAGACAAAAGCCATTTATCCCCCGAAGAGGAGGTGCAAGAAGCAGAGGACGTCAAGTTCTCCAACCTTCTTACTCAAGTCCGCCTTCACGACGAGAGGATCAGGACTGGCGAGCTTCTAACAGCTCCAGTGATCCCTCTTACTCTCCCCGAGAAGGTGGCAACTGAAGTGAACGCGGGTTTAGACAAACTCACCCGCGAGAAATATGTAAGTCGGAATTCCAACTCTTGTTTTTACATTATGTTATATCATATCCTCTAGCCCCCAAGCATGAAGTAGGATATAGAATCCGAGTTTATGCTTTCATTAGGATGCCAAAGAACGAACTAGTGTAGCCCCCAAGGCTCGTGCTGATATTTAGTAAAAATATTAGCCCGAGTCTTAAGTAGCTTTCTGACTTTGGGTATTCTGACTTACAAAAAGTATGTTCCTATAACCAGGAATTATTGTCCAATGTCTGTAATAAGAGGAGAGAGATCAAAGATCTCCGGCTTAAAAATGCTGAGCTCAAGGTAGCCAAGGACGAAGCCGAAGGTAAATATTTCGAGATTCAAACCTTGCCTTTTGCTTTTTAATGTCGAATTTTTCTGAACTGTTGTTCTTTTTTGACTTACAGCGTTGGTGAAACAATCCATCGCTATGATTCAAGAGGCCGAGAACCTCAAGACCTTGGTGGTGGAGAACAAAGGACTTCGCCAAGAGCTGGAAAAGCTCAAGGTGGATCATGAAACGAGCATAGCTCAAGTCCTGGAATCCTCCTCCATGGCCACTGAAGAGCGTGATCGCAAGATTGCTGCTCAAGATAAGGTTATCTCAGACCTCAAGAATGAGGTTGACAGAGAGAAGGATATCTCCCAAGCACTCCGGGCTGAACTCCAGAGTCTCCGGGAGGAGAAAACCAAGATTGACGACGTCATTCTTGGTAAGTTCCATCTATCTGACTTATCATTTCTTTGACTTTTATTAATGTCGGTTTTTCCTTATCTTCATTTTGTGTATAGGTCCTCCTCGTCCAAGCCCCGCACTCACCGGCTTACCCAAGTCGGTGATCTTCTCCATGACTACCACCAATCCCTTGAGGATATTGGCGAGTCTCTCAGGATTCCGGACATGCCAAGCATGTCGGACTTCCAGGTGCGGGAGAAGGCCAAGGAGATGCCGCAGCTCGTTCGGGACTGGAACATGTCCTACGCGCGGACTGCCGCGCAGAATGCCCTCTCCATGGTCATGAGCCACCATGGAAACATGGAAATCTGGCAAGTGACTAAAGGGTACTGCAAGGTAGATGAAGACGGCCAGGAGCAAGACCTTCAAGCTATCATGCACTCCTGCGCCGGCTATGGGTGCCACGTAGCTGATCTGACCAGCTACGAGATCCCCTTCTTCACCCGCGTGGATACTCCGCCACCTCCTCCAGAAGATGCCGAAGAAGTTTCCGATGATGAATGGACCACCTCGGATTTGGACATCTCGGAACGATATCAAAGCGGAGTGACCAGCGAGCCAGTAGATCCTTCACCTCCTCTTGCATCATAGACCACAAACTTATGTATTATTCTGTGAAAGAACATGATGCGTTTTGTAAATATAAAGTACTATGGATTTTGCTAGTGCTAAGTTTTTTTATCTATTCAACACTTTTGTTTTAGACTTTTTGTGTGCTTGAAATGTTTGCATAAGAACTTAGAATTTTTCGTCTCTACTTATCGTTTATCTGGCTTTCCGCCTCGTCCCTTTCATGAGCCGGCTAAACCTTCAGCCAGAAACTTTGCCGAGCAACGGAGCTCAATTGCTAAACCAGTTTAAACTCGGAAACAAAGCCGGCTTCCAGTACCAACAATTCACTACTCGGAAAATACCCGCATCCAACAATCAGACAAATAACCTAAGTAAAGACTAGAATTTTTTAAAGTTATACCCGAAGGTAGCAGTTTTAGAGTCGGAAATCTAAACCAGAACGAACATAAGCATAAAAAACTTTCAAGCATTCTGGGATTTTCGACTATGACATGATCATTAGGAAATAAGATGGTAAAAACTTCTCAGGAAAACTTTGAGGTAACCAAAACTTTTATTTCTCACAGAACATGTACATATGTATGATTACAAAGAAGGATAAACTAAGAATAAAAGGGACGTAGCTGAGAAATATTCCATGGTCTGTCTAACTCATCCGGATTTGTACTGCCTCCAGCTCTCTTTTTCTTCTTAGTAGCAGGTCTTTCTTTGACTGGCCTCATGTCAGTTAAGTAGTACGATCCATTGTGCAATACTCGACTAACCAAAAAGGGCCCTTCCGATACTGGGGAAAGTTTGTGCTTTCTTTGTTGCACAAGCTGGAGAACCAAATCACCTTTATTAAAAGATCTAGTTCAGACTCTCTGGCTATGATACTTGCGTAACTTTTGCTGATAGGCTGTAGATCTCATTTCAGCAATGACGCGAACTTCTTCGACTAAGTCGAGATCATTTATCGAGAAATCTCGGCATCCTCTTTGATATACGCGGCCACTCTAGGAGAAGTATGAATTAAATCACTAGGAAGAACTGCTTCTGCGCCATAGACCAAGAAGAAAGGTGTATATCCTATTGACCTGTTCGGAGTTATTCGCAAACTCCAAATTACAGAGGGTAGTTCCTCTGCCCAAGCCCCCGCAGCACGCCTCAGTGGTGCTTCGAGTCTTCGTTTCAAGCCTTGTAGAATTAAACCATTTGCTCTTTCGACTTGTCCGTTAGCCTGTGGATGTGCGACTGATGCAATGTCAAGCCGGATATTTTGCTCATCGCAGAATTCAGCCAGTTCTCCCATAGAAAAGTTACTCCGATTGTCCGTGATAATTCTATGCGGATAACCATACCAGATTATAACATCCTTGACAAATCTTTTGGCCGTTGCTCCATCACAACTAGTGACAGGTTTAGCCTTGATCCACTTTGTGAATTTGTCCACCATCACTAAGAGGTGCGTGAATCCACTTGGTGCTCGTTTAAAAGGTCCTACCATATCAAGCCCCCAGACCGCAAAAGGCCATGTTATGGGTATTGTTCGCAGCTGATCGGCCGGAACATGAGCTTGCTTGGCGTACTTTTGGAAGCCTTTGCATGTCTTGACTAATCGTTCGGCATCTGCCTGAGCTGTAAGCCAGAAAAATCCATGTCGAAAAGCTTTTGCCACTAAAGATTTGGTTGCAGCGTGGTGACCACACTCGCCTTCGTGGATTTCTCTTAAGATCTCCACTCCTTCTTCCGGAGATACACAGCGCTGAAAAACCCCAGAAACACTCCGTTTATGGAGCTCACCTTTAACAATAGTATAGGCTTTTGCTCGTCGGATAATCTGCCGGCTCAGCACCTCGTCTTCGGGTAATTTGCCATCTACCAAGTAATCAAGGTAGGGTTGAGTCCAGCTGGGAATTACAGCCAGAACCGCTATTAAAAGTGAGTCGTATTTGGTCGGATATTCCTCATCTACTCCCTTTATCGAGGGAACTTTGAGGTGCTCTAAAAATGCGCCATCCGGGACCTCTTTCCGCGCAGAGCCTATTCGAGATAGTGCATCTGCTTCCTCATTTTCTGCTCGAGGGATGTGTTGAACTTCAAACCCTTCGAACGATTTAGATAGATCATCCACGACAACTTTATATGCTGCCATGTGCTTATTTGCATTACAAATATCCGAGATTTGCTGAGCAACAAGATCTGAATCTCCGTAACACATCAAACGTCGAATGCCAATATCCTTGGCAATCCGGATTCTGTGTAGCAGTGCTCCATACTCGGCAATATTGTTTGTCGCTGTGAAGTGGATCTACAACACGTATAATAGTTTATCTCCTTGGGGTGATTTGAGCACCACGCCAGCCCCCGAGCCCCCTCGAGCCTTAGACCCATCAAAAAAGAGGGTCCAGTATTCCGACTCAGGGAGGACCATGTTCTCCTTCGTCTCTGTCCAATTAGCGACAAAGTCAGCAAGGATCTGGGATTTGATTGCTGTCCGAGGTTTATACTCAATATCAAAAGCTGAGAGCTCTATGCCCCATTTGGCGACACGTCCTATGGCGTCGCTGTTGTTGATTATGTCTCTCATGGGAGCTTTGCTCACCACAGTAATTGGATGCTCCTGAAAATAGTGTCATAACTTACGAGATGCTAGGAAAACACCGTAAGCCAACTTTTGATAGTGCGGATATCGCTGTTTTGATTCTGTCAAGACCTCGTTGACAAAATAAGTCAGACGCTGCACCAGGTGTTCCTGATTTTCCTTTGGTCTCTCCACCACCATGACGATACTAACGACCTTATTTGTCGCAGCAATATAAAGCAACATCGGTTCCTGAGGTTCCGGCGCTGCAAGGATAGGAGCAGATGAGAGTACTTTCTTCAGGTCTTGTAGTGCAGCTTCAGCTTCGTCAGTCCAGACAAAATCTTTGGTCTTCTTCAAGAGTTTGTATAATGGTGCGGCTCTTTCACCAAGCCGGCTTACAAATCGACTGACCGCAGCAATGCAACCAGTTAATCTTTGTACGTCCTTCAGGCAAGTTGGCCTGGAAATATTGAGAATAGCCTTTATCTTGTCGCGGTTCACCTCTATGCCTCTTTGAGACACGATGAAACCTAACAATTTTCCGGCTGGTATTCCAAAGAAGCATTTCTTCGGGTTAAGCATGATGTTGTATTTTTGTAGATTGGTGAATGTCTCCTCCAAGTCGGAAATCAATGTTTCCTTCTTTTTGGACATGACCGTGATATCATCCACGTATGCATGTACATTGCGTCCGAGTTGGTCGTGGAGGCAACGCTGCATCGTGCGCTGGTACGTAGCTCCTGCGTTCTTCAGCACAAAGGGCATTGTAACAAAACAGAAGGTTCCGAAGGGGGTTATAAATGAAGTCTTGACTTTGTCAGATTCCTTCATCCGTATTTGGTGATAACCGGAATATGCGTCGAGAAAACAGAGGAGTTCCGAGCCTGCCGTAGAATTGATAACTTGATCAATTCTAGGCAGAGCGAACGGATCTTTTGGAGAAGCCTTTTTCAAGGCAGTATAATCAACACACATGCTTAAATCAGTGGTGTCCTTTTTAGGGACCATTACAGGGTTGGCCGACCAATCAGTATGGATGACCTCTTCTATGAATCCGGCTAACTCGAGCCGCGCTAATTCCTTAGCTATTGCCTTACGCTTTTCATCACCAAACCGTCGTAAGGACTGTTTGACGGGTTTAGCGTTCGGGTTTACATTTAGAGAGTGCTCGGCAAGTTCCCTAGGTACTCTGGTCATGTCAGATGGCTGCCATGCGAAGATATCTTGATTTGCTTGGAGGAACTTGACGAGCGCGCTTTCCTATGCACTACTTAGGCCTACGCCTATATGGGTCACCTTGGAGGGGTCGTCATCCTTCAACGGCGTCGTCTTCGTCTCTTCTGATGCCTTGAACTCCGATTTGGCTTTGTCACCTCCTTCTTCGTCGCAGGCATCTCGGACAGATCTATGCTCTTCTTGATCTCCTGGTACTCCTGGGCGTGCAGCACGGCTTTGGCAAAGGAGGCATTTCCATCCTCGCATTCTCGCGCCTTCTTCGGGTCTCCCCTAATGGTGATTACGCCGTTGGGACCTGGAGTTTTCATCATATTGTAAATGTAACACGGACGAGCCATAAAAGCCCAGTAAGCCGGACGTCCGAATATAGCGTGGTATGCGCTCTTGAACGGGACCACTTCGAAGGAAAGTGCCTCCGTCCGATAATTCTTTGGTGTTCCAAAAGTAACATCCAAAGTGATCTCTCCCAGGGAATTAGCCTGTCTTCCTGGGACAACTCCGTGAAAGATCATAGAGCTGTGGTTCAGCTGTGTTTTCGAGATCTTCATCCGGCGTAGCGTTTTGACATAGAGAATATTGATGCTACTACCACCGTCCATGAGGGTCTTGGAGAAACCATAACCATCAATAAGTGGATTGACGATTAAGGCGTATTTTCCTCGCCTATGTAGCTTAGGCGGATGATCAGCACGGTCAAACGTTATTGCTACTTCCGACCAGTCCAGATACTGAGGGACAGCCGGAACTGTTGCGTTGAGCTCGTGGAGAACTGCTTTCTTGACCTTTGCTGGTTGAGATCTGAGGAAGGTGACGTAAGTGTCCTTCTTGGTGGGAAAAGTTTTCTTCCCTTCCGACTTGGGATTTGAAGCGTCGGCTTCCTCCATGTCGAAATCTTCCTTGGTCTCTTTGTCTTTTTCGGGATTTTTCTTTCCCTTCTTCCGCTTAGCTTTGTAGCCCGCGATATCATCTCTCTTGATGTCATCGTTAAAATGACATTCAGCGTTGGTGTGGGATGAGCCCCCATTAGCGTCCAAATGATGCACACATGGGTTATTGGCGATGTCGGGCCAAGTGTAGGTTTTGCCTGGTTGTTGCTCTCCTCTACCTTGGACCCTTGATCTCCCACGGCCACGCCCGTGACCTCCGCCACGTCCTCCTCGTCCTCCAGACCCGGAAACAGTAGTGACTACCGCTGTCTCCGCGTTGGGTTTTTCTTCCAAGGTATTTTTGCGCTTCTGAGCTTGTTGCTTTGGTTGTTTTGTCGACTGAGGCACAACCAGGACATTGAGTAATCCCTCTGCATCGTCATCAACATCTGCATACTTGCTCGCTGTTTTTATCATTTCTCCCAGATCAGTAACCTTGTCACACTTCAAGCGATGGCGCAGTAAACCAGTTGGGAGACCTGCGATGAAAGCTTCAATCGCAGTTTGATCGTTTACTCCTTCGCAAGAGTTCTTGGTGTCAATCCATCGTCCGAGGTAATCCCGGCAAGTTTCTCTGGCTTTCTGGGTGCAACACTGTAGGTCTCCAACCGTACAGGGCCTCCGATATGTGCCTTCGAAATTCCGAAAGAACGCACTTTGTAAATCATACCAGTTGTGGATGGTGTTCGCTGGAAGCTCATTGAGCCATGATCATGCCGTCTTCCTCAGCATGAGTGGGAGATATGGGTAGCGACCAGGCTGTTTTCGCCTTTGGCGATGCAGCAAGCTTGGAAGAAATCTTGTAACCAGGTGTCTGGCCGAGCAATGCCGTCGTAGGCTTGAATATGTCTCGAGATAGCAAATCCTTCCGGGAACCTTGTAGCTCTGATGCATGGTCCGAAGCACTTTGGGCCCACATACACGTCATCGTTTTTGTGGCGCCGAGCCTCTATGTTGGAGTTGATCCTATGCCTTGCGCCGTTCGGGGATAGGGATCGTCCCGAATGCCGGCTGTGGCTGCGGTGCCTTGGAGCCGGACTTCGGCTTTTGCCACCACCTCCTCCGCCATGTCCTCCTTGACCTCTGTGGGGGCCGTTGTGATAACTGTGTGGTGGAGAGGGTGGTGCAGTGGGGTAGTTTCCGGCCTCCGTCCGGAATGTCATTATTCCGATTCCGGGGAGGGTCTTGACTACGACGAGCCCCCTGCCGGCTTGTACCTGCATGGTTTCCGTCGTTCCTTCATCCGTCGTTCCCACCATAGTGAGGCTCAGCTGGACGGTTCTCATGTCTAGGAGGCGGCATTCTCTGACGATCCTCCTCCCGACGTTTCTCTTTATCTTCTCCCCTTCGATCCTTAGATTCTCGTCGGGGAGGACTCGTCGGATTCAGGGCAGCGATGGCGTCTTTCTCGGCCGCTGGTGCGACATTGCCCCAACCGCGTGTGGTTTTGTGATGCTGTCTTGAATATCCAGTTCTCGAATAATTGTCTTCCCGTCGTTCGGGGCGATAATACTGCTCCGGAACGTAACGTGGTCTTACGCCAGCCCATGCCGGATCCGTGCGACATTGGTCAGCATCTGAGACCAGTTTTTAACTTCCGGACAGGGCGACCTTTTGCTTCTCCAGTCCCTTGTTGAGTAGCTTGATACCCAAATGGATCTCCTCTGGTCCTGGATTAGCCGATAGAATTTCTCGGGCTGCCACGGTATTTTGTACTGGTGTTGGGTATATCCAATCTCCGTTGCTATCTTTCCGTGGCTTCCCCATCTCATCTCCAAAAAGGACGGCCCAGACACATGGGAATTGGTTGTCATCTATGTGACGCTTTCGTGTCTTCTGATGCAGACGAGACATGTACTCCTTGTTCGACATGCGTTTCTTCTCCACCTCAATGTTTTTGGCTTCATCGAGGAGTTGTTGACGACGCGCTTCTAGGGCTTGCGCCCTTTCATCCAGCTCATCTGCAGTAAGTTCTGCAGCTGTAGGGATAGGTGTGGTTAATGCGGCATCGATGAGTTTATGTGCACCTTCAGTGATCACGTGTCCATCCATCGATGCTTCTTTTTTTAGCTCGTCTAGGATAAGTGCTCCATCCGAGTCTTCTTCGTATTCCTCAGCAATCACCTCCTCTGTCAGAGGGTCTTTTGCCAGGGTCTTGTTTTTCTTGTTCTTCTTCTTTGCCTTCTTGGTAGCGCCGGTAGCAAAGACGGCTTTGGGTCTGTTTCCTGGAGTCAAGCTCTGATCGGTACTTTTGGACATCTGGACTTCGGGATTATCTCCGACATCCATGTCATCCTGCGCTTTGGGAGAGTGTTCCCCGGATCCTTCATCCATGGCTTCTCCTTCTTCTGCAGCTTTGGAGTTGTACTCCTCTTCATATTCCACGGAGAACTTTCGGAAATCTGCTGACGTCATCGACTCATCCGAGGATGCGGGTACGTCGGCGTTTGTTCCAATTGCCTCTAGCACTGAGTCGGTGTTTTCTCCAGCATCGGCAGAGCCGGATCCGGATCCCACGTATCCTACAAAGTGCGACGCGTGCTTCCTGAGGTACCCGCGGCTTTGACGATCAGCCATATCGAAACTTTTGATGGTCTCGAGGATTGCATCTGCGCTTTCGCCTTGCAGTATCATATTTTTTAGTGTGTACCTTAGGAAAGGCCTGTCTGTTCCGGCATCATCAGAGCCAGAATCAGTGTCGTTATGATCCTCCTAGATTTCGACTTCCACGGGTGGGTCGATCTGGGATTCGGCTCCTCCGGGGAGATCCACTCCAGATTCGACGTTGACCGCTAGGTCTTCTTCAGGTTTGGGTTTCTCCACTATCTCCACAACTGGTGTGGGCTGGGTGGGATTAGGGTTTTCTGAGATCCGAAACTCTGCCGCCTCCGCGGACAAAGGAGACCCAGAAAATTCTTCTGCCTCTATCATCACCGCTGGGGTGGGGTGGGCAGGTTCAGCGAAACCGATGTAAACATCGATCTCGCCAAAAGACATGATTGTGTAGGCAGTCACGGCCTCCTTTGCCGGAATCCAAGTCTCGTCGAGAACGATGAGAGGGATGTCGCTGGTGTAGAGGATGCGACCGACGGTGATGGTCTCGCCGATTCCGATTCTTGCAGATTCCGCTCGGAACACAGATCCGAAGCTCACTTGCCCCACGGTGGGCGCCAACTATCGTCGGATTGATGACAAGTACGCCATGAGGGGGTCCTCGAGGCGTGCAGAAGAGAGGGGGGGTGAGACGTACGGTATTCCGGGACGGTGAGCACACAAGTTTACCTAGGTTCGAATCCACCGGCTTTGGATGGATCCTACTCCTGCTAGCAATCCAGTAATACGGCAGAGCCGGAATATGGGTTACAAGGGTTTCGCCTGTGCGAGTTGAGGGTCTAAAGTATTGGGTGTTATCTGGTGCCCTAAAGGCTCTCCCTAGGATGGCTTATATAGATATCCGGCCTAGGGTTTATAGGAGAGGTCTATCCGGCTACGACTAAGAGTTTGTTACAGAGTACATCTTGAACTACAAGTAACATTATGGGCCTAAGTCGGTAAGTCTTCTGAGCCTTCTTGTAGTCGGATTGGACTCCGTCTTCTCTCCCTGACTGGGCCGCCCGTGAAGCAAAGCTCTAACCCGAAGTGGGCCACCCTGGTCAATGAGGAACTGTGAGGATACCAGGAAAGTATATCCCCAACACACGCCTCGACACCGACGCGCCTCGTCCCAGCCCCTCGACTAGGACCTCCGCTGCTAGGAGCGCCCCCGCAATTGCCTGCGTGTGTCCCCAACGGTGGTCACCTCCATGTTGCTCTCTGCTGCTCTGATAGGGTCCCTGTTCCACTGCTTGAGGTCGACACCCGTCCGCTACTTCCCGGCCGCAAGGTACTTGAGGTAATGCTCAAGCGGGACATGCTCTCCTTGCAGCATACAGGCAGCCTCAATCTGCTGCCCTGGAACTTTGTCGCTGGAACGTTGCTTTCGCTCATCACGTTGGTTGCTGTCCCGGTGCTCCACTTGTTTCCAATGCAGCTATAGCCTGAAGTGTTCTCTGATGGTGCCTATGCGGGAAGTGAAGCTACTGGCTAGGATTGTTGATGAGACTTTGGTGGTAGTGCCAAAGACTGAGGCCAATAGCTGCGTCTCAAGTTCCTCCTTGGAAAAAGACATCGAGAAGATCTTCGTCAGGGCGTGATGTATCCGAAGCCTCCATCATGGAACCGAGGAGCGCCGTCACGAGACGCTGGGATCTGCTTCACGGATCCGGTGACCCTAGCACCTCATGAACTTCTCGGACCCCAAGTCTGTACCCGAAGATGGCCTACCCGAAGCGACAAGATCTCTACCCGGAACGCCAAGTTCTCCCTCGCAAATCCGATCTCGGAGCCCGGAGACCGAACCCCAGACCCCCGGAACCCAAGATCTTCTGAACCCAGATGTGTGAACCTTTTTCCCGAGCCCCTATTTTATAAATGCTATATATAAAAATTATTGCATATTAATTGTTCATGCATGCATATCTGTGTGTGGTTTAGGGCATTATGCCGATTCACCTCATAATTAAATATGGAGTGTTTATGCGGGATATCTTCGTCTCATTCCGGACTCCATTTTAATTGGTGTAGCAAACTGATGCCATGTTTTGCCCTATTAATACAACATTTAAATTGCGGGGTAGTTAAATAACTTGAACCGTTTAATTAATTGTCGGGACCCAGGTTCCGCTTAATACTGCCTAATTGCACCGCATCTGCATCATATCATAATCATGCCGGATCTTCTGCCGTAGTATTAAATATTGCATCCGGTGTTTCTTGTAATGTTTGCTTCTTCGCGGATTAGGCCGATGAGTTGATGCGAGTACCGACAAGTTCTCTGGATATGAACCTTCGGCAGTGTTTCCCAGGCGAGCATTCTCCCCCTTTCTACCTATTTTGCTTTTATAGTCTTTATTTCCTCCTGTTGATCTATTGCTATCCGTGTTGTGATACTTTAGTTTCCGTGCACCATTTATATTCCCTGCAACCTCTATATTGCCTTGGACACATCCTATTGCCTGTTGTTTGATAGATAATCGGCCTTGCAAGTCGTAGTTGCTTGCTTCTGTGTTGCTTCGCTTCGTTGTCGTTCCACCGTTGACGGCAAGTTGGCACATGATAAATGGTGGAGATGCTTAATGGTGAAGATGATCATGACTTTAAATACAACTATTAAAATGCTAGATATAACTAATGCAGAGGCATCAGTGGGCAATAGATGTTATTTGGTTCTTCCACGCTCACTTGTGTCCCGTAGGACCCCGAGTACTTGATACCTGTTCCTTGACTATTCGCACTATCCACATCCGGGAGGCTTTATGGACCCTCCTGAGCCAGAGATTGATTCATTTCTATTTCTTGGGGCCACAAGTAGTTTGGGGCTTTATTACTATCCTGTACTTATGCCATGTTTTACTGTTTTATTTAAGATTGTGCGTGGAGCACCTGTACTGTTTTGGCTCGCGCCATGTTTTCGCGGTATCGACAAGCCCTGTCACACTTTCGGGTTCCCAGTCGTTTACAGCCGTCGTCACAAACCCTGGGTCCGTTCCGGAGCCGACCAACTTCGTTGCGGGTAGCTTAGTGGAGTGCCCCCTGAAGTATTTTATGAATCCTGTGATCGCTTTGTCGTGAATGCCTCGTTGGGTTTTGAGTTGGTTTTTCCGAGGTTGATCGAGTGTGTGTTGCTATTTGTGCACCCCTGCAGGGTAAAACTTTCTAAAAGTCGTGTCCGCGGTTATGGACGACTTGGAGCACAGTATCTCGATCATAGACAAGCATAACTAAAGTAGTGCTATAAACTTGACTTAATATATGACTAGTAATCAGATTCAACTATAACGGAATGGATATTAAAAATGCCAACAACTGGTGGATCTGGGTTGTTTTGTGACATGCTATACCTGCCTAGTAAGTATTGCAACTCCAATGGAATGTGATAATAGTGTCAACAACTGTTGGGTTTGGGATTCCTCAGGACAATTATATCTGACTAGTAAATGTTCCAACTACAATGGAATGGTGATTAAAAACTGCCCACTACTTATGCTATCAGGATAACTCATGCTATCTATATCTGACTAGTAAGTGCTTCAACTATAATCGAATGAATAAAACTGCCGACTATGTGAGTTCCTCGGTTTGACTTCCTCGTTTGGTCTCGAGGGGGAATACTAGGATGGGTATGTTTGGTGTTAGTATCAGGTTGGATCCGAATAGGTCTTTCTTATCCCTCTCTAATAGCCGCCAGTCTTACTGAGTCTCTATAGGTTGTTTAGTGCTGCTGCGCTGCCGCTTCAGTCCACCACACCTATGTAGGCGAGAGCCGCCGAATTCTAGCCTCGCCGTGTACTGGCCTCAGTACTGACGCTCCTCTTTTTCCTTTGCCCTTTGTCGGCACCCCTATTGTTTTAGCAGGTTTGAGCTCAACGTCGTTAGCAGGGTTACCCTTCCGGCTTGGCCTGGGCAGGGTTATGGACGCCATTGGTTATTCTTCAGGTCTCTTAGCCCCATTTGCATCTTGTCCATAGTCGGACGCTCTATCGTTTTCAAGGTGATTTGGATCTCTGTACTGTATATCGGTATTCTTGACTCATGGAGTCGTGTTGTATATATATCTGTTCTGTGGGTCCCATCGAGGACTGTTGTGTAATGGTATTACTTTGTTTTTCCACCCGCACGAAAGTGCTTGGTGGGCGTCCTTGAATCGTTTCTATGCGGGTTTGGCGGAAAGGGCTAAAACTTGCATATGGCCGATTTGAGGGTGTTACAGAGTGGTATCAGAGCTCAGCAGTTGCGATACCCCACAAGTCCAGCCTGTAGGATAACCTAGATAACGGCCGAAGTAGAGTGTCAAAACTATTTTGCAAAATCGGTTGGATAGATCTGATTAGGTCTGCTTTTACTCCTTACCCTCTGCTATTCTCCTCTTATCTCTGTGTGTTTTGAATCTACCCTCTCCCCTTTCTTCGAGTCCAGGAATTCTCGTGGTTGGGTTTTCGTCGTACCTTCAGGGTTTCGCATCGTCCTTTGGTAATGGTGCATCTACCTTCTGGTCTTCATGCTATCTGAGGAATCCTTCATCTGTTGGACTTCTCTCTGTTCCTTCTTGTGCCTTCTGGTGTTTTCCGACATGACGACATCATCTACGCCAGATCCGATGCAGAGTCTGCATCACTCTTTTGTTCCCGAACCTCGCTTGTCGAGATCTTCAGTCTGATTCCGAGAGTTGGTTGCATAATTCTCCTATTCATGTACAGAGTAATGGTTTGGGTGCGCGATGGACTGATCACCATCCGACTACTCTTATCATTCGCTTTTGTATATTGAATCGGTGGATCCAGCAATTTTACTCCGTCCATAGAAGCTAGAGGTGGCTTTTTTTGTTGATACCTCTACCTTCGCCCTTTGTTCCCGGCGTGTTCTCTCGATGATCACAGACAATGACCTCTTGTTAGTGGTGTCACGAGGATCTACACGAAGCGAGAAGATTCAGATCGCCGACCTCCTTCCCGGTACCACGAGGCGGATCTCGAGGGCGAGATCCCTTGTTAGTGGTGTCGAATTGTGGCATCCCGCTAAAACCACTACTAGAAAATCGCGGTGTTTTGTGCATTGCATCATCATGACCGCATGCTCATGTCATCATGACACATTGCATTTGAGCATCGTCATCATCATGCATGGTTTTGTCTAAAACTATATTTCGAAAAGTCTGGTTTTGTTTTCTAAATGCCCCGTCTTTTATTCAAACTATAAAACCCGGGCTTATCCGGAATATTTCGTTTTGTCTACAAACGGTTTGCCAAAGCCTGGTTTTAATAAATAAAATGTTTAGATTATTTTTGGGAGGCAGCCAGCCAGGCCCGAAAGCCCAGCCGGCCACCTCCAGATAAAACCTAGTCTAGCCTAACCCTAATCCCCATCCCCTACCCTAATCACACCCTCCCAGCCGCTTCCTCCCACGCGCGCAGCAGCCGTCGCCACCTGCCGCTGCCGCTGCAGCCGGGCCCCACCCAATCGCCACAGCGGCGCACCCAGCTCTCGACCACCTCGGTCTCTCCGCCCGCGCGCCAGCTCCCGCACGCGATTTCGTGCCCCCACTGCCTTTTTCCTTCTGCGCGCGCCTTCCTTTTCTCCCGCCCGCTCCCCACCACCCATCTCCCGCTCGACCCGGCCCCACTAGCAGACACGCTCCTCACGCGTCGTAGACGCCACCTACCCCAGTAGACGCGCCCTCTCTCGCCCAGGCGCCCACCTGCACGACGCCCAACCCACCTGGTCTCCGCCCGGTCCCACCTCCTTCCCCACCCGTCATGCACACTCGACCCCACCTCGGTTCCCCATCCCCAGCAGGCGCACGACCCCCCCATCGTTTTCCCCTTCTCCTCGCCCTCCTCACCTCGGTTGCTGGCTGCCGCTAGGCCCTGCGTGCCCTCTGCGCTGCCGCCTACAGGATCTCGTCGTCCCTTCTCTTCCGCCTGCAAGCTTCTGCGCCCGTCTCTGCCTGCCACCATCGTCTGCGCCGTGGCTAGCAGTCCGCCGCCGCCTCAACGTCTTCCGCCGCCGTGAGTCAGGCGAGCCGCCCCGAGACTCCTCTGCCATGACCCCACCGCCCTCGCGAGATCTCCTCGCTGTCCACCTCCTCGAGCCGACCAGGCTCTTCCCCACCCTGCTGAGCACGCCTACCTCGCCTTGGTGCTCGCCCCCTTGTCCTCGGCCTCGAGGTCGCCAAGACCGACACCTCCGCCCCGGTTCGCTTCTGTGAGCCGCGCTCCCGCGCATGCCTCGACGCCGACGCGCCTCGTCCCAGCCCCTCGGCTAGGACCTCCACTGCCAGGCGCGCCCCTACAATCGCCTGCGCGTGTCCCCAACGGTGGTCACCTCCATGTTGCTCTCTGCTGCTCCGATAGGGTCCCTGTTCCACTGCGTGAGGTCGACGCCCGCCCGCTACTTCCCGGCCGCAAGGTACTCGAGGTAATGCTCAAGCGGGACATGCTCTCCTTGCAGCGTATAGGCGGCCTCAATCTGCCGCCCTAGAACTTTGTCGCTGGAACGTTGCTTTCGCTCATCACATTGGTTGCTGTCCCGGTGCTCCACTTGTTTCCAATGCAGCTATAGCCTGAAGTGTTCTCTGATGGTGCCTATGAGGGAAGTGAAGCTACTGCCTGGGCTTGTTGATGAGACTTTGGTGGTAGTGCCAAAGATCGAGGCCAATAGCTGAATCTCAAGTTCCACCTTGGAAAAAGACATCGACAAGATCTTCGTCAGGGCGTGATGTATCCGAAGCCACCATCATGGAACCGAGGAGCACCGTCACGAGACGTCGGGATCTGCTTCATGGATCCGGTAACCCTAGCACCTCATGACCTTCTCGGACCCCAAGTCTGTACCCGAAGATGGCCTACCCAAAGCGACAAGATCTCTACCCGGAACGCCAAGTTCTCCCACGCAAATCTGATCCCGGAGCCCCGAGACCGAACCTTGGACCCCCGGAACCCAAGATCTTCCGAACCCAGATGTGTGAACCTTTTTCTCGAGCCCCTATTTTATAAATGCTATATATAAAACTTGTTGCATATTAATTGTTCATGCATGCATATCTGTCTGTGGTTTGGGGCATTATGCCGATTCACCTCATAATTAAATATGGAGTGTTTATGCGGGATATCTTCGTCTCATTCCGGACTCCATTTTAATTGGTGTAGCGAACCGATGGCATGTTTCGCCCTGTTAATACAACATTTAAATTGCGGGGTATTTAAATAACTTGAACCGTGTAATTAATTTTCGGGACCCCGGTTCCGCTTAATACTGCCTAATTGCACCGCATCTGCATCATATCGTAATCATGCCGGATCTTCTGCCGTAGTATTAAATATTGCATCCGGTGTTTCTTCTAGTGTTTTCTTCTTCGTGGATTAGGCCGATGAGTTGATGCGAGTACCGACAAGTTCTCCGGATATGAACCTTCGGCAGTGTTTCCTAGGCGAGCATTCTCCCTCTTTCTACCTATTTTGCTTTTATAGTCTTTATTTCCTCCTGTTGATCTATTGCTATCCGTGTCGCGATGCTTTAGTTTCCGTGCACCATTTATATTCCCTGCAGCCTCTATATTGCCTTGGACACATCCTATTGCCTGTTGTTTGATAGATAGTCGGCCTTGCGAGTCGTAGTTGCTTCGCTTCTGTGTTGCTTCGCTTCGTTGTCGTTCCACCATTGACGGAAAGTTGGCACATGATAAATGGTGGAGATGCTTAATGGTGAAGATGATCATGACTTTAAATACAACTATTAAAATGCTAGATATAACTAATGCAGAGGCATCGGTGGGCAATAGATGTTATTTGGTTCTTCCACGCTCACTTGTGTCTCGTAGGACCCCGAGTACTTGATACCTGTTCCTTGACTATTCGCACTATCCACATCCGGGAGGCCTTATGGACCCCCCTGAGCTAGAGCTTGATTCATTTCTATTTCTTGGGGCCACAAGTAGTTTGGGGATTTATTACTATCCTGTACTTATGCCATGTTTTACTGCTTTATTTAAGATTGTGCGTGGAGCACCTGTACTATTTTGGATCGCGCCATGTTTTCGCGGTATTGACAAGCCTAGTCACACTTTTAGGTTCCCAGTCGTTTACAACCGTCGTCGCAAACCCTGGGTCCGTTCCGGAGCCGGCCAACTTCGTTGCGGGTAGCTTAGTGGAGTGCCCCCTGAAATATTTTATGAATCCTGTGATCGCTTTGTCGTGAATGCCTCGTTGGGTTTTGAGTTGGTTTTTCCGAGGTTGATCAAGTGTGTGTTGCTATTTGTGCACCCCTGCAGGGTAAAACTTTCTAAAAGCCGTGTCCACGGTTATGGACGACTTGGAGCACAGTATCTCGATCATAGACAAGCATAACTAAAGTAGTGCTATAAACTTGACTTAATATATGACTAGTAATCAGATTCAACTATAACGGAATGGATATTAAAAATGCCAACAGCTGGTGGATCTGGGTTGTTTTGTGACATGCTATACCTGCCTAGTAAGTATTGCAACTCCAATGGAATGTGATAAAAGTGTCAACAACTGTTGGGTTTGGGATTCCTCAGGACAATTATATCTGACTAGTAAATGTTCCAACTACAACGGAAGGGTGATTAAAAACTGCCCACTACTTATGCTATCAGGATAACTCATGCTATCTATATCTGACTAGTAAGTGCTTCAACTATAATCAAATGAATAAAACTTCCGACTATGTGAGTTCCTCGGTTTGACTTCCTCGTTTGGTCTTGAGGGGGACTACCAGGATGGGTATGTTTGGTGTTAGTATCAGGATGGATCCGAATAGGTCTTTCTTATCCCTCTCTAATAGCCGCCAGTCTTACTGAGTCTCTATAGGTTGTTTAGTGCTGCTGCGCTGCCGCTTCAGTCCACCACACCTATGTAGGCGAGAGCCGCCGAATCTAGCCTCGCCGTGTACTGGCCTCAGTACTGATGCTCCTCTTTTTCCTTTGCCCTTTGTTGGCACCCCTTTTGTTTTAGTAGGTTTGAGCTCGACGTCGTTAGCAGGGTTACCCTTCCGGCTTGGCCTGGGCAGGGTTATGGACGCCATTGGTTATTCTTCAGGGCTCTTAGCCCCATTTGCATCTTGTCCATAGTCAGACGCTCTATCATTTTCAAGGTGATTTGGATCTTTGTACTGTATATCGGTATTATTGACTCATGGAGTCGTGTTGTATATATATATATGTTCTGTGGGTCCCATCGAGGACTATTGTGTAATGGTATTACTTCGTTTTTCCACCCACACGAAAGTGCTTGGTGGGCGTCCTTGAATCGTTTCTATGCGGGTTTGGTGGAAAGGGCTAAAACTTGCATAGGGCCGATTCGAGGGTGTTACAGTTCTCTATGATACACATGTACTTACTATGACAAGAACTTACTAGTAACTAAACTCAAGTAGCATGAGGAGCGGCCCTCGTATTCAAGGGACATGAGATTGTCAACTTATACTTTGTCAAGCATATGCTCCATAGTTTGTTCACTTTAACCTTAATCACTTCAAGATGCTTATGATAGGGGCAATGAGAGCTGAAAGCTAATAAGTACCATAATTTTTGGAAGCTCTTTATGAGACTTGAATCCCTGCTTCCTTCTATGAAGGCCTTTCTTTTACTTTAATGTTGAGTCTCCATCTTCTATCTTTATGCACCTATTGAGAGAGAGCATAGTGGCCATTCTTAGTTTAATGTGCATTGTCCCAAAACTTGTTGATTTATTCATAACTTTGATATTGCTTGTTCTTAAACTATTTGTATCTAGTCATCCTTATGAACTTTGAAGGTGTCCTATGCATTTATGTTTTGCTACTCCATGAGGGACAAGCTGAATGCCACTATGCTATGTTTTCTATATGTGAAACAAACAAACATCTTTCAATGCATTGTTATTCAAGAACCTTTGTTTGTATCCATTCATGTTGCAGCATAGTTACTTTGTCTTATTGTTAGAACTTCATCTTTCATGCTCATGTTTAGAGTTCTTTGATCCTAGCTTTCAGGCTTTGCAAATGGTTTGATCAAGATTGTGATGGTGCATTTCACCTCAAAAATTATTCTTTTTATCACTTACCTACTCGAGGATGAGCAGGAGTTAAGCTTGGGGATGTTGATACATTGTAAACGTATCTATAATTTTTGATGTTCCATGATTGTTTTATATCTACTTTCTTATGTTTTGTCCACACTTTGGAGTGTTTTTATACATTTTGTGGAACTAAGATATTAACAAGATGCCACAGTGCCAGTTGCCTTTTTTCTGCTATTTTTGGTTTCAGAAAAGCTGGAAAAAAATATTCTCGGAATTGGACCTGACAAAAACCAAAGTCGATATTTTACCGGAAGACTCACGGAGCCAGAAGACGAGACAGAGAGGGGCCAAGGGATGGCCACACCATGTGGTGGCACGGGCCCCCTGGCCACCAGGTGGTGTGGGCCCCTGGTCCATCCTCTGACATTGCCCCTTCGCCTATAAGAAGCCTCCCGTTGAGAAAACCCTAAATAATCCAGCCTCCAGCCACGAAAAGTTCCGCAGCACCGCCGCCACCGAAGGGGAGATTCGGGGGATAGAAGTCTCTGTTCCAGCACCCTGCCGGGACGGGGAAGTGCCCTCAGAGCCATCTCCATCGATCTCCACCACCATCTCCATCGCCGTTGCTGATTCCCATGATGAGGAGGGAGTAGTTCTCTCTCGAGGCTAAGGGTTCTACCGGTAGCTATGTGTTCATCTCTCTCCCTATGCATGATCATATTGTGATCATGAGCTTTGTAATCAAGTAGATCTACCTTGCTACTCAAGTGCTTCAATAGATCTCTGGCTCTCCCCACGTGTGTGAAAGTGATAGTGTGCACTCCATGGTGGCACTTAGGCTAGAGATTACAAATACTTGTTATGAGTTATATTTGGAGTTGGATGTCTCTATGAAATTGTGGTGTTTGTTGGAACCATCTAGCGCTCAAGGTGATAGTGAGGGGTTATCTAGATGGGGAAAGCGAACTTTGAGGAGTGCTGTTATAGCCCTACCATGGATTAGAGTGTCCAACCGGAGAGTAGTTCAGAGTAGTATCATGAAGAGAAGATATTTATATGAGAGTGTTTGTAACATCTCAATTTCAGCAAACCCTGATTAGTTGTCCAGAATGCAAAAATCTGGGGGAGCAAAAACTTTTTCCTGTTCATTGGTGCACTGTTTGCTTGTTGTCTGTTTGTGCTTGTGCATGTGAGTGTATACCATATGATACTCCTTACCTCAACACCAGTTGACAGAAGCTACTTCCCAAAACTGTCTTGGCTTAATTTTCCATATTCTCAAATGTTCTGGCATATCAAAACCTGAGCCAAGATGCTTATGTAACCAAAACTATTTTAGTAGCTTCTATTGACAAAACTATGGAGACATATATAACATAATCTCTTTATGTTTTCAAGACAGAACCTTCAACTACTCTCACCTCTAGGATCTCCAAAACCTTTTAGTAAGCTTTTGAATTCTACTCTTGGTAGAGATACCAAGGACTCTCATCCTATTCAAAATCCAACCCCTTCAAAATGCATCAACCTTACCTCAAGCTAGGCTGGATGGTAACCCTAGTAGTAGTTGATTTGTTTGTAAGATGAGTTGTCTTGATCTGCTGCTTGTTTTGTTTGCTTAGGAGATAGTATGAGCTACTCTAGGAGCTCATCACTAGGATCAAGATGTTTCCAAATCACCACACCCTAAGCAAGAATACAAAGCTGAATCCATTCTCTAGCCACCAGGTGATCATCTAAAACCCTTAACTAGATCAATTCTGCAGTGATCCATTCCAGAAGTCTCCAAGTCAATGAAGACCAATATCAAGCATGGATCCCTTATACTCAATCTAATCTTCAACATCATCCACTTGATGATGCTTTGGTACCTTGCAACCCATCAAAATCATCACCACCCACATTCTAGTCAAAAACCCTCAATCTACCAAATTTGGCTGTGGAAAACTATTTCCAACATCACCTTTTTGAATGCCTCCCTTTCTCAACCCTTATGCATTTTTGAAAATGCATCTAAAACATATTGTTAACCATCCTAAGTACTACCAAGTCCCACTCTTGCCCTTGGTTATATCATCCTCCAACCTACTTGTTCCTGATGGTTTTGCAGGCAAGAAAATAACTATTCCTGCAAATCTAGTCATCATGCCTACTTTGACAGAAGCTCACACCATCATCCAACCAGCTATGGACCAACTCTCTTCATGGTTGTGTTCTACTCATATAGGTCTAGCAATATCTACTTCACTTGCTCCAAGTGGATCTTTGTGCTTCTTAAACCCACAAGGTTTTG
The DNA here is from genome assembly GCA_916181665.1 of Avena sativa. Classification (NCBI taxonomy): domain Eukaryota; kingdom Viridiplantae; phylum Streptophyta; class Magnoliopsida; order Poales; family Poaceae; genus Avena; species Avena sativa. The sequence goes on along the minus strand of OV702292.1, from coordinate 133,892,972 downwards.
AAGGCTAATTGATAATCTTCTTTGGCAGGCTTATTTTATTCAAAGTTTGAAATCAATTCTTGGGGAACTCAAACAAGATCAAGCCCAAAACTCTATACCATGTTGATGTACATCACTTGGTCTATCCATCCATATACCCCATGCCCAAAGGGTAGATCTAGACTCCAAGATACAACCATGTTTTGATGGTATGAAATTAACATCACCCTAGATTCTCAACTCCTTGTTTTTCCATCTAATTCAAGTTGGATTTCCAATTCCGAAGGTTGCAAATGCTTGATACACCTTTTCTACTCATCTACCTTGATCACCAAGATTTATCAAATATTATCCATAATTATTATGGCTCCAAATCTAATAAATCTCTCTAATAGTCAAAATCTCCAAAACTCCTTTCCCAAAGGAAAGTTTGGTTTTGCCAAAACACTTCCCTAAATTTTGGCTCAATTGAGTCCTACATATCATATCCTATCACCTCAATTCAAAAATAAATATTTTTGAAGAGCTCTATTATTTCTTTTTGTCCATTTTCTTAAATGGCAGGAATGGAATAATAATTGTTTTAAATACTTTTAAGCCTCAATAAATCTTGGGAAAATTCCCCTAAGTGTGTATTCACATTTGGGACCCTCTCCAACCAAAAACCAACCTTTCCCAATGGAAAATTATCAAATGATCTTGTAGAAACTACTTCTGTACTTTTTGAATAAATAATTGTAAGTGGAATTAAAATCCTCAGAAAAATCCCAAATAATTCCTGGATATCTACCTTGACCTCATATATCTACCAGTACCATCCTCCCACCTTGTCCTATGCAAAATTTTGAACCTCCTTTCACAATCACCTATTTACTCAGTTTAGCAAACCTAGCTAACATTGAGCTAAATCAAGATCAAACCATCACCACCACTTGTCAAGCACTCCTATCCAGCCACCATGACACCCCTGGTCGTGATCCCTGTAGCACTACACTGTAGCAAGGCCATCCTTTTGTCTTTAGCTCTTGGAGCAAGAGTGAGAGAGAGAACAAATAAATGTCATATCTTGTAAAATCTTCACAGCAGCTGCAGCACACCCCCTCTCCCTCTCTAGTTAATACATGACCCCACTTCCCTCCCCTCTGCACCAATGAGAGCCACCTAGCTCTCCCTAGCCCTCTCCCCCTCCCCTCTTTTCTTTCACCCAAGGTAAAAAGGGGTGGAGCACCCAAGGCTCCTAGGGCAGAGACACCGCCCCTTCTCTGGTCCTTGGCACCACACCACCCTCTCCACTGCCTCCCTTGATGAATCAGAGGCCCAGCTCCTCCCCAGCTCGAGGGTGAGCTCGGTCCATCATGGACGACCACCTCACTAGATAAAAGGGCACAGGTTGCTCCAGCCCTCACTTCGCCCCATCACAATCCCCTGCCTCACTCCTCCCGTTCCCCAGACGCTTGGGAACCCTCTCCCCCTCTATCGTCTTGGGCAACCGAAGAGAGCTTTTGGTGCTGCCAGCTCTTCGTCAATGGTACTGCTCGCTCCGCCACCCCTCTCCTTCTCTACCGGCATGGTTTACTTCTCCTTCTCCGGATCTACACCCCCGTGCCCTCTATTTGTCCTAGGTACGCCGGAGGTCGTCGCCTCAACCCCATGGCCGATCTGGAGCTCCTCCCTCCAACCAGAGCTCTCGAGCCCCAGATCCACCGCATGCCCACCTCACACCCTCCCCAGGACCACCGTGTGTGAACGAACCTGTCCCCGGCGGCCTGCATGCACCCCTGGGAGTGCCCCAACGGGTACCCGAGTGTGCTCCGCCGGCGAGATGCGTGACCCTCGCCTCCGCGGCCTAACCGCTCGGTGTCGACCATCCTTGAGCTCACCGTCGCACGCCGCTCCTCTTCCGCCACACCCCGGTCACCAGCAAGGCCTCTGGTGAGCACACCGACCCTCACTTGCCCAGCTAGGGTTCAATTTCTGTCTCCCGCGGCCAGAGGAAGAAGACAGAGGAGAGCCATCCATCGCAACTAGATCTGACACTCCACCTTGCAGGATACCTCTTCAGGGCGGTGTGTCACTGACCACTAGGCCCCGCTCAGCAGGATTCAAATCCCGCCTCCGCCTAGTGCCTACCCAGGGTGGGCCAAATGTTTCCCCCGCGGCCTGTTTCCCTCCTAGATCAAGCCCAGTAAGCCCTATCCTCTTTCCTTTTTGTTTTTATTCCAGATCTGGTGGTTTAACAGTTTGGAATAAATGACAAATAAATATAAATATTTCTAGAAATTTCCCCCCAAAAATTTCTAAAGATCCCTAGGTTTGTCCTACAACGTGTCGACCAAAAGTTTGATCAAAATAGTTTCTATCTTTACCCCAATAAAAATAATGCCAAAAGGTATCCTCATCACTAAATATTTTTCTCAGGAAGATTTACATCTCCAATTGAGGATAACCAAAGCTCTATTGCAAGGTATTTTATATACCTGTCATCTAGCACAGGTCCTATGCCAAGGTGAACAATAGTGTGCCCATAGCAAAAATAACGAAAACAGAGACTTTCTTCCTTTATAAAATTCTCTAGGTCAAACCAAATGAGGTATTGATCTATTTCCAACTCTCATGGATGTGCCTTATCAAAATCTATCAAACCCCAGCAGATTAGATTTTATTGAGCTCTGGTTGAATTATAGTAAATTAAACTATTTTGTGTACCCCTTTTTCAGTAAATAAATCACTCCAGGAGTTTGACAACTCCAAAATGAGTGAATCCAATTCCTAAAGAAAGGTATTCTGAATACCTACAATGTGTCTTTGGAATAAAATCAAGATCTACTATATATTTAATCTGGTGAAAAAGACAAGTTGTCTACAGAATTGCCTTTAGGAATTTCCTGAGGGCATTCTGGTAATTATTTTGGCATGATTCCAACTCTCTGTTAACAAGTACACCAAACCTTACCTAACCACCCAAAGAAATAATTTTTGGACATACCGAACATTTCTGGTGATTTATCTCCTAAAACTAGAGTTTTTTCCACTAGAAAATTCTTTATAAATCAATGGAAATTGCTAATTTGGTGAAACCACTTTTGTTGGTTTCATATTATCACTACCTATCTGATGGTATCATTTATATACAAAGGTATCCTACAGAACTTGGACCTTGTAAATAACCCCTTAAGTAGTAGTTTGGGCATCCAAATCACTAAAGAAAACCCACAAAGGCATTTCAAGTATTTCCACTTGTGTAGAAGCCAACCACTCAAAACCTACTGATTTGTAAACTTGTATTGTTCATTGTTTGATGTAGGTATTGTTGCTTGTATACCCTGTGTTGATTGTGCTCTTGCTTGTTTACATGTGTGCTCCCTGATGATGATAGTTGCGATTATATCGGAGAGCAGAAGAAAATGGTTATTATTGTATATTATTGGGTATTCTAAGAAGAAGTCCAGGGACATATTGCCATATTGCTGATCCTCAGGCAAGCCACCTTCTTGCTCATAAGCCTTGTCCTACTGTTTTACTTATGCATGTTTTATCTACTATTTATGAAACTGCATTGTTTTTTTATATGTTAATGTATATATGGTAGTGGTTTGGATCCTCCGAACTATTACACTTCTGTACTATTAAGTACAACCCCCTTGGTGACACCTACTTGTCCCTAGTAGAATAGATGTTTTAATACACTATACCCCTTTGGAGACCCCGATTTAGCCGAAGCAAAGCTAGAGGATGGGAAGACCCCGGAAAAAGTTTTACCAAACGTTTTATGATAAAACCTTGGTGAGGTGGGACCTCTCAAGAGATGTTGAGAAAGAAAAAGGTTTTGTTTTACAAAAATGCTAGAGGAAAACCGGAGGAAAAAGGTTTACGAAACACACCCGGTTCTTTGCAGTTTTGCCAGAACAATTAACCTGTGCAACCACATTACTCTGGAATGGGACAGGGCTGGATTTGATATTTGTCTATTCTGGTATAAGCTGCCTCGCAACTACTACAGGGGATCACGATCCCTGGAGGATGGGTCTTCTCTGGACAAACGGTCCATGTGGGACATCGACCAGGAGAAGGAACGAAGGGTTTGCGGACCTCCACGCGTTACTATGAGCCCCTCATTGAAAGCACACACTCGATAAGTGGAAAAAGCGCTCCGGTTGGTCCTAGGCACCTGGCGTCCCGGTTTTGAGGGGAACAACACTCATAGGGTAGGCACTTATATTGGAGTGGGCATCCGGAGAGTCTTGATCGGTTACTCGACCCACGATAAGTGAAGATTAGGGTAGTGTACCCGGATGGTGTGGGTAAAGTGTATAACCCCTGCAGAGTGTAAATCTATTCGAATAGCCGCGTCCGCGATCATGGACGGTTGGGAAGGTTGCTATAGAGCGGTGCTAGTTTTGTTTTCAAATAGGATTTCAGAAAATAAATGGCTTTGGAAATGCTTTGACCATGGGATGGTCGTAAAGGAGAAAGGTTTTGACCATGGGATGGTCGGAAGGAGGAGAAAGGAGTTTGGTCGTGGGACGACCTGAAGACGGGAACAAATGGGTGCCCCAGTCCTGATATTTTCCAAAATGTTTCAAAAAGGTTTCCAAAATGTTTACAAAGGTCTTTCAACAAAGATATGTAGATGCTATATCTACAAGAGAAACTAATTGAGAAAAGAACCTCTCTTGGAGCCCTCCTACTACCACAGCCATAACGCAGATCCTCTTGTTATTACTATTATCTTAAGGTGGTTTGCGAGTACACTCAAAGTACTCATTGGCATTGTCCCTGGCTATTAACTTGGTCAGATATCAAGAAGAAGGTGAAGTGGACGACTATGCGAGCTAGGACGTTCTCCCAGTCAGTTGCCTGTAGGTTAAGGCATGGATCGGGCTCTATGCTTGATGAAGTTCCGCTGATGTTTATTGATGTAGCCATAATGGCACCTATGTAAGTCTTGTAATTCGGTATGTTTCGGATGTTGTAATGGTACTTGTCGGTTATGTGCCACGACTAAATGATCATGGGATCGTGGTTGTATGCATAACAGGGATTCTCTAAGGATTAATCCGGGGGCCCCACAGTGTTCACTAGCGAAAGTATGATCCCTAGGCCTTGTTTCTAAACATTGAAACATCGTTTGCAACTAGATCTGTTACATGTTTGCTTGCTTCCATCTTTATTTCAGATTGCCTTTAGTCTCTTCCTACCCGTCAAGCTCTCTTCTGGCACCGTTACCACTTATAATTATCCATACCACTTGGATTTTACTATCTCTTTGTCGAACTAGTGCACCTATACACCTGACAAGTGTATTGGGTGTGTTGGGGACACAAGAGACTTCTTGTATCTTGATTGCAGGGTTGCTTGAGAGGGATACCTTTGACCACTTCCTCCTTGAGTTCGATAAACCTTGGGTAATCCACTTAAGGGAAACTTGTTGCTGTTCTACAAACATCTGCACTTGGAGGCCCAACAACTGTCTACAAGAATAGAAGTGCGTAGACATCAGAGCTACCATTAGTACTATGGAGTCTTCGCACAACTCCAAACAACGCCACAGGTTACACCCCGTTCTCCATGGTACATGGCGTCGAGGCAGTACTACCTGCAGAAGTACGCTATAAGGCCCCAAGGGTCATGGTATACAACGAGTCTGACTCAACTGCTTCACTCAAAGACTCTGTTGACCTCCTCGACGAAGCATGCGAGATCACGACGGAATGATCGACGATCTATCAGCAGAGCCTCTGCAACTACCACAACCAATGGCTGTGAAGGAGATATGCCCTAGAGGAAAATAATAAATAGGTTTTTATTGTCATATCTCAATTAGTTTATAATAGCTTCATAGTGTGCTATAACTGTATCAAGTAGAAACATTGGTACAAGTGTGGTATGAAACAACCAAGTCCCTAGTTGCCTCTATTCATACTAGTTCATTGGTCATGATGATGATTTGGGTTTCAAGATCATGGGAATTTATGCCAATTGACAACGGGGTCATATCATTGGAGAATGATGTGATGGACATTCCTCGAAGGATTGCAACACGATCAAGTCATATAAGTTCATTGTTGCAACAGCAAAATATAGACTCCTTTTCCTTAGACCGTGAGCTCATATTACTCAATGTTTCTCGAGGCTGCTTTGACTGCATTAAACGTCATCTGGTAATACGGTGGCAATAATGGTGTATGTTGGGTATTCCAAAGGAACAATAGATGGCATGTGACTTCAAGACCGGAATTTGTTCACCCACATGATGGGTAAAGATACATACGACTGGCTTGGTGAGATTACATCCATAAATGTTGCAACATGTGACTCGGTCATGGGGATGTAATATCACGGTAACAAGAAAACATAACTTGTTGTTAACAAGATTGAACAAGGTATGGGATACCAATGATTAGATCTCGGACAAGTCGTATCAAGAAACAAAAGGAAATTGGATGCTACATTTACCAGTTAAAATGACATTGTCATTAGGAATGCATAGGGGTCACATGGACATCCCTGGTCCCTCTGTTGATCATTGATATAGATCATGTCTAGAACATTCTCGAGCCGTGAGGGGATACACTTAAGGGTACGATGAGAGCGATCATTCATAAGATGGGATCACAGTAGAGAAAGCCAGAGTTGTTCCGCGGAGAGATCCGAAATTGTTCGGAGAAAGAATAAAGGAAAAGACCGGAAAAGTATTTTCGGATAAATGGGAATTTAAATATACATTTATTATATGTTAATTATGAATTAATATATTTTAAATAATATTTAAATTAAGATTTATAAAAGGCAACTTTCATATTAGGCCAAAACCCCGGAGGGAATTAGGCTAAGAGAAAATCTGCAGGAAAAGAAAAGGGAAAAAGGAGACATCCCAGCCCACGTAGGCGGCGGATAGTATCCACCGCACGGGGCGTGCACCAGCTGGCCTCCACCGCAGCCAGGCCGGCTTGACCCAGCCCATGTGGGGCTCGCGGGGAGCCGCCTGGCGAGCTGCGCCACTGGGCCGCACCGGGACAAGCTGGCCCACCCGAGGCCGGGCAGCCGACGCCGCTGCCAGCGGGCGTGCTGGGATGCGCGGATGAGCCGTCCCACCTGGGCTGCTCGCTGCAGGCCACCACCAGGCGGGAGACTGGCAGGCGCGCGTTGGGTCGTGCCAAGGCCCACCCGGTCGCCCCTCCCAGGCTGCTGTCTACTATTTCCCTCTTACCAGTTAGGCTGGCTGGATTCGGCCCAACCAGCCAAGACGAAAATCCTGCAGTCTTTTCTTTTAGCTATTAGTCCCGCATGGCTTAGCCTTTAAGAAAGGCACACCCCCTTAGCCTATATAAAGGGGTGCCCATGGGTGGGATTAAATACACCAATATTTGGAGAAGTCCTTTGGTTGACTTCCTTCTTCCCTCTCTCTCTATACCTTGTGACCATAGCCCCAAGTCTGGGCTGTGCGAACAAGGCACACCCGCAGCACGCCGTTGCGCTGCAGGGATTCCTAGCCGGATATCAACTTCTGCACTCCCGGCAAGATCGGGGAGCCAGAGGTCTCATCGTGCATCGGATGTGTACAAAGACACGAGGCGCAACACTTGGCGTGCTTAAATGTCGTGAACCGGAGCTGCTGCATGATGAAGAAAAAGCAAGGGGTGATTGATACGTTGCTAACGTATCCATAATTTTTGATGTTCCATGCTTGGTTTTATCTACTTTCTTATGTTTTGTCCAACTTTTGAGTACTTTCTATACACTTTCTTGGACTAACCTTGTCATGGTGGTGTCACGGCAGATGCCATGGATAGGCTAAAGGTGGGGACAAGATGCACTAGAGGAATCCAGGGAGGGATAGTGTGGTGATTCCACACACAGATGTTTGTATTCGATTCACTTCCAAGGTTTACAAGTGCTCCTTGAGCTGTATTGGGGAGAGGAGGAAGAAGGAACTCTCTTACTCTCACCACTAGCTAGCCCTCAGGAACATAGAACTCAACCAACTAGAGATCTACCAGTTAAAGACCAACCCCTCCTACAGATGCCCTAGCCCTCCTTATATAAGGGTGGCTAGGTCTCCAATTCGGGCATATGTGGAGGCATATTCCAGGGAATATGCCTCTTCCCAAAATAGTAAGCCGAACGGGTCACTTTTGCTCAGCATCATCCATGCAGAGGCTACGTGAGCCTCTGCGGCGCCCGCGTCATCCGACACAGGCATCGTCACCCTTGTCGGCCACGCCTCGGTGGTCCTGGCCTCTATCCGCTTTGCTCACGCTCTGCATACAGTGGTCACCTTTTGACTAGCGAGATACCTTCCTTCTCTTGCAAGCTTGATATAACCTGGATCTTGCCTAGTTGATCCGGCCACACCTATACCTGCATACAAGTTAGATAAGTCCTACCGGCATATGACATAAGTGGGCCAGGACTCAGTTAGGCGGACATCCTCAGGTCCGGGTTACTCCGTGATTCTGCCTGCCTTGAGGTGACTCGGCCAGCATTCGCTTTGACCTTGCCGTACCTCGGCTAACTCGGCCATTATACCCCGGCGTGACCCTACCCGGGGGTACCCCCCCAACATTAGTCCCCGAAGCTAGTGCGATCTTAGCTGCCTTAGCCGCTAAGGCCACAACAGGTTCAATTTCACCGAGCCTTTTGCTCCCTTTTCCGAGTTACATCATATCCCGGATTTCATTGACTATCTTTTCCCTTGCCTCATTCCGACTTTTTACTCGCTGGCCGGGTCATCCCATAGTTATCCGGCTTACTCTTCCTTCTGTCGTACGCTTCCCCACGTCCTACGTGGAGGGTAATCATTATTTTGCCTCATTTTAAGGGCCCGCGCTAGTTACTGCCACAGTTAATGTCAGGTGTTAGTGTTGCGCACGTCACATCGTGTCTGTCGCTTCATTAAATGTGTCACCACGTCGCGTCATGGGATCTCCTACGCCTTGTGGCCCTTCCCGTGGTTCGTTTCTGATTGGTTGATCCGGATTATACATGGCCACATCATGTGGCCCATCCGCACATCATGATCCCACTACCCCTCTGGGGCGTGGTTAAATAGGGGAGGGGCGCGCCCCTTGGGTCTTTTCCCCATTCATGCCCCTCTGCCTCTTCTTCTTCTTCTTCCCAGCAACTGTGCCGCCACCGCCGCACCTGCTTAGCTGCGCCGCCGCTGCCCCGTGCCGTTTGCACCGGCATTGCCGCCACACCCGTGCATCCCCACAGCCACGGGTCCGCGCCAGTCTAGGCCACTGCCTCCCACCGCCGATAGGGCCAGTGAGGATAGTGACCTAGAAATGACGGAGGAGGAACTCACCATCGTGGAACAGGAGATGGAGGAGGACGCGGTGAACGCCGAGCGCGGCGCCTGGGCGGGGTCCTGGGTATGCCAGGACGACCTCGACTGGCTGTATCGCATGCGCTATATCCCGGAGGGTGTGGTGGCTCGTCTCGCCGCCGAGGAACTCGCTCCCTCACCTAACCCGGGTGAGTTCATGGTGTTTCTCTCCCACTTCCAGCGCGGGTTTGGGCTCCCTGTCAGCGACTTCTTCCACGACTGGCTCAATACTTACGAGCTTCAGCCGCATCACCTTCCGGCGAATGCCATCACCTCCCTATCTGCTTTTGCTTCCACCATAGAGGGCTACACCGGACTATGGCCCACTAGGGAGCTCTGGATCTGGTTCTTTGGTCTACGCCGGAACGTGATTCCGAATAGAGAGCTTGACCCAGAGGACAAGCAACTCACGCAATTCGGCGCTTCTTCCATCTCTCCTTGGAAACAGTCCGTCTTTCCCCGAGTCACGGGGCTTGACTCTTGCAAGGGTTGGGCCCGAACCTTCTTTTATGTCAGAAATGGCACAACTGAAGACCTGATTCGGCTGCGCCCCTACGTTCCGGGTCCTCCTAATCCGAATCTCTGGGACCAGATCCCCAAGAAACCCACCGTCCTAGCGAACCAAGTCAACAAAAGGTTCCACGAGCTGAAGGAACTGGGACTGTGCAACGAGGATGCAATGGTCACATTCATCGGCAACCGGATCTCCCCTCTCCATAAACGCACTCACAAGCTCTGCCACATGAGCTGGCGCCTTGACCCCAACCGAACCTCCTCATTCGAGTTGAGAAACACCAAGATTTTCCGCCGGGTCAAGGCCCTCTTCACCACCAACAAAAAGTTCACCGTTGATTGGGAGTGGGGGATCGAGCACTTCTGCCGAGATAGGCTTCCTCCTGCAGTAAATCTTGTGCTCCAATCTTTTTCCGAATTAAGTCTTATGTCGGAATTTATTGCATGTTTGATCCCTTCGCATTTTCTCTCTTAGATGTTCCTTCAGCAAACTCTTGAGGATGGCACCGAGCCTTCTCTCAAGTGGGCGCTAGATTGAGATGTCCTGAATGAGGAGGAGCCGGATCAGGAGATGTTCCTTCCGTTCCCCGATGTGACCAAGCGACATACCGGTAAACTCTCTTCCATCAGAGATTGGCCTGAGGATGAAGATGATTCCGACATTGAGGTGATGGAAGCATTTGACGATGTCCCCCTTTCTTACGCCTTTCCGACATCAGCTAACCCCGATGGACAGATCCATGAAGATCCTCCCCTCGCTACGGGCGAGCCTGTCCCGGTCGCGCCAAAGAAAAGGGGAGCTGCATCTGCTTCTTCTTCCGAACCTTCCAAACCAGCGAAGAGACGAAAGAAGTCTGCAGACAAAGCTGCCACCAAACCTACAACCAAGGCGATAACCCGAAGAGCTCGCAAGCCCAAGGAGCCTTTGACCTCTGATGAGTAAGTCATTTCTTCCTTATCCAATTTTCGTGCTTCGTGATTTGCTATTCATTTGTTCTTCCTTTGGTATAGTTTCTTATCACTCATCATTTGATTCGACAGGGCCATGGTGGAGGTTCCTCAGAGCAGATTTGGCATCGCCTCGCTGCTCTGACATAGCCTTCTCCCCCTCATGGCGATGATTCTCGCCCGCTGAGCCCCATTCAGGAGGGTTCAACAGCTGCTCCGGGTTCTAGCCCACCTCGTCCAGAGGAGGACAACCTCGGAGCGGGGGGAACTGGCTCTGCCGAGGCAGCGGCAACCACTACTTCGGCTCCGCCGCAACCAGCTTCATCCGAGATACCAACAACACCTCCGCCAAGACCAAAGTCAGCACCAGCATCAGCGCCAGCACCAACAACAGCAGCACAAGCATCAGCAACAGCACCAAGTCCTTCCACCCCGTCCGAGTCTTCCAAGGCTCGGCGAGAAGACACAACTAGTACCAAAGCTAGCACCAAGGACGTGCCCAAGGGCAAATCCGTGGCAGCAACTTCAACCTCTCAGCAGCAGCCCAAGGGCAAAAATGATGGGTTCGTAGCATGGAAAACAAAAAATTTCTACCGCAAGAACGAACAAAACCCAGATCTAATCTAGATAAAAGCCAAGATCTAATCTATTAGACATGTGCAACGAGATAGATCTGTACTAACCCTCGTAGATCCGAAAGCGTTACGAGATTAGATCTCGGGGTTGATGTAGTCGATCACTTGCCGATCTCAAGATCGTGTGGACGATCCTTCCGGCGCCGCGTTCCGGCAGCGCTTCCGCAGTCGGTCACACGTGCGGAGTCGAAGCAGACCTTCCTCTCCCTGTTCCAGCGAGCAGCGGAGGTAGTAGATCTCTCCACGGAATCCCAGCAGCACGACGGTGTGGTGGTGGTGGTGGAGTAGAGAATTCTGCAGGGCTTCGCCTAAGCCTGAGCAGAGGGAAGGAGGAGGAGAGAGGCGGCGGCTAGGGTATGATGTGAAGGGGGCAAGGGGGTGGCGCCCCCACCCCTCTATTTAAAGGAGGGAGGCGCCATGGGAGGGGGAGTCCTAGTAGGACTCCCCTTCCTTCCTTGGCCGGCGGATTGGGAGGGGGAGGAGTCCTCCTCCCCCACGACTCCTTGTCTTGCCCCACAAGGATTCCTTGATCCTTTCTTGGTTTTCAAGTAAACTCCAAGAAACCTTCTAGAACCTTCCGGAACATTCCGAAACCTTCTAGAATCCCCATACAAATACTCCGGAACATTTCCTAACTTAGAAAATGATCCCTAATATATGAATCTCATTCTCCGGACAATTCCGGATCTCCTCGTGATGTCCCGGATCCAATCCGAGACTCCGAACAACATTTGGTCTCCAACGCACATTCCATATCTACTTAAAACAACTTCGAACCTTAAGTGTGTCACCCTACGGTTCGTGAACATGTAGACATGATGGAGACACATCTCCGATCAATAACCATTAGCGGGATCTGGAGATCCATAACAGCTCCCACATACTCAACGATGACTTTGTGATCGTTAGAACCATTTAACATACGAAACCAATTCCCTTTGTCACGCGATATTCTACTTATCCGAGGTTTGATTGTTGGTATCTCCATACCTAGTTCTACCTCGTTACTGATAAGTACTCTTTACTCGTTCCATGATATGTCATCCCTTGTGACCTAGTCACATGCTTGCAAGCTAACTAGATGACATTCCGCCGAGAGGGCCCAGAGCATATCTATCCGTCATATGGATGGACAAATCCCAATCTTGGTCCATGCGCTTCAACACATACTTTCAGAATACCCAATGTCACCTTTATAACCACCTAGTTACGAAGCGGCGTTTGATGTCATCAAAGTACCCATCCGGTGATGGTGATTAACATAACCTCATGGTCGAAGGATTAGGTTACTATGTATTTGAAAAGCTTGTAGCAAAACGAACTTAATGACTTGATCTTATGCTATGCTTACTTATGGGTGTGTGTCCATCACATCATTCTCCTAATGATATGATCTTGTTATTAACGACATCCAATGTCCATGATCAGGAAACCATGATCATCCATTAATCAACAAGCTAGTTTAACAAGAGGCTTACTAGGGACTCTTTTATGTTTACAAAACACACACGTATTAATGTTTCCGGTTAATACAATTATAGCATGGGATGTAAACATTTATCATAAACATAAAGATATAATAATAACCACTTTATTATTGCCTCTTGGGCATATCTCCAACAGTCTCCCACTTGCACTAGAGTCAATAATCTAGTTAAAAACTTGTGCATTCAACACCTATGGCTTTCTGGTGTTGTATAGAGACTATTACTAGTGGTAAACATAATCTTCGGTTCTGACACTTCCAGGTCCGTGTGTATTTGCATGTCCTTGCGTCTCTACGCATTACTCATTCTCCAATGAGATGGCATTGTATAAATTTGGTCCTTTGGTGAGACCTTTAGTTCCTTGGGACTAAATCATGTTGATATAATTGTCATACAATGTATCTTCATAGTATTATCCCACTATGAACCACACCTAGTTTGATAACAAACTACTTGACGCAAATGCCCTCATTTGCTGCTACAATAGCAGTCATATACTTAGCCTTTTGTTGTAGTATCTGTCACAATGTTTTAACTTTGGTACTCAACCAAATCCGTTATGGAACTTCCTTTCCATTACATTGTGCCACCCATAGTTTAAATTTAGATAAACTTAATTTGTGACAAAACTAGTATCAATGCAACAATTTTCAATGAACTATTTGTCACCACTATATAAATAATATATTCTTAGTTCTTCCAAAGATCATAGGAATATCCCTACTATTTTTCCAATGATCATCTTATGAGTCATTCTGGTATATGCTCATAACATTTAGAGCATAGGACATATCTGGATGTGTACATCTCAAAGAACGATTGATCAAAATATTCTTGCGATTTCACCAAGTGTCAAAACACTTGAATCTCGTGTCAACACACTTGAATCTTGATTCAGTCCTTTCCGTGCGTCAAGAACCTTTCTTGTTGTTTCCATATTGAACTCATTCAACATCTTATCTATGTACATTTGGCAAAACCATATTAGCGCCTCAATCTATCCATATAGACATTGATGCCTAATTCTTGGGTTATGCCTAAGTCTTTCATCGAAATGAAATTCTTAACCCGTGTCAATAAAAGATACATCATTTCTAATCAACAATATGTCTTTCACATAATGTATTAGAAATATGTCTTAGCACTCCCACTTAATTTTTTGCAAAAATGCAAGCATCTTCATCGTCTATGATGAAATTAAACGTTTTAACGGTTTCATCACGGTGAAGATTCCAACTCCGCGATGCTCACTTCAACCATTGAAGTTTTGCATACTCTTTTAGCATCCTTTGAATTAACAAAACCCTTTGGATCGTGTCAAGGACACATCCTAGGTAACCATTCTATTAGAAGAACTTGTTTTGTTTGTTCAACTACCATATACCAAATATATGTAGTGGTTGCTACATTAATCTGTCCAGACTAAATATCGCTGTGAAAGATCAAATCTTATCATAGTCAATTCCTTGAACATTGTCGTAAACTCTTTCCGACATGTCGACTATTTCATAGATGTGAAAGATCCATGTCTATTTCTTTATAGATCCATATACGACTGTAAGGTCTTACACCTTTCCGGAGGGTCTTTTAAATTCAAAGCTTGATTTCTCGTGTATGGAATTATCACGGATTTTATGGCTTCAAGCCACTTAACAAAGTCAGGGCCCATCATTGCTTCTTTGCATGTAGTTGGTTCATCATTGTCAAACAACAATGATTTAACTCTCAAATCTTGGCATTGGATTACTTACCCGACCTACTTGGTTCAATAGGAACTTAGATCTCCGTGACCACAACCTTTGAGGCACTTGAGCCATGAGCATTGTTGCTACCTCCGAGACACTTACCGACGCTGCGCAACTCAGCACATATTAGCCAAGGTTCAACAACCTTGTCAAAGTTCTATTGTCCTCCCACTTAACTTTTCACCAAAATTCCTTCTCAAGAAACTCGACATTCTAAGAGACAAACACTTTTGTCTTCGGTGTTATGGAGGAATACCCAATGGTTATTCGAAATAACCTACAAAGACATGCTCATCCGACTTTGGTTGTAAACCCTTTACTTATGCCTAGCATACCAAAAATTTAAGAAAGGACAACCTAGGTTTTATCCCAAACAATGAATTATATGGTGTCATTTCAACGGATCACGATGGAGCTCTTTTCAGTGTAAAAGCGGTAGTCACTAAATCTTTAATCTTTAAAATATAATGGCAGTTTTATAAATGACACCTTTGATCTTACCATGTCAAACAAGGTTTCATTACATATCTCGAACACTCCATACTCCTATGGTGTTTTGGGAAATGCAAATCCATGGAACGATTCCTCAAATCTTAGGTGTTTTGCTAAACTTGTAACTCAAACATCTTTCTTTATGATCCAATCATAAACTTTTTATTTTCTTGTTACAATGATTTTCCACTTCATCTTGAAAGTCTTTGAACATTTTCAAATGTTTCATACTTCTTCCTTATTGAGTAAGTATATACATATACTCACTCAAATATTCGGAGAAAGCATATGAAGTTGAAATCCATCGCCCACGACTACACATAATGGACTATATACATCAATATGTACAAATTCCAATCAGTTAGTTACCCGTTCCTCTTTTGGCCTATAAACGGAGTTTTAATTATCTCCAGGAAAGTATCACAAGCGTCATTTGAGCAAAATCAAAGACTCCAAAAATCCATCAACATGGAGTTTCTTCATGTATCCCTAATATAATTTAAACGGTGATGTCACTTCGCAAGTGATCTTTCAATTATTTGTCTTGCAACATTTTAGCATTAGTTTTATGGTCGTTATTTCTCCAACCAGACTTGTATATCATCCATCTATTATGGAATACGGTAATTATTTGAACAACCTTTTGTCGTCATAATACCCGATCAAAATAACAATTATTGAAACAAATCTTGAAGGTAAGATTTGATGTTAACGAGCAACACAACAACTCTTTGTTTGTTTTTGATGAACATCATCACATATTCTCTTGCTAGTTACTTAGGCCATTGTAGTTCATGAATTGTGTTGTCCTGTATGACACTTCATATCAACCAATTCGGTATCCAATACCGCAGAACCACATTGTTTAACAACCAAGGAATACAGCCATAACATGTATCTTCTATATACCTAAGTTGGACATCTCCAATCTTTTCTTTTCTGCCAAATATTTTATAGACTCTCTTTCAACAATTCCTTTTCTTTTAAAAGAATCTATCAACATCAATAGTGGTGTCACATTCACATGACACATAGTACAAAGTGTGTATAGTCAAATACTAATACCTTTGTACTTGCACTTTGAAGTGGATCACCTTCATCAAATGTTTGGCATTCTTTCAAAATTCCATTCTTTAGTAATCTTTTAGTGTAGTAAACATTTTACTTACATCTTCTATTCATCCTTATCATGACAACTTTCATGATCAAGATGCTATAGCTTATAAAGGTGAATTGCGAGTATAATGTTTCTTTTCCAAAACCTTTTGGAGGATTAGGACGACTAGCGTCTCCAACCTTCACAAATTCTCATCAAATATGAGGACATATACTCTATCATGTTGTAACCAACATATTGTTTTAGATATCGCAATACCTTTCACATATGATGGTTTCTGAAACATTGCTTTCAGCTCTTAGATAAACTTGATATTAAAAACAATCTTTTGAGTATCAAGAATCATGGAGGCAAACATGATACATTAGATACTAACACTGGAATTGTTACTCTTGATTTAATACTGTTTATTAAATTTCACAGAGTAAACGGAGTTTGCTGAAAGTTTGCAATATGACTTTTAAACTTTAGATTGACACTCAAAACAATACGATACCAGTTCGTAAAGCAAATATCCAGAATTTCTATAGTTCTACTATCTCAACTATAACTAAGCGTAAGGTGGTGAACGGATGCCAATGACTACAACGAACTATGCAAATTCACTTTGATTGTGTTTATGATAAATTGAGTTTGACTAATCCAAATTACAAAAGAACTCCCACTTAAAACAACATCCCTCAAGTTGTTTTAGTGATTACATGAACCAAATCCACTACACCAATTCCGATCATCACGTGAGATGATGTAGCTTTAAAGGCGAACAATCAACATGTTCATCATATCATCCATATGACTCATGCTTTACCTTTCGGTATTCCGTGTTCCAAGACCATGTCTGTACATGATAGGCTCGTCAAGGTTAACCTTAGTTTCCGCATGTGCAAATCTGGCTTGCACCCGTTGTATGCACACGTAGAATCTATCACACCCGATCATCACGAGATGCTTCGAAACGACGAGTCTGAGCAACGGTGCCAACTAAGGACGAACACTTTATTACTTGATATTTAGTGAGAGGGATCATCTTATAATGCTACCGTCGCGATCTAAGCAATACAAGATGCATAAAGGATTAACATCACAAGCAATTCATAATTAGTGTGATATGATATGGCCCTTTGTTCTTATGCCTTTGATCTCCATCTCCAAAGCACGGACATGATCTCCATCATCACCAGCACTGCGTCAAGGTCAGTGGCGCCGCTTCATGGTTGTCCATCATCACTAGCAACTATTACAACTACTTGGCATAAAGCTATTACAAGATGAATAGACACGCAGGTCTTAACAGAATTAAAGACAACCATTAGGCTCCTGCCGGTTGCCATATTACAACAAGGATCATTGCATACATCAAATATAATCACAATCACATGATGGCCATATCACATCACAAAAACCCTGCAAAACAAGTTAGACGCCTCTAATTTTCTTTGCATGTTTTACGTGGTTTGGGGCTTTCGAATAAGAACGGATCTTACCTATGAAACTGAACCACAACATTGATACAAGTGCTATCAAGTGCAAAGTGTAAATTGGATCTATACTATGATGGGAGAGATAGACACCCGCAAAGCCACTTGTGCAATACGAGTTGCACGTCAACCGTGGAGCAAGTCTCATGTGCGATGACATGTAAGGTTAGCCCGGGCCGCTTCATCCCACCATACCGTAAGATGCAAAGTACACAAAGCAAAAGATGGCACGAGCACCAACGCCCACAAAACCATTTTGTTCTACTCGTGCAACAGATCTATGCATAGACACGGCTCTGATACCACTGATGGGTTCGTAGCATGGAAAACAAAAAATTTCTACCGCAAGAACGAACAAAACCCAGATCTAATCTAGATAAAAGCCAAGATCTAATCTATTAGACATGTGCAACGAGATAGATCTGTACTAACCCTCGTAGATCCGAAAGCGTTACGAGATTAGATCTCGGGGTTGATGTAGTCGATCACTTGCCGATCTCAAGATCGTGTGGACGATCCTTCCGGCGCCGCGTTCCGGCAGCGCTTTCGTAGTCGGTCACACGTGCGGAGTCAAAGCAGACCTTCCTCTCCCCGTTCCAGCGAGCAGTAGAGGTAGTAGATCTCTCCACGGAATCCCAGCAGCACGACGGTGTGGTGGTGGTGGAGTAGAGAATTCTGCAGGGCTTCGCCTAAGCCTGAGCAGAGGGAAGGAGGAGGAGAGAGGCGGCGGCTAGGGTATGATGTGGAGGGGGCAAGGGGGTGGCGCCCCCACCCCTCTATTTAAAGGAGGGAGGCGCCATGGGAGGGGGAGTCCTAGTAGGACTCCCCTCCCTTCCTTGGCCGGCGGATTGGGAGGGGGGGAGGAGTCCTCCTCCCCCACGACTCCTTGTCTTGCTCCACAAGGATTCCTTGATCCTTTCTTGGTTTTCAAGTAAACTCCAAGAAACCTTCTAGAACCTTCCGGAACATTCCGAAACCTTCTAGAATCCCCATACAAATACTCCGAAACATTTCCTAACTTAGAAAATGATCCCCAATATATGAATCTCATTCTCCGGACAATTCCGGATCTCCTCATGATGTCCCGGATCCAATCCGAGACTCCGAACAACATTCAGTCTCCAACGCACATTCCATATCTACTTAAAACAACTTCGAACCTTAAGTGTGTCACCCTACGGTTCGTGAACATGTAGACATGATGGAGACACATCTCCGATCAATAACCATTAGCGGGATCTGGAGATCCATAACATCTCCCACATACTCAACGATGAATTTGTGATCGTTAGAACCATTTAACATATGAAACCAATTCCCTTTGTCACGCGATATTCTACTTATCCGAGGTTTGATCGTCGGTATCTCCATACCTAGTTCTACCTCGTTACTGATAAGTACTCTTTACTCGTTCCATGATATGTCATCCCTTGTGACCTAGTCACATGCTTGCAAGCTAACTAGATGACATTCCACCGAGAGGGCCTAGAGCATATCTATCCGTCATATGGATGGACAAATCCCAATCTTGGTCCATGCGCTTCAACACATACTTTCAGAATACCCAATGTCACCTTTATAACCACCCAGTTACGAAGCGGCGTTTGATGTCATCAAAGTACCCATCCGGTGATGGTGATTAACATAACCTCATGGTCGAAGGATTAGGTTACTATGTATTTGAAAAGCTTGTAGCAAAACGAACTTAATGACTTGATCTTATGCTATGCTTACTTATGGGTGTGTGTCCATCACATCATTCTCCTAATGATATGATCTTGTTATTAACGACATCCAATGTCCATGATCAGGAAACCATGATCATCCATTAATCAACAAGCTAGTTTAACAAGAGGCTTACTAGGGACTCTTTTATGTTTACAAAACACACAAGTATTAATGTTTCCGGTTAATACAATTATAGCATGGGATGTAAACATTTATCATAAACATAAAGATATAATAATAACCACTTTATTATTGCCTCTTGTGCATATCTCCAACAAAAAAGGCTCCTGACACCGCCAGGGCCGCGTCTATCGAGGTTGGACAGTGCACCCTTGCGTCCATGCTTTCGAAGAAGACCCCACCAACGAAGGACACCTCTGCCGGGTCAGCTGATGCGCAACTCGTTTTGCACACAAGCCCCGCTGTTGCCCAGGTTGAAAGGAGGGAAGCCCATGCTAAGGGTTTGGTTGCGCCCCACATGCTTAGCGGAGAACGCTATCCTCTGACCTTGATCGAGTTTGTTAACAACTGGAACAAGGCGGAGTTCGTCCATAATGACGATCTCCCGGAGAAGTTTGGGCCTACCAAGTTTGCTGCACAGATGAACACCGCTGCTAAGGCAATCAACCTTGCAGGTCGGATGATGGAGATACGCTACTTCGCCTTTTCTTAACATGTACTAGATATTAGTGATATAACCATTAGTCCCCGAGCCTCCGGGGGAGTAACTTGTTACTCGGTTGGAAGCTCCTTAGAGAACTAGCGTAGCTCCTTAGTGGCTTCGAATATGCACACACCTAGAGACGGGTTAAGTTCCGCTTGGCCCGGATTTTGTACACTTCAAATATGCACACACCTAGAGCCGGGTTAAGTTCCACTTGGCCTGGATCTTGTACACTTCGAATACGCACACACCTAGAGCCGGGTTAAGTTCCACTTAACCCGGATCTTGTACACTTCGAATATGCACACACCTAGAGCCGGGTTAAGTTCCACTTGACCCGGATCTTGTACACTTCGAATATGCACACACCTAGAGCCGGGTTAAGTTCCACTTGGCCCGGATCTTGTACACTTCGAATATGAACACACCTAGAGCCGGGTTAAGTTCCACTTGGCCCGGATCTTGTACACTTCGAATATGCACACACCTAGAGCCGGGTTAAGTTCCACTTGGACCGGATCTTGTACACTTCGAATATGCACACACCTAGAGCCGGGTTAAGTTCCACTTGCTCCGGATCTTGTACACTTCGAATATGCACATGACTAAGCTACCCTTTTGTACTCTTTTCAGGTGACCACCAATCGCCGGAGCGCTGAGTTTCAACGTCTCTTGGATACTCATAAGATGCTGCGCACGAAACATACTATGCTTCTTGCCGAATACGAGAAAAGGGGTAAGTTTTATCCTTGGCATTTTTCCCATTTCTCTTCTTCTTTTTTCCGCCGAACTAATCTGATATTCATATTGTGCAGCCGGAGTGGAGGCTGAGAACATCCTTATGAGAAAAAATTTGGATCAGATAAAGGGTAAGTCATTTTGCTTAATCTCCCTCTGCACCCTATCTTCTTTTCTTCTTGGCTCGGCAAATATTCATACCTCGGCTTTGCCGGGTCAACAAACTATTTCAGCATCTCTTGAAGATAGTGTGCCCGTGCTTGATATGATGCTGCATTTTCTTGAACAAGCAGGGCAGCATCAGGCCGAACTCCAGAAGAAGGATGATGAGCTTGCCCTCCTCCGGACCAAGGATGAAGAAATTGCCAAGCTTAAGGCAGAGATGAAGAAATTCAAGGCGCTCCACAAATCCGATATGGATAAAGCTGGCCAAGATTTCTTCGAAGAGCAAGAGCGTCTGAAGCTCCAAATTGCCAAGGACCAAGAACTGCTGAAAGAGGCCGACACTAAGCTTGAGTCGGCAAATGCCGAACTTGTGCAACTCCGGGAGAGGCGCGAGAACTGCACCAAGGAGCTGACCCGGGTCCACAGCCATATTTCTCGTAAGTTCTTTTCCCTCAACCGACATTGATCTTTCCGGGTCTACTTCCTTTACTTAATTCACTTGTCTCGTTTTTCAGACAAATTTCCGGAGGGCGATGTCATTGCATCCAATGCCGTTACCAAGTTCCGCCAGCAGAGAGGTACTCCATCTAGTCCTGGCACCATTCCTCTTGATCTGGAGGATTTAATAGTCAGCTTGTCCTCCCGAGTCTAGATCGTGAAGAACTATGGCAAGGATATCTTGGATGTAGCAATCCGGATCTTCAATGCCTTTTGGCCTGAAGAAGATACTCCGGAGGGGGCTATAGCTCTTATTGCCAAGCTAATGGAGTGCGAGACCCAGCTCGTTCTTTGGAGGGAATCCGCTGGACGTGCCGGAGATGAAATCGTCCTCCACTATGTGCTCACATGGTATGAAAAGATAAACCCGAAGCTTCTTGAGCGCATGCGCACCGGATCAAGGTGGTCCACTGACCCGGATTGGATTGCTCGTACCCTCATTCAATATTCCCCCATCCATCAATGGAATGAGGGACCAAGTTTCCCTGGCGCTGTCGACAACGAATATGTCAAAGAAGGTTCGGGTGAGGAAGAAGAGGACGAAGCCTCGGATGTCGAAGAGGATGAAGACAATGCTGAAGCCGAGGCTGGAGCTGCACCTGCTGGCGCCGAGTTACCTCCTCCTGCTGCTCCTTGATTAGAAACACTTTGCAGTTTATCAGACCCCCGGTATGCTGGGTGCAAATGTATTAAGCACACCAGTTATATTTTGCTACTAAGTTGTTTATGCTGGATTAACTTGGGCGTAGTCCCCGAGTTTCATTTTCTTGTTCCTCCAATTTCTTGGCTCGGCTCGTGTCTACCTTGGTTCGGTTTTATGACTTATGAGTCCGAGTTTCAAAAATCGATTTAACAATACTTGGAAATTTTAGGATTAGCTCAAAATAATTCAGCAAAATAAAAATGTGGTAAACATAAAGTTAGTCGAAATAACAAATGTCGGCTCGATTAAGTTCTCTTCCTTAGTCGTTTTTCGTGTGCTACGCAATTCCAAACTTGTTCTCTTGCTTGCCATGAAGCCAAATCTTGTTGGACAGTAGCAAATCGAAGAGTTGAGTTTTTGGTTCTCACACACTACTAATCCGGCTTAGGTATAAGCAACTTACGCCAGCCGACATAAAAATAAATAACGAATACAGGAAACAACAAATACCACTAAGGCAGTCCCCGAGTTACTGCTCGAGGTGCCAAGATTTCATTGATAAGCTCATTTCCGGCATACATACCGACATATGAGAGACTCGGATACACACACTTCTTTGCTAAGTGTAGAATGGTCGAAGTAGAGCTACATTCCACGGAAGCTTAGATTCCTCGCCGGACCTGTCCGCCTTGTCCTTATCCTGTGGTTTTGCATCGATGAGATAATATGAGTCATTGTGCAATGTTTTGCTCACAATGAATGGCCCCTCCCATGGGGGGATAGCTTATGCATGCCAGCAGTATGTTGTACCAACCGGAGTACCAGATCACCTTCCCGGAAGACTCGAGGGTTAACTTTCCGGCTATGATAACGTCGGAGATTTTGCTGATATATGGCGGATCTGGACAATGCCAATTCTCTCGCTTCTTCCAGCAAATCAACATCATTTTGCCGGGCTTCTCGCACTTCGGCTTCTGTGTATTGGGTGACTCTGGGCGAATCATGCTCTATGTCGGCTGGTAATACAGCTTCTGCCCCATATACCAGAAAGAATGGCATATATCCTGTTGATCGATTCGGAGTTGTTCTTAAACTCCACAATACCGCTGGTAGTTCTTCTATCCAGCACCCCGCTGATCTTTGCAGTGGCTCAATGAGCCAGGGTTTTATCCCGGATAACACTAATCCGTTGGATCTTTCCACTTGTCCGTTCGATGCGGGGTGGGCTACCGAGGCAACGTCCAGCCAGATCTTTTTATCTCGGCAGAATCGTGCAAATGCTCCTTCAGCAAAATTTGTGCCATTATTTGTTATGATACTGTGAGGGTAGCCGTATCTCAAGATGATATCTTTGAGGAATGTTACGGCCGTAGCTCCATCACATTTTATTATTGGCTTCACTTCAATCCACTTTGTAAACCTGTCCACCATAACCAAGATATGGGTCATATTTCCCCTTGCTGGTTTGAACGGGTCAACCATATCCAAACACCATAGGACAAATGGCCAGGTGATTGGTATGGTCTTGAGCTCCGACATTGGCATATGTGTCTTGGTTGCATACCTCTGATAGCCATTGCATTTTCTCACCAAATCTTCTGCTTGTTCTAAGGCACTTGGCCAGTAGAATCCATGCCGAAAAGCTTTTGCCACCAACGCTCTAGATGAGGCATGATGTCCACATTCCCCTTGATGTATATCCTGGAAGATATCCAGCCCTTGTTCCGGGTCAACACATCACTGGAGGACATTAGTGACACTTCTCTTGTATAGTTCGGCGTTAATGATTGTGTATGCCTTTGCGCGCCTCTGAATTTGCCTGGAAAGCACCTCTTCACTGGGCAATGTTCCATCCTTCAGGAATTGAAATATGGGCAAAACCCAAGCTGGTATAGCTCACACTGGAAACAACTCCTCATCTACTTCCATTTGCTCCACCGGCATAACCTCGGTCGGATCATGCTGCGCAGTCCCCAGGTTCTGCGAAGCAGTCCCCGGGTTTCCTGAACCACTTCCCACGTCAATGTCCATGGGTACAGCTCCGGAGTCCGGATCTGCCGGGATACAGATTGAGTCGGTTTCTGGGGCCGGCCTGATAGATGGTTTTCTGAGGTGCTCCAGTGCTACACCCGGTGGAATTGCTTGTCGGGTTGATCCGAGCTTCGACAATACGTCGGCAGCCTCGTTTTCTAGCCGGGGTACATGGTGAAACTCGCATCCCTCAAAGTACCCAGATATCTTTTGCACATGGAATCTGTACAATGCCATGTTTGGATCAAGAGCGTCCCACTGCCCCAAGACTTGCTGAACTACCAAATCCGAGTCGCCAAAGCATTGGATCTGACATATTCCAATTTCCTTTGCCACTTTGAGCCCATGCACAAGTGCTTCATATTCAGCGACATTGTTTGACGCGGTGAAATGGATTTGCAGCACATACTTCAGCTGGTCGCTCTTTGGCGAGGTAAGTACCACTCCGGCGCCTAACCCGGTTTTCGTCTTTGACCCATCAAAGTGCATTCTCCAGTAGTTTGGATCTAGTAGCGGTGGTTCGTATTGCATCTCGGCCCAATCTACGAAAAAGTCGGCCACAGCCTGAGACTTGATCGCATCTCTCCTGTCGTATTGTGGAGCATAAGGGCTAGCTCAATTGCCCATTTTGCGATTCAGACGCTTGCATCCTTGTTACTCATTATCTCAGATATGGGGGCTTCACATATCACTTTGATGGGGTGTTCTTCAAAGTAGTGCTTTAGCTTCTTTGCTGACATGTATACACCATATGCCATTTTCTGATAGTGAGGATAGTTCTGTTTTGATGCGGATAACACCTCGCTCAGGTAATAGACTGGCCTCTGTATCGACTTACCCTCTTCGTCGCGCTCTACCACTACCACTGCACTTACAACTTGGTTGGTTGCGGCTATATAGAGCAACATTGGCTCTTTTGATAGTGGAGAGGCTAACACTGGTGCAGTGGCTAACATTTTCTTTAATTGGATAAAGGCTTCGTTGGCCTGCGGCGTCCATATGAACTTATCCGCTTTTTTCATTAGTTGATAGAGAGGCAATGCCTTTTCTCCCATTCGACATACAAACCGACTTAAAGA
Source organism: Avena sativa (assembly GCA_916181665.1). Lineage (NCBI taxonomy): Eukaryota > Viridiplantae > Streptophyta > Magnoliopsida > Poales > Poaceae > Avena > Avena sativa. The sequence goes on along the minus strand of OV702292.1, from coordinate 133,867,704 downwards.
TGCCAGGCAACCAATGAACTTCTGGACATCATTAAGACACTTCGGCAACTCCATTCGCTCTATGGCTCGGATTTTAGTTGGGTTAACTTCGATACCTCGGCTGGATACAAGAAATCCGAGTAATTTTCCAGCCGGGACACCGAAGGTACATTTTTCCGGGTTAAGCTTCATCCGGAATCGTCTCAGGTTCACGAACGTTTGCCTGATATCATCAAGGAGCGTTTTGCTTTCCTTGGTCTTTATAACCACATCATCAACATATACTTGCACATTTCCACCAATTTGATCGTGCAAACATTTTTGCATATATCTTTGGTACGTTGCCCCTGCATTACGTAAACCAAAAGGCATGGTGCGATAGCAATAAGCCCCATACGGGGTGATAAATGCAATCTTTATTTGATCATTCGGATTCAGGGGGATCTGGTGGAAACCAGAATATGCATCTATGAATGACAATAGTTCACACCCCGCAGTTGGATCTATGACCTGATCAATCCTTGGCAGTGGGAATGGATCTTTTGGGCACGCCTTATTCAGGTTCGTGTAATCGATGCACATACGCCAAACTACTGCCACATTCTAATCATCTTTCTTCTTTTCCACGAGCACCGGATTAGATAGACAATCCGGGTAAAGCACTTCCATGATAAACCCGGCTGCGAGGAGCCAAGCTATCTCATCTCCAATGACTTTTCTCCTATCTTCGGCGAAGCGGTGGAGAGGTTGCTTCACCGGCCTTGCTCCGGGTCTCACATTCAAAGAGTGCTCGGCCAACTCCCTCGGAACACCTTGCAAGTCTTGTGTGGACCAAGCAAAGATATCCCGATTCTCACGGAGGAAGTTGACGAGCTCGCTTTCCTATTTGTCATTTAACCCGACACCAATTGTTACGGTGCGTTCTGGGAACAGATCATCAACAGACACTTTCTTCATATCCTTCGTTGCTTGAAATGAAACACTTCCATGCGGGTTACTCAGCGCCGACATATACTGCTGCGCGGACTGAGCCAGTGCCGCCACTTCCTGTATCTTTCTTTTCTCTTGCGCAATCATGAGTGACTCGGCTAGGTTAGACCCGGCTGACGCACACTCAATGGAACGTCGGAAATCTCCAGCTATGGTAATTACCCCATTTGGCCCTGGCAACGTCACCTTCAAGTAACTGATGTGACAACTTGCCATGAACTTGTTCAGTGCTGGCCTGCCGAGTAACGCGTGATACGCACTTTCTAAGTTCACCACTTCAAACTCCAAATTCTCAGTTCGGCAGTTATCTCGCCTGCCAAATAACACATCGACGCAGACTTTGCCAATGGGCTCACAGGATATGCCTGGCACAATACCATGAAACGTTGTTCTGGTAGCCTGGAGCATGTTCTCCGAGATACCCAACTTGCGCATTGTATCCGCATACATGATATTGATGCTACTGCCATTGTTTATCAGCACTTTAGAAAATCTCACATTGATATTTGGCCCGATGAATGTTGGGTCCAGCACTAACGCATACGAACCGGGGCTAGGCATAAGCTTGGGGTGATCCTTGATACTCTAGGTGATTTCCTGATCCGACCAAGGCATATACCTTGTTACTGCGGGCATTACCGTGTTCACCTCCATATGTCGGCGCTGCAAACTCTTCGTATCTGTTTCCTCGGTGGTAAACACACAGTAACTCTGGTGATGCTCTGTGTATTCATTTCTCCCCTCATTTCCAGGATACCTCTGATCTGGCTGATGGTGATTTTCTACCTGATGCACTGCATCTCTTTTTTCATGATTTTCATACCTCGACAGAGGGGGAGGCAACATTAACTATTGCATGTTTGCTCCGGAGAGCAATTGCTGCCGGGGTAACTCCTGCCGGGGTTGATCGTTCCGAGGTGCCTGATCATTCTCCGAACCACTTTGTTCTATCTTCCTCATCCACTCACATTGCCGAGTCGTGTGACCCGCCGGGTTACTCGGATTTGGCGTGTGAAATTTACACGGCTGGTCCAGCATTGCCTCATAGGTATACCTCGGACGGTCCTTCTTTTTTTGCCACTATTTCTTCTGCTCTGGCGTCCAAGTTTTCTTGCCATCATTTCTTGGGGTCCATTGTTGCCCTCCAGTTTTCTGACGCTGATTACTCCCTACCCTGGGTTGATCCTGATTCACAGTAGCAACTTGTTGTGAATTGTATCTGTAATCCGGTCTATCATCTCTTCTCTTACCCTGGTAATCATTTCGCTGGGATGATCCGGCTCCATCCCTCTGGTAGTACTCCTCATTTGACTTGTTTGACACAAGCCTGGGTTGAGTCGGATCACCCAAGGCATATGAATCTGCAATCCGGATTGTCTCTGCCAGTGTGGTGGGCATATCCCTTTGTAGACTTTGCCACAACATGCTTGCATATCTACATCCCTGCACAAACCAGGCTATGGCCTGCGACTCGATCACGCCCTCGCATGAATTTCACACTGTGCACCACCGGGTTAAGAACTCCCGGTTCGTCTCATTCGGTTTCTGCTTGCACATTGCTAGGGTATGTGGCCTATTTGGCCTCTGATACGTGCTCGAGAAGTTGCTTACAAACATTTCCTCGAAATCAATCCAATAGTTGATACTTCCGGGTGGCAAATTGTTTAACCATACCCTCGCTAGCCCCTCCAACATCTGAGGTACGTATCTCACAGCCCATCTCAAGTTGCCTGTAGCAATTTTCACCGCCGTAGCGTAGTTGATCAACCAATCCTCCGGCTTTGTCTACCGTCATATGTTTTCGTGCCTCTGGGTAACTGAAAGTTCGGTACTAGAGGCTCCTTCATGATCCGGGGCCCAAAACATGCCGGACCCGGAGGACCTTGACACTTAATTTGCTCCGACCTATAAAGCCGATCCAGCTTCAACCTGGCATCATCAGGCATCAAGTCCCTGCTTCGCAACCTTGACCCTATCACATGATAGTCCGTCCTTGGGTATCCTGCATTCACCATTTCCGAATCACCATCATTATATCCGTCTTGCTCTCGTGGAGCGCCTCTCTGTTGCATACCTCGGCTGGCACTTTGCTCTTGCCGTGGTATATTCTGCTGCTGCGGTTGCCTTGCTCCTGCCGAGTTGCGCTGTTTGGCATTGCCGTTTACAGCGTTTCCCTGACCGGCATTGCCTTGGTCGCGGTTACCTCGGCCAGCCTCACCTCGGCTAACACTTCGTCGATCATCATTTCCCTGCACTGCTTTTCCTTTCCCTGCCCTTGCCGGGTCATATGGGACTATTTGTTTGTTTCTCCTCACCGAGGTTACCACTTCCTCTCTTCTTGGGTATCCATGAGGGGATGACGCTGCTCCAGCTGATTTTTCCTGGGTTACCTACAGCTGAATGAACAACTTTGGATGCCCCAGCCCTTGCCGGGTTTGCCCTGAGCAACTCTTCATTTTGTCTCTTCGCGATCCGAACTAACTCATTGACTCTTTCCTGCTGTCTTTGCCGGGCTTCACCGGTCAAACCCTCTAACTCGGATGCAGCTGCATCCGCTGCTCTGAGTTTCTTTGCCGGGGTACTGTACTTTGGCAGCCCCGCGGACAGAAAGTTCTCTGATTCCTCAACTCTAGTATCAGACTCTTTGTTCATTTCACTGATGAGGTTTTTTCCCTTTACTTTTACAGCATCTACCTTATTTGCTCTTGCATACTCACGCAGTGTCATGTTCCACGACTCCTGAGCTGTGGCTATCTTTTTCGCTCCCTCTAGTATTTTTTGCCTAGTCTCCTCTAACTCGGCCTATGCTTGAGCCGGATCTACTGCAGGTGCTATGGGGCTCTCTAGGCTATCTATTGCCTACTGCAGCACATTCTCAAGCCTCTCTAGTGGAGGACCTCTACTTTTCCTTGGTGCCTTTAGTGTTACCTCCGGATCTGGTGCTGGATCCTTGCTCGCGCTAGTGCCAGGCGCTGTCATCATCACCTCGGCGCGGTTGGGGGAGCGAGTGATACGCGCCCCATGAACCATGCTAAGGGGTGGTTCGCCTCCCTCGACGATGTACCGCGGGTGAACGCACGACACATCGACAACGATGTAGATCTTGTGCGCTCCGAGCTTGACGAAGAGGCCGTTGCGCGGGAGAGGTCGCTTGCCGAAGCAGCCAGCGTTGTCGATGACAAAGTCCAGCGCTCCAAAACACTGAACAAGCCCGAAGACGATGCGTTCGCCGGTTCCGATGAGGTTTCCCGTCCGGATCTTCACTCTTGCTAGCGCCGCTAGCCCCACGGTGGGCGCCAACTGTCGTGGTGGTGTCACGGCAGATGCCATGGATAGGCTAAAGGTGGGGACAAGATGCACTAGAGGAATCCAGGGAGGGATAGTGTGGTGATTCCACACACAGATGTTTGTATTCGATTCACTTCCAAAGTTTACAAGTGCTCCTTGAGCTGTATTGGAGAGAGGAGGAAGAAGGAACTCTCTTACTCTTACCACTAGCTAGCCCTCAGGAACGTAGAACTCAACCAACTAGAGATCTACCAGTTAAAGACCAACCCCTCCTACAGATGCCCTAGCCCTCCTTATATAGGGGTGGTTAGGTCTCCAATTAGGGCATACGTGGAGGCATATTCCAGGGAATATTCCTATTCCCAAAATAGTAAGCCGACCAGGTCACTTTTGCCCACCGTCATCCATGCAGAGGCTACGTGAGCCTCTGCGGCGCCCGTGTCATCTGACATAGGCATCGTCACCCTTATCGGCCACGCCTTGGTGGTCCTGGCCTCTGTCCGCTTTGCTCACGCTCTGCGTACAATGGTCACCTTTTGACCAGCGAGATACCTTCCTTCTCTTGCAAGCTTGATATAACCCGGATCGTGCCTAGTTGATCCGGCCACACCTATACCTGCATACAAGTTAGATAAGTCCTGCCGGCATATGACATAACTCGGCCAGGACTCAGTTAGGCGGACATCCTCAGGTCTGGGTTACTCCGTGATTCGGCCTGCCTTGAGGTGACTCGGCCAGCATTTGCTTTGACCTTGCCGTACCTCGGCTAACTCGGCCATTATACCCCGGCGTGACCCTACCCGGGGGTACCCCCCAACAAACCTATTAACAAGAGCCACAGTGCCAGCTGCCTGTTTTTTGTTGTTTTTGGTTCCAGGAAAGTGAGAAAATTAATATTCTCGGAATTGGACGGGACAAAAGCCAAAGTCAGTTTTTCACCGAGGGGGACACGGACCCAGAATACGAGACATAGAGGGGCTAGGGGGCCTCCACACCACCTGGCCGCGCGACCAAGCCTAACCCGCGCCAGGGGGTGGTATGGCCGCCTCGGGCACCCCCTCGGCCTCCCCTTTTGCCTATAAGATGCCTCCGATACAGAAACCCTAAGTACCTGATCAAAATTCCATGAAAGAGTCTGTAGCCATCATCATCTCCATCCCTAGATCGGGAGGGATTTGAAGATCTTCCCGGCACCCTGCCGGAGGGGAGAATTCACCCTGGAGGCCTTCTTCCTCACCGTGCAAGCCTCCGGTGTGATGCGTGAGTAGTTCATCCTTCGACTACGGGCCATGTAGTAGCTAGATGGTTGGTTCTTCTCCTTTGTGCTATCATGTTTAGATCTTGTGAACTCCGTTCATGCTCAAGATCATCTATTTGTAATTCTACATGTTGTGTTTGCGGGGTTCCGATGGATATTGAGATGCTATTTCAGATTGATTATTGATTCTATCATGTCTTTGTTATTTGTGATCTTGCATGCTTTCCGTTGTTAGTAGCTATCTTGGCCAAGTAGATGCTAGCAACTCCAAGAGTTAGTATTTATGCTCGATAGTGGGTTCATGCCTCTAGTAATCTGGGGAAGTGACAGAAATCTCTAAGGTACTAGATGTGTTGTTGCTACTAGGGAGAAAACAGCAATCCTTTATTCATAGAACAATCGTATTGTTTACTGTACACGCAATGCGTAATGCAATTATCTGTTGCTTGCAACTTAATACTGGAGGGGGTTCGAATGATAACCTGAAGGTGGATTATTAGTCATAGATGAAGTTGGATTATGGTCTATGTATAATATTGTAATGCCCAATCGAATCTCAAAGGAGTCAAGTAGATTAGTATATGCTTGTATTGCTTTCTCGATGTTTGTCAATTGCCCCGCTGTAATTTGTTCACCCAACATGTCATATATCTTAAGGAGAGCCACCACTAGTGAACTATGGACCCAGGTCCTTTCTTTTACCATCAATCTACAACTATTTACTGCTTTCTGTTTACTTTCTTCAAACTATTTCTTTCTTCCACACAATACGTTTAATCCTTTGTTTTCAGCAAAACCGGTGAGATTGACAACCTCACTGTAAGTTGGGGGAAAATTATGTGGTTGTGTTGTGCAGGTTTCCACGTTGCTGCTGGTGCCGGTAGTGCGCCCTGCCAAAGTCCAGCTAGCAACACCTTGGAGGTGTTTCCTTGCTCCTACTGGATTGATAACCTTGGTTTCATAACTGAGGGAAAACTTACTGTTGTGCTTATCATACCTTGCTTTTGGGGTTCCCCAACGAGATCGTTAATACACGAGTCAGCAGTGGTCTGCGAGGAGCTTCACGACCTTGAGGTCGACTATGAGTACGACTACATCAACCACGTTCCCCTCGGAACGTTAACCGCATATGGTCTACAAGGGTATGTATTCTCTACGCGTCGGTCGTTACTGAATTACTACATAGATAGATCCTAGACAGTTTTTGGGGTTCCAACGTAGGAATTTTTTTGTTTTCTGCTGCGGATCCGCTTCATGCTGCGCCCAAGGTCCTTCGTCGAAGGAGACCTCGTTCTGCGACTGAAGTAGAAAGGACACCTCAAGCTCGAGTCTCCCTAGGAGGGACCCTATATGATCACTGAAGTAATCCTATGTGGCGCCTATCGCCTGAAAGTCGTAGAAAGTGGAGTCGCATACTCCAACCCTTGGAATGTTGCGCAGCTGCGCCCTACTCAGCCAGGCGACTTAGCCAAACATTGTACCTCCTGATATTCTACAAATAAATAAATCTAAGTGCCTCCAACTTTGTGTTTTATTTTACTTCCATTGCTATTTCTACACTAGAGGGTTACGCCACCTTGTGAACCTCGTCACACGAACAAAACAATGACCTGAGTAGCTGACCATACAACTAATCGAACCCTTGATAAAACCAACCTGGTTGTAACGCAACTAGCAGGCCAGCAAGGTGGTGAGATGCACAAGCGTCAGGCTAATGAAAAGGTATTACATACAATATCGCACTCGCAAAACAACTAAGCTAACAGCTATGCATACAAACATGGGTATCAACACCCATTCAAAACGGTTATACAAGTTTTACAGCACCTATACATCTTGTGCAGGTCCAAAAACTACCCTACTGATGTAAAAGGAGAATATTCATATGTTGATCGAACAAGTCGATGATGTCTTTGGCTGGCTGGTCAACCGCTCGATAGTGGGGCACCATGTTCCACGCCATCCCTGTTGGATGTGGTGGTGGCTCTGCAGCAATGACACCCAAGTCTATGTCGGGTCGCTGTAGGCGCACAAGTGCTACCGTAGCCTTGGCACCTGCAACCAGCTATTGGTACACACACTCGCGCACCGTATCGGCGTTACGAAATTTCCTCATCAGGGCCAACAAGCTCGAGGGCACAACATCCAAGGGGAACATTGTCCGGAAGATATGCTTCAAGTATGACTGCGCCTTCTTCAAGTAGTGCAGCACTTGCGACACGCGATATTGAAGTGTCGCTAATGCGACTACATGATCCCGGTCGACCCAGAAGTACCCGCTAGCTTCCAATTGCTCTTGGGTCAGGCAGTTCAGTCATATACTTACACGGTCTTTTACTTCCCGCAGGAGATGAAGACTCACAACTGCAAAAGGAAATCAAAAAGCATAGGAGTGAGTCGCCATTACAAGTGGTACAGACAAGGAAAAGGAGTCAGAGGAACTAACATTGCAATTTCTCATTAAGCTGGGCCACCTCGCCAAAGAGATACTTCTCGTGTTCGATGGCTTTTTCGGCTTTTGACTTCCAGACATCGGCAATACCACAGATGACTGGTGCCTCTTGCTCTAAATTCTTCACCCGGTCGCGTAGTCAAGACAACAACGATAGCTCCTCAACCTTCGAACGTGGCTGCGCTACAGGTTCACCAGGGGAGGATTGACCAGGCGCATCAACGGAAGGCATATCATGTGAATCACTCGAAGGACCCTAACCAGGCAGAAGAATAGAAGAATAAGAACCACCACTCGAAGGGAATACAGGAACATCAGATTCAAGCATCAAAATTAACAAGTTCTGATAAGGGGCATTCCCCACAAACATAATTTAGGACAAAGCCTAGAAATACCAGAGGTTACAAAAGGAAAAGCCTATAGCTATGCATTGGCACTCGAGGGCTTCATCGATTCAGTGGCAGCCTCTAACGACGTGGCCTTCTCAGCTACAACCCCTAACGCCGTGGCCTTCACCATTTTTGACCGCTTCCACTCCTCCGAGTACCTCGCGAGTGTCTCTATGAGCCGAGGACCATATTTGTGACAACGAGTGGCAAAGGGAGCAAAAACTACCTGCTGACCATCTGCAGCAACCGACATTGTTGTGGAGACCTTGCTAGGGTTCAGGTTGACACCGTGGGCTTGTGTCATCGCAAGTCCCATGGTAGCACCGACCCCCTTCTATGCATTCTTGAATTTTGTGGGGACGCCTTTGGCGAAGAACTCGACCAGGGCATCAAGGTATTAAATAAGCTTAGACTTGGGGACCATCTCCTCTTGAAGACGCCCAAGCACATCCTTGGCCTTTTGAAGAGAATCTCGGACGGAGATGTTGCGGTCTTTGATCGCGGCCACAGTGCCAGCCAAAACATCCTAACGAGCAAGATCTTGAGCATCGAAGCTCACCCCGACGGCATCTACAGTGGACCCAAATGAGTCGGAAGAAAACAAATCAAGAAAGTAAAGCTACAGTGATACATAACAATGACATAAATATACCTGAAAACGCTTTGGCGACAGAGTGAAGCTGTTATGCGAACAACTTCTCCCTGTCAGCTGCAGTGGCCGATAGGTCATCTTCACGCCTCTTTGACTCCTGCTTAGAGCGCTCGAGGGCTTCGAGTGCCTCATCTCTCTTCTTCTCCATAGTGCTAAGGCCCTTCTCGAGGGTAGTAACGTGAAGGAGGATATCGTTGTTCTCAACTACAAGGATAATATAGAAAAGTAAAGCTCAGCCAATTTTTTGCGCCAACCATAAAAAAGCTTACCTTGGAGCTGGCGATTCTGAGTCTCTAGCTAGGCGTGCTACTGGCCCAATGATGTAATTTGTTCGCCAAGACAAATGGACTCCTTCAAGACAGGCTATAGAGGATACCAAAGCATGAGCACCAACCTAACTTCGAATGACACGACTGCGGACACTTACATGGTCATCCATGGACTCTGAAGTCTCCTTCTGGGTGGACGTCCGGGCAACCATCTAGTTGTCCCTGCATGGGGGGAACTCGAGGAGTTGGCACCATAGTTGGCTGCTATCTGGGGAGAGGAAGAGCGCTCCTCCACGTCCTTGCCTTTGGAGTCCACAACTCTGGTCTCCTTCAAGATGCAGCAGTCATAGGATGATGATGATGCGGTTTTGCTATAGCAAAGTTCGCAAATAACTTCAGGAAAAAGACTCTAAAGACAAAAACAGTACATCCATCAGGCAAAAGACTCACCCGTCAAAGTCATCAAGGTCGAAGGAATCCTCATATGACTCCTTTTGCTTCCTCATCTTCTTCCACGATGGAGGAGAAACAACACGCACATGGATCGCTGGAATTGGATCCGCGGTATCCACCCCAATCGAAGGATCCTTCGTCGTCTCTAGAGAAGAAGCATCCGAGTCCTTGCTTCGGGAGCGCTTGTGAGTGGCACCCTCGCTGCACTCGGGGGCTTCCTGCTCCTCAGCGACGGGCAAAGTAGACCCAGATTCATCTTCCTCCATAGCCTCAGAGGGAACTATCCCTTTAGGTTGCAGAGGCAGAACGATGTTCGCCTTTCGTTCCTGCCAAAGCATAAGGTTACAAACACAAAACACCTTGCGGGCAAACGAAGCACAATAGAAGAAGAAATGATGAAGTTACCACAAGAGGGGGTGACTCGCGTGAAAGGGCAGCATGACTGAATCCCCATGGAATTTCTCCTTGCGGGTGAACTTGGTCAGTGCCCTAAACTTTTTATCCACGTCGCCTGAGGATAAGTTCTCCCGAGAGACATGAGTGACGTCATCGGCGCTAGTCCAAAGATACATCGGGTGTGCCCTAGCCTGAAGTGGCTGCACCCGACGACGCATCCAAGTGCAGATGAGGTTCAGGCCATCAATGAAAGGGCATTTATGCCCTTTCTATTATTTTGATGTTTGTTGACAACACTTGGATAGGTTAATCTATTGTTAAATGTTGCAGGAGATATCAGATAGTTGAGAGTTGTTGCCTTAAGGAAAAGAGCTCCCCTGGATCCTGTCTGTGCTAAGAAACCTGTCCCAACCGGACTGTCCGGCTGATCTTCACTGGAGTGTCCGCCCCTGGCCGGACTGCCCGGTTGGATCCGTCCGGACTTTCCGCCCCTGGGATGTGGGCGTATTTCCTTGACATTCAGAACACCATATCGGACTCCTCACGGACACGGTCCAGAATCTGGCCGGAATCTTCTCTGGCCGGAGTGTCCGGCCCTGGGGGCTTATCGATCTTCCTGGACATTCAGAATGCCTCATCGGACTCCTCCCGGACTCGGTGCGGACACAGGCCGGAAACTTTGCCAAGCCGGAGTATCCGATAGGTGTCAACCGGAGTATCTGGCTGGGCCGGACTGTCCGGCTTGTATTTGCCGGACTGTCCGGTGTAAGTGGCTCCCAACGGCTCTAATTCCAGGGGCCCTATAAATAGGCCCCTTCTTCTACCTTGGAAGCTGCTCGTCCAGTTCAAGAAAAGCATCACCATTTGAGCCACCAAATCCACAAGAACTCTTCACTCAACCATCCAAAGTCGTTGATCTTTGGAGAATCGAAGGAGGAGGCCTTGATCTACTACTTCACCAAGAGAGATTTCCATTTCCCCCTCATTCACTTGAGGGCCCCTTGTTCTAGGGTTTCCTTGGAAACCCTAGCTTGTGATTTGGTCTTACAAGCTTGTCTTTGATTGTTTGACAGCTTGCTTGTATTCAGGAGCCTCCAATTAGGTTGTGGATGTGTGCCTTGAACTTGTTGTAAAGGTGCCGACTTCCACCTCGAAGGTTGCCGTTATAGTGGAAGGTGAATCGAACCCTTTGGGGTGAGGTTCATCGGAGAACAAGGGAGGCCTCTCGTGGCGTTGGTCGTTTGATACCATCCCCTCTCCAAACTTAGACGTACTTCCCCTCAAAAGGAAGGAACTACGGGAAACAAATCCTTGTGTCTCCGAGCGCTCCACTTTGGTTACCTCTATCCTTTACCGCACTTTACATCTCTAGTTCTTGCATAGTTCTGTACTAGTTGACATATAGGTAAATTCACCTTAGTTGCATAATCTAGAGAATTTACCTTTTGTGTCGAACCCTAATTTGATTAAGAGTAAAATTTGGAGTAGCACCTATTCACCCTCCTATAGGTGCCCATATGATCCTTTCAATTGGTATCAGAGCCTCGGCTCTTTATTCGGGCTTAACCGCCTAAGATATTATGGCCACCACCGGGGAAGGAGAAAGTGAGGATAGCCATTCGGTGACCATGGTAGATCTCAAGAAGTTGGAAACAAGCTTGAGCTCTACCTTGGGAAATGAGATCCAACAATTGCGTCAACTCGTTGAGCAACTTGTTAAGGACAAGCAAACCTCACGTCCTCCCTCTCTAGAGGAAACACCACCTAACCCAAAGGCTAAGCCCTTGGAGGAGGTGGCGGGGGATGAACATAATTCCACTAACTCCACCACCAAAAAGGGTGATGGGAAAGAAGAGTTCCATGCGGTCCCCGGATGGTACTCTCCCGACCCTCCTATCCCACATCCACATATAAATAATAGAGGAGACCCACCTAAGTTATCTGCACATTCCTTTGCTCAATGGCAAGTTTTAATGAAATCTCATGTGCGCAGCTCTTGCATTGATTTGTGGAACATTATTGAAGAAGGAATCAAAATTGAGGATCCAACCAACTTGACTAGAAGGGAAGTGGTCAATAGCCAACTCAATGCGACTGCCTTGCACATGATTCAACTTGGTGTAGGGCCAAAGGATTTTCCCCACATTGAGCATTACAACACCGCCAAGGAAGCTTGGGATGCTCTCATTGACTTGGTTGTTGGCAACAAGAGTATGAGAAGAAATAGATATGATGCCTTAAGCAATGAGGCCGAAGGGTTCTTCATGAAGGATGGTGAGGATCATGAAGACATGTACCGAAGACTCAAATCCATAGCCACCGCCTTTAGGAATGTTGGTGCCTCTCACATTGACGATGCTTGGATCAAGAGGAAGTATGTGAGTGCACTCATGCCTTTTGAGCCTACTGACTTGAAGAGTCTCCAAGGAAGACATAATTACCATCTCATGACCTCCAATGAAGTGATGCAAGAGATGGCCTCCTTCAAGGTCGCTGCCAAGAATGCCAAAGACGCCCGCGCTCGTGCCATTGGAATGAATAGCGGTGTCAATCTTGCCTTGAAGGCCAAGGTTGTGGAATATGATGAAGATGAAGGAAGTGATGAGGGACTTTCAATGAGCCACCCCGAAGATGTCAAGGTAGCTCATGGTGAATACATGGCCTTCTATGCAAGAAACTTTTGGAAAGAACCCACCAAAGCCAAGATGGAAATGCAACGAAGAAACAACACCAATGGAAGAAGAGATAGTGGTTCCAAGTTGAGAACGTGCTTCAACTGTGGTGACCGCTATCACTTCGTTGCAGCTTGTCCCTATGAGAAAAGAGAAGATCATGGTGGTAAACTTGTGTTGAAGAAGATCTCCAAAGCTCCTTACAAGAAACCTTTTGTCAAGAGGAACACAACCAACAAGAAGCCGGGAGAAATTTCTTTGATCACACATGAAGAGTTCTCCTCCGATGATGATGAAGAAGAGGAAGATGAGGATACACCAAATGGTGTGGCGGCTCTTGCCACCACCTCTACTCCTTCATTCTCACTCTTCGACTCTCCAAATGTGAACCTCTCCAACAAGAACGTCACTTGTCTTATGGCAAGAGGAACGGAGGTATTATCATCATCACACTCCACTTCTTTAATCAATGATGATTTTGATGATGAGTTATCTCTTGAGGTCAAAAAGGAACTAGTTGCTTTTGATGTGTTCATGAATAACTTGCAAGGGGAACACAAGAAACATGTTGTGGACCTCTTAAATCAACTTTCACACACACAAGAACTTCTAGATGAGAGGTGTCAATTAGGAAGAGAGCACATGATTGAGATAGAAGCTCTTAATAATGCTCTAGAAGAAGAACAAGAAACTAGAATATCTCTTGAAACCAAACTAGAGGGCCTTGATGGTGCTAATGATCTCATTATTAATAACTCATCAAGGAACATGATCATGCTATTGCTAAATACAAAAAGGCTAAAAAGGATAAGATTGAGTTTGGTGTTGTTCATGGAAAACTTGCCGAGGATTTTAGGACACTTGACAAGGCTCACAAGGCCTTGGAAAGTGAACTATTGTCACTCACAAAGTCTCATGAAAAGCTTCAAACTCAATTGATCAATACTCCCTCACCTAGTACATTCATTCCTTCTAGTTGTACAAATACTCTTGAAGAACATGCTAGGTTGAAGAAGAAGCTAGCTAAGACCTCCTTTCCCAAAGGAAACAAGTCTATTGATGATCTCTTAAACAAGCAAAGGTCAAATGGTGAAAAAGGGGGCATTGGGTTTGTCTCTATCGCCAAGAAGAATAAGAACAACAAGAAGAAGAAGGCCAAGTCCGCCCAAGAAAAGAACAAGGTCATTGTGGGAAGTAAGACCACAAGTGGAAAAACTATGTCTCATGATGACTGCGGGAAGTGCTAACCCTCACTATGTCTTAATGCGTGATTATTATGGTGATGTGTATGAAAAATATGTTGGCCCTTTTGATGGTTATATTGCATGGTCTATTTGGGTTCCCAAGACCCTTGTTGCTAACAAAAGAGGTCCCATTGAAAAATGGGTACCTAAGAACTAGTTTGATCTTTTGTAGACCTATGCTTCCGGAGGGTCAAAATGGGTGCTTGATAGTGGATGCACAAGTCATATGACCGGAAGCGCGTCTAGTGTCAAGGAATTGAGACCAAATGTTGACCAAATATCCGTTACATATGCCGACAAGTCAAAATCTAAGGTAATGGGTTTCGGCAAAGTTGTGGTTGCACACGATAACACTCTCGTGGACGTCATGCTTGTTGAGACCCTTGGGTATAATTTACTTTCAGTCTGTGCTCTAGGAAAGATGGGTTTTGCTGTCTTTATTGATGTTGATATTGTGATCCTCTTGTGGAGCAAGTCTCTAAAGGTTGCTTTCGTTGGGTACGTCGAAGATGACTTGTATGTGGTGGACTTCTCGGGGAAAACCACAACTAGTCCGATGTGCCTATTCGGAAAAGCCGACGTGGGTTGGCTATGGCATCGCCGCCTAGCCCATGTCAACATGAGAACTTTGCAAAGCCTTCACAAGGATGGTCATATTGTTGGACTAAAAGAAAATGTTTGCTTTTCCAAAGATCGTGTTTGCAGGGTATGTGTAGAAGGAAAATGCATGACTCTCCGCACAAGCCAAAGAACTACACCAAGTCAAAGAGGATCTTGGAGCTCCTTCATGTGGATCTCTTTGGTCCTCCCTCTCATGCAAGCCTTGGTGGGAAGAAATATTGTCTGGTAATTGTTGATGACTACTCAAGGTACACTTGGGTATATTTCTTCAAGCTAAAAAGTGAGACCCAAGAGAACTTCATTGACTTCATCAACATGGCTCAACGCCAACACAATGTCCCGGTATTGACAATAAGAAGTGACAACAGTACCGAATTCAAGAACTACACATTGAATGGATTTCTTAGTGATGAGGTAATAAAACATCAATATTCCACTACATATACCCCTCAACAAAATGGTGTAGCTGAGAGGAAGAACCGGACTCTTATTGATATGGCAAGGACCATGGTTGTGGAGTTTAAGTCTCCATACAATTTTTGGGCTGAAGCCATCTCCACCGCATGCCATGCTTCCAACCGTCTCTATCTCTGCAAAGAATTGGTCAAGACCCCTTATGAGATACTTACCGGTAACAAGCCCAACGTCTCATACTTTAGGGTGTTCGGTTGTAAGTGCTTCTATCATATTAAGGGTGTTCGTTTGTCCAAGTTTGATTCCAAAGCATTAGAGGGTATTTTTGTTGGTTATGGTCTCGAATCCCACACTTATAGAGTCTATGACATGCTCTCTGGAGTTGTCATAGAATCTTGTAGTGTGGTGTTTGAAGAATATGATGGTCTCCAAGCGGGACGTGTTGATGTTTGTGATGTAGATGATGAAATGCCTCAGGAAGCCATAGGAAGAATGGGTGCGGGCTTCATCCGTCCTATTGAGGAACCCCTTATGGTGGATCGAGAAGAACTATGCTCTACTCAAGTGGAGCCCTCATCTTCACAACATCCACAAGCTCCGATCGAAAAGGACAATGACCCACACCAAGAACAAGTTGTGGACCCTCAACCCACTGATCAAGAAGATGCCTCCAACCAAGAAGTGATTGAGTCTCCGTTTGCTAGAATGTCCAGTGGTGCTAAGGCCATTACACAAGGCAGATCTGTACCAACTGCCATAAGAACAGCCGAATACCTAGCCAGTCAAGGGCTTGATCAAGACCTAGGTCAATCTTTGCCTCCTATAGAAGAGGATATCTCCAATGATGATCAAGTTCAAGTTGATGGTCATGACGAGGACCAATATGATGAAGTGATTCCCACAAGAAACAACAAGGAAATCGAAACTCGTCGCCAAGCTAGAATGGATAGAATTTTGGAATTAAGAGACCACACTCTTGAGAATGTGGTAGGAGATGTAAGAAGAGGGATATCTACTCGAGCACAATTGACGAACTTTGGTGAGCACCAAGCACACATTTCCATGGTGGAACCAAAGAAAGTATGGGAAGCTCTTGAAGATTCGGATTGGTTGGATGCAATGCACAAAGAGCTCAACAACTTTGAGAGAAACAAAGTATGGAAGTTAGTGGAGAAGCCAAAAGATTGCTGCAATGTCATAGGCACCAAGTGGATTTTCAAGAACAAGCAAGATGAGCATGGAATTGTGATAAGGAACAAGGCAAGATTGGTTGCACAAGGGTTCTCTCAAATTGAGGGCATTGATTATGGAGAGACTTATGCACCTGTGGCTCATCTTGAGTCCATCCGTATCCTTCTTGCTTATGCGGCTCATCATAAATTTAAACTACAACAAATGGATGTAGAAAGTGCATTTCTTAATGGTCCATTGCATGAGTTGGTATATGTGAAACAACCCCCGGGGTTTGAGGATCCCAACTTCCCAAACCACGTCTACAAACTCGATAAGGCACTCTATGGGCTCAAACAAGCCCCATGCACGTGGTATGAGCACCTTAGAGAGTTGTTGTTAGATCGTGGGTTTGATGTTGGGAAAATCGATCCCACTCTTTTTACTAAGAAGGTCAATGGGGAACTTTTTGTATGCCAAATCTATGTAGATGATATTATCTTTGGCTCATCTAACAAAGCTTTTAATGATGAATTCTCAAAGCTTATGACTGACAGGATCAGGATGTCTATGATGGGAGAATTGAGAGTTTTTCTTGGCTTTGAGATCAAGCAAGTAAGAGGAGGAACATTCTTCAACCAAGCCAAGTATACTCAAGATATGCTCAAAAGATTCAACATGAAAGACCTAAATGGAGCTCCCACTCCCATGGCAACAAAGACTCATCTTGAACTAAATCCAAATGGTAAAGATGTGGATCAAAAGGTATATCGATCCATGATTGGCTCTTTGCTTTACCTTTGTGCATCTAGACCCGATATTGTGTTGAGTGTAGGAGTGTGTGCAAGATATCAAGCGGCTCCTAAAGAAAGCCATTTGATGGCGGTCAAGAGAATCTTTCGATATTTGGTTCATACCCCAAACTATGGTATTTGGTATCCTAGGGGCTCAACTTTCTCTCTTTGTGGGTACACGGATTCGGATTGGGCTGGTGACAAGGATGATAGAAAATCAACCTCCGGGGCTTGCCAATTCCTTGGGAGGTCTTTGGTGTGTTGGTCTTCTAAGAAGCAAAATTGTATATCCCTTTCCACCGCCGAAGTCGAGTATGTGGCAGCTGCTAGTGCTTGTACACAATTGCTATGGATGAGGCAAACTTTAAAGCAATACGGTGTCCATTGTGACAAAGTGCCTCTTCTATGTGATAATGAAAGTGATATCAAGATTGCATATAACCCAGTGGATCATACAAGGACAAAGCATATTGAGATTCGTCATCACTTCATTAGAGATCATGTTGCCCGAGGTGATATTGAGCTATCAAATGTGTCAACCAAAGACCAACTTGCCGACATTTTCACGAAGCCACTTGATGAAGCAAGTTTTTGTTATTTGAGGAATGAACTAAATATCGTGGATTCTAGGAGCTTGACTTGATTACCTTGCATATTCACCTATGTCTTGACCCATATTTGGTGTAGGTGCAGGCATGGAGATAGGGGGAGTGCGGTCCTAATACATTGGACTATCCCTCCCCCATAATGCCAACATTAATAAATTCAATACTATTAATATCATTTTGTGATATGTGAGTTTCATTGATGAGTAGTGGTTATGAACCCAAGGATAATTCTTCGCGGTGTCATGCCTCAAACTCTTACATGATGGCCTTGGCCATCGCCCTCTTCTTATTGAAGAATTGGTTCTTGGTCCGTTTGATTTGGAACTTAATTTGACTTTTTCTTGAAAATCAATGTTTTCTTGGTTCTTCACAGTACATCATCTGAATCCCAGGCCTTTCCTCATCTCTAAACATGCTCCTCTAGCCACACATTTGTCCATTACTTGAAACTGGGGGTTTTGGTCGCGGGGAGGCCGGACTGTCCTCCCTAAACCAACCGGAGTATCCGGCCAGACCGGACTCTCCGCTTGATTCACTCCGGACATTCCGGTCGGGCCGGACACTCCGGTGAATATCACCTGTACACTCCGGCCCCGGCAGTTTCTAAATTGTAATAGGGGGTCGAGGAGAAGTGGACGGTTCAGTCCTCCTTCTTCCCCCCGACTCCCTCTTGCTCTCTGCTTGCTGCCCCCGACCAAGGACTCCACCGGGAGGGCTCCTCCACCCTGGATCCAGCCGTTGCCGCCGGCCATTCTCTTCCCTTTGCCGCTGGGATCCATTCCCCTCCGGTGAAGGACACCATGGATGCTGGTATAGTGCCCCTCCCCTTCCCATACCTAGGGTTTAATCTAGATGAACTTTTGGGGGCTATGTCTCACCTAGATCCATGGATACATCACATAGTGTGCAATACTAGTCCTGGTAGTGGTCCTAGCAATCCCAATATGCAATGGTTGAACACACTCAAACTGCCCCTAAAATCGTCAAGACTCCAGCCGGAATGTCCAGCGTGTACGGGCCGGACACTCTGGTCCGACCGGAATGTCCGGTTATTACGCACCAGAATGTCCGGTTGTGGCGGAGTCTCCGGGATGATTTTTCCGGACAGTCCGAGTGTTTTCCGCCAGTTCAGCTCCTGCATTACTTTGACTACTACTACATCTTTGTATCTTCTGGACAAGTGTGGTTACCCCATATGCTATCCTTCTACTCTGATCTCACAGGTGGTTCTCGTCCTCGCCGGCCTCAGGCTGCTAAGCATGCACATCCTCACAGGTTCCATGATGAAGAGTTTGACGTTCATGTAGATCCTTCTATGGTGAGACAGGCTGCTCGTGACCGTGCCACAGCAAAATAGGAAAAAATCAGAAAACTGAAAAGGGATGAAGCCAAGCGCATGAGGTTTGAAGCATTGACCACTCTGATAGATTTGGGTACCGAGGAGTTTGTGGAGATGAGAGTCCAGCAGTTCTACTCTCTGCCTCGCACCGTGGATGATGATCGCTTCTGGAGAAATGAACAAGCCCTACTTTTCTCTGAGGTGTTTTGTGGGTTCAGGACTGCTGTGTGCCCCATGTAGTGGTTGGATCTCGAGAAGATCGAAGCACACAAGTACTTTGAGGACGCTCTGTGGGTGACAGAGAAGATGGGGCTGCACACCATCTTTCAAGTAAAAGAAGACTATAATGTTGAGTTGGTCCAGCAGTTCTATGCTACAGTGGTCTTTGGGGACACTACGGATATTCCCCTTGAGTGGATCTCTGGCACTACTAGGTGCCGCTCTAGCATGGCTCAGTTTGCACAGATTCTTGGATTGCCTTTCAATCCCAATGCTCCCAGTGGTCTCAGAATGCATGTTCATGGTCAGGCATATGACAAGCAGAGGTTGGCCCCAATCTACTCTCAGAATGGTGTGGCTGGCCAAACCATCAACATCAAGCTCATCTACAACATTCTGCTTCGCATGTTTCGCCATACACTCACTCCCAAGGCGGGCAACAAGGATGAGATGAGAGGTGTAGAAATCAATCTTATGGCACATGCTCACTCTGTGTATACTCATGGTCCTGACCACCAAGGTGGTGCTATTGATATCATGGATTTCATCTATCAGGACTTGTACAAGTGCATCACTGACAAGAAATGCCCTCTGTTTGCTCCCTATGTGATGAAGCTCATTGCTGCTCAGGCTCTAGCAACTCCATTGCTCTACACTGATCTTGTTCCACACCTTCCTGCCAAGCTACAGAGGAACGTTGCCCCCACCACCAAGGCTCCTCGTGGCTACCCCCCTACTCAGGACATATTTGAGGATGATGTGATGGATGCAGATGATTCTAACAGTGATGATGAGGAGGTACTGGAGGCTGTGACCCGTGGCCCTCGCATGAAGCATGCCAGCAATGCATATCGCTTCACCACCTCTAAGGAGGAAGTACACAAGAAGGTGAAGAAGGCCTCCTGGTGGAAGAAGCTTCTCCTATGCCAGAACATTGACATTCGCCATGGACAGTATGAGGCATACAAGGCTAATAGGAATATCATGAAGGAACTCAAGCAGATCAACCAGCCCATGGATGTTGATCCCTCTCAGCAGCAGGCATCAGATGGCACTCTTTCCTACGGTCACTAGAGTCACGGTCGTGTGGACTGGTCCATGTTTGAGGACGTGACTTCTTCTTCTCACCCTCACGGTCAGAGCTCGACTCAGGGTGATCATCAGGGTGAGGATGACGACGAGGATGAGGAGGAGGATGCCGACTACGACTTTAGTGGCTAGAGTTGGCTTTGGGGACGTTTTAGTTGTGCTCTTTTCCCTTTTTGGCATCTCGATGCCAAAGGGGGAGAAGCAGCCCCTTTATTAGGTTGCTGCCGGGATTTGCATGGGTACACAAGTGCTTCACGTTATTTCGATTTGCCTCTTTGAAGCCTCGTGTTCGCTATCTTACTTTACTTGTTTGAGTACTATGTTGTGTTGAACTCAGTTGTGTGTTGTGACATGCTTACCCGGTTTTGTTAAACGACTTTGTTATGCCTAGCTTATCATTCTAGTGGTTATTATCATGTCATACCTTGTTAGCTACAAAACCTAGTGAGGTTGTGATCCTAGGGTGAGTGATTGTCTTAAAACGCAAAGCTAAAATGGTCACACATCTAGGGGGAGCCTCACTATTTTTTGTATATCTCCTATTGTGAATTTTATTACCTATCCAGTCTGCAAATCCTTGGGTTGTCATCACACACGAAAAAGGGGGAGACTGAAAGGGCATTTACGCCCTTCCTATTATTTTGATGTTTGTTGACAACACTTGGATAGGTTAATCTGTTGTTAAATGTTGCAGGAGATATCAGATAGTTGAGAGTTGTTGCCTTAAGGAAAAGAGCTCCCCTGGATCCTGTCTGTGCTAAGAAACCTGTCCCAACTGGACTGTCCGGCTGATCTTCACCGGAGTGTCCGCCCCTGGCCGGACTGTCCGGTTGGATCCGTCCGAACTTTCTGCCCCTGGGATGTGGGCGTCTTTCCTGGACATTCAGAACACCATATCGGACTCCTCACGGACACAGTCCGGAATCTGGCCGGAATCTTCTCTGGCCGGAGTGTCCGGTGTGTTTGCCCCGGAGTGTCCGGCCCTGGGGCTTATCGATCTTCCTGGACATTCAGAATGCATCATCGGACTCCTCCCGGACTCGGTGCGGACATAGGCCGGAAACTTTGCCAGGCCGGAGTATCTGGCGGGTGTCAACCGGAGTATCCGGCTAGGCCGGACTGTCCGGTTTGTATTTGCCGGACTGTCCGATGTAAGTGGCTCCCAACGGCTCTAATTCTAGGGGCCCTATAAATAGGCCCCTTCTTCTACCTTGGAAGCTGCTCGTCCAGTTCAAGAAAAGCATCACCATTTGAGCCACCAAATCCACAAGAACTCTTCACTCAACCATCCAAAGTCGTTGATCTTTGGAGAATCGAAGGAGGAGGCCTTGATCTACTACTTCACCAAGAGAGATTTCCATTTCCCCCTCATTCACTTGAGGGCCCCTTGTTCTAGGGTTTCCTTGGAAACCCTAGCTTGTGATTTGGTCTTACAATCTTGTCTTTGATTGTTTGACAGCTTGCTTGTATTCGGGAGCCTCCAATTAGGTTGTGGATGTGTGCCTCGAACTTGTTGTAAAGGTGCCGGCTTCCATCTCGAAGGTTGCCGTTATAGTGGAAGGTGAATCGAACCCTTTGGGGTGAGGTTCATCGGAGAACAAGGGAGGCCTCTCGTGGCGTTGGTGGTTTGATACCACCCCCTCTCCAAACGTAGACGTACTTCCCCTCAAAAGGAAGGAACTACGGGAAACAAATCCTTGTGTCTTCGAGCGCTCCACTTTGGTTACCTCTATCCTTTACCGCACTTTACATCTCTAGTTCTTGCATAGTTCTGTACTAGTTGACATATAGGTAAATTCACCTTAGTTGCATAATCTAGAGAATTTACCTTTTGTGTCGAACCCTAATTCGATTAAGAGTAAAATTTGGAGTAGCACCTATTCACCCCCCCTCTAGGTGCCCATACGATCCTTTTAGTCAATCTCGTTCCCTCGAATGAGCTAGAGATCACATACGCACATGTACAAAACTTCGACTTCCTCGGCCTTGCCGGGCATCACCATATTTTTCCAAGACCTTCTCCTCTTCAATTCCACTTTCGGATCAAAAGGAGCAAGTCCATAATGTTCATCATCAGCCTTCTAATCACGGATGTAAAACCACTTCTCACTCCATCCCTGGACGGACTCGGAGATCTTGAGGGAGAAGTATTGGATGTTCGGGTCCACATGGATACCGCAACCTCCAATATCGTAGACCACGGATCTAGAACCCGATTGCCGCTTGAGCAGAGTTTTTTGAAGAGGCCGAAGTGTAGCTCGATTCCAAGACAACACTCGTAGAGAGTGATATAGCACGCAATGTGCAAAATAGTGTTTGGGGTCAGCTGATGCAGTTGGAGCCCATAGAAGCAGAGAAACCCTCGCAAAAACTTGTGGAGGGGAAGAGAGAGACCCCGAAGGACAAAAGCAATGAACATCACCCAAAATCCAATAGGGGGTCGGGTATTACCTCCAAGCCAGGCATCTTGGAGTCTGCTTCATTGGCAGGAAGCAGACCATCTTGGCGGTGTTGTTGGAGCTAGTGCTCCATAATGGCGTTGCGCCGCCATGAGCCATTGGTGATGCGCATTCCAGCACCCTTCTTCTTCTTCTTCTTGGCTGTAACAGTAGTACCGGACTCGGTGGCAGCGGCGCCCTTCTTCTTGACCGCGGTAGTGGCGGTAGTAGATCCAGCATGGGGGTGCCCTTCTTCTTCCCCATCTTCTGGTGGCGATGGGATTGCATGAAGTAGCTCGGAAAAGTCCTAAGCCCGTCCAGCGCAGCAGCAGGGGCAAGGGCGATGGAGCAGCATGGAGGAGCAATGGCAGTGGTGCACAAGGAAGAAGAAGATGGATTGTGAAAATTTAACGCATGGAACCCCTACTTAAACACAAGACAGATGTAATCCAATGGCTCAGAGATTCATCCAAACGCGTGGCACAAATCAATACAGACGCGTGGCGATGAAAACAGTGAACCGTCGCCGCACTTTCCCCACTACGCACGAGAATCGAGGAGGCATAGTTAAAACGAAGATTATGTATGCCTGGTCAAATCCCAGTCAGAAATTGGGCCCACCTTCGTCAGTCCCGTTAATACCGCTTAGGCAGGCAAATGATATCATCTAATCGTTAGCACTAACGTCATCTACTCTAGCAGGAGATCTCTTTGACTACTTTCGTCCTTGCTTGACTCTATGAGTCAACCAAGCACTCAGGGGTTAGTCCTAACAGGAGCGCTAGCCGCACACCCGAAGACTTCATAGGCATAAAACTGCCTTCACCAGTTAATGCCCCTCTTCGAATCAACGATTCGATTATGGACTCGAGGGCTACTCCCATAGGGAGCGCTGAAAGCATATTCAGCTAAAAACCAAAAAATGGCAGCAGTCGAAAAAGTTCAAAGTCCCCACTCGAGTCTACGACTCGAATAGGCACTTGGGGGCTACTTACATAGGGAGCGTTGGTCGCGCACCCTATGAAAAATCTTAGCCATTCAAATTGTGTGTACTACATCCATATTCGAAACGGCGATTTCGCCTCATATTTTCCCTACAAAGAGACTACATCTCCTGGGTGAAGGGAATATGCCTGAGAGGCAATAATAAAGTGGTTATTATATTATTCCATGTTTATGATGAATGTTTATTTTGCATGCTATAATTGTATTAATTGGAAATGTTAACACATGTTTGTTTAATAAACAAAATACAAAGTTCCTAGTAATGCCTCTCATATAAACTAGCTTGTTGATTAACAAGATGATCAAGGTTTCCTGATCATGGACATTGGATGTTGTTAATAACGAGGTCACAAGATTGGTGGAATGATGTGATGAACATTCATCCGAGGTATAGCATTACGATCAAAGTCATTATGTTTATATTGCTATAACATCATACGAAGTAATCCTAGTCCTTAGACCATGAGATCATGTTAATCACTAACACAGGAAGAGTATCTTGGTAACATCAAACGTCTCACCGTAACAGGGTAACTATAAAGGTGGGTTCAGTGCCATGAAGGTGTTATGTAGAGGCTCATGGATCAAGAGTGGGATTTGTCCATCCCGATTACGGATAGATATACTCGGGGCCCTCTTGGTGATATCACATTGAAATAGCTTGCAAGAAAGTGATGTGTTCACTAGAATGTTATATCATGGGAACAAGAAAAGTGTGCATGTCGGCAACAAGATCAAACTAGGTATTGAGATACCGATGATCGAATCTCGGACATGTAATATATCGCGAGACAAGGGATTTAGTTATGACATTAAAGGTTCACATGATCACAAGAGTCATTGTTGAATATGTGTGGGAGTCAGTACGGATCTCCAGGTCCCACTGCTGATTATTGATCGGAGAGGGGTCTCGATCATGTCTGCATTATTCGCAAACCATAGGGTGACACACTTAAGGGATACCGACACCATTTGGAGCAAATATGTTTTAGATAAAGATTTAAGAAAGCGCTGGAATCATTTCGATGGAAACCAGAATTGTTTCGGGTGAAATTGCAGAAACTGGTTTTGCATGTGATATTGAAATGTTGCAGGGGGTTTTATGTGAATGTTTGTTAATTAAAGTAATTTAAAAAATCTGAATATAAAATAGTTTTATTTAATGAGAGCTTGCATTAAATTTGGTGGAAATTTAATGGAGGTGAGTGGAATTTTGAGTGGGAGGCTAATTATGTGAGTGGGAGCTCCACCCACATGAATGTGGAAGAGGTGGGGGCACCTCCTTTGGCCGCCGGCCATGGTGAGGGGCTGCCCTCCTCTACCTATAAAAGGCCCCCACTCCCTCCTCTCATCTCACACCTCCTCGTGAAGGATCTCTCTCCCCCTCTAGAAATTATTCCCCATGGTCTCAGATTAGCGAGATACATGTTCCCGGTGGCTTTATCTAGAAAGGAGTTGCTGCTTTGCTGGAGAGAGGGATGGAGGTTGTCGAGGGTACCGGACGTGTGTGCAATCATGAATGCACCGCTGCTTTGTGGTGCTGGACTTGCTAGAGCTGGATCTGATGGACGTGCTGGAGCTGGACCTGCTGGACTTGCTGGATTCCATCACGATCATGAGATCGGCAAGTGTACGACTACATCATCCATGAGTTCCATCTCGTTAATAAAGCTTTGTTGTCTTCGAGGGTATGTTCTCTATGGATATATATCCACCTGTTGCTTGTATTTAATAGATAGATCTTGGCATATAATAGTTCTCATCGTAGGATTTTTTTGTTTTCTATGCTGCGAACCCAATAGTGGTATCATAGCCTGATCTATGCGTAGGTGCTTTGCACGGATAGTACACATATGTTTATATGTGGGCGATGATGATCATGTTATTGCTTCTTTCATGTATTTTGGATATTGGTGGCATAGTGGGATGAAGCGGCCCAGACTAACTTTACATATCGTCGGACATGAGACCGGTTCCACGATTGACATGCAACTAGTTTTACATAAGTAGCTAGCGGGTGTCTGTCTCTCCTACTATAGTCAATATCTGATTTACAACGAGTTGCTAATAACTTAGTTATTATCGTTGTGGTTCCATGTTCGTAGGTAAGTCCAGTTCTATCTCCGAAAGTCCTAAGCCACGTAAAACTTGCAATGGATAAATTAGAGGCGTCTAGTTTAGATTGTTGCTGGGCTAGTGTCATGATATGGTAATTTTGTAAGTTGATATATAGTTGATACTATTACATCACACCTAACGTGTAAGTTCTATAGACCTTGGCCTTACACACAAAGGAATGATAGAGATCATACCACGATGCCCATGATAGTGATCAAATGCATGGACCATATCATTTCACTTTACACATATGATGTTTGCATCTTATATTGCTAGTTTGGCATTTTAGTAGCATTATAAGATGATGCCTCAGTTAGATATCAAGATAAAAATGTGTTCTCCCTTAAGTATGCACCATTTATGTTTCGCCACTTCAAGACATCACGTGATGATCGTGTGTACTTGAATCCACGTTTGCACAATGGGTGTAAGACAGTTTTACACACGTGATTACTAAGGTTCTTACTTGGCAAGCCTAGCATGTACAGACATGGACTCAGAACACGGACCGAAAGGTTAAGCATGAGTCATATAGTTGATATGATGCCCATATAGATTCTCGCCTTTAAAGCTGCACCGACTCACGTGATGATCGGACTTGCTTGGTGTAGTGGATTTGGTTCATGTAATCACCAAAAAGACACAAGGGATGTCGTTTTTGAGTGGGAGTTCATTTCTAATTTATATTAGTCGAACTCAATTTGTCATAAACTAAATTGGAGCGAATTTGCATAATTTGTTGTAGTCATTGGCATCTATTTACTACCTTATGCTTAGTTTTAATTGAGATAATAGAACTATTGAATTCTGGGTATTTGCTTTACGAACTAGTATCATATTGTTTTTCGAATGTCAATTTTAGAAGTCCTATTGCAAACTTTCAGCAAACTCTATTTACTCCATGAATTTTAATAAGTAATATTAAATCGAGAGTAAGAATTCCAATGTTAGTATCTAAAGTATCATGTTTGCCTCCATGATTCTTGATATTCAAAAGTTATTTTTAATATCGAGGTTATCTAGGAGCTGAAAGAATTGTTTCAGAAGCCGTCATGCGTGGAAGATATTTTGATATCTGAAACAATTTTTATGGTTGCAATATGATAGAGTATAATTTGGCAAAATACATGTTCTCACATTGTATGAGAATTTGCGAAGGTTGGAGACGCTAGACGTCCTAATCTCCCGAAAAGGTTTTGGGAACTCACATTATACTCACAATTCGTCCTTATAAGACATAGTAGCTTGATAATGAAAGTTGTCGTGATAAGGATGAATAAAAGATGTAAGTAAAATGTTTACTACACTAAAAGATTACTAAAGAATGGATTTTTAAAAGAACACCAAACATTTGATGATGGTGATCTACTTCAAAGTGCAAGTCCAAAGGTATTAGTATTTTACTATACATGCTTTGGACTATGTGTCATATGTATGGCGCCACAGTTGATGTTGATAGGTTCTTTTAAAAGGAAAAGGAAATGTTGTAAGAGAATCTATAAAATATTTGGCAGAAAATAAAAGACTGGTAATGTCCAGCAAAGGTATATAGATGATATACATATTATGGTTATATTCTTTGCTTGTTAAACAATGTGGTTCTTGGGTATTGGATACCGAATTGGTTGGTATGAAATATCATACAGAACGCCACAATTCATGAACTATAATGGCCTAAGTAACTAGCAAAAGAATTTGTGATGATGTTCATCGAAAACAAATAAAGTGTTATTGTATTTCTCGTTGACATTAGAGCTTGCCTTCAAGATTTGTTTAAATAATTGTTATTTTGTTCCGGTATAATGAGAACAATAGTTGTTCAAATAATTACCGTATTCCATAGAAGATGGATGAACTTTTACAAGTCTAGTTGGAGAAATCACATCCATAAAACTGATGCTAAAATGTCGCAAGACAAATGATTGAAAGATTACTTACAAAGTGACATCACCGTTTAAATTATATTGGAAAGAGAACATGAAGAAACTCCATTTTAATGGATTTTTGGAGTCTTTTGATTTTGATCAATTGACGCTTGTGAAACTTTCCTCGAGTTAATTGAAACTCCGTTAATAGGCCAAAGAGGAACGAATGACTAACTTATTGGATGTTGTGCATGTTGATGTATATAGTCCATTATGTGTAGCCATATGTGATGGATCTTTTTGCTTCATATGCTTTCTCCGAAAATTTGAGTGAATATATCTGTATATTTACTTAATAAGGAAGAAGTATGAAACATTTGAAAATTATTCAAAGACTTTCAAGATGAAGTGGAAAATCATTGTAACAAGAAAATAAAGAGTTTATGATTTGATCATAAAGGGAGATATTTGAGTTACAGGTTTAGCAAAACACCTAAGATTTCAGGAATTGTTCCATGAATTTGCATTTCCCGATAAACTACAGGAGTATGGTATGTTCGAGAGATCAAATCGAACCTTGTTTGACATGGTATGATCAAAGGTGTCATTTATAAAACTGCCATTATGTTTTAAAGATTAAAGCTTTAGAGACTACCGCTTTTACACTGAAAAGAGCACCACGTGATCCGTTGAAATGACACCATATGAGTTATGGTTTGGGATAAAACCCGAGTTGTTTTTCTTAAATTTTGGTATGCTATGCATAATTAAAATGTTTACAACAAAAGTCGGATAAGCATGCCTTTGTAGGTTATCCCAAAGAATTTGTTGGGTATTCCTCCATAACACCGAGAACAAAAGAGTTTGTCGCTTGGAACATTAAGTTTCTTGAGAAATAATTTTTTGCGAAAAGTTAAGTGGGAGGACAATAGAACTTTGATAAGATTATTGAACCTTAGCTATATGTGCTAAGTAGCGCAGCGCCGTAAAGTGTTCCAGTGGCGGCCACAATGCTCATGGATCCCGTGATTACAAAGGTTGTGATCTCGGAGATTAGATTTCCTATTTGAACCATATGCATCGGGTAACAATCAAATAGTGAGATTTGATAAACAAGTCATTATTGTTTTGATAATAATGAACCGACTGCATGCAAAGAAGCGATGATGGGTGATGACCCACAAGTATAGGGGGTGTATCGCAGTATTTTCGAGGGAAGTGAAACCCGATTTATTGGTTCGACACATGGGGAGCCAAAGAATATTTATCATCCTTAACAATTGAGTTGTCAATTCAGCTGCACCTGGAAACAATCTTTCTCACGGCAGTTTATCAGTAGCAACAGTTTTGTAGTAGGAATAGTAAAGTAACAGCAGTAGTAAAGCAAAGACAATAGTAACAAAAGCAGTAAACAGTGGGATTCGAGTGCGGTAGGTATAGGGATGGATAGACGGGCGTTGCATGGACAAGACAATTCACATAACAATCAGAACATAGGGCAATTGTAGCTAAATAATATAAAGCATCCAAGTACTAGACAATCCTAGGCATGTGTTCCATATATAGTCATACGTGCTCGCAATGAGAACTTGCACAACATCTTTTGTCCTGCCAGCCCGTTTGCAGCGGGGACTCTAGGGAACTACTGGCAATTAAGGTGCTCCTTTTAATAGAGCACCGGAGGAAACCATTAACACTCCGTGAACACATGTGATCATCACATCAAAGCCTTTCCCTTCCGGTTATCCCGATTTCTGTCACTTCGGGGCCATAGGTTCCGGACAACGACGTGTGTATACAACTTGTAGGTAAGACCCAAAACAATACTATCATAATGAATCAACAATAAGTTCATATCTGAAATCATGGCACTCGGGCCCTAGTGACAAGCATTAAGCACAACAAGTCGCAACAAAGTCATAAAGCACTAATAAAAGATACTAGGCACTAAGCCCTAACAATCTGATGCCATTACATGAACGATCTCATCCAATCCCTACCATCCCCATAGCCTACAGCGGGGGATTACTCACTCATAGATGGGGGAAACATGTATGGTCGATGGAGAAGCGATGGTGATGATGATGGCGATGATCTCCTCCAATTCCCTGTCCCGGCAGGGTGCCAGAACGGAGTTTCTGGTGCTGTTTCGTGGAATCTGGTGGTGGTGGCGGAGCGGAACTCCTTCTGGAAAAATGTGGAACCCCCCGAAGTTTTTAGGTCAGAAGGCTCCTTATAGGCGAAGAGAGAGGTCGAGGGGGTGCCTAGGGGCCCCACACCACCCCCTGGCGCGGCCTGGCCTGGCCCGCGCCAGCAGGTGATGTGGCCACCCCAGGGCTCTTCTCCGTCTCGTATTCTGGCTCCTGGAGTCTTCGGGTAAATAGGATTTTTGGCATATTTTCCGGGATTTTTCCTGATAGTTGATTTTCTGCACAAAAAGTAGACACCAAGGCAATTCTGCTGAAAACAGCGTCAGTTCGCATTAGTTGCATCCAAATCACACAAGTATAGAGGAGAAACAATAACAAAAGTGTTCGGGAAAGTAGATACGTTTTGGATGTATCAATGGGCCCTGACTCCATAGAATGACTAGAAGTCATAAAATCCGTGATAGTTTCCATACATGAGAAATCAAGTCTTGAACTTGGAAGACCATCCGGAAAGGCGAAAAACCTATCGGTTGTATTTGGATCTATAAATAAATTGATATGGATGTTTGACATCTATGAAATAATCGACATGTCGGTAAGGAATTTACGACTATGTTCAAGGAGTTGACTATGCCAAGATTTGATCTTTCATAGCGATATTTAGTCTTGACGGATTAATCTAGCAACCACTACATATAATTTTGTATATGGTAGTTGAACAAATAAAACAATGTTCTTCTAAAAGAATGGTTACCTAGGACATGTACATGACACGGTCCGAATGATTTTGTTAATTGAAAGGATGCTAAAAGGGCGTGCAAACTTCAATGGTTGAAGTGAGCATAGCGGAGTTGGAATCTTCACCGTGATGAAAATGTTAAAAGAGTTTAATTTCATAAGAGACAATGAAGATGCTTGCATTTGCAATAAATTAAGTGGGAGCACTAAGACATATTTCTAATACATTATGCAGTGTACATATTGTTGATTGGAAATGATGTATGTTTTATTGACACGGGTTAAGAATTTCGTTAAAATTAGATTTTGATGAAAGACTTGGGCAAAACCGGAATATTTGGCATCAATGTCTATATGGATAGATTGAGGCGCTAATATGGTTGTGCCAGATGTACATATATTAGATATTTAAAGAGTTCAATATGGAAACAACAAGAAAGATTCTTGCTGCATGGAAAGGATTGAGTCAAGATTTAAGTTTATCGACACTTGGTGAGTGAAATCACATGAATATTTTGATCAATAATACTATGATATGTACATATCCAGATAAGTCCAATGCTCTAAATGTTGTGAGCATATACCAGAATGATTCATAATATGATCATTGGATGATAGTAAATATATTCTTATGATCTTTGGAAGAACTAAGAATATATCATGTATAATTGACAAATAGTTGAAAGTAGTTCATTATAAAGTGTTGCATTGATACCAGTTTGTCATAGGATACAAATTAAATTTATGTCAACTTAAACTATGGGTGGCACAATATTATGGAAAGAAAATTCCATGATGGATTTGGATGAGTTCCAAAGTTAAGACATTATGACGGATACTACAACAAAAGGCTAAGTATGTGACTGCCATAGTAGCAGCAAAGGAGGGCATTTGTGTCAAGTAGTTTGTTATCAAACTAGGTGTGGTTCATAGTGGGATAATACTGTGAAGTTATATTGTACGACAATACTATCGACATGTTTTAATCCAAAGGAACTAAAGGTCTCACCAAAGGACTAAATTTATACAATGCCATGTCATTAGAGAATGAGTGATGCGTAGAGACGCAAAGACATGCAAATACACACGGACCTGAAAGTGCCAGATCCGGAGATCATGTTAACCACTAGCAAACGCATATATTCAACACCTAGGTATTGTATATACAAGTTTACAAACTAGATTATTGACTCTAGTGCAAGTGGGAGACTGAAGGGAATATGCCCGAGAGGCAATAATAAAGTGGTTATTATATTATTCCATGTTTATGATAATATTTATTTTGCATGCTATAATTGTATTAATTGGAAATGTTAATACATGTGTGTTTAATAAGTCAAAGTACTTACCTTGAGAAGATTTTGAAGAGGTTCAAAATGGAGGATGCCAAAAGAGGTTTGACACCTATAACAAAAGGTAGCATACTCTCAATTTGCGGTTACGGATGCTGATAGAGAAAGGATGTCTTACAACCCCTATGCCTCAACCATAGGATCTATCATGTATGAAATGCTAAGTACTCTACCTGATGTGGCATTGGCTCTCAGTTTGGCGAGCCGATACCAAAGTAATCCAGGAATGGATCACTGGACAGCTGTGAAAAATATCCTAAGGTATCTTAGGAAAACAAAGGATATGGTCCTAGTCTATGGAGGTAATGATGAAGCTCTAAACGTAAATGGTTACGTGGATGCGAGCTGGCACTCAGATCCTGATGACTCGAAGTATCAGACGGGATTTGTGTTTTTGGTGAATGGTGGGGCGGTAAGCTAGAAGACCAAGAAGCAACCGGTAGTTGCACAATCTACAATGGAGTCGGAATACATCACTACTGCTGATGCGGCGAATGAGATTGTTTGCCTAAGGAATTTCGTCATTGAACTAGGAGTTGTTCTAAGTGTGCAAGACCCTATGACAATCTATTGTGACAACACAGGAGCTATTGCAAACGCAAAGGAACCAAGAACTCATTCCACGGCCAAACACATCAAGATGCGATTTCATGTCATCCGGCAGAACGTTGATGAAGGTGAAATCAAGATTTGCAAAGTGCACACGGATCTAAATGTGGCAGATCCGTTTACTAAAGCTCTCATACAAGCCAAGCACGGACAACACCGGGATGCCATTGGTGTTAGTTCCTGCCTATTGTAAACTAGATTAATTTGTACTCTAGTGCAAGTGGGAGACTGAAGGAGTTATGCCCTAGAGGCAAATAATAACGTGTATTGTTTGATATATCTCCTATTTGTTCATAATATGTTTCATACTGTGCTATAACTGTGTTAATACGAAACATTAATACACGTGTGGTATGTAAACAAACCGTGTCTCTAGTTACCTCTAGCGAATTAGTTCATTGGTCATGAGGATGATCTGGGTTTCAAGATCATGGTCATTTATGCCAATAGACAATGAGGTCACGTCATTGGTTGAATGACGTGATAGGCAAACATCCGATAGTTGTATCTCAATGAGATCTAGTTACAAAGTTCACCATTGATGATAAACGCATGAAACCTCGCAACCAGATCCTTAGACTGTGAGATAATGCAAACCACTGTTCTGGAGGGAGCTTAGATGGTTATCAAGTATCATACCGTGAGTGGGTGATCGAAAAGGTACCACTCAGGTTTCCCGAAGGAGAGCGTAGAGGAGTACATATCAAGACTAGGATTTGCCAGTCCATGTAATAGATAGATACATATATGGTCATCTCGGTAACGTTGCATTAACAAAGCTTGCAAGCGTGTGAGTGGGTCACGGAATGCAACGACATGGGAATGAGTAAACAATTTCATCGGTAATGAGATTGAACTAAGGTATGGAGATACCAAATATCAAGTCTCGGATGAACTAGGTATCAAGTGGCAAAGGGAACGGGAAACGACTATTCACGGTTCGAGCGATAAGATTCATGGAATGCACGGGGGTCATCATGGGCATCCAGTTCCCGCTGATGATCATTGATATGAGAGGATTCTCAATCATGTCCGGAGTGTTCCCGAACCGAAGGATTTCACGCTTAAGGGTGGGGGCGCTTACGGATAGATGAGGTACCGTAAGAGAAATAGAGAGAGAGAAACCAGAATAGTTCCGGGTAACATCCGATGGTGATCGAAAGGGGTTCGATACGAGTTCCGGAGTAAAGGAATATGATAATATATGTATTTGAATGTTAATTGGAGAATTAATATTAAATATATATTTTATTTTATTATTAAAGGCTTCCTAATGCTAATGGGCCTCACCCGAAGGGAGGCCCAATAGGTCAAGGCGCCTAGGGAGAGGGGGTCGGCCAGCCTTGGCTTGTTGGGCCGCCCAAGTGGGGCCCACCTAGGGCCGGCGGCAACCCCTAGGTGGCTGGTGGGTGTGGGGTTTAGTCCCACACCGCCTAGCCCCTGGGTGGTGCACCCCCTCCTACTATATATAGGGGTCTCCACCCACCCCTTTGGAGGCATCCAATTATCTCATTCTCTCTCATTTTCCTTTGATGACTTCTCCGTAATATTGGGGAGGACCTCAAGGGATTTGAGTTCTCCACCTTCACACTACCATTGTGTGATCTTTGGTTCGGCATCTTCTTCTTCCGCTGCTCGGCTGGATCGGAGCCCAGGAGACGCCACCTACACCGGACGTGTGTAGTACTTCAGAGGCACCACACTTGGGGTGCTTGGAGCTGCTCGTCTTCATCAATATACGCATTCCTGTGTAAGGCATGCCTCGGTCTTCAAAGGTATGAATACCGTCTTTCTCTTCCGTTACTTATGTCTACATACTATAGATCCTGGTATTAGTGTTCGAGTAGATAGATTTTTTTTGTTTTCTACTACGGAACCCTTCAGTGGTATCAGAGCGGGTCTATGGGTAGACATGTCGTACGGATAGAACAAATAGCAATATGTGGGCATTGATTCTCTAGTTGCTACCCTCTTTTATGTTCTTGTTCATATCGCGGCACTGTTTGATGAAGCAACCCCCAACCAACCTCACGTGGTGATTCACGAGACTGGTCCACATATTGTAACATCCCAAAACTTTAATCCAAGCTTATCAAGATCCAAATCATCAAAATTAGGGTTAACAAAAACTTTTCCAAATTAAAAATGAAAGCATTCATGTGTATGTGCATTTAATTTAGGAATTGATTTGAATTGCCATGGTTCTGTGATCCATTGCTTGTAAAATGTTTCTTAGGTGAAATAAACATCATCTAAGTCATTCCCAAACTTTTCCCAAAGAAGAACAACTCAAAATGAATAATTAAAGTGAATGGTCATTTTGGCCAAATTAACTATCATGCCTATTTTGGCTATTCCTAGTACTCAAAACTTAACAAAAACATGTGTGGATATTTACACCCCTTGATAGTACACATAATGAGGTACCAAGGCCCACCTTGTGATCTGCAAAAATCTTTCAAATGCTAATTTTAAATGACAGTTCAAAATTGAATCTATTTCATATGGGAAGATCCCACTTTTTCAAAAACCACTCAAACAAGCTCAATTTTCAAAACCCAAGCACCCATAGAGTCTCAAGCTTCTATCTAGAAAACCCACCAAAAATCTTTTCAAAATTCCAAAGTTTATTTTTTGCGGCCATTTAATCAAACACTTGGCAGGCCTGAATTACACCCTAATCATAGCTCACTGTTTTGAACAGGGTTTTGCCCCCATTTAATCTTTTGGTCCCCTCTTGATCTAACCATGCCATTAGCACCCATCTCCCTTGTCCCTAGCCACAGTGTCGAGCCACCCCGAGCACTAGCTCGTCGGCCGACCATGCACTCGCCTCAGCAGACCACTCCCCTCTCTTTCGCCATGTCTAGGAGGTAGCCAAGAGCTCACCGCCACCCTCTGTCCCTTGCCCGAGCCACGCGCATCCGTGGACCACCGAGGAAAGCCCGCGCCCAGTGCCACCACACCATGCCGAGCACGCGCCAGAGCGCCGCGCCCGACCCACGTGCACAGACCGCCACTCGACCGTAGCCCGCGCCTACCGCTCCGCCACGACCCAGGGAACACGACGGACACGCCTGTTCGCCGCCAACGCACCACAGCCACCGCTCGCCGTGGACACCGCCGCCTCTGCCGCTCAGAGCGCCAGCTCGCCCCGACCGCATACCACCGCCCTAAGCCCGCATTCACTTCCTAGAGCACCGCCAGGAGACCGCCTGTCGATTGCCACCCTCCGCCATGCCTCTAGCCGACCGTAGCCATGTTGCCACCGTCGCCTGCCCATCCGGCTCGGTCTCACCATCGGGCCTATAAAAGGAGGGCACCCCCAGCCATTTGAAGCATACCACTCCACTCCCCTCACCTCACTGACTATCCCACACCTCTAGACGGAGCAAGGGGAGCAGCAGCTCGCCGGAATTTCACCGGAGCAGGCCGCCTCTGGAGGAGAAGGGCGCTGCTGATTGCGACCACCCTCGGAGCTGCCTCGACCGTCCCTGAGCTCACCGTCGACCACCAGTTTGTTTTCCTGCCTCGCCGTCATTGATGGAGCCCTGGTACGCCCCTATGCACCCCCACCGAGCCGCTAGGGTTCAAGCTTGCCAGCAACCTGTTCGTCGTCGATGACGATCCCCAGCTATAGATCCCAGTTCTAATCTAACGGCCCACAGCGCGCGTACCGTTTCGCGTGTTAAGAGCCACTGACAAGCGGGACCCCCTGTCAGATGAGCCCCGCGCCGCGGAGCACCACTGGGCCAGCCCATGTTCGTTCCCGCGCTAGCCTAGCCGTTCAAAATTGGATTTTTCTATTTAGTTTAAACTTAGTTCTGTCTCTGAGTTTGAAAATCAATTTAGAGAGTTTGACAAATTGAAATTGCATGAAACCAATTTTTCCTAAAAGATATTGAAATGATCTATCCAAGCCCGTTGGAGTTAATTCAATTAGAGTTATAGATCTCTCCTAGTAAAAATAATAAAACAGAAGTATTTGCACCTTGCAACATTTTTATAAAATCAACCAAGATAGGTTTTG
Source organism: Avena sativa (assembly GCA_916181665.1). Taxonomy (NCBI): domain Eukaryota; kingdom Viridiplantae; phylum Streptophyta; class Magnoliopsida; order Poales; family Poaceae; genus Avena; species Avena sativa. Next base: position 133,831,103 of record OV702292.1, on the reverse strand, counting down.
AGTTGATTCCAACTCTCAAAAATCACATTTCATCATATCTATCCAAATATGTAATAATATTAAGGTTTACATGCAGTGACTTTGGACTAGTACCAAAATAATGCTATATAGGCATTTCTAGTCACTTTAAATCATTAAATAATGAACTTAAACCAAAGTAATTATGATCCAACCGTTAAATCTCATTACCACATGTTAGAATATGTGGTGATGACATGTGTCCACATGATCCCATATTTTAAGTGGTGAATATTAAATCTTAGTTAATTTTTCAATGAGTAGAAATTACTTTTCTAAAATAAAAAGGAGGAAACTATTGAATAAAACTTGTGATGCTTGTGATGACAATAGATCATCAATTGTGTGCGATAGAGTACTAAGTAAACTAGTTAAGTATGGTTTGGTGATTGTGTACTTCATATGTATTTATAGAAGATAGTACCGACCAAGCTTATGAGGAGGAGGAGTGCTACCAAGAAGAAGAAGAAGAAAACTTCAACCATTGCACCAACCAAGGCAAGCTAGCCCTATCCAAGTTAACCCTTGCAAGTTGTACTTGCAAGCCACCATTAGCAATACAAACTAACACTTGCAAGTATAATGCTTAGCAAGCTAGGATTAAACTAGATAGCTTAGCAAGATGCTATAGGCATGCTTGAGTCATATCACTTTGACTATTAGTTACCCCAAGTCTTCTTTACAAGTTTTACCTCCCTTAATTTACACCAAGTCCCTTACTTGTTTTGAAGGTAGCATAAAAAGTATAAAACTTGACCTATTTAGCTAAGCTTTAGATGTCATTCTATGGCATGAGATTAAACCCCTCATCTTTCCACATTAGTGAACACTCTTAACTTAGTAGTTTAGACTAGATCAAAACTTGAGTCACTTTAGATGGGAACAATTGGTGAAAATGAATTGTGAAAACCTTGGAATGATGAGTCATTCTATTGAGATGTTTTGACAGGTGTTGAGAAACACAAATGGTTTATGATGATGAAAATGTTGAGGCATGAGCCTTAACCCCTTTTTATAAAACTGATGGTTGGATTCAGATGCGATACCATTCCAAATTTACCGTACAACCACATTACCTGAATTGGGTAAGGCTTAGCTGGAAATTTATATGCATTAGTATTAGTTCCCTCGCGGGAGAGGTTTGAGCTGAGGCTACCTCTCAATGTTGTCCACCTATGCAGTGCCCAAGATGACTGATGGTCATGGTTGGGAGGCCATGCTCATAGGAGAGGTGCTTGTACTAGGGTGTGTAAAGGGAAGGTTATGTTTGATTATCTGCATACTAAGTATGATGATTCAGGGTTATCCCTGACAGATGTATCGATCTTGTGGTGAAAGTGTACCACCTCTGCAGAGTGTCAAACTATTCGAATAGCCGCGTCCGCGGTTATGGACAGTTGGAATGGCCATACTGTTTCGTTGTCAGATGTTTTCCAAATAACTTGAAATGAATGATGAACCTTGACTTGACCACAACAGGGTTGTGTTTATGACAATTAGCTTCCCCACTTAAGTGATTCTAGAACTTTATTTTATCTTTCTTTGCTTCAGAACTCAGCTTAGGTTTCAAACTTAAGTTTATAGTTAAACATAGAGTTAGCACTTTAACTTAGCAATATACTACTCATTAGTGGTAGTTTGCGAGTACTTAAAGAGTACTCATGGCTTTTGTCCCTAGCTATTCTCATGGCCAGACTATGAAGGAGACTATCAAGATGATGGCCAGCAGGACGGCTATGATAACTAGGACTATCTGCCTTCGTCAGCATTGCATGTGCTCCTGAAGATGGACCCCACCGCTATGCTTTCTATTTATTTCCGTTGCTTGTTGTATTAAGACTGGATCATGAGATCCTTATTTGTGTAAAACCTTATGTATGGTTTGTAATGGATGATGTACTGTGATATCCAATCCGTTATGTCTCACAAAAATGGTAATCCTGGGATTGCAAGGTATGGCATAACAGGCATCTGGGATTAAAAATCTGGGTGTTGACAAGTTGGTATCAGAGCCATCCTGACCATAGGAGACCCTAGTTAGAATGGACGTCCGAATAAAACTTAGTTTCAAAACCAAAGTGAGTATTTACGAAAAACTATCTCCTCTCTTATCCTTGGGAATTCTTTCTTTCTCAAAAATTCATGTTCCTCAAAATTCTTACATTACTACTTAAAAGTTGACACACTTGATCACTTCACTAATTTCCATCCTTTATTCTTGTAGATGGGGACTCAGTTCAGCAAGTTTTACCAGTTGGGAAACGGAGGTCAGCTGATCTTCGAGAGGGATCTGGATTCACTGTCGGAGTTCTTGGGACGCCCACATCCGGAGTTTCTTGGAGCTCAACTTCCAGGACCCCCAGGAGGAGACCTACAGTGGCTAGTCATCGCGGATCTTAGAGGAAGCATCGAAGCACCAACTTCTAGGAGAATTCAGTTCTCCGTAAGAGAGAACAACTGGCTAGATGGATTAGCCAGGGCAATGCATGAAGCTCTCGCACGTCTATGTGCCCTCAGCGTCAACAAGATCCAAGGAACCCGTTTTGCTCACTATGCAAGACGTGACTTCATGGGAATGCCGATGGAGATGCCAAGTCACCCAGAGTTGAGGTGTCAGGTGGAGAATCTTGACTTCTTGCTGCATGACCGACAGCAGGAGCTAGACAATGCCAGACAGTTAGCCAACCAGAACCGTGTCATTGTCGACCAGAAGGCCCAGACTTTCGCACGGCTCGTCCAGGATCGCCAGTCTCTTCGCTGCCAGCGTGAAAAGAAGGATCGCATCATCGCCCGTCTTTGCAAGAAGGTGGCTGACCTCGAGAAGACCGTCAAGGAGCAGGAAGCTTAGCTTGCCGCCGAGGAAGAAGAAGATGAGGGTGAAGACATCCAGGGAGACATGGATTCTTACCTCAGCAACGATGATGACTTTCTGCAGGAGGATGTTGTGGACTTCTACACTGACGATGAGGACTCCGACTTCATCGACGATGAGTAGATGCACTAGGGCACTATCGTAGCATGAGTTGTATCGGTCCCACTGTATCATAGCTTGCAGAATGGTTCTTCAAACCATCTGTTTTCCTTTGATTGTGGTGGTGTGTTTTGTATCGTGTGCTTGCTTACATGAATGAAAATGGAGTTAGTTGAAAAACCTGAGTCTAACTCAAAGTTTTAGCTTTGAAAAACCAGAACCATGAACCTTAGAATTTCCCTCTTACCCCTATATCTATCTCAATCTTCATATGACTCATGGAAACCAAGGAGGGAGCAGCTCGTCGCAGGACCCAATGCTGCAGATCTTGCAGATTCTCATCACCGACCGTGAAGCAAGCAGGGCAGAACGCCAAGCCAACTTAGCAACACTACAGCAGATCGCCCAGATGGCTCTCAACAACCAAGGACATGAAAATCAGGATCACCATGGATCCAAACTCAAAAAATTTCAGAATACCAATCCCCCAATCTTCAACCAATCTGAAAACCCATTAGATGCTGACGATTGGTTACAGACGATGGAAAACAACCTTGAAGTTGCAGGAGTTGATGAAAATGAGAAAGTTCTCTTTGCCACCCACTATCTGGCGGGAGATGCAAGAGCTTGGTGGAATAGCATCCGCAATATGAACCATGGTCAGGTTATGACATGGGAAGCATTCAAAGTCAAGTTCAGCCGCACCCACATGCCACAAGGTCTAGTCAACAGGATGAGAGATGAATTCCGCGAACTGAAGCAAGGGAGAATGACTGTGGTAGAATACCATGACCGATTCCTGTCACTTGCCAGATATGCACCTGATGAAATCAACACGGAGGCCAAGAAGAGGGAGAGATTCTTGAACGGACTACATGATGAGATGCAGATTGTCCTCGTCAACATCCGTTTTCAGGATCTCGAAGAGCTAGTCGACTCTGCCATTCAGATGGAAGGGAAGATTAACCAGGCAAACGATAATCGCAAACGTCGTATGATGCAGCAATCAGGATCCAGTAATCACCAGAAGTACCATCCCAACCCCTCACCAGGATATGCACCAAGGAACAACCGACCCCCAATGTCTCGCCCACGCTCCCCAACCGTAGCAGAGGCAATGTGAAGTCTGGAGGAAACAATCACAACTCCGGCAATGCCAACAATTTCACCCGTGCCTCTCCCAAGAGCAACAATAACAACAAGAACAACAACAACAACAACAACAACAACAACAACAACACTGCACCCAGAACTACTAGCATTGTTGTGCCTGTCGCAGCCAAGGACAAGTCCTAGATCACTTGTTTCGAGTGTGGAGTGAAGGGTCACTACTCCAATGAGTGTCCCAAGAAGACTGCAGCCAATGCCACTGTGAATGCCCCAGCTCAGCAGCAGCGTCATGTTCAACCAGGAAGAAGATTTGCTCCAGGGAACCCTCACAACCGCAACGGTCGTCTCTTCCACATGAACGCAGAAGAAGCCCAGGAAGCGCCAGATGTAGTGCTGGGTATGTTTTTTGTCAACTCAGTTTTAGCAAGAGTATTGTTTGATTCGGGAGCATCGCATTCATTTGTCACCGAAGAATTTGCATGCAGTAGTAAGATTCACCCAACCAACCTGAAGCATGTCATGATAGTTCAAATCCCCGGTTCAACTACAAAAGCTAAAAAAATTTGCAAAGCTGTACCTATCAGAATACATGGGATAGATTTTTATGCCAACCTAATTGTACTTGGAACCAAAGGACTGGAAGTAGTACTAGGTATGGACTGGATGTCAAGGCATAAAGGACTGATAGACTGTTCTAAGAAAGCCATCACCATGACCAGTAGTTCTGGAGTAACAGTAGAACATGTCTCTGAAACCTTACCCCGTCAATTCAAGTGCAACAAGAGTCTAGCCCTACCCACCATTGACCAAGTCAGAGTAGTCTGTGAATACCCCGGCGTATTCCCAGATGAATTGCCAGGTATGCCCCCGGATAGGGATATTGAGTTCATCATTGAACTAATCCCTGGAACCGGACCCATAGCCCAAAGACCCTATAGCATGAACCCCTCAGAGTTAGTGGAACTAAAGAAGCAGTTAGATGCCATGTTAGCAACAGGCTTGATTCAACCCAGCACATCGCCATGGAGATCACCAGTGTTATTCGTCGACAAGAAAGATGGAGGCAATCGTCTGTGTACAGATTACAGAAAGTTGAATGATGTCACCATCAAGAACAAGTACCCCTTGCCAAAGATAGAGGATCTATTTGATCAGTTGACTGGAGCCCAGTTATTCTCAAAGATTGATCTTAGGACTGGTTATCACCAACTTAAGATTCGTGCAACGGATATTCTGAAGACCGCCTTTAATACTCGCTATGGTTTATACGAGTATACGGTTATGTCTTTTGGATTAACCAATGCCCCTGCTTATTTCATGAATCTCATGAATAAGATCTTTATGAATTTCCTAGATAAGTTTGTAGTTGTGTTTATCGACGATATCCTTATCTACTCCAAGTCAGAAGAAGAGCATGAGCAACATCTGAGAATCATCCTAGAAACCCTGAGAGAGCATCAGTTATATGCCAAGTTTAGCAATTGTGAGTTTTGGCTGAAAGAAGTAGGATTCCTAGGACATATTGTGTCTGCCGGAGGAGTCTCTGTTGATCCCGCCAAGATCAAAGATGTCGAAGAATGGGAAGCTCCAACCACTCAAACCCAAGTCCGCGCATTTCTCGGATTAGCGGGATACTACCGCAAGTTCGTAGAAGGATTCTCGAGCATCGCCCGACCCATGACCCAATTATTGAAGAAGGACAAGAAGTTTGAATGGACCGACAAATGTGAAGCCAGTTTTCAGGAGCTGAAGAAAAGATTGATATCAGCCCCAATTTTGATCATGCCAGACATCAAGAAGCCATTTGATGTGTATTGTGACGCATCTAAGTCTAGGATGTGTATTGATGCAAGAAGGCAAAATCATCGCGTATCTGTCTCGACAACTGAAGCAGCATGAGCAGAACTATCCGACCCATGATCTTGAGCTAGCAGCTGTGGTTCTAGCATTGAAGACATGGCGTCATTATCTGATGGGTAATTGCTGTGAGATTTACTCAGATCACAAGAGCTTAAAATATATCTTCACTCAGAAAGAGCTGAATATGAGACAACGAAGATGGATAGAGTTAATCAAGGATTATGACCTTGACATTCACTATCACCCCGGCAAAGCCAACGTGGTAGCGGATGCTCTTAGCAGATTTCCGTGTAGGCTAAACACCATGATCAAGGAGAAACAGCCAAGTTTGTATGAAGAGTTGGAGCAATTCAGGACTGAACTAGTTAGCAAAGGATTCTTAGCTAGCATTGAACTTTAACCCATGTTGATTAGCCAAATCAAGGAAGCCCAGAAGGGGAATGAAAGTATCGACAGAATAAACATCGTATTGGTACAGGAAAGGTACCTGGATTCACTGAAGACGAAGAAGGAGTACTGTGGTACAAAGGACGTATCTATGTGCCAGCAGATTCGGAGCTGAAGGAAGTTATCATGAAGGAAGCTCATGATATTCTTTATTCTATCCACCCCGGAGGAACACAGATGTATCAAGATTTGAAAGAGCAATTTTGGTGGCACAAGATGACGAGAGAAATCGGAAGCTACATCGCCAAATGTGACATCTGCCAAAGAGTCAAAGCAAAGCATCAGAGACCTGCAGGATTGTTGCAACCATTGCAGATTCCGGAATGGAAATGGGATTCCGTAGGAATGGACTTTATCACCGGTTTGCCTACTTGTAGTAGGGGAAATGACTCAATCTGGGTCATAGTTGATAGACTGTCCAAGGTAGCCCACTTCATACCTATCAAGACAACCTACCAGAGTGCAAAGTTAGCAGAGTTGTACATTGCTAGGATCGTTAGTCTGCATGGAACCCCCAAGACCATCGTATCAGATTGAGGAACCCAGTTTACCTCGAGATTTTGGCAGAAAGTCCAAGAGGGATTAGGAACCAAGTTGAATTTCAGCACCGCGTATCACCCGCAAACAGATGGACAAACTGAGAGAGTCAACCAGATCCTAGAGGATACGCTTAGAGCTTGTGTGCTGGAATACAGATCAAAATGGGAAGACTGCCTGCCTTTCGCAGAATTCTCATACAACAACAGTTATCAAGCTAGTTTGCAGATGGCACCATTTGAATTCCTATACGAAAGAAAGTGTCGTACCCCTTTGAATTGGTCGCAAGTAGGAGAGAGTCAGATCTTTGGACCCGACATTCTCCGAGAAGCAGAAGAGAAGGTTCACAAAGTCCGTGAACACCTCAAGACCACTCAATCCAGACAGAAGAGTTATGCTGACAAGAGAAGGAGAGACCTGACTTTCAATGTCGGAGATTTTGTATATCTCAAGGTTTCACCATTAAAGGGAACTCAACGCTTTAGTCTGAAGGGAAAGTTAGCCCCCAGATACATCGGGCCATTCAAAATTCTAAACCGTCGAGGAGAAGTATCGTATTAGCTGGAACTACCTGAAGAGATGTCAGCCATCCACATTGTCTTCCATATCTCGTTACTTCACAAATGCTTGGAAGTGCCTAAGAAGACTGAAGTTTTCAAGAACATCGATCACAGAGCCGTAGAAATCAACAATGACCTGACCTATCGGGAAGTGCCTATCCGTATCTTAGAAGAAGCCTACAGAACCACCAGGACCAGGAGTATCAAGTTTCTCAAGATTCAGTGGAGCAACCATACCAAGGAGGAAACCACTTGGGAGCGCGAAGATTACATTAGGACAGAGTTCCTAGATCTCTTTAGTTCCTAGTTTTCTTTGTAAATCTCGGGACGAGATTTTGTTTAAGGGGGGAAGGTTTGTAACATCCCAAAACTTTAATCCAAGCTTATCAAGATCCAAATCATCAAAATTAGGGTTAACAAAAACTTTTCCAAATTAAAACTGAAAGCATTCATGTGTATGTGCATTTAATTCAGGAATTGATTTGAATTGCCATGGTTCTATGATCCATTGCTTGTAAAATGTTTCTTAGGTGAAATAAACATCATCTAAGTCATTCCCAAACTTTTCCCAAAGAAGAACAACTCAAAATGAATAATTAAAGTGAATGGTCATTTTGGCCAAATTAACTATCATGCCTACTTTGGCTATTCCTAGTACTCAAAACTTAATAGAAACATGTGTGGATCTTTACACCCCTTGATAGTACACAGAATGAGGTACCAAGGCCCACCTTGTGATCTGCAAAAATCTTTCAAATGCTAATTTTAAATGACAGTTCAAAATTGAAACTATTTCATATGGGAAGATCCCACTTTTTCAAAAACCACTCAAACAAGCTCCATTTTCAAAACCCAAGCACCCACAGAGTCTCAAGCTTCTATCTAGCAAACCCACCAAAAATCTTTTCAAAATTCCAAAGTGTATTTCTTGCGGCCATTTAATCAAACACTTGGCAGGCCTGAATTACACCCTAATCATAGCTCACTGTTTTGAACAAGGTTTTGCCCCCATTTGATCCCCATTTAATATTTTGGTCCCCTCTTGATATAACCATGCCATTAGCATCCATCTCCCTTGTCCCTAGCCATAGTGCCGAGCCACCCCGAGCACTAGCTCGCCGGCCGACCATGCACTCGCCTCAGTAGACCACTCCCCTCTCTTTCGCCATGTCTAGGAGGTAGCCAAGAGCTCACCGGCACCCTCTGTCCCTTGCCCGAGCCAAGCGTAGCCGTGGACCACCGAGGAAAGCCCGCGCCCAGTGCCACCGCACCATGCTGAGAACGCGCCAGAGCGCCACGCCCGACCCGCGTGCACAGACCGTCGCTCGACCACAGCCCACGCCTACCGCTCCACCACGACCCAGGGAACACGACGAACACGCCCGTTCGCCGCCGAACACACCACAACCACCGCTCGTCGTGGACACCGTCGCCTCTGCCGCTCAGAGCGCCAGCTCGCCCCGACCGCATACCACCGCCCCTAAGCCCGCATTCACTTCCTAGAGCACCACCAGGAGACCGCCTGTCGGTCACCACCCTCCGCCATGCCTCTAGCCGGCCGTAGCCATGTCACCACCGTTGCCTGCCCATCCCGCTCGATCTCACTGTCGGGCCTATAAAAGGAGGGCACCCCTAGCCATTTGAAGCACACCACTCCACTCCCCTCACCTCACTGACCATCCCACACCTCTAGCCGGAGCAAGGGGAGCAGCAGCTCGCCGGAATTTCACCAGAGCAGGCCGCCTCTGGAGGAGAAGGGCGCCGCTGATTGCGACCACCCCCGGAGCTGCCTCGACCGTCCCTGAGCTCGCCGTCGACCACTAGTTCGTTTGCCCGCCTCGCTGTCATTCCTGGAGCCCTGGTACGCACCCTACACACCCCCACCGAGCCGCTAGGGTACAAGCTCGCCGGCGACCTGTCGTCGTTGATGACGATCCCCAGCCGTAGATCCCAGTTCTAATCTAACGGCCCACAGCGCGCGTACCATTTCGCGTGTTAAGAGCCACTGACAAGCGGGACCCCCTGTCAGCTGAGCCCCGCGTCGCGGAGCGCCACTGGGTTGGCCCATGTTCGTTCCCGCGCTAGCCCAGCCGTTCAAAATTGGATTTTTCTATTTAGTTTAAACTTAGTTCTGTCTCTGAGTTTGAAAATCAATTCAGAGAGTTTGACAAATCGAAATTGCATGAAACCAATTTTTCCTAAAAGATATTGAAATGATCTATCCAAGCCCGTTGGAGTTAATTCAATTAGAGTTATAGATCTCTCCTAGTAAAAATAATAAAATAGAAGTATTTGCACCTTGCAACATTTTTATAAAATCAACCAAGATAGGTTTTGAGTTGATTCCAACTCTCAAAAATCACATTTCATCATATCTATCCAAATATGTAATGATATTAAGGTTTACATGCAGTGACTTTGGACTAGTACCAAAATAATGTTATATAGGCATTTCTAGTCACTTTAAATCATTAAATAATGAACTTAAACCAAAGTAATTATGATCCAACCTTTAAATCTCATTCCCACATGTTAGAATATGTGGTGATGACATGTTTCCACATGATCCCATATTTTAAGTGGTGAATATTAAATCTTAGTTAATTTTTCAATGAGTAGAAATTACTTTTCTAAAATAAAAAGGAGGAAACTATTGAATAAAACTTGTGATGCTTGTGATGACAATAGATCATCAATTGTGTGCCATAGAGTACTAAGTAAACTAGTTAAGTATTGTTTGGTGATTGTGTACTCCATATGTATTTATAGAAGATAGTACCGACCAAGCTTACGAGGAGGAGGAGTGCTACCAAGAAGAAGAAGAAAACTTCAACCATTGCACCACACAAGGCAAGCTAGCCCTATCCAAGTTAACCCTTGCAAGTTGTACTTGCAAGCCACCATTAGCAATACAAACTAACACTTGCAAGTATAATGCTTAGCAAGCTAGGATTAAACTAGATAGCTTAGCAAGATGCTATAGGCATGCTTGAGTCATATCACTTTGACTATTAGTTACCCCAAGTCTTCTTTACAAGTTTTACCTCCCTTAATTTACACCAAGTCCCTTACTTGTTTTGAAGGTAGCATAAAAAGTATAAAACTTGACCTATTTAGCTAAGCTTTAGATGTCATTCTATGGCATGAGATTAAACCCCTCATCTTTCCACATTAGTGAACACTCTTAACTTAGTAGTTTAAACTAGATCAAAACTTGAGTCACTTTAGATGGGAACAATTGGTGAAAATGAATTGTGAAAACCTTGGAATGATGAGTCATTCTATTGAGATGTTTTGACAGGTGTTGAGAAACACAAATGGTTTATGCTGATGAAAATGTTGAGCCATGAGCCTTAACCCCTTTTTATAAAACTGATGGTTGGATTCGGATGCGATACCATTCCAAATTTACCGTACAACCACATTACCTGAATTGGGTAAGGCTTAGCTGGAAATTTATATGTATTAGTATTAGTTCCCTCGTGGGAGAGGTTTGAGCTGAGGCTACCTCTCAATGTTGTCCACCTATGCAGTGCCCAAGATGACTGATGGTCATGGTTGGGAGGCCATGCTCATAGGAGAGGTGCTTGTACTAGGGTGTGTAAAGGGAAGGTTATGTTTGATTATCTGCATACTAAGTATGATGATTCAGGTTTATCCCTGACAGATGTATCGAATCTTGTGGTGAAAGTGTACCACCTCTGCAGAGTGTTCAAACTATTCGAATAGTCGCGTCCGCGGTTATGGACAGTTGGAATGGCCATACTGTTTCGTTGTCAGATGTTTTCCAAATAACTTGAAATGAATGATGAACCTTGACTTGGCCACAACAGGGTTGTGTTTATGACAATTAGCTTCCCCACTTAAGTGATTCTAGAACTTTATTTTATCTTTCTTTGCTTCAGAACTCAGCTTAGGTTTCAAACTTAACTTTATAGTTAAACATAGAGTTAGCACTTTAAATTAGCACTATACTACTCTTTAGTGGTAGTTTGCGAATACTTAAAGAGTACTCATGGCTTTTGTCCCTGGCTATTCTCATGGCCAGACTATGAAGGAGACTATCAAGATGATGGCCAGCAGGACGGCTATGATAACTAGGACTGTCTGCCTTCGTCAGCATTGCCTGTGCCCCTAAAGATGGACCCCACCACTATGCTTTCTATTTATTTCCGCTGCTTGTTGTATTATGACTGGATCATGAGATCCTTATTTGTGTAAGACCTTACGTATGGTTTGTAATGGATGATGTACTGTGATATCCAATCTGTTATGTCTCGCAAAAATGGTAATCCTGGGATTGCGAGGTATGGCATAACATGCATCTGGGATTAAAAATCCTGGTGTTGACACATATCAAAGTGGCTTAGGGCGGTGTCTGTCTCTCTATGGTAGTTGATATGGCATCGACATTGGAGGGCCCTGAAAAGGGAAGTAAAACGACAATCATTGAATCCACGTTGTGGCTCTACGTTCGTAGGTGGGAAGGGGTTCTACCGTGAAAGCCCTAAAGCCGCGTAAAACATGCAATAGATAATATAGAGGAGTCTATCTTTGATTTGCATAGGGGCTAGCGTTGTGACATGGCAATGACAAGTTTATGAAACTTCCATTGGAACTCTCGATGTTGATCAAGATGCTGCAACCACGTCATGACACTTTACTTTATGAAGTACCTTTGTGTACATCTTGTTATGCTAGTACGATAGTATATACGACGGTACCATAATAGGATAATCCCTCACAGAATTACAGTCTTTGTATTCCCCTTGTGTGTGCACCACCAAGAAAGTTCTCCGTTATGAGGCAGGCTGTGACGATCGGGTGCCAGACATATCTGCGTTTGCATACGGTGGTTGTGAGCCATGTTGCACTGCAGATACACACAAGTTAGAACTGATGAGCCTAGCATGTGTAGACATGGCCTCGGAATACAAGAGACCAAAAGGTCGAGCATGAATCACATGGTTGATGTGATCGACATTAGGGAATGTCCACCTTTTAAACTACACTGATGTCCACGACGATCGGAGGAGGTGTAGCGGTTTGGGATCATGTGATCACTGAAATGAATAGAGGGGTGTTCATTTGAGTGGGAGTTCTTTGTTTTAGTTTAGGAACATGAATTAAAACTTGAACTCATTATTATGAACATGGTCTAAACACTTTGCAAATCCATTGTAGATGTCTCTCCCACCCACCTTCAACCTTAGCACTTTCCTCGAGAAGGACAAGCTGAAAACTGATGGAACCAACTTCACCGCATGGTTCCGCAATATTAGGATCCTCCTAGTCCCCTACAAGTTGACTTATGTCATCGAGGCTAAGCTTCCAGCTAAGCCTATAGATTCTGCCTCCCAGGACGAAAAGTATGTCTGGCAGTCCAAGGCGGATGATTTCTCCCTCACCCAAAGTGGAATGCTTTATGCCATGGAGCCGGAGCTTCAAAAGCATTTTGAGAAGATGAATGCTTTTGAGATCATTGAAGATCTCAAGGCTGTCTTTGCTCCACAAGCTCATGAAGAGAGGTATGATGCTTCCGAACTCTTCTTCTCTGCCAAGATGGAAGAGCACAACAGTATTAGTGAGCATGTAGTCAAAATGTCTGGCTATGTTAAGCGCTTGAATGCTCTAGATTACAAAATCCCAGAAGAGCTTGCGATTGATAGGGTGTTGCACTCACTGCCCCTAGCTACAAGAGCTTTGTGATGAACTACAACATGCAAGGGATGACTAAGACCCTTGCTGAAGTGTTCACCGTGCTCAAAACTGCTGAGGTAGAAATCAAGAAAGCACACGGTGTTGATGGTCAATAAGTCCACTAACTTTAAAAGGTCGGGGCAAAAGGGCAAGGGCAACAAGCCAAAGAAGGATGGTAAACTAGTTGCCAACACCTCTAAGGCTACTATGCCCAGCCCTAGGTCTGGAACCACGTGTTATTACTGCAAAGGGGACGGGGACGGGCACTGGAAACGCAATTGCCCCAAGTACACTGAGGACAAGAAAGCAAACAAGATAGCCGCCAAAGACAAAGGTATATGTGATATACATGTTATAGATGTGTTCTTTACCAACACCAGGAGCAACCCCTGGGTATTTGATACCGGTTCTGTTGCTCACATATGTAACTCTCAGTAGGAGCTACGGAGTAAGAGGCGGTTGGGGAAGGACGAGGTGACAATGAGCGTCGACAATGGCACGGAAGTCGATGTGGTGGCTATCGGCACGTTATCTCTACATCTGCCGTCAGGATTAGTTCTAGTTTTGAATAAATGCTACTATGTACCCGCATGGAGTATGAATATTGTAAGTGGATCTTGCTTGTTACAAGATCATTATTCGTTTAAATCTGGAACAAGTGGTTGTTCTATTTATATGGATAACGTTTTGTATGTTCATGCGCCTGTGAGTAATGGTTTATTCTTACTAGATCTTGATTGCAATACTCACATCCATAATATTGATGCTAAACGTTGTAAGCATAATGATGATAATTCCATGTTTATGTGGCATTTCCATCTTGGTCACATTGGCGTAAAGCGCATGAAGAAGCTTCATTCAAAAGAACTTCTTGGATCATTAGATTTTGAATCTCTTGATACATGTGAGCCATGCCTTATGGGCAAGATGACTAGGACACCCTTCTCCGGCACGATGGAGAGCTCCACACCTACTGGGAATCATACATACGGATGTATCTGGACCAATGAGTGTCTCAACACGCGATGGTTATCATTATTTTGTTACCTTTACTAACGATTTGAGTAGATATGGATATATCTACTTAATGAAACACAACTCTGAAACCTTTGAAAAGTTTAAGGAATTTCAGAAGGAAGTAGAGAATCAACTTAACAAGAGAATCAACCATCTTCGATCGGATAGGGGAGGCCAGTATTTGAGTTATGAGTTTAACATGCACTTAAAGGACTGTGGGATAATCCCACAGCTTACACTAGCCGGAACACCACAGCGTAATGGTGTGTCGGAACGACATAACCGTACGCTATTGGATAGTGTGCGGTCCATGATGTCTTTAACTGATTTGTCCATATCATTTTTGGGATATGCGTTAGAAACCGCTGCTTTTATTTTGAACTGAGCACCGTCCAAATCCGTGAAGACAACCCCATATGAGATATGGTATGGGAAGAAGCCAATTTTGTCATTTATGAAAGTTTGGGATGTGAGGCTTACGCCAAGAAACTATAGCCTGACAAACTCGAACCCAAATCGGAAAAATGCGTCTTTGTGGGGTACCCAAGTGAAATAGTTGGGTATAATTTCTACAACCAGGCCGAAGGAAAAACGTTTGTTGCAAAAGCCGACACCTTTCTCGAGAAAGAGTTTCTCGCTAAAAGAGTTAGTGGAAGGAAAATTGAGTTAGATGAAGTTGTTGACCCTTCTCTCCAAATTCCGAGTAGCACAACAGAAGTTGTTCCGAAACCGCTCTCCAACATGGAGGAAGAGCCCAATGATTATGATCAAAACAACAACATCGAGACTCCTAAGGTATGCAGGTCTACAAGAGTTTGTGCCACTCCTGATTGGTACAGTAGCCTTGTGATGTCTATCATCCTAGATGAACAGGAAGAACCTGCAAACTACAAAGAAGCTATGGATAGTACTGACTGCAAGAAATGGCTCGAATCCATGAAATCCAAAATAGGATCCATGTATGAGAACCAAGTTTGGACCTTGGTAGATCTTCTGGAAGGCCGCAGGGCCGTGGAAAATAAATGGATCTTTAAGAAAAAGACAGATGTGGATGGTAATGTGACCATTCACAAAGCTCGACTTGTCGCAAAGGGGTTTCGACAAATTCAAGGAGTTGACTACGATGAGACTTACTCTCCCGTAGTGATGCTTAAGTCTATCCGGATTTTACTAGCAATTGCTGCTCATTTCAACTATGAAATTTGGCAGATGGATGTTAAGACTGCATTTCTCAATGGTCACATTGATGAAGAGTTGTATATGATGCAACCAGAAGGTTTTGTTGATCCTAAGGATGCTGGAAAGGTATGCAAACTTCAGCGATCCATTTATGGATTGAAGCAAGCATCTCGGAGCTAGAACCAACGTTTTGATCAAGTGATCAAGAGTTTTGGATTTGTCCAAAATCAACAAGAGTTATATGTTTACAAGAAAGCGAGTGGGAGCTCAGTTGTATTCCTAGTATTATATGTGGATGACATATTTCTCATGGGAAACAACGTGGATCTTATGAGAAGCGTGAAAGCATATTTGAGTAGCCAATTTTCCATGAAGGACTTAGGTGAAGCTGCATACATATTAGGCATCAAAAATCTATAGAGATAGATCAAGATGCCTGATTGCATTAAGTCAAAGTACTTACCTTGAGAAGATTTTGAAGAGGAACAAATTGGAGGATGCCAAAAGACGTTTGGTACCTATAAGAAAAGGTAGCATATTGAGTTTATCTCAATGTTCGATAACGGATGCTGATAGAGAAAGGATGTCTTACATCCCCTATGCCTCAGCCATAGGATCTATCATGTATGCAATGCTAAGTACTCGACCTGATGTGGCATTGGCTCTCAGTTTGGCGAGCCGATACCAAAGTAATCTAGGAATGGATCACTAGACATCTATGAAAAATATCCTAAGGTATCTTAGGAAAACAAAGGATATGGTCCTAGTCTATGGAGGTAATGATGAAGCTCTAAATGTAACTAGTTACGTGGATGCGAGCTGGCACTCAGATCCTAATGACTCGAAGTCTCATACGGGATTTGTGTTTTTGGTGAATGGTGGGGTGGTAAGCTGGAAGAGCAAGAAGCAACCGGTAGTTGCACAATCTACAATGGAGTCAGAATACATCGCTACTATTGATGCGGTGAATGAGGCTGTTTGGATAAGGAATTTCGTCATTGAACTGGGAGTTGTTCCAAGTGCACAAGACCCTGTGACAATCTATTGTGACAACACAAGCGCTATTGCAAACGCAAAGGAACCAAGAACTCATTCCACGGCCAAACACATCAAGCTGCAATTTCATGTCATCCGGCAGAACATTGACGAAGGTGAAATCAAGATTTGAAAAGTGCACACGGATCTAAATGTGGCAGATCCATTGACTAAAGATCTCATACAAGCCAAGCACAAACAACACCGGGATGCCATTGGTGTTAGGTTCCTGCCTATTGTAAACTAGATTAATTTGTACTCTAGTGCAAGTGGGAGACTGGAGGAGTTATGCCCTAGAGGAAAATAATAAGGTGTATTGTTTGATATATCTCCTATATGTTCATAATACGTTTCATACTATGCTATAACTGTGTTAATACGAAACATTAATACACATGTGGTATGTAAACAAACCGTGTCTCTAGTTACCTCTAGTGAACTAGTTCATTGGTCATGAGGATGATCTGGGTTTCAAGATCATGGGCATTTATGCCAATTGACAATGAGGTCACGTTATTGGTTGAATGACGTGATAGAAAAATATCCGATAGTTGTATCTCAATGAGATCTAGTTACAAAGTTCACCATTGATGATAAACGCATGAAACCTCAACCTGATCCTTAGACTGTGAGATAATGCAAATCACCGTTCTGGAGGGAGCTTAGATGGTTATCAAGTATCATACCATGACTAGGTGATCGAAAAGGTGCCACTCGGGTTTCCCGAAGGAGCACGTAGAGGAGTACATATCATGACCAGGATTTGCCAGTCCATGTAACAGATAGATACATATGTGGCCATCTCGGTGACGTTGCATTAATGAAGCTTGCAAGTGTGTGACTGGGTCACATAATGCAACAACATGGGAAAGAGTAAACAAGTTCATCGGTAACGAGATCGAACTAAGGTATGGGGATACCAAAGATCAAGTCTAGGATGAACTAGGTATCAAGTGGCAAAGGGAACGGGAAACGATTATTCATGGTTTGAGCGATAAGATTCATGGAATACACGGGGGTCATCATGGGCATCTAGGTGCCTCTGATGATCACTGATATGAGAGGATTCTCAATCATGTTCAGAGTGTTCCCGAACCGAAGGATGTCACGCTTAAGGGTGGGGGCGCTTAGGGATAGATGAGGCACCGTAGGAGAAATAGAGAGAGAGAAACCGGAATAGTTCCGGGTAACATCCGATGGTGATCGGAAGGGGTTCGGAAGGAGTTCCGGAGTAAAGGACTATGATAATATATATATATATATATATTTGAATGTTAATTGGAGAATTAATATTAAATATATATTTTATTTTATTATTAAAGGCTTCCTAATGCTAATGGGCCTCACCCGAAGGGAGGCCCAATAGGGCAAGGCGCCTAGGGAGAGGGGGCCGGCCAGCCTTGGCTTGGTGGGCCGCCCAAGTAGGGCCCACCTAGGGCTGGCGGCAGCCCCTAGGTGGCGGGCGGGTGTGGGGTTTAGTCCCACACCGCCTAGCCCCTGGGTGGTGCAGCCCCCTCCTACTATATATAGGGGTCTCCCCCACCCCTTTAGAGGCATCCAATTCTCTCATTCTCTCTCATTTTACTTTGAGAACTTCTCAGTAATATTGGGTAGGACCTCGAGGGATTTGAGTTCTCCACCTTCACACTACCATCGTGTGATCTTCGGTCCGGCATGTTCTTCTTCCGCTGCTCGGCTGGATCGGAGCCCG
This sequence comes from Avena sativa, assembly GCA_916181665.1. NCBI lineage: Eukaryota > Viridiplantae > Streptophyta > Magnoliopsida > Poales > Poaceae > Avena > Avena sativa. The sequence goes on along the minus strand of OV702292.1, from coordinate 133,812,958 downwards.
GGAGACGCCACCTACACTGGAGGTGTGTAGTACTTTGGAGGCACCACACTTGGGGTGCTTGGAGCTCCTCGTCTTCATCAATATACGCCTTCCTGCGTAAGGCGTGCCTCGGTCTTCAAAGGTATGAATATCGTCTTTCTCTTCTGTTACTTATGTCTACATAGTATAGATACTAGTATTAGTTTTCGAGTAGATAGAATTTTTTTGTTTTCTGCTACGGAACCCTTCACGGAGAGGGGTCTCGATCATGTCTGCATTATTCGTGAATCATAGGGTGACACACTTAAGGGATACCGACACTATTTGGAGCAAATATGTTTCAGATAAAGATTTAAGAAAGCGCTGGAATCATTTTGATGGAAACCAGAATTGTTTCGGGTGAAATTGCAGAAACTGGTTTTGCATGTGATATTGAAATGTTGTAGGGGGTTTTATGTGAATGTTTGTTAATTAAAGTAATTAACAAAATTATGAATAAAATGAATAAAATAGTTTTATTTAATGAGAGCTTGCATTAAATTTGGTGGAAATTTAATGGAGGTGAGTGGAATTTGGAGTGGGAGGCTAATTATGTGAGTGGGAGCTCCACCCACATGATTGTGGAAGAGGTGGGGGCACCTCCTTTGGCTGCCGGCCATGGTGAGGGGTTGCCCCCCTCTCCCTATGAAAGGCCCCCCACTCCCTCCTCTCATCTCACACCTCCTCGTGAAGGATATCTCTCCCCCTCTAGAAATTATTCCCCATGGTCTCGGATTAGCAAGATACATGTTCCCGGTGGCTTTATTTAGAAAGGAGTTGTTGCTTCCACTGCTTTGCTGGAGCGAGGGACAGAGGTTGTCGGGGTACCGGACATGTGTGCAATCACGGATGCACCGCTACTTTGCGATGCTGGACTTGGTGGTGCTGGACTTGCTGGAGCTAGATCTGATGGACGTGCTAGAGCTGGACCTGCTGGACTTGCTGGACTTCATCATGATCTTGAGATCAGCAAGTGTATGACTACATCATCCACGAGTTCCATCTCGTTAACAAAGCTTTGTTGTCTTCGAGGGTATGTTCTCTATGGATGTATATCGACCCGTTGCTTGTATCTAATAGATAGATCTTGGCGTATAATAGTTCCTATCGTAGGAATTTTTTGTTTTCTGTGCTATGAGCCCAACACTGGCCACCCGAATCACCTCCGCGGTGACAAAAAAATGGGATGCCCATTTACAACGTGATGGTAAGACCTGAAAAAAGGCCTGACAACACATCTGTTGCGCTCTACCAGATATAATCCGTGCCTACATGCACGATGAAATAAGCCTTGACGGACACGTCGAGTGCCCACACCTAAACACTAGAATTGGACTATGTAAGGCCTCCACGGCAAGAGTCGAATTACGCCAGCATTATTCCTAATTCGAGTCTAGGGACTCGAATTCGAGTAGATATCATTTTTTGCCCTAAGGTAGTTAACTGATCCCGATCCGTCGGATGAATCAGGCACGTATATCGACAATCCATATGACACGAATTTCGGCACCCGAAAGAACTTTAGATGAGCCTATATCCCATGCACTCGAAAGACTTATAGTCTCCACCCAAATCTACGATTCGGCTGGACACTCGGGGGCTACTGACATGGGTATACCTTACAAGTACTCGAGATTAGCCTATATAGTTCAACCCAAGAAGGAGTCCACAGTACAATCGAAGCCCAACAAGGATTCGGGTGGCCCATTGGAGTTTGACTTCTTGAAGGACACGACAAACTATAGATAGAAAATTAAAGGGAAACCCTAATATGTAACCGACTCGAACTACTACCTTGAGACCTAGCCTCTCTCTATATATAAAGGCTAGGAGGGGGTGGCGAGGAGGATCAACTCATACACCCCCGCATACACCTTGCCAGATTGCACCTGCGCACCCTTGTAACTTTCGACTCCCTCATAATCAAGAGTAGACAAGCAGGAGTAGGGTTCTCTACGAGGTCTGAACCTGGGTAAAACCTCGTGTCACCTATGTGCTTGTTTGCTAGCCGATCGATGCCTCTAGCGCTCCCCACTTTCTCGAACCTAAGTCCATCAACGATGGGCATTGATGAGTTAACCCCTCGTCACTTCCCGTCTTGAATGTCATAGTGAACTTGAAGGAACTATATTGTGTGGCCATCTCTCTTGCGAGGATGCACCACCCTCTCCATGAAGTCATAAGTGTAGTCCAACTCTACAACAAACTCATTCTTGATGATCATATTGTGCAAGATAACACAAGACGTTCTGATCCTACAAAGCGTCTTTTAGTCCTGCTTGGTTCTCACAATAAGAATTGGGCTTGGAAAATCCCAAATGCCCTCTCCGCATCGTTACTTTTTGGATGGAAATTGGCTTGACAAACGTACCTATTGTGGGTATATCTCATCCTCAAGGTAGTATCCCATGGTGTATGCGTGCTCATTTGACTGAAAATCCATCGGCGGTCCTTCTCCCTTGGCTAACCTCCTTTTGCCTCATTCATCCAAGATCCTCATCTTCCTCGCATTCGTCCTCCTCGGAGGAGGATGAACTATCATGCGAAACTTCATCATCCCAAATCATCTACATAAGTGTTGATCATCCATCAAATCGATGTTGGAGCTAAACACTAATTTCACTTTTGTTCAAAATAGAGGTTGCAACATAGAACAACAACTAGTAGTGATAGAACAATAAGGGAGGGAGGACGGGATTGAGCCCGGGATGGTGTTGTCTTCTGGTGGCCACGGATGCTGGTTGCCGAGGTTGCCAAGGTTGGACAAGCAGTGACGCTTGTCCCACTTGCCACTAGCCTCGCCAAGGCTGCCCGCCTCCAAATTGGATTTGGCATATCAAGGAGTGGTGACAACGTCTTTCAGAAGCACAGGGAGGCAGCAACGAGGCTCCCTAGGCCGGCCTGAATCGTTGCCGCGACGATGGGCCGAAGGGTAGGCGGTGACAATCTTGCTGGTGGAGCATGTAGGCCAAGGAAGCGACATGAGGGCGGTAGTGGTCACATCGCAAGAGAGGGAGGCACACAGAAGGTCCGGTGGAGGAGAACGATGGTCGGAGTTGGCGGCGAATATCGATGAGTGGAGTGGTCATTCGTGCGAAAATTTTCCACGTGCATATTTGGGTCTTCCCGCATTGGTTTTGGGTACTTAGATTGGGAGTACCCTTTATTTGGCTATTTTGGTCGCAACTATGGGTACGTACCAAAAAAATTATGGGTATAAGACCACTTATGGGGTGTGCTCGCGGAGCTTGGTTGGCCAAAATACCCAATTTTTTGTTTTTTGGCATTTGACCTAATTATGGGTATACTTTTTTGAAATGCTCTAAGAAATCAAGCATCTGTTCTAATGGGATACAGATGTAAGTGTAGGTGCCCATGAGATGGACGGCACGTCCTGATGGCTGGCGACAGTCACTGTAAAATAACCATCATAGCATAAAAGTCACCACCGAACAACAACACTGCCATGCAACAATGATAACGCCAAAAAATTGCCACTCGCGAAAAAGCAGGAAAACAATAAGCAGGGACAGACAGTCACCAGACCACTCGGTGCTAACTCTATCCAATGATTGACTTCGCCCAAAAATGTCATCGCCGAAGGTTTTACTAGTGATGGATATATATACAAGGCATGGGTCAACCATATGATTGGTAAAAAATATGCAATAGTTAGTAATAGAAAAACCATAGGATTACAATGTTATGCACACTTCAATCCTATAGGAAACCATATGTAAGGAAGTTTGTTTGATTCCATCAAAGAAAAAGCAAAGGATTCTAAGAAAGAGCTTTGAGTGGATGCTAGATTTCCTATGCAATCTAGTGCAAAGGATTTCCTAGAAAAATTTCCTATAGAAATCAATCCTATAAATCAAACAACCATCGTAGGAAAATTTTCTATAAGATACAGTCCTACAAATTTCCTATATAAATCCTTTGAATCAAACATGTCCTTAGTTTCTGAGACCCATGCATCAATCGCCATATTCATCCCACTCCCACCTTACGGTATAAAAAACTCTATAACTTCTAACCCTAACTCTAAATATGATCTCCACACCTGCCTTTCCTCTCCCTTGGGCTGGCAGGACACACTATTTTTCTTCGCATATGCTTTGTGGTGAATTACCAGTTTGATTTAACAAACTAGATAGCTTTTTGTGTGGTCTAACACACTTTTGGTTGAGCTTAACTTACATCTACCAAAAACTTGTACTCCCTTCGATCCATATTAGTTGTCACTGGTTTATGACAACTAATAGTGATCGGAGGGACTAATAAAGTTGTGTTATATGTATCACTAGAACGCCCCAACTGAAAGGTAGTGAAATAATAAATTTAGTACCAATACCTCATAAAAAACGGTAAATAGTACTCCCTCCGATCCATATTACTTGTCGTTTAAGTGGATGTATCTAACACTGAAACATGTCTAGATACATCTATTTTAACGACAAGTAATATGAACCGGAGAAAGTAATAAAAATATATTAAATACATATAAGACATACAACCTATAAAGGATAAAGAGATAATATTAAGAAACAGTAAAACTGAACCACCTATGGCTGACCACAACGTTTTTGCGGTGTAATCCGTCCGATTTGTCCGCCGAACGCTCCAGATCATCTCAATCTTTCCCACAACATAGCTGACCTCCTTCACTACCTGAAATCATGTCAAACGGGCCAGTCCATCGTTGCTGGGCTGCTACTCCTTAGATCAAGTTAGGCCATTCCTGGTTAATCGGGCTGCATAACGTTTGTACGGGCCGTGCCTGAGGCCTTCTGCTATTTTCTTCCAAGGCGAACTCCCATTTTCCAGTAAAGTAAAGTCTCTCGACTGAAAAAGGTGAAGTCTCTGTGGAGATGAGGAGAGCGCCTGCCGTAGCATTTCTTCCCGTTCTCTCGTAGGCGGCGGCTGATCCTTTCTCCTTGCGCACTCTGCCCATATGGCCGGTGCGAACGCGGGCAGGCGTCCTGGAAGATCTCACCAATCCGCGCTCCCCAAGCCAGATCGATGGGCGCCGCAGCATGGAGGTCGTAGCAATCATGAGGTGCATTCCGTCCTCCTTGTCGACGCCTACCTTTCTCCTGGTACCGAGTTGTCTCTTAATGATGGGTTTGTTTCAGGGCACTGCGAAGGAAGGCTTGGTGCGTTGCTGGCGCGATTGACAAATACACCTCCGATCTCTTAACATATGTATATATGGTCATCATCACCTTCTTATTCTTACAGATGTACTGGTTAATTCGATCTTACAAACTTCAGAAGAGTTTGCGATTATTTGCTGGTTAATCAGTAGTATGCCAGATTAATTGATATTTTTTTGCTCTCAGATAGTACAATTAACCTGAAGCTAGCACTCTTCCTCTCACACGTCAACTGAGACTGTACAACTAGCTATCAGCCTTGAACTCTATTTCATGCGATTTTTTCTGAAATCCGGTGAATTTTGCAAAGGATTCTGTTGTACTCACCTATTAGATTTGGTTCATTGCAGTGCCCTAACGATTCGCTTAATTGACAAAATGGTTGCACATCAAAAAAGCCTGAATGCAATATCAAAAGAAATTGTGAATTTTCTCCTTGGAGCTAATCAAGGTTTTTTTTTTGAAGTAATGGAGCTAATCAAGGTTGTACAAGTAGGTGAGCCAACTCTCCAAATGATACCATGATATTGCTTTCATTTGAAAATTCTCTCTTGATCTAGATGATACTTTAATTATACTAGTAATCATGCACGTGCAATGCACGTGTTAAATACCTGAATTTTCCTCGAAAAATTGAATCTATTGACTCGTGTGCATGTGTTGACTACCAGAATTTTCCGTGAAAATTGAATGTATTGTTCAATTCAAACTAACATACGGAGTACATAATCATTTATCTGTAAGTGCTAACAGAGCTCTTTATTGTCAAAAGCAGCAGGACATAATGAAAACTTGGCAGAACATCTCTTAAGCTTCCTCATTGACAAAATGATAGCGCACAAGAGAATAACCGAGCTCATTTTGCCACTCGAGAAAAACCAGAAAAACATCACAATCTACTTACTTTTATCAGGACAAAGGTAATGACATGTAAGTGTTTCGTTCAGAGTAGCATAGAACCATATACACGTGCGGGTCATGAAAAATACATTACTATTTGAATCGTTAATAGTAGATACAGATGATTTTTTCAAGGGAAAGCACACAACTTTATTATGAATTGTTTTGGGCGGAATCGCCTATTACAGAATCAACATCACACTCTGACACCTCATTGTCGGAGCACATAGAGGAGTTCATAATATATTTTGCACAGAATTGTGCTGGAATATGGGTTACTTTGTTTGCATAATGCTTGTTGTACTTGATCTAGCAGGAGAAGGACCAAGATATACTTTAGATAGAGATGATTCTTTGTTAGCGTACATGACTGCACTTGTCTCCCTTATCTCCAGGACGGTTAGGTGTGCACATTGTACTACATTTACACATAAAATGATCGATACAATGTGTTGCAACATCCATTTAACTCAAACAGAGAAATTTTATGCCGACAGACTGTTTTCAGGGGATCAAAATACACTATAGTGTCATTAGGAAGAAAGAGAGAACATTGCACCGTCGGCGTCTTAGGGCCTAGATGGAAGGCGATGGTGCCGCACCAGCTGACAGGGCTTGCGAGTGCTCCGCAATGGCGGCGACGGATTTAGAGTTCACGGTGCAGAGACTTGACGGACGTGTCGATTACGTCCTGGGTGCTCCATAATGGAGGCGACAAATCAAGAGTCCCCCGTCGCAGAGCACTATATTCTGAAAAATCAAGCTCTGAAGCTGGTAGAAGAGCAACAAAAGCGCACATCATGTAAAATACCTAAGATTACACAATCACATACCCAGGTTTAGTTGGGATGTGGATAAATAGAAATACCTCCTTGAGAAAATGAACATCACTTCCCCAAAACCGCGCATCACAGCCTGCATCTCTAGCTACATCATTTACCAGTTCACCCCCAACATGTACATCTTCTCCAGGTTTGACATCTCAAAGCTCCACACACATCAACCTCTTTGTAGAGTATTGCAACAAAAAATGAAGAATTTCCTGGAAATATGTAGATATTGAGCACAACTATCTCTGACCTGAAGCTTGCTACGCTCAAACATATGTCACCAAACTTATAATGCCTAAGTCCTCACATTTAAGCTTGAACCCCTTGTTATCAGAACAACCAATCCTGCATGAACAGAAGTGCCACATGAACAAGGTAAAACGGTGAAATAAAAAATGGACACATAAAATAAAATCTCATGTTTCAACAAAAGAAGATAGTTTGTGGACAAACTGCTATGATTCCTCGCAGAGTCCGTATCTGTAGGAAATAGTTTGAATAATACCAGCATACATTTGTAAAGGAGATAATGAATATGACAAACAACCAGTATAAGTTACCATGATTACATAATGTTTACTTCAGTACAAACATATTAATTTAGATAGTCTGCACATCGCTGAAACTGCTAAATATTATAAGATGTTTCAACTACTGGAATATGCTAACACTTAATTAATATACATCACCCCCATAGGGGAACGAGAGTTTCGGGAATGTTAATATATATCAGAATAGGATACTGAACCTGCATACAAAGTATTTTTGTACTACCCAATTTGAATCAATTGGAAAGAAAAACGTAAATGGTCAACGCTATCAAAGAGAGTGTTGGCTAAACTTCTACCGGGAGTTAATGTATAGTATCATAAGAATTTTTCTTCCAACGATAATATATATACCGATGAAGTTTGGTTTGTCATCTATATCATGAATAATACGTGTACAAAGTTCGGAGGTGTACCATGTCTTGAAGTACAGAGATTTTCAGTTTTTGTTAATTACCCGCTAGATATCCCTAATACCCTCATCAACACCCCCATTGTTTACACGCTAGCTGCAAAAGAGGAAATGATCAAGTAATCAACTCCCTCCGTCTCAAAATAGATGTCACGAGTTTGTCTAAATTTTTAGTATCTATATACTAAATAGTGTCTAGATACATCTAAATTTTAACTAATATGCGACATCTATTTTCAGACGGAGGGAATACATGAAGTGAAAAAAAAAACAGGTTATAGAACGACCAGTATACCTCAAAGAGCATATTTATCTCAATGTCAGTAAAAAATGTTTTGGTATGTTGCAGAGCAAAACTGGATGCAGCAACCTGGACATTTATCATGCACTTAAGAGAACAAACAAATGTAAAGAGTTAATTGTTGATTACCAATAAGCAACAGTGACGATGAGGTACACATTGTCCTGCGGCCATGGAATCCACGTGGTGTGATTCGCTGTCAACCTTGAGACCCCACCAGCTGCAGAGCCTTTGCTGTGCTTTGCCAATGCAGCATGCAACTCCACCGAGTAGACCGGTTCATGGAAGTACAAGTACAAGCACAGCGGTGGAAAGGATAGTAGAGCGGTGTGGGTGTGCTGCTGATACATCAGCGGCGAGCAGAGTTACGTGCGTGCTAGCTGGTTCCTGAGGCCGATGACACATAGATCTGGCTCCGAACGTGGCTAATATGATCTGGCGCGAGAAGTAAAACGCGGTGGCGTATCTACCGGAGAGAGAAGAATTAGTGGCCGTGGCCAGGTTTGTCGAAGGTGGGCTGCATCTAGGATTATTTCCGAGGAGAGCGCAGGTTCGGGGCAGTGTTAGACGGCGATTTCAGATGTACTAATCAGGGAGGCGGCGACGCATGTCAGCCGGCAGCGCGTGGAGAGGAGGCAGCGGGAAAGCATGACGGCGGGGGTGCGGGTTAGGCGCCGTCGAGTGGGGAGGTGGCGGGGCAGGGATCTCCCGTGGAGAAGGATGGGAGATCGTGCGAGGCAGGTTTTTTCTATGCCGAGTCAGGGCGGGGTGCGGGACTACGGGCAGAGTTTCAGTCCGTCGAAGCTATTTGCTAAGTGCACCCAAAGAGAATGAAAACTGTTAGATCGTGTTTAGAGGGTTTGATCATACGGTTCTAATATGTCCGTGTATGTATGATGAGGTACATATTCTGGTTGGCTCCTTTATAAGTAGTAGAGACAGAGATGTGCTCACCTCTCGATAACTCGACATCGTCTTTGGTCAGGAAGTCTACCGACCATTGAGAGCTGGCGTCAGCATGTGCCGCCCTCACTCCTCGGGAACATCGTAGGTTGCATGTTCAGAAGTGACGCCTTCACGTGCTTGACCCTGAGGCGCCTAGCATGTTGCTGCTTCCTCGATTCAGGTCACCTCTTCTCTCTACCGCAAAATCCTAGCAATCGAGCGCAGGGGATCAGTCATGTGGAAAGCAACACCACATGGACAAGAGGCGGTGAGATTCCTTCTCACCTTGTGTCGTGAAAATGGCCACGGTAGGCAGCGACTGATAGAATCGGGGACGAGAGCTGGCGGTCATCTGCGGTGCGAGATGGGGGCGGATGCACATAGATTTATCCAGGTTCAGCTTCTCGGAGGGTGACCTACTCCTGCTAGATTAGATTGATGGAGAGAGCGAGTTACATGGGTGGCGAGCTCGGCGTCTAAGCAGCGAGTCGCTTGAAGGGTGTATGATGGAACGTAATTCGTCAAGCTACCCTAGGGAGGTTTATATATGGGGCACCTCGCAAGGGTTTACAATTTACAACCGAACAAGATATGGATTCGAAGGTTTTGACCTAATCTGACTGGGCTTCAGGTACGCTTCTGGGCCTCCAGTCTCCAATCACTAGGCCTTCTCCTCAGTCGCTTTCCAATCGCCGTCCTGCAGGCCTACTCGCGAGGCCTTTGGCCCGATCGGAACATCCTGCTGGGCATACCCCCTTCGGCATATTCCCATCAGTAGTCCCCGAGGGCCATCGTTAATTCAAACGCAGGTGTTCATTTGGCGGTTGGAGTAGGCGAGTCCAATTTGGACGCCCAGTTGAATCGGCGATGGACTATGTCGATAACCGAGGAAATTTTCCACCAGGCTTCCGGTCGCGGCTTTGGCGAATGCACTCACTACCGAGTCGTTGCTCCTGTCGATTGAACAAGGTATAGCTGCAGGCGAGTCGAGTGGGAGGAGTGGGACTGTTAGCTTGGTCAAACTACCTGTTGGGTAATCTAACGGTAACTTCGGCACAATTACCGCGGGTAACGACTATCCCGAGATTCGCGGGTAATGCTTCTTTATAAGGAGAGCGACGGAGCAGTCCTGTTGAACCTTCCTCGCATTCCTCATCTTCGTGCATCCATTCTCTCTATCTCTCTTCGATCTAGACTCCCCAGATCAAACGATCTTGCTTTTTTCCTGATGGCGCCTCTAAAAGACCTGTGGGGGAAATCCAAGTGCACTACGGCACAACTCAAGTCATTTGAGGACGCGGGGGTCCTCTGCAAGGGGAACTAGCGGATCCCCGCGCCTTCCGAGGTCGAGCTGAAGCCACGCACCGGCGAGTTCATCTGCTTCCCAAGCCACTTGGAGAGGGGATTGGGATTCCCCATCTCGATATTCTTCCGGCGGTTCTGCGCGTACTACGCGATCAAGCCGTCGGATCTCGGCCCACACAACATCGAGCAACTGGCGATCTTCATCGCCTTTTGTGAATGCTACCTCGGCTGCAGGCCGTACTTCCCACTGTGGTTGGAGCTGTTCCACGACCGCATCGGGCGCGAGGGGTCCGGCGGCTCGATCTTGGCGGTAGGTGGCGTTATGTTCCAGCTGAAGCCAAAGGCCAACTTCATCAAGCTCCTGTTGTCGAAGAAGGCCACGAGCGAATGGAAGAAGAGCTGGTTTTATGTGAAAGAATCCACCCCCTCCAGCGAGGTGGCGCTTCCCGAGTTCGTCACGGAGAGAAGCGAGCCCCGTCGCCTGACAGCGGACAAGCTCCTCGATGATCAGAGAATGGCCGTCGTGGAGATGATGGACCAGATCCAGAAGTTGAAGGACCAAGGATTGTCCACAATCAATCCGTACAACTGCTGGCTCGGGCAGCGCTTGGTCCCGTTGGCGACCCAGCCCCATTGGATGTATGAGTACACCAGGAAGAATGATCCTTCCCGGACCAGCAAGGAGTCGTGGGATGCTGCGGACTACAAGGCCGCCCTAAAGAAGATTACCGACGCGAAATTTACTACCACGTCGGCCGGGCTCGCCCCGTATGTGCCCGAGAAGAATGAAGCTCCTACGGTAAGCCTCTCTCTCTGGATTTATCTTCAGTCGTGAATCTCGCGGTGCAATTTGCAACCGCATCCTTTGATGTTTGTTCGTGGCCATTCTCAGTTGTTTCAAGTTCTCGAGGGTTGGCTTCCTCCACTTTATGAGGAGGTTCCCAGAGAGCTCCAAGAGGGGTCCAAAGGGGACTCCTCCGAGAGCAAAGGAAAAGAGAGGGAGGTTCCTCCCCCAGCGCTCGTGGCTCGCAAGACTCGCATGCAGAGGCAGCACGAGATCGACGCGAGCCGCGGTCTTGGCGAGGTTGGTGTAGTCGATACACATTCTCTAGGTGTTGTTCTTTTTCAGGACCAGGACTGGGTTTGCCAGCCATTTGGAGTACTTGATTGGCCGAATGAAGCCTGTGGCTAGCAGGCGCTGTACTTCTTCGGCGATTGCTCAACGACGCTCTTCATTGAAGGGCCACAGCGACTGCTTTACTGGTCGCACTTTGGGGTCGGTGTTGAGTTTGTGCTCAGCGAGTTCCCTCAGGACACCGGGCATGTCGGATGGTTTCCATGCGAAGATGTCGTGATTCTCACGGAGGAACTCGATGAGCGCGCTTTCCTATGCGGGGCTCATGTGCGCCCCAATGGTGACCGTCTGGCTGGAGTCGCCTGGGAGGAGCTCGATGGTGCGGGTGTGCGTGGTCGCCTCGAACATGGAGCTCGCGGCGGTTGGCTTCTTCAGAATGGTGGGGTCGTCCTTGTTGATGCTTCCCGCGTATTTCGCAAGCTCTTCCGCGTGGTTGGTCTCCGCGGTGATGATAGCGTCAACGAGCTCGGCGACTTTGTCCTCGCATTCCACGGCCATGTCGGGGTCGCCGTGGACGGTGATGATGCCACTTGGCCCTGGGAGTTTCTTCATGTTGTAGGCATAATGCGAGGTCACCATGAACTTGGAGAATGCCTGGTGCCCTAGGACGCAGTGGTAAGGGCTGTTGAAGTTCACCAGCTCAAAGACGTTTCGCTCGGTGTAGAAATTCGCTACTGTGCCGAAGGTGACTGGCAGCGTCACCTTGCCGATCGGATACGCCTTCCGACCGGGGACAATGTCGTGGAAGGTTGTGAGTGTCGACTCGATCGCTGACTCTGGGAGGTGCAACCTCTTGAATGTGTCCAAGTACATGATGTTGATGGAGCTTCCGCCATCCATCAGCGTCTTGGGCAGCCAGTAGCCGGCCACTTTGGGTCTGACCACCAGGGCGACTCGCCCTGGGTATTCGATCCTGGGCGCGTGATCCTGGCGACTCCAGGTGATGCTTTGCTCAGACTAGTTGAGGAAGCGGGGGATGTCAACTTGGTTCATCGCATTGACGGTGACCGCGCAGGTGAGCACCTTCTTTTCGCGTTTGGTGACGAGCCCGGTGAAGGTGTGTAGCGAGCCGAAGGTGTTTCCGAACCGGCCGGCATTGCCATTGTCCCTTGGTGGGGTGGTTGTTGGGGTCTTCCCTTGCTTGCCTTGCTTTTTCGATCTCCTTTAGAAAATGGTAGTCCGCGGTGGTGTGGGTGGCGGGTTTTCCCTCCCTGCTATGGTGGACGCATGGCTGGTTGAGCAGAGTGGCGGGGTCAAATTTCGGCCTCGCCGTGTTGCGCGGTAGTTTCCTCCATCACGGTGGAAGTTCTTCGGGTCGCGTTGGTCGTAACTGGCGTTAGCGACGAAGTTGACTCGCCCGTCATTGCGGCGCTTGCCGGTGAGGCGGGTGTTGTTGTAGCGCATGTCACGACGTCGCCTGTTCTCGTGGCCGCTAATGCGGCGTCTTCCTCCCGACTCGTCGTCAGAGTCCTGGTTGGGGTCCTCTTCTGCGTAACGTTTTGCGATCTCGAGGAGGTCGGGGATGTTGTCGAGCATCCGGTAGACCCTCTTGATCTTAGCGACCAGGGTACGTACCGACACGCGTTCTTGAAGCAGTGGATCGCTGTGTCTGAGTGGATGCCGGAGGCGTTGATCCATAGTTCCTGCCAACTCTAGATCCAGTGGCAGGTCGACTCGCGCTGCCCCTGGATGCATTGCTCCAGGTCCTCAATGGTGGTGGCGCGGGTGTAGGAGCCCTCAAAGTGCCTAACAAAGGCATCCCGCATCTCTTCCCACAAGTCAATGTTGTCGGTGGGGAGGGTGTTGATCCATTGCCGGGTCGCACCCTCCATCATCAAGGGGAGGTAGCGAGCGGCTAGCAGGTCGGTGTGGTTGGCGATTCCCATCGCCATAAGGTATGTGTCTATCCACACCGCTGAGTCGTACGTTGGGTCATACTTTTCGATCTCCTTGGGCGCCTTGAAGTTAGCGGGGTACTTCTCGCCTCGGATCATAGATCCGAAGCACTGGGGGCCAACTCGGTTGAACGAGCCCCTGGGTTCGGGGTCGCCGCGGTTGGTGAGGGTGTGCCTCAAGTCGTTGGGCTGGTGCGCCCGCTAGACCTGGTTGTTGACGATGTGCGTTCGGGCGTCGATGGGTTGCCCGTTGGCGGTGACCGTGTTATTCACCGGCCCCGGCTCGTTGGTGGAGAGCGAAGGGTTGGCGGCCCGTGGCTGATGCGCCAGGGGCTAGGGTGGTGGGCAGGTCACGGAGTTGGCGACGGTTGGAGGGCCGCTTGATGCTGCCCTGCTTGCCGATGAGCGGGAATATATCTGTCCCCGCGGGTCAACTCCTACGGCTTGCTGCTCGACGGCCCTGGCAAGTAGGGCCTTGGCATATTAGATCTGCAGCGCGCCCTCTCCTTGGATGCCGAGGTGGGCGACTGCAGCGTCGGCCGCGATGACGTTGTCCATTGGAGTGGAGTACAGTGGGAGCCCGTGGGCGTCGCAGGCCTGTGGCGAGAATATGATCCGCGACTGGTCCTATGGGGGCGCACGACCAATGGGTGGCGGTGGGGCCCCAGTCGCCGGTGCGCCAGGTGGTGGTCGGTTGCTGCCACCTGGTGGCGCGTTCTCGCAGTATTCGCGCTCGGCCACGGGGTCGCTTTCATCGTTGAAGTTCAGGACGCGGCCCTGGACGTTGGAGTTCCGGCGGGTCGTAATGCGGCGCTGGTGGTAGAGCGACAACTCCTGCGTTGTTGCCCGCTCGAGGCGGAATTTCTCGCGCTCGACTAGCTCCTTGCGTTGTGCTTCCTCCAGTCGCAAGCGGGCTTCCTCCACATCCGTGGCCATGGCGGTTGGAGGGATCGGTGTGGAGAATGGATCTGGTGGGGCGACCGTGCTGCCCGCCATGTAGATCGTGTTGAAGCGATTGGATCTGGCGCGGAAGTCCTCGGGCGACTCCGAGCTGGAGTCGGAATCGAAGATCCCAAGGATGGAGGAATCCTCGAAGTCCTCAGGGTTGGAGACCCGCGTGATGGATTCCTCCCGTGATGCTGCGGTGATGGATCCGTCGACTGAGGCAGGGGTCGTGGAGTCGTCGTCGTCATGGAGAGCCGCATCATCCGTGGTGGCGTTGGTCTCGACCGCGTTGCTGGCGGCCGAGTCGTATTCAGTGGCGAGGCGGCTGATGGAGTGGACCTGCTCCTCCGAGAGCAGATCGCGGTGTGGCGGTGATCCACCGATGATCATCGTTGCCGCCGGGTCGACTGCGTCGGTGAAGCCGACGAACATGTTGATGGTGCCGACTGGCATTATCGCGCTGTGGGTGATCGGGCGTGACGCCGGGATGTAGCTGCTGGGCAGGATCTGTAAGATCCCGCCGGTGGCGATCATGCGACCGGTGGCGATCGGCCGATCGATCGGTGAGTAGGGTCTCGCCACAGAACTCAGGTCAGTCTGGCTAGGCCCCACAGTGGGCGCCACTATCGTGGAAATAGCCACGGCAGCGCTGCCATAGGTAGCGATTGATAGAATCAGGGGTGAGAGCTGGCGGCCATCTGCGATGCGATATGGGGGCGGATGCACATGGATTTATCCAGGTTCGGCCTCCCGAGGGTAATGACCTACTCCTGCTAGATTAGATTGATGGACAACAAGTTGCAGGGGTGGCGAGCTTGGCATCTAAGCAGCGAGTCACTTGAAGGGGTGTATGATGGAACGTAAGTCGTCAAGCTACCCTCGGGAGGTTTATATATGGGGCACCTCGCTAGGGTTTACAGTTTACAACCGAACAAGATATGGATTCAGAGGCTTTGACCTAATCCGACTGGGCTTCAGGTACGCTTCTGGGCCTCCAGTCTCCAATCGCTAGGCCTTCTCCTCAGTCGCTTTCCAGTCGCCATCCTGCAGGCCTACTCACGATGCCTTTGGCCTGATCAGAACATCCTGCTGGGCATACCCCCTTCGGCATATCCCATCACCTTCGCATACGTCCAGTGTGAAAAACATTATTCAACTAGGGAGGGTTAGGGGTGATAGTGCTAATCTGCTACGTTCAAAACCAACTAAGCACATCATATCGTAGTGTAGTGTTATACATGTATTGCCTCTGCTTCACCTTTTATTTAATTTTTCTTCTAGGAAACAATGAGATTATCTAGCATAACTTTTGTCCTAAGTGGCCAACATGTACTTCTGCTCTGACCTTCTGTCCATTGGCATACGCAGGGGACGGCCAGGTGGGCCGTGGCCCACCCAGAATTCTGGGAAAATTTTAATATACCGCTCATATTCCTGGTCGACATAACCATATTTCCTGTCGACGAGAGATGGAGGAGACGATCGAGTCAACTTCCCTAGTTCCCTTCGTTCTTGACTCTAGCGGCTGCCCCATCCGGCCTCTGCCCTGGCCCGAGACCCCCTCGCCAGCTGGAGATCCACTCCCCATATGTTTCCCTGCAGCAAAATGCTCAGTGAGTTTTTCATGTCCTACAAAATGTTCCACTTCCGGCTTCCTAGCAACTTCAGAGAATCAGAATGCATGTTGTCTCAACATTAAGATCAATTATGTGTTGAGCGCCCATGATAATTCCTCTTCGGCTATAGTATTTTCCATTTTCATCCCATCTCGAGCTAGACTTCATTCAAACTCAATTGGCAATGCATTCTCATCTTCAGCATAAAGATTACTTACACCTACTTGATCTGAATGTTATGCTGATTCCACCGATCTGAAGCCAAAATCTGAAAATCGGACTACTGAGCAAGCACCTCCTCCGTGAGAGCCTCTCCAAGAATACGCTAATACTCGTTTCCCCTCATCAGATGTCACTACAAGAAAAGTTTCCTTCCGCAACGACTTGGCCGGACGATTGTCGTAGAAGGCGTGTCTTCCGTGACGAAATTCTCGGCTCGGCCGTGGCCGATGAAAAAAGTTTTTTCCGGTTTCGCGGCCCTCTACTACGATGGATCTGCTAAAAACATGGAGAAAGCTCGGCCAGCGCGTGGTAGACGCAAGATTTTCATTTCCTCGCGCGATGTTGACTGACCGAAGTCTTTTGAGGCGTGTGGGTCCCGGACATCAGTGTCTCTAGCGGACCATACTTTTCGATCGCGCCTCCATGATTTGAACTCGATAACGTTGCTTGAGGCGTCTACCCTTTAGTCAGGCTGCTAGGTCCCACATGTCAGCCTCTCATTAGAAGGATCATGTGTATGATGAATTTTTTTCCTTCGCTCGCGCTACCCTGTTCCGAAGTTGATAGCATTGCTCGATGCATCTACCGTTTAATCAACCTCCTGGGACCCATATGTCATCCTCTTATTAGAAGAAATGTGTGTATTTTTCCTTCGCTGACGCTACCCCCGTTCCGAAGTTGATAGAGCTGCTCGACGCATCTACAGTTTAACCAACCTTCTAAGCCCCACATGTCATCCTCTTATTAGAAGAAACGTGTGTATGATGGTTTTTTTCCTTCACTCGCGCTACTCTGTTCCGAACATGATAGCGTTGTCCGATGCATCTACCGTTTAATCACGCTGCTAGGCCCCACATGTCATCCTCTCATTAGAAGAAACGTGTGTATGATGGATTTTATACCTTTTGTCAGGCCTTCATGTTCCGAACTTGATAGTGTTGGTCGCTGCTTCAGCCGTTTATATAGGCTGGTGGGCCCCACATGTCAGCCTCCTCTGTGCAGGAAACATGTGCATGCTAGAATTTTTTTCTTCTCTCGCGCCTCCCCATTTGGAACTTGGCAACGTTGCTTAATACAACACCTATATAATGTCTCCCTGCTAGGTCCACATGTCAGCCGCCTATGTAGAGCAAACGTGTGTATGTTGGACATTTTTTTGGTCGCATCCACCGGTTTGACCTTGGTAACGTTCTTCCATGCGGTAGACGTGTATGGTCTTGCTGCTGGGGCCCACGTGTCAGCCTCTCTTGATAAGAAACGTGTCGATCTTGGTCTTCTTTTTTCTAGTCGTGACTGTTGTACAAGTACTTTTTAAACGCGCTCGTTAAACTTGATCTCTTGTATAGTAAGGTTGATGGGCGCTAGCTCCAGACATATGGGTCGACCATGTCAGCCTCTTAGTACAAAAATATTGCTATAGATAAACTGCATGCCTTGCCACTACACAAGAAAATTGTTATGCTTGTATAAAACGTAAAAAATGTATACTAACATCGTATATAACTTATTTATTTTTCTTTTTAAAAAATTGCTTGTGCATCTGCTACGCGTGATTGTTACTAGCTCAACTAAAAAATTTTAAGTATAAATAATATAGTAGGTAGTACTTAAAAACATGGATATGCGGAGTTTTTTTAGGGGTGGGTGGACGGTGCCCAAAAAAGGCCGAATTGAAGACAAATGGGCCAAGCAGGGATTGATGAGCTATTTTTCAGCCGAATGATCCAAAACATGGCTAAGTTAGAAGGTCTTGGCTATAATAAGGCCAGATGGGCTAATTTCTTGAGCTCGGTAGTTAAAATCCCAAGGTACATGCTGGGGCTCGGCCGAATTCGAAACAAAGCCATCAACAAGGGAAAAAAGGTATAAAATATGAGCGCCTAGATCCCAGGCACCTGAGAACTTGTTATGTTAAGGAGCCGACGTCACCCTTCTAATTGTGCTAATACTCAGTTATAACCTAGTAGTTGCAACTCATTAAATTCCCAATTACAAGTTGTTGCAACAAATGTGTAACCCCCACGTTGCATGAATTGCGAGGTAAATCCAATGGCAAGAGAGGTGACTCTTGAGAACTAGCAAATCCGATAAAATATTCATAGATATTTCTATGAAAATTGTGGACAAACACCACGCGCCCACCAAAACTTTCCGCCGAGACCCCAAACTTTCCTAAGCCCGCCCTCAATCGATCGACCAACCCCCGTCTCTTCAAATTTTGTGTCGTTCTTATGGGAGATGCACCGGATTAGAACCATGCCGCAAACTTCTCCACGCCTTAAAAAAACTTCTCGATGCCTTTCTATCAACAGTGCCGGCCTACCACAATTGGCCGCGCCGTTCTCACGAGACACACCGGCCGCGGTCAGCTGGGTGATCCCCACGCTTCGCTGCTCGATTCAGGCACTAGACATTCTTCTTGGCTTTGGTTTGTTCTCCACCTCTCCTAGAAATAGTTAAAGCTTGTGACGATCTAGATTTACAAGGTGCTTGCAGATTTGTGTAGGTACGTTCTTTAGGTAAATCTATAGTAAAGTTCTGGACAGAAGAGTTCGAAAACATCTTAAAAATGACATGACAGAGATCCTATGCAAGCTTTTGACCTGATATATTCCCCATCCTTCTTTGATACGATGAAGCATTTGCTGTTGATGTACCTGACGAGGAAGTAATTAGAGGTACAGTACAATATAGATGGATGTACCCTATAGAACGTCGACTTCGCATTTCCAAGGAGCGGGAAGATATCCGTAGATAGTTTGATGAGTGAGTGTTATGCAAAGATATATGCACATATAAGACTGTAGAAAAGTTAGATATATTCAGATGTCTGACTTAGCTATGTTTTGTAGGTTCTTCGCAGAAATAAAAGTACCAGCAAATTTCGTTCCACCAATAAAAAGATCGGATGGACTAAGATCTAGGGATCATGTAAGACGCTCAAATTGCATTGTGAATTGTCTATGAATTGTCCAGATAGGGTACCCTCTTGTCTATTTTGTAACGCTAGATTTCGGAGCTTGAATTTCTGGCCCTTATCTGTGGTCCTGATAGGAGTATAACAACAACTTCAGCTTGCATTTCCAACGGTGTCTGCCATAACACTGATGTACCTTCTGTGGAGACTGATGCATCTGGAGGTTATCCTGATGAACCTGCACTGGATTGCATTTAGATTCGAAATCCTGCACTTGACATTGTCGTCCCAAGGAAAAGAAGGTTGTGGATCTGGTAATAACGCCTTCTGTAGAACAAGATGCTGGAGGTGATGATTTCCTATGGCAATCCCTACCATTCTATGACTTGTACGAGTAGTTATCGTAGGTTAGTTTAATTGCATGTCCCTCTCTATCAATAAAAATGGCATATCGTTTACCTTGTTTCAAAAATAAATAAATATTTGCATGTCTCCTTGTGTTAGTCGATGCAAAGAAGATACTGTTTTCTGTTCAAGTCATGTAAACAAATATGTTTCTATGTAGAGACATAAATGCGGATTGGGTGACAAAATCAGCATAAAAATGCCAGATCAATAACACAAGCATAATGCCATTGCAAGAAAAGGAACATCACCATTTTTTCACCGTGTTTGTGAAAAGGAGATGAGCCAGGAACCACACCTGCAAGTGACAGAGGCCAATTCTCGTGCACCTCAGCTAGCATTGGTTTATCATCGAGAATACTCAAGCATTCAAATATTATGATTACATACTAGGAGTTATTTACTACCTTTGGCTTTGGGAAAAGTTTTCTACTTTGGAAGTTCTTGACAAGTCCCAAGTGGAGGAGATTAATAGGTCATTAAAGAATTCTTCCTTTTAGTTCTCTTAAGTGTATCGATCATGCATTCCTAAACCGAAATCAGTGATACGAAAAATCCTCTTCCATTCTTTCCGCCTAGGGCTGCAGGCAACTTAGAGAATAAAATTCCACACTACAATTCTATAGGCAAAAGTGTAAGAAATGTGTAAGGTAGCTCCATAATACAGGTTCCAGAGAAAAGCATACAAATCATAAGAAAGAAATCTCCGCATCATAGTTCACCACCTTCAGGTGCAATAGTTTCTACAGATTGTAAACCCAAATTACCGCCTCCTTCAGGTGGCACGATAATTTCTGGAGCAGGATCAACACCACCAACAGCAGCGCCAGCACCGATAGCATGATTCTCCACAATAGGTGAACTATCGAGCACCACAATGTCCTCTAAAGGCTCTTCACTACCAGCTCCAGCCGCACAAGTCTCCGTGGATGGTAAAACCAATCCACCCCCTCCATCTTCTGGCATGACGATGGCAGGTGCAGGCTCATCAGTACCAGCTGCAGCTGCAACTACATTAGTCTCCACAGAAGGTAAACAAGGAGGCGTCTTAGGTGTAGCGATCTGACATCCATTTTGTACTCCGTCATCAGGAAACTGAGAGTCTTCTTCAACTTTGTGCTTCTGTGGTTACAAGATAAAAAGAGATTACAGCGAAAGCATCTACGCGGGACGACAAGAACATATGTCATTCTGTTGATTTACCTTGTCATATGGGATAGCAGAAGTCACATGATTGGAACCTATTTCATCGAGAATCCTCTTTTTTCGCTCCTTCCCCTATCTCCTTATGCAGCAAGTTGTAATATTGATTACATGATGTTGATTG
The DNA here is from genome assembly GCA_916181665.1 of Avena sativa. Lineage (NCBI taxonomy): Eukaryota > Viridiplantae > Streptophyta > Magnoliopsida > Poales > Poaceae > Avena > Avena sativa. The sequence continues at coordinate 133,792,081 of OV702292.1, read as the reverse complement.
ACAAATATATGCAAATGTTCAAAAGTTTGCGCTGTCGAACTACCAACTTCGAACGAATCCCCACTATTCTTAGTTATGGGATCTACCCCAGAAAACAAGCTTCTATGCAATCCTAGTATACAAAAAAAGGATGCATACCTGAGATAAGAACTACTCTACACATTACAATGTTGTGTAGTCGGCAATAAAAATTTAACCGCATCATCAACTCTATCATGTAAGTTCAGAGTGAATCTAGATGCACTCGTTTCACATAAGCTAAAACATCTTATATTATGAAACTGAGGGAATAGGTACGAGTGTTCTAGTATTTCACAAACCGCCATTGCTGCCGCGGGACAGAGATGACGGATGCTCCACCGCCCTACATAAGGTTGTCACGCTGATCTCGCCGCCACCTGTAGAGGACAGAGCCGAGGAGCTGGTTGGCAACAATATGGAGCAAGAGGCCAGGAGGCGGTAGTGGATGGGAAGAAGGGACTGAGTAAAAGAGGCTGTGTGTGCGTGGGGGGGGTGGCCGGTGAGGGAGTTAAATCTAGCTTGTCTCGGAAGGAACGCGCTGCCACGTGCACCGGCGTGTGCAAAACTCCCTCCCTCTCTCTTCTGCAGAAGCTACTGACAGTAGTACTCCAGCTAGTTTCATCGAGTTCTCTGGTACTCCTACTAGTAGACCTTTACTACTACTACTACTACTACTAGGTAGACAAGCAGTACTTGTTCAGAAGAAGAAAAAACTAGACTAGCACACCGTTGTACAATATTGCCTTGTCAAATCACTGGCGATGCCATGATGAGTGACATGTTTTTACTGGTAAACCTGGAAACATCGTGTTCCTTCCACCACGTACAGGCTTACAGGACCCAAACTGCAGTGAAAAGAAACAAAACTACGGATCTAAAAGGAGTAATACTAACAGTACTACTATTATACAACATTCTAGAATAAATTATGTACGGAATAGTAGTAGTAGAGTAAAACTGTACTCCTAATAAGGTTCTTTTACAAGCTTGGTGAAATATGAAGGAGATATGCCCTAGAGGCAAATAATAAATAGTTTTTTTTGTCATATCTCAATTAGTTTATAATAGTTTCATATTGTGCTAGAACTGTGCCAAGTAGAAACATTGGTACAGGTGTGGTATGAAACAACAAAGTCCCTAGTAGCCTCTATTCATACTAGTTTGTTGGTCATGAAGATGATCTGGGTTTCAAGATCATGGGCATTTATGCCGACTAACAACGGGATCATATCATTGGAGAATTCATGTGATTGGACATTCCTCGAAGGATTGCAACACGATCAAGTCATATAGTTCATTGTTGCAACAACTATACCTAGACTCCTTCTCCTTAGACCGTGAGCTCATATTACTCACTGTTTCCCGAGGATGCTTTGACTACATCAACCGTCATCTGGTAATACGGTGGCCATAAAGGTGTATGTTGGGTATTCCAAAGGAACAGTTGATGACATGTGACTGCAAGACCGGGATTTGTTCACCCACATGACGGGTAAAGATACATACGGTCGGCTTGGTGAGATTACATCCATAAATATTGCAACATGTGACTAGGTCACGGGGATGTAATATCACGGTAACAAGAAAACATAACTTGTTGTGAACGAGATTGAACAAGGTATGGGATACCAATGATCGGATCAGGGACAAGTTGTATCGAGAAACAAAAGGAAGAGGATGCTACATTTAGCGGTTCAAACGACATTGTCATCAGGAATGGATAGGGGTCACATGGACATCCCTGGTCCCTCTGTTAATCATTGATACAGATCATGTCTAGAGCATTCCCGATCCGTGAGAGGATACACTTAAGGGTACGATGAGAGAGATCATTCGTAAGACGGAATCACAGTAGAGAAAGAGAGAAAGCCGAAATTGTTCCGCGGAGAGATCCGAAGTTATTCGGAGAAAGAATAAAGGAAAAGACCAGAAAAGTGTTTTCGGATAAATGGGAATTTAAATATATATTTATTATATGTTAATTATGAATTAATATATTCTAATTAATATTTAAGTTAAGATTTATAATGGCAACTTTTATATTAGGCCAAATCCCGGAGGGAAAAGGCCTAGAATAAAAGCTGCAAAAAAATAAATGGAAAAAGGCAAAACAGCCAGCCCTATGGGCGGCGGATAATCGCCACCGCACAGGGCGGCAGGTAACTGGGCCGCGACCGCGAGCCGACCCACCCGGGTGCCAGCCGCCAGCTGCCACGCGGGGCACTGGGCGTGCTGGGCCGCGGGGGCGGTACCGGCCCACCCGGGCTCTGCCTCCGCTGGCCGCCGTGCCGGGCAGGCCCACCGGGGGGTTGCCTTGCCAGGCCGCCGGACGGGTGCACGTGGGCTGCAGGGTGGGAAGCCGACCCACCCGGGCCACTGGCTCTGGGCCGCTGCGGGCGGCAGGTTGCTGGGCACGAGGTGGGCCGCGCCAAGGCCCACCCGGCCAGCCCCTGTTTGTAGTCCCTTTTCTTTTTATTGTTTATTTTCTGTTTGGCTATTGGGCTGAGTTCTCTTGGCCCATCCGGCCAGGACGAAAATACCTGTTATTTTCCTTTATGAATAGTCTCACATGGCTAACCCAATGGGGAGGGCACACCCCCTCCGCCTTTATAAAGGGATGCCCATGGGTGGGATTAAATACACAATTAGAGAAGTCTTTTAGTAGACTTTCTCCCTCCCTCTCTCTATACCTTGTGACCATGGCCCCAAGTATGGGCTATGCGATCAAGGCACACATGCAGTACGCCGTTGCGTTGCAGGGATTCCTAGCCGAATATCAACTTCAGCACTCCCAGCGGGATCGGGTAGCCGGAGGTCTCATCGTGCACCGGATGTGTATGAAGACACGAGGCGCAACACTTGGGGCGCTTAAATGTCGTGAGCCGGAGCTGTTGCACGATGAAGATCAAGAAGGAGCAAGGGGTGACCTGCAAGGAGCTTCGCGACCTTGAGGTCGACTACGAGTACGACTACTTCAACCACGTTCCCCGCGGAACGTTAACCGCGTACGGCCTACAGGGGTATGTATTCTCTATGCTCCGACCGTTACCGCATTACTACATAGATAGATCCTAGACAGTTTTGGGGTTCCATCGTAGGAAATTTTTTGTTTTCTGCACCGATCCCCAACAGTGGTATCAGAGCCGATCTATGTGTAGGAGTGCTGTACGGCCAGTACGCACAAGTATTGTGCGGGCATTGTTCCCTTAGTTGTTACCCTCTAGCGTGTACTTGTTTATATCGCGGTATTGTTTGATGAAGCGGGCCGGACTGACCTTACGCGTATTCATACGCGAGACTGGTTCCACGCTCAACATATAGCTTGTACCGTATAAGTGGCTAGCGGGTGTCTGTCTATCATTCGATAGTTGATATAGCATTTACAACGGAGGGCCCCAAAAGGGGTGTAGTAGAGACAACTGTCGGATCCATGTTGTGGTTGGAAAGTTCGTAGTTTAGAAATGGTTCTAGTGCGAAAACCCTAACAACCACGTAAAACTTGCAACAGATAAAGTAGAGGCGTCTAACTTTATTTTGCAGGGGGCATGTGATTATGATATGGCATTGGTCGTTGCGAAGGTAAAGTAGTTTACTTCTAAGTAGTATAGTAAGTCATCGTTCCGATGGACGACCTAGTGGCGGCGTCGTGGACTTGGCGTCAAACCAAGGGCAAGATGGAGATCATGCCAGAGCGCTCGATGGAGATCAAGGCGCAAGAAAGACCATATCATATCACATTATACATATGATGTTGATACCTGTTTTACATCTTATTGTGTGCTAGTATTTAGATACTCAACGGTAGCAAATAAGATAATCCCAATTTAATTCCAATGTTCCGTGTTCCCCTTGTGTGTGCACCACCAAGAAAGTTCTTCGGTATGAGGCGCCCTGCGGCGAGTAGGGGTCAGACATATCTACGTTCACATACAATGGGTGTAAGCCATGTTGCACAGCGAATACACACAAGTTAGATTTGACGAGCCTAGCACGCCATAGAAGCGTGGCCTCGGAACACAAGAGATCGAAAGATCGAGCATGAGTCACATGGATGATGTGATTGGCATTGTTGAATGTCTACCTTTGATAATGCACTGATGGCTGTGTAACACGGGGGAGGTGCAGAGGATAGGGATCATGCAATCACTAAAATCGTCCAGGGGATGACAGTTTAGTGGAGACCAATTATAAATTGATCTCTTATTATAAACTTAGTCTAGATGTCTATTTGCAAATATCTTAGTATACCTTGGCCTATCCCATTGAGGTCCTTTGCGACCATGGGAATATATTGCTTAATATGGAACTTAGCAAAAGGGTCCAACTTCATAGATTAATACTCATGCCCGAGGGATACCCTCGTAAAAGGTGATCTTCTCTTCTTGACACAATAACCATTACGAGATAATCCGATGACTCTAGAATGTTTACAAAAACACTTAGTAATCTTGCATTAGAGTTGAGAACTCTTATAAGGGCTTGATTGAAAATGGAGGTCATGGATGAAAAAGGTATATGTTAGATATACAAAATTATAAATGTGGTTTTTGCAAAACTCATTGCAGTTTGCAAAGTTTTTGATACTTGTCCCGTTTTGTGAAAACAGGATGATCTGCTTGAGAATTGCTGGTTTTAAGGCAACGTGGCTTGATGATGGCAAGCAAAACAGTTGATGGCCGACATCACCTCTTTCCTTAAAGTTTGTCATTTGGATTAGTGGACTTGAATATAATTTTGTAATCCTAGTTTGTGTGTCTTGCTTTTGGCGAGACGATTATTCATATGAACAAGTTACAAGCCAGTTTGTACTATTCTTATGAACAATACCGTTATGGTCACATTACGATTACAAACAAGTTATTCTCATCACTATGTTAATGATAATAGTTTAAGCATTTATAAAGGATTAGAATGCTAAAAGATACCCAAAGTTTAATAATGAAATGACACTATAGTTTAAGTCATTATGGTTATTGCAGGTTCTTTATGAAAGATCGGGGTCCTAGATGCTTAATCTAGAGACTTTGCAAAACCATGCCTCTTGGGTAGAATGACTAAAACTCCGCATTCTGGTAAAACGGTGATATGCGAAGAAATGTTGAAACTTATACATAATGATGTATCATATTTTCAACAAGTAGTGGAAATCATTTATTGTGGACTTAAGTGAATAAGTGTATTTACTTAATGAAACATGAAGTTTGAAATGATTTGAATTGTTCAAATGAGTTCATAACAAAAGGAGGATATTGAAATTAACAAGAATATGAAGTCTCTTCGATTTGATCGACATGACCAAAGTATTCAAGTTAAGTTTAGCATAAAAGGGACATGTGAAAGATGTTTCACAAATTATGATGATTGTATTAATTCAAACTTTGTTGAAATATCTAAACATCATAATCATTATGTATTAAGATACACATGGTATAATATTATCTCTTATCGGGGTTATAGTTGTCGTTTAGAGTTAGAGATCAAAATAAGCAAACACTCATTTGAAATACAAAGGAACATCTAAAGATTCGTGGAAACAACACCATAAGTGTTATGGCACGTTCGAGTTTCTGGAGATTACGACAAGTCGAAGTCATGGCGAATAAACAAGTCTTTGTAGAGCATTCTTAGGAAGCTATGAATGCATCTTCCACAAAAGAGGCAAACCTTCTATTGTCCTAAGTTGATGTGTCTTGATGAAGATACAGATGGAAGAAAGTAAAAGATCAAAACAAGGTGTTTGACCTTACCTCTAGACTATTGAGTGGCGTAGCGGAATTTGTTTTGTGAATCCAAACTCTACATATAGAGGATAAACCAATGACAATGATCATAAAGTTTTGGTGAATACTTTTGCTAAAGGAAGTAGAATTCAACTATATATTCTACAAGTTTGTAGATTTATATTGTTGATTCACTTCTCATGCTTTGAACAAGACATACCTATGAAATACAAAGAAGCATGATGGACCTAAGTGCGAGAAATGAATGGTCATTGAAATCTCGTTAGTGGAATTCTCGATTTGATGATGATCAAGGAATTTTGGAATGTCCAAGATTATCGAGAAGACCTGGTTTTGAGTGGGAGCTAAGTGAAATCCCTGGATCTCAAACATGAATGTCATATTTCAGTGGGAGCATGAAATCATTCTGGGATATGTGGACGACATATGTGAATGATGTGATCAGTGTTAATACTATTTAAGTTAGGATGAAGTTGAAGTTATTAAACAATAAAATCCATCGAGATAGATTGGTGAGTTTAATAAACACTAAATGTCGAATGCTTCCTGGACTTGATTCTGAAAGATGTTCAGAATGTCAAGATTCTGAAGTAACTCAGAATGGAACAAGGTAAGAAAGAAGTTCTTACTATATGAAGCATTGAGTATTGCAACTATGGTTGAAAGAAAGAGATGTGTTGCATCTCCTATGCCTCAGACATAGGTTCTTCGATAAAACCATGTTGTATACTCGACATAATGTGACACAAGGTTCTAGTTGATAGGACAAAGTCTTAACTGTAAGAACATGTCTTTAAGTGATTCCTGAGTTGATCACTGAACTAGAATTAAGTTTGTACTTAAATGACAAGAAGCAATGTAAGTGGCATAGTTGCATTTCATGCACTAGGATCTACATAGATATAGAAGTATAAAGGCTACATCTGATGTGATGTATAATGTTATGGCGGGGCTAGTTCGCTTTTAACGTAGAATGATGTGTCCCAGGGCCTAGTGCCCATGAGAAAGCCCTCGGGGTTGATGTAACGTCACTGTAAGCTCCTAGAATCCGGCCTTGTTCTGCTGCCATGACTATAGTATATACACAAAGGATATCAAAGTGTGTTTCGAAGTTTAGATGACAACGGTGAAAACGACCGTCATCATAAACGCTAGAAACAAAAGTCTCACTTTGTCGCCAATCAAATTCTTCGACCCATTATAAGATAATGGTGTGAATGTCAGATTAGGAAGACATTAACGATTTGCAAAAGACATAATGATCTGGTAAAACAGAACATGGACATGACGTTTCCCATGAGCATGCATGATCTCTAAACGCACATGGTATATGGTTTATATGAGTAAAATGCGAGCTAGATTATTTGTACTCTAGTGCAAGTGGGAGACTGAAGGAGATATGCCCTAGAGGCAAATAATAAATAGGTTTTTATTATCATATCTGAATTAGTTTATAATAGTTTCATATTGTGCTAGAACTATGCCAAGTAGAAACATTGATACAGGTGTGGTATGAAACAACAAAGTCCCTAGTAGCCTCTATTCATACTAGTTCATTGGTCATAAAGATGATCTGGGTTTCAAGATCATGGGCATTTATGCCGACTGACAACGGGATCATATCATTGGAGAATGATGTGATTGGACATTCCTCGAAGGATTACAACACGATCAAGTCATATAGTTCATTGTTGCAACAGCTATACCTAGACTCCTTCTCCTTAGACCGTGAGCTCATATTACTCACTGTTTCCCGAGGCTGCTTTGACTACATCAACCGTCATCTGGTAATACGGTGGCCATAAAGGAACAGTTGATGACATGTGACTGCAAGACCGGGATTTGTTCACCCACATGACGGGTAAAGATACATACGGCCGGCTTGGTGAGATTACATCCATAAATGTTGCAACATGTGACTAGGTCACGGGGATGTAATATCACGGTAACAAGAAAACATAAATTGTTGTGAATGAGATTAAACAAGGTATGGGATACCAATGATCGGATCTGAGACAAGTTGTATCGAGAAACAAAAGGAAGAGGATGCTACATTTAGCGGTTCAAACGACATTGTCATCAGGAATGCATAGGGGTCACATGGACATCCCTGGTCCCTCTGTTGATCATTGATACAGATCATGTCTAGAGCATTCCCGATCCGTGAGAGGATACACTTAAGGGTACGATGAGAGCGATCATTCGTAAGACGGAATCACAGTAGAGAAAGAGAGAAAGCCGGAATTGTTCCACGGAGAGATCCGAAGTTGTTCGGAGAAAGAATATAGGAGAAGACCGGAAAAGTGTTTTCAGATAAATGGGAATTTAAATATATATTTATTATATGTTAATTATGAATTGATATATTCTAAATAATATTTAAGTTAAGATTTATAATGGCAACTTTTATATTAGGCCAAATCCCAGAGGGAAAAGGCCTAGAATAAAAGCTGCAGAAAAATAAATGGAAAAAGGCAAAATAGCCAGCCTAGTGGGCGGCGGATAATCGCCACCGCACAGGGCGGCAGGTAACTGGGCCGCGACCGCGAGCCTGCCCACCCGGGCGCCAGCCGCCAGTTGCCACGCGGGGCACTGGGCGTGCTGGGCCACGGGGGCGGTACCGGCCCACCCGGGCTCTGCCTCCACGGGCCGCCGTTTGTGAGCCGCCGCGCCAGGCAGGCCCACCGGGGGGGTCGCCTCGCCAGGCCGCCGGACGGGCGCACGTGGGCTGCGAGGTGGGCAGCCGGCCCACCTGAGCCACTGGCTCCAGGCCGCCGCGGGCGGGAGGTTGCTGGGCGCGAGGTAGGCCGCACCAAGGCCCACCTGGCCAACCCCTATCTGCAGCCCCTTTTCTTTTTATTGTTTATTTTCTGTTTGGCTATTGGGCTGAGTTCTTTTCGCCCATCCGGCTAGGACGAAAATACCTGTTATTTTCCTTTATGAATAGTCCCACATGGCTAACCCAATGGGCAGGGCACACCCCCTCCGCCTTTATAAAGGGGTGTCCATGGGTGGGATTAAATACACAATTAGAGAAGTCTTTTAGTAGACTTTCTCCCTCCCTCTCTCTATACCTTGTGACCATGGCCCCAAGTATGGGCTATGCGATCAAGGCACACATGCAGTATGCCGTTGCGTTGCAGGGATTCCTAGCCGAATATCAACTTCAGCACTCCCAGCGGGATCGGGTAGCCGGAGGTCTCATCGCACACCGGATGTGTATGAAGACACGAGGCGCAACACTTGGGGCGCTTAAATGTCGTGAGCCGGAGCTGTTGCACAATGAAGATCAAGAAGGAGCAAAGGGTGACCTGCGAGGAGCTTCGTGACCTTGAGGTCGGCTACGAGTACGACTACTTCAACCATGTTCCCTGCGGAACATTAACCGCGTACGGTCTACAAGGGTATGTATTCTCTACGCTCTGGCCGTTACCGCATTACTACATAGATAGATCCTAGACAGTTTTGGGGTTCCATCGTAGGATTTTTTTTGTTTTCCGCACTGATCCCCAACAAAATATACATACTACAGAAACTACCAAGTGTACAAAAGGGGTTTTTGGTCATAAGGAGTATTTTACAAGCCGGACCGGGTGCGAAACTAAATGTTGAGTACTCGTACATCAGCTAAAAACCAGCCAAAAGAAAGAGTTCAACAGAAGACCGAGACCAAATGATCTATCCTTGAATAGGCTCGTTCCACTCCAAGGCGTTTGAGAAGCATGGGATGAACCAAAATGGAGTCTCCGACCATGTCCAGCGAGTGTTGGAGTGGAAACCAATAGTTGCGTCACCATTCGGACTGAAGCGGCAAATTTTAGGACACGGCCTATACTTGTAGCCAATTTCTTGGTGTTATGTGTAAACAAAGTTCCTTCTCGTCAGATGTCCTGGCGGATCATTTGCATCGCCTACTGTAATGATAATCGGATAGTTCACGCCAAGGAAAAGAGAATATGATCCAAGGTCAGTAACCGTTTTCCATTGGTTAGCTGTAGTTAACTGGCTTGTGTCCATTGAGAACACCATGCACTCAAACCCAGAAGGATAGGTGCGAACGGTGCGACCATAGTGAAAAACACTAGTATCATTAGCAATTGCATTACCTGAGACACCATATGTATAGACCAAAATAAGTCTTGAACCACCGACAGATCTTGCTAACCACCACCTACCAGGATCATTCTCCTCATCGTCCTCAACAAACCCATGTGTCAGGTACAGCACATCGCGTGGCGACAGGATACGGATATGACCTTCAAAGGGAAAGGAAATGTAACATGGAAATAATATTGATATTGATCTGACATTGTAGAAGTTGATCTACAATACTATTTAAAATAATCTTGATTATACTTAAGATGTTTGATTGCGTAAAAAAGTGGCAATCTAGGGAGATGCTATGGAAATTCTAATTCTTTTCGAAATGGGGATATGCTATGAAAATTCTCCTAGAGACACGGTTTGATTCATAGGATCAAATGAAACAGTAAATAATCCTATAGGATCTTGAATGTAAAGTTCATAGGGAAAGAAAGCAAGGTTGGATCCTACAAGATTTTGGTGTCTTATATACCAAAGGAAAACCAACAAGGATTATTTCTAGGAGGTTTAATATCTTATCTTATCTTACCTTACCACTATATAGTGTATGAATAACTTTGAATATTCACTGTTGGATCAGGACTTGCAAATCCTAACATTGCCAGCCGTTGGATCTTCTTTTCCATTCTAGCATCTACTTGAAGATTCTATTGATAGTCTTTAGCACAATGAATGCTATGCACAATCCTCAAAACATACTTCTCTATCATTCTAGAATCTTCTCCTTCATTTCTCAAGACCATGTTAACAAAATTTACAAGTACTAGTACCTAATAAACGTTGACTTCTACATGGTAGAAAATACAAGAACTAAATATGCACCCATACTTTATAGATGTCGGTCAAATTTCTAATTTTTTGAGCTTTACCTAGTATTATAATTCTATATAGTTATGATATATCATATGTCTAGTATCTGAGTCTCACGTAAATACTACTAGTAGATACCATATTTTCCATGGATGTACTAGTACTAGGAGACAAGGCAATACTATCAGCAGAACTCAATCCTATGAATCAAATTACTTATATGTAAGGAAACTTAGTAAGGATTGCATTCCTCTGAAATTCCTAGGGAATTCGTACCAATCAAAGAAGCTAAATTTCCTATGAAATTCCTACTAACCAACGAAACTTTAGAAAAAATAACTTACATTGATTCAGGAATAATATCTGGGTCTCACATAAGTAGTTACTACTAGTAGATACCATATTTTCCATGGGATGTACTAGGATACGAAGCAATACTATCAACAAAACTCAATCATATGAAACAAACTACTTATATGTAAGAAAACCTCATAAAGATTGCATTCCTATAAAATTTCTAGGGAATTCCTTCGAATCAAAGAAACTAATATTTTAATGGAATTCCTACTAAGCAATGAATGTTGAGAAAAAATAGCTTGCATCGATTCAGGAACAAAGCTAATAAAATACGTAGGGAGGAGAATTTACCAAGTTCCAAAGACTTCCATGTATAAACACAGCCGTTCTCGGTCACGGCGAACACACAATCGTGTTGGATAATAGCATCATAGTATCTGAAGTATCCCTAGACTCGTTCACACAAACTGACCATCCATGACTATCATTCTCGTTGATGACATCAACCTTGAATTCGAAAATGGCGACTAGAGAGAAATCTTTGTATCACCCAGCAGCTGTCGGAACTTGGAAAATGACTATCTTCTGCAGTTTAGTACGTCGACCTTCATCAGCATCATCCTAAAATGTAAGTGCAGAATCTTCGGTCGGTTCAAACTCCGACACTTGCGGAATAACAATCTTGCGACGAGTGTACATGTTGACAAGGTCCCACATGAAATCGGGCCCAACTATGACGATCCAATCTCCATTGTTGCCTGCTCGCTGCTCATCAAAACCATTTGGCATCACGACATCAGAGGAGAACCTGTCCAACGACGTCAGCTTGCACGGGCTGCCCGCCACTTTGAAGCAGTCTTCGGATTCCCACGGTCTCACCATCGGGTGAGAATGAAGAACACATGGGAGGCCAAACAGATGAGATGAAGGCGTAGTTCCGCTCTCTTTTGATGATTGAAGACTATGTTTGGACAAACCAACGAGCCTCGCGGCGGTAGTGGCGTTGCAATGGTTGATGAGTACTTGAAGAGGGCCTTCGGTGAACACCTTCTGAAACTGCTGAGGATCTTTACAGACCTTGCTCGATCTCACCATGAGAGAGTGGGGGTGGGGCTCCAATTGAGGTTAGTTGCACAAACCTCCAACAATTAGAGCCGTAGTTGCAAAGAGATCCAATTGTTGAGCCCTGGGTATGTAAGAAATAATGTTAAGAGGGCTAATCGAGAATTTTGTGCTATGTGCAGCATTTGTACCCAAAAGTAATTGTAGTAGTTTCTTGCAACTAGACTATCCTGATTAACTGGAGTTCCCTGCAATTTCGAATCCAATTGTTGGAGGTTTGTGCAATTTCCACGCTCCTCGTGTTCCGAGGAAGCTCTATGACCCTATGTTCAAACAAAAAAATGATCAAAGACAAAAAAAAGACCATCTCTCAGGGCTCGTTTGATTTGCAGGATTCTCAAAACATAAGAAGTGGAAACTACAGGAATTTGGATCAAGTATGTGTTTGAATCACAGGGAAAGCAAAGAAATTATACCATGAGATTGGAGTGGACGGAAATTTTCCTAAAAATAGAGGGCAAAGGAATACTTTGAAGGAATCTCAATTCCCGTGTTTTTCCTATTCCTATATTTTTCCTATCCTGCGTTCCAAACGGGACATAATTCCTACATATGGGAATCCTATGAATCAAACAAAACAGCGTAGGATTATTTCCTAAGAGACAAGATCCTTCACAAAACCTTTGAATTTTCTTTGGATCAAAGAAGGAATGAAAAAAGGTTTCCTCTCTCAGGAAAAAAGGAACTCCACCTCTTGGAGAAAAAAATGAACCCCACCTCTTAGAGAAAAAAAGGAACTTCACCTCTTGGACAATTCACTGTGACGAGAGTAGCTACTAAAGTCTATGTCTAGTACTAGCTGTAGGGCCCAACCGTAGCACGTTATTTACTAGTAGTATACAGGTGTCTCGAAGGAAACAAAATAAAGCTCTGCAGGTAATAAATGGCCATGACAATTTCCAAGATACACAACCTTTGGCTTGTTCATTTTGATCTGGGCGACAGCCGGAGGATAGAGAAGTACTAGCTACTTCGTGTCTTGAGCCATCGAGCTGGAGTAGAAATTTGGATATTTAAAAATCTGAATTGTCATGTCAAATCAATGCTCGTTGCATGCAACTTGACCAAACAGACTTACTGCACTACTTTACTACGCGTCTGAAAAACTAGGGAGTACAAGAAGTACTAGTACAGTAATGTTATACATAGAGTTTTTTTAAACGAACACAGAGAGTTCTACATTCATCTTGTAGTGGCAAAAGTAGAAGTTGTGCCAATATAGCACTGTAGTAGTCACGTCTAGGTTGACTTACAGGGAAAAAATAGAACGATGAGCAACAAGATCTATCTATTTTTGTACTTCTATTTACATATACTAGTAGTACTACGTACTCAGGAACGGCACGAGCGTGTGCTCCACTAGTGCGCCTCTGCACGTAGGATAATCCAATACGGAGTAGATCGTCACCGCATGGTCGCGTGATTATTATGCATTAGTCCATACTCTAGTCGTGGGCACGTGCCATAGTAGTAATTTTTTTGTAAAAAATAGATTACTCATAAATAATTACTCCCTCCATCCTAAAATAATAGTTACCGACTTAGCTTTGTCTAGATACGCATGTATTTCGACGCATTTTAGTACTTAGATGCTCCCTCATTTCCAAATTAGAAAGCATACTAGGTTTTGTCGAAGTCAATATTTATAAAGTTTGACCAACTATATGTACAAACATACTAACTTACATAATGTCAAACGCATATAATATGAAAATATGGTTCGTGATGATTCTGATAACATTGAGTTGATATCGTAGATGTCCATATTATTTTCTAGATATTTCGGTAAAATTTTAGGGCAGCCTATCCTACACGCTGGACCCACGTCGATGCGTCGTCCACACCAGCGCAATTTTGATGGCAATCTTGGTTCAAGACTTAAATCAAGTCGAATTGACAAGTTTGGGCATAAAATTCCGTAATCATTGAGTTAGAACGGTTAGTGTGTTTATCTCTGGTCCATATCGTAAAAGTGAACAATTACATAAAAGTCATACTAAACCCCTAAATACTCCGTAATAACATTAGCAGCAAACTTAGTTTACATCCAAAATGCATCCTTCCTAGTACCAAAAGAGAACTTACATGTGACTACTACTAGTAAATTGGAGTAGTAAAATAGTACTACTAGTAGTATTATTTATCTACTAATACACCATTACAGTCTTGATCATCAACCGTAGTTTAAGATCATTTTTTCCTGTCGATGCAAATCCAGAAAGATACATGGGTGGACTGTCCAACCTTCATCAGGAACCGCGGCGACACTCCAAAGTACGTCCTGAGCTTGTCGGATGGGAAGTTGGCCGGTGACGAGTTGTTCGTCAACTCGATTACCACATTAAAGCTCCATACCATCGACAAGTCCGCCGACCTTGGCGGGCCAGGCACACACAGTTTCACCGTGTGCCGCGGCCACAAGCACCTTTCCTGCCTGATGCAAACCAAGGACACGACTGCGGTCGGGCCGAGTGCGCTGATGGTCAGGCTGAACACGGCACCATCATCCCCGCAGAGGAAGCGCGTGAATCCCCTCGTGCTTGTTGGTGGCGGAGTCGGGATGAGGCAAAAGAAGGCGCTACCATAGATGACCCTAGTTACTATGACCCCCTTGGGTCTCCTTCATGTGGGGAAGGAGTCCTGCTAGCGAGGCAATGAAATCACAGACGGAATCAATGCAGGAGCACGGGTCGTGCAAGCACGCGATCTTGTGCTTATCGAGATTGTCGAAGGCGACCAAGCTAAAGTAGCTGTCGTAGGGGCACTCAATCATCGCCTCAGACTAGATGACGTCCATAGTAGTCGGCTCACAGTCGAATCCGCTGACGCGGTACACGAACTTGTGGGAGTGGTTATAGAGGGAAGATCGGCTCGCCGACATAGTGCCCGCCGGCCAGAAAACCGGGTTTGGTGGGTATACCGAAGACTATACTTATTGAGTTTCATACTGTACTGGTACGATTGTACAGGAATACGCTAGGCATCGGCGCACTGGCGGCGGCTGCACTTGGCCACTTTTTTCTTAGACAGTGTCCACACGCTGTACATGCTTCGTCAAAACAAAAAGTCTGTAGAAAGTTGACAAGTGAGTAATAAAGCATGTGAGCACGCTGTACTATACCAGATAGTACAGTACAGACAGAGGGAGAGACCGAGGCAAGAAGATCCAGGTGAGTGAGAGGCAAGAAGATCTACTCCTGAAGAGAGATGAAAAGCATGCGGCCTGCTGCAGGGTGTACAGTGCAGCAGGGGAGAGACCGAGGACTACATGCATGTCTTCAACACCAACTGTAATTAACTTTTTTGGTCTTATTAAATTTAAATGCCTTAATAATCCCAGACATACGGTTTACTAGTAATAGTAGTAGTACTACATCTTAGAACAAATTAGACAAACTAGTACTGTATTTATTAGTGATACTTTTTTTTGAGAAATTATAATTAGTAGTAGTACTTAGATATGTGAAAAATCAATCCAAATTACTACTCCAATAGAGAGTACGATCACTCTGTTTTATGAATTCTTGTTTACTATACGTACTAGTAGTCTAGAATGTAGATTATTTTAGAACAAATTTTGGCTCTACAATATCTAGCATACGCGCAAACCTCAAAAGACACTTTATTGCTTAGTTTTAGGGATCTTATGCTAAATGCATGGACTTGGATGTAATTTTTATTTTTATGAGGTCCTTGATGTAACTTGTACTTCCACGGACCGCGTGTTAACTAATAAAGCACCTCGCTCCTACGGGACCTACCACAATTAAAAAATAATTACACTGCTCCGATTATCAGACAAAGTGGAACATGATTTCTTATAATTCCAAAGTTTTTAGAAATAGGATGTTTCAAGCTTCCCAGCTAACTTTACAAACTTTAGTGACTTTTTGCCTATTTAACGAAATTAGGTCAAACATTTGCTACACAAGTAAGGGCAATTGATTGCTATTAAATTAAATGTATTTTTAGAGGTAGATAGGTGATGTAGTAAACAATGTTATCGGTGTTAGTTCCAACTATCACGAAAGAATATTTAATTCTCAATTTTTCGAGTGATGACGAGATTGTTCTTTTACGTAAAGAAACTCCAAAGAATATGGATCTGAATACCACAAGACAAGTTTTCAGACATAAAGAGTGGACCAACATGTTGTACTGACAATACCCATGTTTTATGAGCTTTCAAACTTCCAAGCTAACTCTGCCAACTTGAATGACTTTATGCCAATTATTTATCGAATTTAGGTCAAATTTGAACTACAAGTAAATTGTAGGTTGCTTTGAAAGTTTTATGAAAACTATTTTGGAGATACCTATTCAAGGGACAATTAATATATCATAAACCACCGAGAGTTTTGACGACACGTTTAACTTCATGCTAAGATTTTGCATCTTGACAGTTTAAGAAAATTAGGTCAAACTTGAGCTAAGATTTTCCGAGTGATGACGAGCGAGGTTGTTCTTTTCCGTAAAGAAATGTTCGAAGAATATTGGATCTGAATGCCAGAAGTCAAGTTTACCGACATATATTGGACCAACAAGTTGTACCAACAATTCCCATGTTTTATTTATTAATTTTCAAACTTCCTAGCTAACTCTTCCCATTTAACGGAATGACTTTATGTCGATTTATCGAAATTTGGTCAAATTTGAAACTACAAGTAAATTGTAGGTTTCTTTGGAAGTTTTATGAAAAAATCTTTTGGAGGTACCCATCGAGGGGTCACAATTAATATATCATAAAACACCGAGAGTTTTGATGATATGTTCAACTTCTTGCTAAGATTTTGCATCTTGATAATTTAACGAAATTAGGTCAACTTTGAGCTACAAGTAAGCACGATAGATTGCTCTGGAATTAAATGTATTTTCAGAGGTAGATCAATGCACCTTGTTGTAGTAAACAATGCTGTCAGTGTGAGTTTCCAACTATCAGGAAAGAAGATTCAATTCTACATTTTCCGAGTGAAGATGAGCGAGGCTAGTTGTTATTTTCCGTAAAGAGAAGTCCAAAGAATATTGGATGTGGATGCCACAAGTCAAGTTGATAGACATATATAGTAGATCGATAGCATGTTGTACTTGCGATTCCCATGTTTTATAAGCTTTCAAACTTCCTAGCTAACTCTGCCCATTTTAATGACTTTAAGTCGATTTATCGAAATTAGGTCAAATTTGAAACTACAAGTAAATTGCAGGTTTTTCTTTGTAATTTTTACGAAAAAGCTTTTAATTTGGAGGTACCCATCGAGGGGTCACAATTAATATATCTGAAAACAACGAGAGTTTTAACGATAGGTTCAACTTCTTGCTAAGATTTTGCATCTTGAAATTTAATGAAATTAGGTCAAACTTGATCTACAAGTAAGCGCGATAGATAGCTCTTGAATTAAATGTCATTTCAGAGTTAAATTGGTGAATTTTCTAGTAGTAAGTAGTGTCGTGGGTGCGAGGGTCCAACTACCAGGAAAGAACATTCAATTCTATGTTTTCCGAGTGAAGATGAATGAGGTTAATTATTCTTTTCCATAAGGAGAAGTCCAAAGAATATTGGATGTGGATGCCACAAGCCAAGTTGACAGACATATATATATATAGTGGATCGACAACATGTTGTACTTATGATTCCCATGTTTTATGGGTTTTGAAGCTTCCTAGCTAACCCCGCACATTTGAATGACTTTATGTCGATATCTCGGAATTAGGTCAAATTTGAAACTACAAGTAAATTGTAGGTTTTGCTTTGATAGATTTATGAAAAAGTTTTTGGACGTATCCATCGAGGGTTTAAAATTAATATACCAGAAACCAGTGAGAGTTTCGATGATATGTTCAACTTCTTGCTAAGACTTTGCATATTGATAATTTAATGAAATTAGGTCAAACTTGAGCTAGCTACAAGTAAACGCCATAGATTGCTCTTGAATTAAATGTTTCATAGGTAGATCATCAGTGCATCTTCTTGTAGTAAATAGTGTCGTCGGTGTGAGTTTCCAACTATCAAGAAAGAACATTCAATTCTACATTTTCCGAGTGAAGAATACGAGCGAGGTTGTTCTTTTTCCTAAAGAAAAGTCCGAAGAATATTGGATCTGAATGCGAAAAGCCAAGTTTACATACATATTTATTGGACCAACATGTTGTACCAATGATTCCCATGTTTTATGAGTTATCAAACTTCCGAGCTAACTTTGCCAATTAGAATGACTTTATGTCGATTTATCGAAATTAGGTGAAATTTGAAACTACAAGTACTAGTAAATTGCATGTGCCCTGCATGCGAGACTCAGATAATAGACATCTGGCATATCTTCACTATATAAAATTATAATAGGTAAAGCGGAAAAAATATAATAGGTAAAATTTGAACTACTATAAATAAACTATGTAGGTTGCTTTGAAAGTTTTATGGAAAAGCTCTTAGAGGTACCCATCGGAGGGGCGTGGGGGGGGGTCAATTAATATACTATCAGAATAACGACAGGTTCATCTTCTTCCTAAGATTTTGCGCCTTGATAGTTTAATGAAATTAGGTCAAACTTGAGCTACAACTAAGTGTGATAGATTGCTCTTGTATTTAATGAAATTAGGACAAACTTGAACTACAAGTAATAAAATGTAGGTTGCTCTGAAAGTTTTATGAAAAAAGATTTTGGAGATACCCATCGAGCGGTTAATTAATATATCAGAAACCATAGAGAGGTTTGACGAGTGGTTCGACTCTAGCTAAGATTTTGCATGATGAAAATTTTGAACACCTTTTGAAAACAATCACATGAAATAGGGAGAGAGAGGGGAAATGATATTTCTATTCTCTATGGGCAACCCACAAGCTTGAGGTGCACCTTAGGCTTAAAGATAACTTTATTTTTTCCACTATGTATAAGGTGAACCTTAGGGGATACCACATAGTAGTTCATATTAAGGTGTGCTTTTTTACACAATGCGGGAGTAGTATATTTCTTTGCTTAGACATATGGTCACCTCTGTCCATGCGCTGTACATGCTGAGTGAATAAAATATTGGCATGGGAAGAGGGCAGCAGTGAAGAGAAGTTGAAGGTGGTTCCATGTCAGAGCAAAGTTATGATGGGTTTCTGACACAAGGTACTCATGCGGCCTTACAGTATACTACACTATGCTAGTACTAGTAAATTTAAGGACCTATGCACGCAAAACAAATTGTGTGTTTTATCTCTCCTTTGCTGCCTCTCACCATCCATCCTCCCTCTCTCCTACCCTTTCCCCTCGCGCACCGACCCGCATGATCTCTCCCTCGTCCACAGCATAGTGCTGCGCACGTGTGCCTTGGTATGGTGGCTCTATGTCTCTGGCGTGTTCGACGGCCGTGTTGGTGTGGAGTAGGGACGAGCAGTACATAGGAAGGAAACCACTTTGGTCCTTGGCGGCAAAAAAATTCAAACTTTTCTGGTTTTTGAAATTTTCACTTGCTTCTAAAACATCAGGAGGGAAGGTTACTCAAAAGATCGGCCATTTGTAGTACTTCTTATCTTATCTCTATCTTGTCTTATCTCTTACAATACCATACCATACCACTGTATAGTGTACGGATAACTTCGAACATTGACTGTTGGATCAAGACCGGCAAATCCAAACATTGTTAACCATTGGATTTTTTTTCCATTCTTAGCATCTACAAAGATTCTACTGATAGTCTTTAGCGCGATGAGTGCTAGTATGCGCAAACCTCAAAACACACACTTTATTGCTCAGTTTCAGGGTCCTTGTGCTAAATGCATGGACTTGGGTGCTATTTTCATTTTTATGAGGTCCTTGATGTAACTTGTACTTCCACCGACCGTGTTAACTCTCACGCACGTCGTTCCTACGAGACCTACCACAGTTAAAATAAAATACAACCGCCCCAATTATCAAACAAACTAGACCACGGTTTCTTATACGTAATACCCAAGTTTTTAGTACTAGGATTTTTCAAGCTTCCTAGCTAACTTCGCACACTTCAGTGACTTCTTGTTGATTAACGAAATTAGGTCAAACTTGAGCTACAAGTAAGCACGATAGATTGCTCTTGAATTAAATGTATTTTCGGAGGTAGATGGGTGCATCTTCTTGTAGTAAACAATGTCGTCAGTGTGAGTTTCCAACTATCAGGAAATAAAATTCTCAGTTTTCTGAGTGATGATGAGATCGTTCTTTTCCGTAAAGAAAGCTCGAAGAATATGGATCTCAATGCCATAAGCCAAGCTTCTACACATATTAAGTGGACCAACGTGTTTTACTTACGATTTTCATATGTTTTTTGAGTTTTCAAACTCCCTAGCTAATTAACTCCGCCCACTTGAATGACTACATGTCGATTTATCGAAATTAGGTCAAACTTGAACTATAACTAAATTGTAGGTTGCTCTGAAAGTTTTACGAAAAAGCTTTTGGAGGTACCGTACCGATCGGGGGGAGGTGTCACAATCAATATATGAGAAACAATCGAGAGTTTTGACAACAAGTTTAACTTCTTGCTAAGATTTTGCATCGCATGACACTAGTTAACGAAATTGGGTCAAACTTGAGCTACAAGTAAGCGTGATAGATTACTGTTGAAATATATGACTTTTCAGAGAGGTAGATGGGTGCATTTTCTTGTATTAAATAGTGCCGTCGGTACGGTGTGATTTTCAAACTATCTCAGGAAAGAAGATTCAATTATTCTCAATTCTCCGAGTGATGACGAGCGAGGTTGTTCTTTTCCGTAAAGAAATGTCTGAAGAATATTGGATCTGAATGCCAGAAGCCAAGTTTACCGACATATATAGTGGACCAACATGTTGTACCAACGATTCCCATGTTTTATTTATGAGTTTTCAAACTTCCTAGATAACTCTGCCCATTTGACTGAATGACTTTATGTCGATTTATCGAAATTAGGTCAAATTTGAAACTACAAGTATATTGTAGGTTGTTTTGAAAGTTTTACAAAAAATCTTTTGGAGGTACCCAACGAGGGGTCACAATTAATATATCATAAAACACCGAGAGTTTTGACGATATGTTCAACTTCTTGCTAAGATTTTGCATCTTGACAATTTAACGAAATTAGGTCAAACTTGAGATACAAGTAAGCGCGATAGATTACACTTGAATTAAATGTATTTTCAGAGGTAGATCAATGCACCTTGTTGTAGTAAACAATGTCGTCAGTGTGAGTTTCCAACTATCAGGTAAGAACATTCAATTCTACATTTTCCGAGTGAAGACGAGCTAGGCTAGTTGTTATTTTCCGTAAAGAGAAGTCCAAAGAATATTGGATGTGGATGCCACAAGCCAAGTTGACAGACATATATAGTCGATCGACAACATGTTGTCCTTGCGATTCCCATGTTTTATGAGCTTTCAAACTTCCTAGCTAACTCTGCCCATTTTAATGACTTTAAGTCGATTTATCGAAATTAGGTCAAATTTGAAACTACAAGTAAATTGTGGGTTTTGCTTTGTAATTTTTACGAAAAAGCTTTTAATTTTGAGGTACCCATCGAGGGGTCACAATTAATATATCTAAAAACAAGAGAGTTTTGATGATAAGTTCAACTTCTTGCTAAGATTTTGCATATTGACAATTTGACGAAATTAGGTCAAACTTGAGCTACAACTAAGCGCGATAGATAGCTCTTGAATTAAATGTCATTTCAGCGGTAGATGAGTGCATTTTCTAGTAGTAAGCAGTGCCGTGGGTGTGAGTGTCCAACTACCAGGAAAGAACATTCAATTCTACGTTTTCCGAGTGGAGACGAACGAGGTTAGTTGTTCTTTTTCGTAAAGAGAAGTCCAAAGAATATTGGATGTGGATGCCACAAGCCAAGTTGCCAAACATATATATATATATATATATATATAGTGGATCGACAACATGTTGTACTTGCGATTCCCATGTTTTATGGGTTTTGAAGCTTCCTAGTTAACCCTGCACATTTGAATGACTTTATGTCGATATCTCGGAATTAGGTCAAATTTGAAACTACAAGTAAATTGTAGGTTTTGCTTTGATAGATTTACAAAAAAGCTTTTGGACGTACCCATCGAGGGTTCAAAATTAACATACCAGAAACCAGCGAGAGTTTCGATGATAGGTTCAACTTCTTGCTAAGACTGTGCATATTAATAATTTAACGAAATTATGTCAAACTTGAGCTAGGTACAAGTAAACTCCATAGATTGCTCTTGAATTAAATGTCTTTTCATAGGTAGATCATCGGTGCATCTTCTTGTAGTAAACAGTGTCGTCGGTGTGAGTTTCCAACTATCAAGAAAGAACATTCAATTCTACATTTTCTGAGTGAAGAATACGAGCGAGGTTGTTCTTTTTCCTAAAGAAAAGTCCGAAGAATATTGGATCTAAATGCCACAAGCCAAGTTTACATACATATATATTGGACCAACATGTTGTACCAACGATTCCCATGTTTTATGAGTTTTCAAACTTCCTAGCTAACTCGTCCCATTAGAATGACTTTATGTCGATTTATCGAAATTAGGTCAAATTTGATACTACAAGTACTAGTAAATTGCACGTTCCCTGCACGTGAGACTCAGATAATCGACATCTGGCATATCATCACTATACAAAATTATAATAGGTAAAGCGGAAAAAATATAATAGGTAAAATTTGAACTACTACAAGTAAACTATGTAGGTTGCTTTGAAAGTTTTACGGAAAAGCTCTTAGAGGTACCCATCGGAGGGGGCGCGGGGGGGGGGGGGGGAGGGACAATTAATATACTATCTGAAACCAAAAGAGAGTTGTGATGGCAGGTTCATCTTCTTGCTAAGATTTTGTGTCTTGAAAGTTTAATGAAATTAGGTCAAACTTGAGCTACAACTAAGTGCAATAGATTGCTCTTGAATTTAATGAAATTAGGTCAAACTTGAACTACAAGTAATAAATTGTAGGTTGCTTTGAAAGTTTTATGAAAAAAGCTTTTGGAGGTACCCATCGAGCGGTTAATTAATATATCATAAACTACACAGAGTTTTGATGAGTGGTTCGACTTTTAGCTAAGATTTTGCATCATGAAAATTGTGAACACCTTTTGAAAATGATCACATGAAATAGGGAGAGAGGGGAAATGATATTTCTATTCTCTATGGGCAACCCACAAGCTTGAGGTGCACCTTAGGCTTAAAGATAACTTTATTTTTTCCAGTATATATAAGCTGAACCTTAGCGGATGCCACATAGTAGGCCATATTAAGGTGTGCTTTTTTTATACAATGCGGGAGTAGTATATTTCTTTGCTTAGACATATGGTCACCTGTGTCCATGCGTTGTACATGCTGAGAGAATAAAACATTGGCAGGGGAAGAGGGCAGCAGCGAAGAGAAGTTGAAGGCGGTTCCATGTCAGAGCAAAGTTATGATGGGTTTCTGACACGAGGTACTCATGCGGCCTTACAGTGTACTACACTATGCTAGTACTAGTAAATTTCAGGACCTATGCACGCAAAACAAATTGTGTATTTTCTCATTCCTTTGCTGCCTCTCACCATCCATCCTCCCTCTCTCCTACCCTTTCCCCTCGTGCACCGACCCGCATGATCTCTCCCTCGTCCATAGCATGGTGTTGAGCACGTGTTCCTTGGTATGGTGGCTCTGTGTCTCTGGCGTGTTCGGCAGCCATGTTGGTGTGGAGTAGGGACAAAGAGTACATAGGAAGGAAACCACTTTGGTCCTTGGCGGTAAAAAAATTCAAACTTTTCCGGTTTTCGAAATTTTCACTTGCTTCCCAAACATCACGAGGGAAGGTTACTCAGCCATTTGCAGTACTTCTTATCTTATCTTTATCTTGTCTTATCTCTTACAATACCATACCATACCACTATATAGTGTACGGATAACTTCGAACATTGACTGTTGGATCAAGACCAGCAAATTCAAACATTGTTAACCGTTGGATCTTCTTTTCCATTCTTAGCATCTACAAAGATTCTACTGATAGTCTTTAGCACGATGAACACTAGTATGCGCAAACCTCAAAACACACACTTCATTGCTCAGTTTCAAGGTCCTTGTGCTAAATGCATGGACTTGGGTGCAATTTTCATTTTTATGAGGTCCTTGATGTAACTTGTACTTCCACCGACCGTGTTAACTCTTAAGCACCTCGATCCTATGAGACATACCATAGTTAAAAGAAAATGCAACCGCCCAATTATCAAACAAACTGGACCATAGTTTCTTATACGTAATACCCAAGTTTTTAGTACTAGGATTTTTCAAGCTTCCTAGCTAACTTCGCACACTTCAGTGACTTGTCGATTTCGAAATTAGGTCAAACTTGAGCTACAAGTAAGAACGATAGATTGCTCTTGAATTAAATGTATTTTTGGAGGTAGATGGGTGCATCTTCTTGTAGTAAAAATGTCGTCAGTGTGAGTTTCCAACTAGCAGGAAATAAAATTCCCAGTTTTCCAAGTGATGACGAGATGGTTCTTTTTCGTAAAGAAAGCTCGAAGAATATGGATCTCAATGCCATAAGCCAAGATTCTAGACATATTAAGTGGACCAACGTGTTTTACTTATGATTCCCATATGTTTTTTGAGTTTTCAAACTCCCTAGCTAATTAACTCCGCCCACTTGAATGACTACATGCTGATTTATCGAAATTAGGTCAAACTTGAACTATAACTAAATTATAGGTTGCTCTGAAAGTTTTACGAAAAAGCTTTTGGAGGTACCGTACCGATCGGTGGGGGGGGGGGGCGTCACAATCAATATATGAGAAACAACTAAGAGTTTTGATAACAATTTTGACTTCTTGCTAAGATTTTGCATCGCATGAGAGTATTTAACGAAATTGGGTCAAACTTGAGCTACAAGTAAGCGCGATAGATTGTTGTTGAAATATATGACTTTTCAGAGAGGTAGATGGGTGCATTTTCTTGTAGTAAACAGTGCCATCGGTACGGTGTGATTTTCGAACTATATCAGGAAAGAAGATTCAATTATTCTCAATTTTCCGAGTGATGACGAGCGAGGTTGTTCTTTTCCGTAAAGAAATGTCCGAAGAATATTGGATATGAATGCCAGAAGCCAAGTTTACCGACATATATAGTGGACCAACATGTTGTACCCACGATTCCCATGTTTTATTTATGAGTTTTCAAACTTCCTAGCTAACTCTGCCCATTTGACCGGATGACTATATGTCGATTTATCGAAATTAGGTCAAATTTGAAACTACAAGTAAATTGTAGGTTGCTTTGAAAGTTTTACGGAAAATATTTTGGAGGTACCCATCGATGGGTCACAATTAATATATCATAAAACACCGAGAGTTTTGACGATATGTCCAACTTCTTGCTAAGATTTTGCATCTTGACAATTTAACGAACTTAGGTCAAACTTGAGCTACAAGTAAGCGTGATAGATTGTGTCGTCGGATTGATGACAAGTACGCCATGAGGGGGGTCCTCGAGGCGTGTGGAAGAGAGGGGTGTGAGACATACGGTGTTCCGGGACGGCGAGCACACACGTTTACCCAGGTTCGAATCCGCCTGCTTTGGACGGATCCTACTCCTGCTAGAAATCCAGTAATACGGTAGAGCCGGAATATGGGTTACAAGGGTTTCGCCTGGGCGAGTTGAGATTGTAGACTATTGTGAGGGTGCCCTAAAGGCTCTCCCTAGGATGTCTTATATAGATATCCGGCCTAGGGTTTACAGGAGAGACCTATCCGGCTACGACTAAGAGTCGGTTATAGAGTACATCTTGAAACAGAAGTAACACTATGGACCTGTGTCGGTAAGTCATCTGGGCCTTCCCGTAGCCGGACTGGACTCCGTCTCTTCTCCCTGACTGGGTCGCCCGTGACGCAAAGCTCTAACCCAAAGTGGGCCACCCTGGTCAGTGACGCATAGAGAGGATACCCGGAAAGTATATCCCCAACAGCAGCCCCCGGAAGCCTCCATGATCCAAAGTCGGATTTCATCATCGTCTAGCTTGATCTTCGGCTTGCAGAATCTTGAAGGGTTCCTGAAACTTCAAAAGAAAGGATAGGATCCGGGTCTTAAATGAGTCGGACCTATGAATACGTTATTCGGGTTTCCAGCTTGAAATTCAAACTAAGCCAGAACTTGGTGTCTGACGTAATTTGACATTGATCATGGTCAATTCACGTCACTGACAGACATTCCTGTCAGGACGACCGTTGGTGGGTCCGTCTTTCGCAGAACCGAGGCGTCGTTTTAATGCATGCACGGAGATCGAGGCGGCGTAATCATCGCGTGGGGGTTATCCAGATCCTTCCGCAACGTGTGGCGCGTTCACGGTTGCGTTTACAAGAATCTTGGCACGGGTGGAGGATATAAGTGGTTAGGATTCTTTTCCCCATCTTCTTCACCAGCACTTGCACCATTTCCCTCCTCCCAATGCCTCCCACAAACACAGAGCTCCTCTGCTCCCCAAAACCCTCTAGCGCCGCCCATCCTAGGTCACCAGCCCATGAGGAAATGGCTTCAGCATCATCTTCTAGCGCGGCGGAAACGACAGCGGCGGCGACGGCAGCGGAGAAGGAGAGAAACCGTAGGGTCTGGATCCCGTGCGTCCTTGACGATGCCAAGCTCCACGTCGTGGAGAACGAAGGGCTCCTCTGCACCGGTGACTGGCGGAGCGGCTTCAGCAAAACCGTCCCCAATCCTCGTGCTGGTGAGCGAGTACACTTCGGCACCCACCTCGACAGAGGTTTGAGTTTCCCTCCCTCAGACTTCTTTTCTGAGGTTATAGATCATATGGAGTTCAATTCCATCATCTTCCCCCGAACTCTCTCTTAGAGATGAGCGCATACACTTCTTTGTGTGAGGGGTACCTCGGCATTAGGCCGAGTCTTACTCTTTTCCGGTTTTATTTTCATGTCCGAAGAAATTCCATCACTGTCGGTAATCCATACATTACCGGTACTATTAGTTTTTCTGTTAGAAGAGAGTGTGTCTATCCTCGGATTAGGGCCAGTGAGTCGGTCAAACAGTGGCCATCCACTTTCTTCTATCACAAGGATATTCCTGCTCCCGGCAAAGCTACTGCTTTGCCGGCTTTTGTTGACGATGCCTCCATGCCCCAAGAGTCCTGGGACATAGATGCGCCAGCTCTCAGTGACGATCTGCTTCTTGCCAGGAGGCGGATCGAATATTTGATGAAGCAGAAGGGCCTTAAGGGGCCCGACTTAGTTCACTGCTGGGTGGCACGCCGGATCCAGCCTCTCCAACACCATGGAGACCGGCTTATGCACTCCATTATGGCGTCCATGAAAGATTCCCTCCGGATCTGCTCCCAGCCTTACACGGAGAAACAATACGAGTCTCAAATTAAGGGAGCGGATTGAGAGGAAAATCCCGGATCTGTCTCTGGACATGCATACTCGAATTGTGGTACCGGTAAGTTTCCAACAGTAACTCGAATTGTGTGCTCATCTTTACATTGTTTTGCAATACTGAGATTCTATTTTTCTTTTCAGCTTGCTGACCTCCCCAAGTTGGAGTTAGCTCCTATCGAGGGATATCCTCCTAAGATTTCTCAGGACGACGGAGAGTTGGTTCCACTGCTGGACATGATTCCTCGGAAATGTAAGGCTTCGACAGTTCTATTGGCACAAAGGAGGTGCATGTTGTGAAGAGGTAATCTTTCCTCACAAGGTCTTTGTACTTTGTCTTAATTCTTTCCAAGGTGTAACGTTCTCTGTTCTATTACCTCCTCAGAGCTAGACATCTCACTAAGGGCAAGGGGAAAGGAGGCTCGTCGAAGCCCCTGCGCTAGTCAAAGCTGAATTTGACTTCTCCTACCGCAACACCTCCGACTCCTGCCCCTCAGCCTTCTGTGGCATCGGAGATTACTCCATCTTCGACCGTCGCAGAAGATTCGGCTCAATCAGCAGAGCCAGTGATCCTCGGATCACAGACTGACGTCACCATGGGTGACTCAGGTTTTGATAAGGGTGAACCCTCTTTGGGGAATGATCCCTCGGCAGAGGTCTTCGCTGAAAACCTCCTCAACAATCCGGGTCTTGCCAAGCTTGGCATTACTCATAAATCTGTAGAGGAGATCCAACGGCTAGCCCAGCAATGCTTAGAGAGCCAGAATACTACTGCTGAAGAATAAGCACAAGAAGCAGAGGACGTCAAGTACTCTATACTTCTTGAACAAGTCCATCTTCGCGATGAGAGGCTGAGAACTGGCGAGCTTCTGCCACCACCAGCGATCCTGCTGACCCTCGCCGAGAAGGTTAGCAGTGAGGTGTCCATGAGCTTAAGCAAGCTCACCCATGAACATTATGTAAGTCGAATTCCAACTTATCTTTTTTATTTACTTTATATTATATCCTCTAGCGCCCAAGCATGAAGTTGGATATACAATCCAGATTTATGCTTCCTTAGGATGCCAAAGAATGAAATAGTGTAGCCCCCAAGGCTCATGCTGATATTAGTAAAAATATTAGACCGAGCCTTTAGTAGACTTCTGACTCTGGGTATTCTGACTTATAGAAAGTTAATTCGTATAATCAGGAATTGTTGAAGAATATCTGCAATAAGGGAGAGAGATCAGAGCTCTCTGGCTTGAAAGTGTCAAGGGATGAGGCTGAAGGTAAACATTCCAGTACTCAAACCTTGCCCTTTATTTCATAGTCGAATTTTTATTCAACTGTTGTACTTTTTGGCTACAACACTGGTAAAACAATCCTATGCTATGATTAAAAATGCCAAGAATTTGAAGACCCTGGCAGTGGAGAACACCGATTTATGTCAGGAGCTGGATAAATTGAAGGCAAATCATGAACGAAGCATTGCTTAGATTCTTGAATCCTCCTCTATGGCCACCGACGAACGTGATCGAAGGATCGCTGCCCAGGATCAGAAAATCTCGGATATCAACAATGAATTGTTCAGAGAGAGGGACATAACCGAGGCACTCTGGGCTGAACTCCAGAGTCTTTGTGAAGAGAAAACCAAAGTTGACGATGTCATCTTTAGTATGCTTCCTTCTTTCTTAATTTCTGTATTTTTCCGACTTATGGAATTTGGATATATTTGATAACCTTTTGCATTACATGCATAGGTCCTCTGAACTTACTGGATTCAGCCTCCGCCGAGTCTCGCACTAGCCGGCTTACCCAAGTCGGCAATTTACTTCATGATTTCCGCCAATCTCTTGAGGATATAGGCGAAGTTCTCAAGGTTCCGGACATGCATAGAATGCCCGACTTTGAAGTGCGAGACAAAGCCAAGGAGATGCCCTAGCTTATCCAAGACTGGAACATGTCCTACGCACGTACCGCAGTGCAAAACGCTCTCACCATGGTTATGAGCCACCATGGAAACATGGAAATCTGGCAAGTAACCAGAGGGTACCGTAAAGTGGATGAAGACGGACAGGAGCAAGACATCAAAGCCATCATGGACTCCTATGCTGGATACGGGTGTCACGTAGCTGATCTCACCAGCTACGAAACTCCCTTCTTCACTCGCGTGGAGACGCCGCCTCCGCCCGCCGAAGAAGCTGGTGAAGTTTCCGACAACGAACAAACCATATCGGATTTGAACGTCTCGGAAAGATATCAAGGCGAGGCCGATGTATCCTGTGAGCCGGAAGCTCCTACCTCTCCCCCTGCATCGTAGAGCATAAGGACAAAATGTGTTATTCTAAAAACAATTCGGGTTGTAAATAAGTAGTATAATACTTTTGCTAGTGCTAAGCTTTGTTATTTCTATTTAGCACTTTTGGCTTTAATTTCATGTGCCTGAAATGTTTACATAAGCACTTATGTTTTTTGTCTACACTTATCGTTTATCTGGATTTCCGCCTCGTCCCTTTCGTGAGCCAGCCAACCTTTAGCAAGGAATTTTTTCCGAGCAACGGGGCTCACTTGCTAAACCAGCTTAAACTCGGAAATAAAGCTAGCTTCCAGTACCAACAATTCACTACTCAGAAAATGCCCACATCCGGCAATCAGATAAATAACCAAAGTATAGACTAGAAAATTTAGATTTATACCCGAAGGTATCAATTTTAGAATCGAGAATCTAAACCAGAACAAACATGAGCATAAAGTACTTTCAAATATTCTAGGATTTTCGACTGTGACATGATTATTCGGAAATAAGATGGCAATATAAAACTTCTCGGAAAAAATGAGGCAACCAATACTTTATTTCTCATTGAACATATACACATATATGATTACAAAGAAAGATAAACTAAGAATAAAAGGGATGTAGCTGAGCAATATTCCATGGTCTATCTAATTCTTCCGGGTCTGTACTGCCTCCAGCTCTCTTCCTTTTCTTAGTAGCAGGTCTTTCTTTGACTGGCCACATATCAGTTAGATAGTAAGAACCATTGTACATTACTCGGCTAACTAAAAAGGGCCCTTCCCATATTGGGAAAAGTTTCTGCTTTCTTTTCTGCACAAGCCGGAGAACCAAATCGCCCTTATTGAAAGACCGGTTTCTGACTCTCTAGCTATGATACTTGCGTAACTTCTGCTGATAGGTTGTTGATCTCATCTCAGCAACAACACGAACTTCTTCGACTAAGTCGAGATCATTTTGTCAAGAAATTTCAGCATCCTCTTCAATATACGTGGCAACTCTAGGAGAAGTGTGAATCAAATCACTAAGAAGAACTGCTTCTGGACCATAGACTAAGAAGAAAGGTGTGTATCAAGTTGACCTATTCGGAGTTGTTCGTGCTTAGCCCAAAATATATCGAGCCCGTTGGGGAACCCCAAGAGGAAGGTATGATGAGCACAACAACAAGTTTTTCCTCAGTAATAAAACCAAGGTTATCAATCCAGTAGGAGCAAGGAAACACCCCAAAGGTGTTGCTAGCTGAACTTTGGTAGGGCGCACTACCGGTGCGAGCAGCAACGTGGAGACCTTCACAACACAACAACAAAACTTTGCCCCCAACTTGCGATGAGGTTGTCAATCTCACCGGTTTTGCTGAAAACAAAGGATTAAACGTATCGAGTGGAAGAAAGTAATAGCTTGCAGAAAGTAAACAGAAAACAGTAAACAGTTGATGATTGATGATAAAAGAAAGGATCGGGGTCCATAGTTCACTAGTGGTGGCTCTCCTTAAGATAGAAACATGTTGGGTGAACAAATTACAGTGGGGAAATTGACAAACATCGAGAAAGCAATACATGCATATACTACTCATCTTGACTCCTTTGAGACTTGATTGGGCATTACAACATTATACATAGACCGTAATCCAACTGCATCTATGACTAATAATCCACCTTCAGGTTATCATCCGAACCCCCTCCAGTATTAAGTTGCAAGCAACAGATAATTGCATTACACATTGCATGTAAAGTAAACAATACGATTGTTCTATGAACAAAGGATTGCTGTTTTCTCCCTAGTAGCAACAACACATCTAGTACCTTAGAGATTTCTGTCACTTCCCCAGATTCTTAGAGGCATGAACCCACTATCGAGCATAAATACTAACTCTTAGAGTTGCTAGCATCTACTTGGCCAGGATAGCTACTAACAACGGAAAGCATGCAAGATCACAAATAACAAAGACATGATAGAATCAATAATCAATCTGAAATAGCATCTCAATATCCATCGGATCCCCGCAAACACAACATGTAGAATTACAAATAGTTGATCTTGATCATGAACGGAGCTCACAAGATCTAAACATGATAGCACAAAGGAGAAGAACCAGCCATCTAGCTACTACATGGACCCGTAGTCCAAGGATGAACTAGTCACGCATCACACCAGAGGCTTGCATGGTGATGAAGAAGGCCTCCAGGGTGAATTCCCCTCTCCGACAGGGTGCCGGGAAGAGCTTTAGATCCCTCTCGATCTAGGGATGGAGATGACGGCGGCTACAGACTCTTTCGTGGAATTTTGATCAGGTACTTAGGGTTTCTGTATAGGAGGCATCTTATAGGCGAAAGGGGAGGCCGAGGGGGTGCCGGAGGCAGCCAGACCACCCCCTGGCGTAGGCCAGGCTGGGCCGTGTGGCCAGGTGGTGTGGCGGCCCCTGGCCCCTCTCCGTCTCATATTCTGGCTCCGGGTATCCCTTGGTGAAAAACTGGCTTTGGCTTTTGTCCCGTCCAATTCCGAGAATACTCATTTTCTAACTTTCCTGGAACCAAAAACAGCAAAAAACAGGCAACTAGCACTGTGGCTCTTGTTAATAGGTTAGTCCAAGAAAGTGTATAGAAAGTACTCCAAAGTTGGAACAAAACACAAGAAAGTAGATAAAACCAAGCATGGATCATCAAAAATTATGGATATGTTAGCAACGTATCAACATCCCCAAGCTTAACTCCTGCTCATCCTCGAGTAGGTAAGTGATAAAAAGAAAAAATAATTTTTGAGGTGACATGCACCATCATAAACTTGATCAAAGTATTTGTAGAACATTGATAGCTGGGATGATAGTACTTCAATCATAACATGAAAGACAAAGTTCTAACAATAAGACAAAGCAACTATGTTGCAGCATGAAAAGGCACAAACAAAAGATTCATGAATAACAATGCTTTGCAAGACGTTTATTTTTTTCACATAAAGAAAACATAGCATAGTGGCATTCAGCTTGTCCCTCATAGAGTAGCAAACATAAATGCATAGGACACCTTCAAAGTTCATAAGAGTGACTAGATACAAATAGTTTAAAACAAGCAATATCAAAGCTATGCACCAATCAACAAGTCTTTGGACAATGCACATAGAACTAAGAATGGCCACTATGCTCTCAAAGTAGGTGCATAAAGATAGAAGGTGGAGACTCAACATAAAAGTAAAAGAGAGGCCTTCATAGAAGGAAGTAGGGATTCAAGTTTCATAAAGAGCTTCCAAAAATTATGGTACTTATTAGCTTTCAGCTCTCATTGCCCCTATCATAAGCATCTTTAGGTGATTAAGGTTAAAGTGACACAACTAAGAGGATATGCTTGACAATTTATAAGCTGAAATCTCATGCCCCTTACTTAGGAAGACCGGACCTCATGCTACTCAACTTCAGTCACAAGTAAGCTCTTGTCATTGTAAGTACATATGTATCATAGAGAACCGCCAATGGGGTACCCCTTGCACATGATACAGGAGCTATCCCATAATCAAAATGACAAGGCAAGCAGACAATGAGCATCTCAGTGATCTTTTTATTTGCAATTTGCATAGGTTTTTATTGAGGATGCTTCATAGAGTGCTCATTATGGTTATGCTGCAAGTTTCCACCATGATTAGGCATGGCTTAAGCTAGCGTCCTAGGCGTTTCTCTAACACAAATACAAACTCCATGATCTTACAAGTTCCCCTTTTATTTCACACCACCAGGATCCATAAGCAAAAGAACATGATATCAACGGGATACAAAGTACAAGTGCAATGTTGAAAGCGTTCCCCATGATACATGGTTCTGCTAACTTCAACTTATAAAGCGCAAGCATATACGCAACAAAGATGGACGCAATGGTTCAAGTTTATTAAATGCAAGAAAGTAAAGTGTGCCATCAAGTTCGTGAGAGCTTTAATCACTAATTTTCACATAACAAGTTTAATTCGGAAGGTAGATAAAAACATGAATATACTTGGAATAGCATATGCTAATAGGTAGGTATGGTGGACTCTTTGGAAAAACTTGGTTTTAGGAGTTGGATGCATGAGTGGGACTCACACTTGGTTATGCAGGCTAGCAAAAGACTAGGAGCGACCAACTAAGAGAGCAATAATGGCCATAATCATGCAGAGCGACAAAACATCATTAATCAAAGCATAAAGTGATACTACAAGTTGAAAACTAAAGGATCATAATGGCCATAATCATGTAGAGCGACAAAACATAATTAATCAAAGCATAAAGTGATACTACAAGTTGAAAACTAAAGGATCATAAAGGCTTATGGTGACTTGGGATAGTCATAACATGGTGTGAGCATGTGCCAAGTCAACCCCAATAAAACATCAACGGAGAATACCACAATACTATGTTTTAATATGCTAAAACAACGCATGATTCTTCCAAGGCACATTAAGCAATATCAATTGTTTATAACATGTCATGCTACAGCAAATAATACTAAGCATAAAGACAAAACAATATCAAGCATGGCATGACAAAGCATAGGCCACAGTCAAAAACAAGCTCTCGTTACCACTTAAGCATGAACTTTCCTACTCTTTTCCAATCCAAACCAAACTATTTGAAAACCAATGTATGAAAGAGGGGGTCCAACCAATTTATTCAGCAAACTAAGAAAACCAAGCAAACAAAAACCAAAAATGAAAAATGAAGATGCTCCAAGAACAACACAACTGTGCATGAAACAATAAAAATAAAGTGTTTGCAAGAAACCTGGGAATTTTATTGATGAAGAAGGGGATGCCTTGGGCATCCCCAAGCTTTGACGCTTGTACTTATTGGATATTTCTTGGGGTGACACGCGTGGCATCCCCAATCTTGAGCTTTAGTCCATTCTTCATCTCATTACTCGTTCCTTCCATACACCTGAAATTTTTCCTTCATACAAAACTTCACACAATTTTTATTAGCAATATTAGTGCACTCAAGATAATAAGTCTTTAGGTTCAGTTCCAACACCAATAAAACTTCCATTAAAACACAATCTACCGTAGAATTTCCCTCAAAAAGCTCAATTCCTCAAAAGAACTCAAAGAGGAACCAACAAGAAGCAAATGCAAATAATGGCAGAAATCTGTCAAAATAGACCAGCAGGTAAAGACGAATTTTTTCGAAGACCTTATGTTGCTAAAATCAAAAAGTGTTGAACTAACGAAAGTGAGATAATAACCTGGGGCAGAAGAACAAAAATTCACGCCTCAAAAGGACGTACAGAGATTTTACACGAATTTTTACGGTGAAGCACAGAAATCTGTTTTGGCACATCAACTTTCCCAATCATTACTTCTCT
The DNA here is from genome assembly GCA_916181665.1 of Avena sativa. Lineage (NCBI taxonomy): Eukaryota > Viridiplantae > Streptophyta > Magnoliopsida > Poales > Poaceae > Avena > Avena sativa. Next base: position 133,757,055 of record OV702292.1, on the reverse strand, counting down.
CTCATTAGAGGTTACTCTTGGCACAAAAAGCAAATAAAAAGGATAAGGAGCAGTTATTAATGAAGTAATAACTTCCAAAACTCATCTAAAACTTTTGGGTTATCTCTCAATAAGTACTTTTCTTTAACGCCTTTAAGTTAGGCATAAGAAACAAGAAAAAGGATCAAGTGTTCTCAAATGAAGAAGCATTAAGATTGATAACAGAAATATCTTCAACAAGGCAAGGTATCTCATCCAAATAAGTTCTATAGGATCCTCTCTCAACACTCCTGGGTTCACTATTTTCATCAAACGGGTTTTCGGGAACAATCCAATGAAGTTTCTTTTCTATGGCTTCATGCATTGCTACAAGTTTGAAAGGTATTGGTATCTTAATTTCCTCCCCATTAGGTTCAGTTTTGTCCATCTTTTCTCATGTACCAATAACATCTACACATGAGCCTAGCATATTAAAATGATCAAACACTTTTCTAGCTTCCTTATCAACATCATAGAATTCTTTAAGCAAAGTTTCCAGAATAAAATCTCTCTTTTCAGGGTCCTCTATTTCCTTAAGTTTAAGAAACATTACTTGAATTAAGGGGTTAAGGTTAACAAACCTAGCCTCCAACATGTGAACTAAAGAAGCTGCAGCAATTTCATAATTTGGAGCAAGCTCTACAAGGGATCTATCCTCAATATCCTCATGCTTACTAACATGATTAAAGAATTCTTCAATATTATCTTTTCCAATTATAGAACCACTACCTATTGAAAGTTCTTTCAGGGTGAATTTAGGGATCAACATGGTGAGCTAAGAAAGAGGTAACAACTATAGAAAGACTTAATTTTTTTGTGTTTTTTTAATAAAGAAAACAAACTAGTAAAACTAATTTTTGTGTGTTTTTGATGAAGAAGCAAGCAAACAAAGCAAAAGTAAACTAAGCAAAACAAAAACAACAAAGTAAAGAGATTGGTTATGAGGGACTCCCCTTGTGAAGATGTCCTTGACTCCCCGACAACGATGCCAGAAAATCAGTTGCTTAGCCCAAAATATATCGAGCCCGTTGGGGAACCCCAAGAGGAAGGTATGATGAGCACAACAGCAAGTTTTCCCTTAGTAATGAAACCAAGGTTATCAATCTAGTAGGAGCAAGGAAACACCCCAAAGGTCTTGCTAGCTGAACTTTGGCAGGGCGCACTACCAGTGCCAGCAGCAACATGGAGACCTGCACAACACAACCATAGAACTTTGCCCCCAACTTGCGATGAGGTTGTACATCTCACCGGTTTTGCTGAAAATAAAGGATTAAACGTATTGAGTGGAAGAAAGTAATAGTTTGTAGAAAGAAACACAAAGCAGTAAACAGTTGATTGTAGATTGATAGTAAAAGAAAGGACCGGGGTCCATAGTTCACTAGAGGTGGCTCTCCTTAAGATAGATAACATGTTGGGTGAACAAATTACAGTGGGGCAATTGACAAACATCAAGAAAGCAATACATGCATATACTACTCATCTTGACTCCTTTGAGACTTTATTGGGCATTACAACATTATACATAGACCGTAATCCAACTGCATCGATGACTAATAATCCACCTTCAGGTTCTCATCCGAACCCCCTCCAGTATTAAGTTGCAAGCAACAGATAATTGCATTACGCATTGCATGTAAAGTAAACAATACGATTGTTCTATGAACAAAGGATTGTTGTTTTCTCCCTAGTAGCAATAGCACATCTAGTACCTTAGATATTTCTGTCACTTCCCTAGATTACTAGAGGCGTGAACCCACTATCAAGCATAAATACTAACTCTTGGAGTTGCTACCATCTACTTGGCCAAGATAGCTACTTACAACAGAAATCATGCAAGATCACAAATAACAAAGACGTGATAGAATCAATAATCAATCTGAAATAGCATTTCAATATCCATTGGATCCCCGCAAACACAACATGCAGAATTACAAATAGATGATCTTGATCATGAACGGAGCTCACAGGATCTAAACATGATAGCACAAAGGAGAAGAACCAGCCATCTAGCTACTACATGGACCCGTAGTCCAAGGATGAACTACTCATGCATCACACCAGAGGCTTGCATGGTGATGAAGAAGGCCTCCAGGGTGAATGCCCCTCTCCGTCTCGTATTCTGGCTCCGGGTGTCCCTCGATGAAAAACTGATTTTGGCTTTTGTCCCGTCCAACTCCGAGAATATTCATTTTCTGACTTTCCTGGAACCAAAAACAGCAGAAAACAGGCAGCTGGCACTGTGGCTCTTGTTAATTGGTTAGTCCAAGAAAATGTATAGAGAGTACTCCAAAGTTGGAACAAAACACAAGAAAGTAGATAAAATCAAGCATGGAACATCAAAAATTATGGATATGTTAGCAACGTATCAGTTCGCAAGCTCCATATTACAGAGGGTAATTCCTCTGCCCAATCCCCTGCAGCACGTCGTAGTGGTGCTTCGAGTCTTGGTTTTAGGCCTTGTAGGATTAAACCGTTTGCTCTTTTGACTTGTCCATTAGCCTGCGGATGTGCGACTGATGCAATGTCAAGCCGGATATTTTGTTCATTGCAGAATTCGGCAAGCTCTCCCATAGAGAATTTACTCACATTGTCAGTGATAATGCTATGTGGATAACTGTATCGGATTATGACATCTTCAACAAATCTTCTGGTTGTTTCTCCATCACAACTAGTGATGGGTTTAGCCTTATTCCATTTTGTGAATTTATCCACCATCACTAAGAGATGAGTAAATCCACTTGGAGCCCGTTTAAACGGTCCTACCATGTCAAGCCCCCAGGCCGCGAAAGGCCATGTTATAGGTATTGTTCGCAGCTGATCAGCCGGAACGTGAGCTTGTTTGGTGTACTTTTGGCAGCCTTTGCACATCTTGACCAGCCGTTCGGCATCTGCCTTGGCTGTAAGCCAGAAAAAACCGTGTCGGAAAGCTTTTTCCACTAGAGATTTGGCTGCAGCGTGGTGACCACACTCACCTTCGTGGATCTCTTGTAAGATTTCCACTCCTTCTTCCGAAGATACACAGCGCTGAAAAACCCCAGACGCGCTCCACTTATAGAGCTCACCACTAATTATAGTATATGCTTTTGCTCGTCGGACGATCTGCCGGCTCAGAACTTCGTCTTTCGGTAATTTGCCATCTACCAAATAGTCAAGGTAGGGTTGAGTCCAGCTGGGAATCACAGCTAGAACTGCTACTAAAGGTGATTCGGATTTGGTAGGATATTCCTCGTCTACTCCATTTATAGAGGGAACTTTGAGGTGCTCTAAAAAAGCGCCATCCGGGACCTTTTTCCGCGCAGAGCCTATTCGAGATAATGCATCTGCTTCCTCATTTTTTGTTCGAGGGATGTGTTGAACCTCAAACCCTTCGAACAATTTAGATAATTCATCCACGACGGCTCTGTATGCTGCCATGTGCTTATTTTCATTACAGATATCCAACATTTGTTGAGCAACAAGATTCGAATCTCCATAACACATCAAACGTCGGATGCCTATATCCTTAGCAATCCGGATTCCATGCAGCAGTGCTTCATACTCGCAATGTTATTTGTCGTTGTAAAGTGGATCTGCAACACATAGAAAAGTTTATCTCCTTGGGGTGATTTGAGCACCACGCCAGCCCCCGAGCACTTTAGACCCGTCAAAATGTAAGGTCCAATATTCCGACTCTGGGAGGGTCATATTCTCCATTGTCTCTGTACAATCAGCGACAAAGTCAGCGAGGATTTGGGATTTGATTGCTGTATAAGGTTTATACTCAATATCAAAAGATGAAAGCTCTATGCCCCATTTTGCGATGCGTCCTATAGCATTGTTGTTATTGATGATATCTCTCATGGGAGCTGTGCTCACCACGGTAATTGGATGTTCCTAAAAATAGTGTTGTAACTTACAGGATGCGAGAAACACACCATAAGCCAGCTTTTGATAGTGCGGATACCGCTGCTTTGATTTAGTTAGGACTTCACTGAGGTAGTAAGTCGGACGCTGCACCAGGTGTTCCTGATTTTCCTCTGGTCTCTCCACCACCATGACGACACTGACGACCTTGTTTGTCGCAGCGAGATAGAGCAATGTCGGTTCGCGTGGTTCCGGTGCTACAAGGATAGGAGCAGACGAGAGTAATGCTTTTAGGTCTTGTAGTGCAGCTTCAGCTTCATCAGTCCAAATGAATTTTTTGGTCTTTTTCAGGAGCTTGTAGAGTGGTGCGGCTCTTTCTCTGAGCCGGCTTACAAACCAACTGACTGCGACAATGCAACCAGTTAGTCTTTGAACGTCCTTCAGGCAAGCCGGCCTGGAAATATTGAGTATGGCATTGATCTTGTCTCGGTTCACCTCTATGCCTCTTTGAGACACGATGAAACCTAACAATTTTCCAGCTGGTATTCCAAAGAAACACTTCTTCGGGTAAGCATTATGTTATATTTTTGTAGATTGGCGAACGTTTCCTCCAAGTCAGAAATTAATGTTTCCTTCTTTTTGGACATCACCGCAATGTTGTCCACGTATGCATGTACGTTGCGTCCGATTTGGTCATGGAGGCAACGTTGTATAGTGCGCTGGTGCGTAGCTCCTGTGTTCTTGAGCCCAAAGGGCATCGTAACAAAACAGAAGGTTCCGAAGGGGGTTATGAATGAAGTTTTGATTTTGTCTGATTCCTTCATCCGGATTTGGTGATAACTAGAATATGCGTCAAGAAAACATAGGAGTTCCGAGCCTACCGTAGAATCGATAACTTGATCAATTCTAGGTAGGGCAAACGGATCTTTGGGACTAGCCTTGTTCAAGGCAGTATAATCAACACACATCCTTAATTCAGTGGTGTCCTTTTTAGGCACCATTATAGGGTTGGCCGACCAATCAGTATGGATGACCTCTTCTATGAATCCGGATAACTCGAGCCAGGCTAGTTCCTTAGCTATTGCCTTATGATTTTCATCGCTGAAATGTCATAGGGATTGTTTGACGGGTTTAGCGTTCAGGTGTACATTTAGAGAGTGCTCGGCAGGTTCCCTAGGTACTCCGGTCATGTCAGATGGCTGCCATGCAAATATATCTTTATTTGCTTGGAGGAACTTGACGAGCATGCCTTCCTATGAACTATCTAGGCCTACACCTATCTGGGTCACCTTGGAGGGATCATCATCCTTCAACGGCGTCTTCTTCGTCTCTTCCGATGCCTTGAACTCCGGATTCGGCTTTGTCACCTCCTTCTTTGTTGCGGGCATCTCGGACGGATCAATGGTCTTCTTGATCTCCTGGTACTCCTGGGCGTGCAGCACGGCATCAGCAAAGGCGACATTTCCATCTTTGCACTCTCGCGCTTTCTTCGGGTCTCCCCTGATGGTAATCACGCCGTTGGGACCTGGAATTTCATCATATTGTAAATGTAACACGGGCGAGCCATAAAAGCCCAGTAAGCCGGACGTCCAAATATAGCGTGGTACGCACTCTTGAACGAGACTACTTTGAAGGAAAGTGCCTCCGTCCGATAGTTCTTTGGAGTTCCAAAAGTAACATCCAAAGCGATCTCTCCCAGGGAATTTGCTTGTCTTCCTGGGACAACTCCATGAAAGATCACAGAGCTATGATTCAGCTGGGTCTCTGATATCCGCATCCGGTGTAGTGTTTTGACATACAGAATATTAGTACTGCTGCCGCCGTCCATGAGAGTCTTAGAGAAACCATAGCCATCAATGAGTGTTTTGACAATTAGGGCGTATTTTCCTCGCCTATGTAACTTAGGTGAATGATCAACACGGTTAAAGGTGATTGCCACTTTCGACCAGTCTAGGTATTGTGGGACAGCCGAAATAGTTGCGTTGAGCTCATGCAGAACTGCTTTCTTGACCTTAACTGGTTGAGATCCGAGGAAGGTGACGTAAGTGTCTTTCTTTGTTGGGAAGTTTTTCTTCCCCTCCGGCTTGGGATTTGAAGGATCAGCTTCCTCCATGTCGGAATCTTCCTTGGTCTCTTTATATTTTTCGGGATTCTTCTTTCCCTTCTTTCGCTTTGCCCTGTAGCCAGCGGTATCGTCTTTCTTGATGTCGTCATTAAATCGACACTTGGCGTTTGTGTGAGACGATCCCCCATTCGCATCTAAGTGATGCACACATGGGTTATTGGCAATGTCGTCCCAAGAGTAGGTTTTGCCAGGTTGCTGGTCTCCTCTACCCTGGACCCTTGATGTCCCACGACCGCATCCGCGGCCGCCGCCACGTCCTCTTCATCCCCCAGACCCGAAAGTAGCAGTGACCACTACCGTTTCCGTGTTGGGTTTTTCTTCCGAGGTGTTCTTGCACTTCTGAGCTTACTGCTTTGGTTGTTTTGCCGACTATGGCACAACTAGGGCGTTCAGTAATCCCTCTGCGTTGTCATCAGCATCTGCATACTTGCTCGCTGTTTCTATCATCTCTCCTAGATCAATGACCTTGTCACACTTCAAGCGATGACATAGTAAACCAATTGGGAGTCCTACAATGAAAGCTTCAATCGCAGTTTGGTCATTTACTCCTTCACAGGCGTTCTTGGTGTTGATCCATCATCCGAGGTAATCTCGGTAAGTTTCTCCGGCCTTCTGAGTGCAACGCTGTAGATCTCCTACCGTACAGGGCCTCTGATACGTGCTTTCGAAATTCTGAAAGAACGCACTTTACATATCATACATATTGTGGATGGTGTTCTTCAGAAGTTCATTGAGCCATGACCGCGCCGTATTCCGCAACATAAGTGGGAGATATCGGGTTGTGACCAAGCTGTTTCCGCCTTTGGTGATGCAGCAAGCCTGGAAAATATCCTGGAGCCAAGTATCTGGCCGAGCTACACCATCGTAGGCTTGGATGTGTCTTGAGATAGCAAATCCTTTCGGGAAGTGTGTTTATCGAATCCGTGGTACAAAGCATTTTTGGCCCACGTATATATCATTGTTTTCATAGCGCCGCGCCTCTATATTGGAGTTAATCCAGTGTCTCACATCACTTGGTGACAGAGATCGCCACCCTGATTGACGGCTGTGGCTGCGGTGCCTTGGAGCCGGGCTTCAGCTTCTGCCACCACCTCCTCTGATGGAAGTTCTTTTGTCGGGGTCTTGTTCTTCCTGTTCTTCCTCTTTGCCTTCTAGGCAGCGCCCGTAGAAAAGATGGCTTTGGGTCCGTTTCCCGGAGTCAAGCTCTGATCGGTACTTTCGGACATTTGGACTTCGGGATTATCTCAGAGGTCCATGTCATCCTGCGCTTTAGGAGAGTTTTCTCCGGATCCTTCGTCCATGGCTTCTCCTTCCTCTGCAGCTTTGGAGTTTTACTCCTCTTCATATTATGCGGAGAACTTCCAGAAATCCGCCGACGTCATCGAGTCATCCGAGGATGCGGGTAAGTCGGTGTTTGTTCCGATCGCCTCCAGCACCGAGTCTTTGTTGTCTCCAGCATCAGCAGAGCCGGATCCGGATCCAACATATCCGACAAAGTGCGATGTGTGAGTCCTGAGGTAGTTTCGTCTCTCCTCGTGGGCTTCCTCGAAAATCCTGATGGTTTCGAGAACCTCATCCACGTTTGCGCCTTGCAGCATCATGCGCCTCAACGTATGACTCAAGAAAGGTTGGTCTGTTCCGGCGTTCCTAGAGCCGGAACCAAGGTTGTTGTCTTGCCCTTCCTGGATTTCGACCTCGGTGGGCAGATCGATCTAGGATTCGGCCTCGCTAGGGAGATCCACTCCAGATTCGACTTGAACCGCAAGATCTGCTTCAGGTTTGGCTTTCTCCACTATCTCTACAATAGGTGCGGGCTGGGTGGGATTAGGGTTTTCCGAGATCCAGAACTCTGCCGCCTCCGCGGATAAAGGGGACCTAGAGATTTCTTCTGCCTCTATCATCACCGCTAGGTGGGTGGGACAGGTTCAGCGAAACCGATGTACACATTGATCTCACCAAAGGACATGATGGTGTAAGCAGTCATGACCTCCCTAGCTGGAATCTAGGTCTCGTCAAGAACGATGAGAGGGACGTCGCTGGCGTAGAGGATGCGACCGATGGTGATGGTCTCGCCGATTTCGATTCTTGTAGATTCCGCTCGGAACGTAGATCGAAGCTCACTTGCCCCACGGTGGGCACTAACTGTCATTGGATTGATGACAAGTACATCATGAGGGGGTCCTCGAGGCGTGTGGAAGAGAGGGGTGTGAGACGTACGGTGTTCCGGGACGGTGAGCACACAAGTTTACCTAGGTTCGAATCCGCTGGCTTTGGACAGATCCTACTCCTTCTAGCAATCCAGTAATACGGCAGAGCCGGAATATGGGTTACAAGGGTTTCGCCTATGCAAGTTGAGATTGTAGACTATTGTGAGGGTGCCCTAAAGGATCTCCCTTGGACGGCTTATATAGATATCTAGCCTAGGGTTTACAGGAGAGACCTATCCGGCTACGACTAAGAGTCGGTTATAGAGTACATCTTGAAACACAAGTAACACTATGGACCTATGTCGGTAAGTCATCTGGGCCTTCCCGTAGCCAACCTGGACTCCGCCTCTTCTCCCTGACTGGGCCACCCGTGAAGCAAAGCTCTAACCCGAAGTGGGCCACCCTGGTCAATGAGGCACATTGAGGATACCCAGAAAGTATATCCCCAACAGACTGCTCTTGAATTAAATGTATTTTCAGAGGTAGATCGATGCACCTTGTTGTAGTAAAAAAATCCATCAGTGTGAGTTTCCAACTATTAGGAAAGAACATTCAATTCTACATTTTCCGAGTGAAGACGAGCGAGGCTAGTTGTTATTTTCCGTAAAGAGAAGTCCAGAGAATATTGGATGTGGATGCCACAAGCCAAGTTGATAGACATATATAGTCGATCGACAACATGTTATACTTGCGATTCCCATGTTTTATGAGCTTTCAAACTTCCTAGCTAACCCTGCCCATTTTAATGACTTTAAGTTGATTTATCGAAATTAGGTCAAATTTGAAACTACAAGTAAATTGTAGGTTTTGCTTTATAATTTTTACTAAAAAGCTTTAATTTGGAGGTACCCATCGAGGGGTCACAATTAATATATCTGAAAACAACGAGAGTTTTGACAATAGATTCAACTTCTTTCTAAGATTTTGTATCTTGACAATTTAACGAAATTAGGTCAAACTTGAGCTACAAGTAAGCGCGATAGATAGCTCTTGAACTAAATGTTATTTCAGAGGTAGATGGGTGCATTTTCTAGTAGTAAGCAGTGACGTGGGTGTGAGTGTCAAATTACCAGGAAAGAACATTCAATTCTATGTTTTCTGAGTGAAGACAAACGAGGTTAGTTGTTCCTTTCTGTAAAGAGAAGTCCAAAGAATATTGGATGTGGATGCCACAATCCAAGTTGACAGACATATATGTTGGAAATATGCCCTACAGACAAACAATAATAAGGACTATTATCATATTTCATAAAGTTTATGATTAAGTTTTATATCATGCTATAACTGTATTGAGTGGAAACATCAATACACATGTGATATATAAACAACCAGGGGTTCCCAGTGAAACTCTAATCACTGGTTCATTGGTCAACAAATGATCAAGTTAACTGATCCTGTGGCATTTATGCCAGTTGGAAATGGAGTCAACCCATTCTGAGAATGAGATGATGAACCAATACCCAACCTAAACATCGTGACCCGATCATGTCAGGAAGTTAAAAATGGATCCTCGTAGACTATTCCTTAGACCGTGAGGCTATATCAATCACTGTCTCCCGAGAGTGCTTAGATAGCATGAAGCGCCAGTTGGTAATATAGTGGTTATAAAGGTGTGTTCAGGTACTCGGAGGAAACCGTAGATGCAATATATGTCAAGTGCGGGATTTGTCCGTCCACGTGATGGAAAGATACTCAAGGGACCACTCGGAGAAGTTATATCCAATAGCTGCACAACGTGTGATTTGATCACATGGATATCACTTGTCGGAACGAGTCAAGTAGCATTATTTGGTAACGAGATTGAACATGACATGGTGATGTCATTGATCAGATCTTGGGCAATGCAAGTATCGAGAGACAAAGGGAATAAGACATGATCGTCCCGGTTCAAACGACGAAAGATCTTCGTGGAACGCACGGGGGTCACATGGCCATCCAGGTCCCTCTCTCGATCATTGGTCCGGGAGTGTCCCGACCATGTTTGGAGTGTTCTCGAACCATAGGGTATCACGCTTAAGGGTTTGATTATGCTTAGATAGTGTTTATAGGATCGGAAGAATCGCCGAATAATAGTAGAGAGAAAACCAGAAGGGTTTTGGGAAGTCCGGAGGATGTCCGGACTGGAGGTGGAAGGTGTTCCATAGCCACAGAGATTGAATAATATATGAAGGAATGTTAAATATTGATTTAATCATTTATTCATAATTATTTAATAAAAGAGAAAATCAATTTAAAGGTCAAAAGGCTTAATGTGCCAATTCCGGAGGGAAGAGGGCCCATTAGGGAAAGGCAAGAGGGAGAAGGACCAGAGGGGTGGCCGGCGCCCTAGTGGGACAGCCCCCCCTCCCCGCGCGGGGCCCATGGGGGTGGCCGGCGGCGCCACCCCTCCCCCTCTCCTCCTCCTTTAGTCCTACCCCGGAACTTTGAGGGAGGTAGTACCTCCCCTCCTCCTATATAAAGTGGGGCATTTGGCCAGATAAATACACACAATATTCAATAAAGGTTTCCTCACTTTTGGGGAGACCTCCAATTGATATTCTCTCTCTCTCATGACCGTGGTCCCAAGTTCGGACTACGCGAACGAGAGACATCTTCACCACGGAGCACCGTCGTGTTGCGGGATTCGGATCCAGGAGCTCTACTTCCACAACTGCTGCTGGATCAGGGAAGCGGGAGTCTGATAAGTCCATTTTGCATCACTATTCTATGTCATAATTCACTGTTATTCATTGATATATTTCATATTAAGAGGTGATACTTATGTTATTTCATCTGTTTTTGCATGGTTGATGACTTTCGGAGCATGGACCGTTGCAGTCAGGATTCTGATGGAAAAGGTGCTGTTTGGAGGCAAAATTCGCGAAGATCAGAAAATCCGGGAAAATATACGGAAATTCCTATTTTTCCAGAAGACGAAGGCTGCCAGAAGAGGGAGTGGAGATGGGCCACAGGGGGCCCACACCACCCCCTGGCGCGGGCCACCCTAGGCCGAGCCACCAGGTGGTGTGGCCGCCATGGCCCACCTCTGGCTCTCCCCTCTGGCATATATATTCCACCCGAAACCCTAAGACTCGGGGAGCGACCACAGAAAAATTCCATCGCCTCTGCGGGGCGGAAAACACTGAGAGAGAAAGATCTCTCCGGCAGACAGATTTCTGCCGGGGGAATTCCTTCCCGGAGAGGGGAGATCGTCGCCATCAACACCACCATCAAGCTGGACTTCATCGGGATCATCACCACCATCATCACCCTCATCACCATATCCATATTGCTGTAACAATTGGGTTGAATCTTGCATAGTTCTTAGGGGAAACTTTCCCGGTGTTGATTACTCTTTGTAGTTGATGCTATTGAGTGAACCATAGAATTATCATTTATGTTCAGATTGTTATACATCATTATTCCATCTCTGATCGTGATCCATATGATGTCTGGTGAGTAGTTCGTTTTGTTCTTGAGGACATGGGAGAAGTCATGTTGTTAGTAGTGGAGTTGTGTTGAGAAAGATTCGATAGTTTGATATTTAAGTTGTGGTGTATTTCTTCTAGTGGTGTCATGTGAACATCGACTACATGACACTTCACCTTTATGGGCCTAGGGGAATGCATTGTGTATTTGGCTACTAATCGTAGGGGTTGCCGGAGTGACAGAAACCTGAACCCCCGTTAGGAAAGCATTGCACAAGGGACGTAAGGGTCTTAGAGTTTAAAGCTGTGGTTAGGTTTCTACCTTAATTACTTTCTTGTACTTACGGATGTTTGCAAGGGGTACAATCACAAGTATGTATTAGTCCTAGGAAGGTCGGTACATTAGCACAGGTTCACCCACACAACACTTAGCAAGCTAAAGAAGATTAATCAACTATATGAAGCGAAAGCACTTGACAGTCTTCCCATGTGTCCTTGAGAACGTTTGGTCATCTTAAGTAATACAATCGGCTTGTCCTTTGCTGCATAAAGGATTGGGCCACTTGCTGCATTTATTCCTACTGTCTTTTATTTACTCGTACTTTATTTACTTGCTTTATCAAAAAACCCTAAAAATCCATTTGCTAAGTATTTGCAGAGAATTCTTGATCCATACCACTAGCCAGCACCTTCTGCTCCTCGTTTGGTTCGACACTCTTACTTATCGAAAATACTGCGATACACCCTCTATACTTGTGGGTCATCAGAGTCATCGTCAGGCACCGTACGTGTGTAACTCCCCACGAGGTGTCACACTTGAGGCACTCAAGTCGTTGGAGCCATAGGAGCGCAAGGACTTCATCACGACCTTGAGGTTGGTTTCGGCTCGTCTACATCAACCACGCTCTCCTGAGCATTGACAACGTTTTTCGGTCTTCAAGGGTAAGTTCGCGAAAAGCCCCTCCCATTAGTGTATTACTAATAGATAGGTCCTGGCAGCATCAGGGGTTCAGGGGCATAGGATAAAAATTATTGTTTTCATACGCGGAACCCCTATAGTGGTATCAGACCTAGATCTATGCAGAGTAATGCTAGTACGGGAAGAACACACGAGATGTAGTGTGTGGGCGTTGATCTTTTAGTTATTACCCTCCCACGTGTACTTGTGTATACCACAGTAATGCTTGATGAAGCGGCCCCCAACCGACTTTACATGTTCATTCGCGAGACTGGTCCACGCTTAACATACGGCTTGTACCGTATAAAGTGGCTTAGGGGGTGTATGTCTCTCTCGCATTAGTTGGTATGCCATTTGCAACGGAGGGCCCCGAAAGGGGTGTAGTAGAGACAACTACTTGATCAACATTGTGCTGAAAGTTCGTAGGTAAGAACGGTTCTTGTGCGAAAGCCCATTCAGCCACGGAAAACATGCAAAGATGAAGTAGAGGCGTCTAACTTTGTTTTGCAGGGGGGCGTTGCTTTGTGATATGGTTGTGGCAAAGGTAAAGTGATTACCTTATGTTACGTAGTAGTAGATAGTCATGGAGGTGATGGACTACCACACCGGAACGACACCGGTACCCTGGTGTCTACGGCACCAGAACCCTGGCACCGGAATCCGGTGACGACGGATGGAGATCATGACGTGAAGGACCATATCACATCGCATTTACATTCAATGTTATTGTTTGTATATCTTATTGTGTGCTAGTATTAGATACTCGACGGTAGCCTAATAAGATGATCCCTGTTAAAATTACCAATGATTGTGTTCCCCCTTAGTGTGCACCACCAAGAAAGTTCTTTGGTATGAGGCGACCCACGGTGAGTGGGTGTCAAACATATCTGCATTCACATACAGTGGGTGTAAGCCATGTTCCACATAAAATACACTAAGGTTGAGTTGGCGAGCCTAGCACGTTACAGAGACGTGGCCTCGGAACGTGGATGGTCGAAAGATCGAGCACGAGTCGCATGAATGATGTGACCGACGTTTAGCGTCCACCCTAGAACCCACATTGATGGTTGATGACCCACAAGTATAGGGGGTGTATCGCAGTATTTTTGAGGGAAGTGAAACCCAATTTATTGATTCGACACAAGGGGAGCCAAAGAATATTTATAAGCGTTAACAACTGAGTTGTCAATTCAGCTGCACCTGGAAACAATCTTGCTCACAACAGTTTATGAGTAGCAACAGTTTTGTAGTAGGAATAGTAAAGTAACAGCAGTAGTAAAGCAAAGACAGTAGTAACAAAAGCAGTAAACAGTGGGATTCAAGTGCAGTAGGCATATGGATGGATGGATGGGCGTTTCATGGACAAGACAATTCACATAGCAATCAGAACATAGGGCAATTGCAGATAAATAAGATAAAGCACCTAAGTACTAGACAATCCTAGGCATGTATTCCATATATAGTCATACGTGCTCGCAATGAGAACTTGCACAACATCTTTTGTCCTGCCAGCCCGTTTGCAGCGGGACCTCTAGGGAACTACTGGCAATTAAGGTGCTCTTTTAATAGAGCACCGGAGCAAAGCATTAACACTCCGTGAACACATGTGATCCTCACATCAAAGCCATTCCCTTCCGGTTATCCCGATTTCTGTCACTTCAGGGCCATAGGTTCCGGACAACAATGTGTGTATACAACTTGCAGATAAGACCAAGAACAATACTATCATAATGAATCAATAACATGTTCAGATCTGAAATCATGGCACTCGGGCCCTACTGACAAGCATTAAGAACAACAAGTTGCAACAAAGTCATAAAGCACTAATAAAAGATACTAGGCACTATGCCCTAACAATCTGATGTCATTACATGAACGATCTCATCCAATCCCTACCATCCCCATAGCCTATAGGGGGGATTACTCACTCATAGATGGAGGAAACATGGATGGTCGATGAAGATGATGGTGGAGATCGATGGAGATGGCTCCGGGGGCACATCCCCGTCCCGGCAGGGTGCCGGAACAGAGACTTTCTGTCCCCCGAATCTCCCCTTCGGTGGCGGTGGCGCAGCGGAACTTTTTGTGGAAAAACGTCGAACCCCCCAAAGTTTTTAGGTCAGAAGGCTTCTTATAGGCGAAGAGGGAGACCGAGGGGGTGCCTGGGGCCACCACACCATGCCCTGGCACGGCCAGGCCCAACCCGTGCCTAGGGGTGGTGTGTCCAGCCCCAGGCTCTCCTCCGTCTCGTATTCTGGCTCCTGGAGTCTTCTGGAAAAATAGGCACTTTGGCTTTTGCCCCGTCCAATTCCGAGAATATTCATTTTCTGACTTTCCTAGAACCAAAAAACAGCAGAAAACAGGCAGCTGGCACTGTGGCTCTTGTTAATAGGTTAGTCGAAGAAATCATATGAAAAGTACTCCAAAGTGTGGACAAAACACAAGAAAGTGGATAAAACCAAGCATGGAGCATCAAAAGTTATAGATACATTTGCAATGTATCAACATCCCCAAGCTTAACTCCTGCTTGTCCTCGAGTAGGTAAGTGATAAAAAGAAAGAATAATTTTTGAGGTCACATGCACCATCATAAACTTGATCAAAGCATTTGTAAAACATTCAAAACTGGGATCATAGTACTTCAATCATAACATGAAAGACAAAGTTCTAGCAATAAGACAAAGAAACTATGATGCAACATGAAAAGGCACAAACAAAAGATTCATGAATAACAATGCTTTGCAAGACGTTTGTTTGTTTCACATAAAGAAAATATAGCAAAGTGGCATTCAGCTTGTCCCTCATAGAGTAGCAAACATAAATGCATAGGACACCTTCAAAGTTTACAAGAGTGACTAGATACAAATAGTTTAAAACAAGCAATATCAAGGTATGCATCAATCAACAAGTCTTGGGACAATGCACATAGAACTAAGAATGGCCACTATGCTCTCAAGAAAGTGCTCATAGAATGTGTGGAGACTCAACAAGGAAATGAAAAGGTTTTGAATAGTTTGAAAGGCTTCCAAATGCTGAAAGTATGGTACTCATTAGCTTTGAGATCTCATTGCCCCTGTCATAAGCATCTTTAATGTGGTTAAGGTGAAGGTGAGGTCCAATCTGAGTTATATGCTTGATAGACTATAAACTGAAAATCCCAAGTCCCTTGAGTACGAGGGCCGCTCCTCATGGTACTCAACTTTAGTTACCAGTAAGTTCTTGTCATCGTAAGTATGTGCGTATCATAGAGAACCGCCAATGGGGTACCCCTTGCCCGATGATACGGAAGAATCCCCATATCAAAATGACAAGGCCAGCAGACAATGAGTATCTCAGCAATCTTCTTATTTACCATGGGAAAATGGTGCTTTTTTCTCTCTTTCCTCTTTTCATAAGTCTCTTTTTTTAATTTTTGTCAATAGCTATCTCTCTTTTTTATAAGAAGAATGCTTCATAGATATCATTATGGTTACACTGCAGGTTTCCACCATGTCAGCATGGATTAGACCAGCGGCCCAAGCATTTCTCTAACACACATACATAACTCCACGGACTTACAAGCTCCCCTTTTATTTCACACCGACGACATCCGCAAACAAAAGAACAAGGTATCAATTGGGTATATATTTACAAGTGTTGAAAGCGTTCCCCGTGACAGCACGGTTCTGCTAATCCCCAGCCTATAATTAGCAAGCATATAACTTTCATGGAGATTTCACAATAGTTTAGGTTTATTAAGTGCAGGAAATAAAGTGTGCCATCAAGTTCGTGAGAGCTTTACTAACTAAATTTCTCATAACAAGCAAACATTTTATTCGGAAGAAAACAAGGCATATTAAATATGCACGGAAGTAGAAAATGATGCTAATAGGTAGGTATGGTGGACACTTTGGTAATATTTGGGTTAAGGATTTGGAAACTTGAGTAAAACATACTCAGTGTAAGTGAAGGATAGAAATAGTAAGGGAGCGACAAATGAGAGAACAATAATGGCCATAATCATGCAGAGCGACAAAACATCATTGATCAAAGCATAAAGTGATACTACAAGTTGAAAACTAAAGGATCATAGAGGCTTATGGTGACTTGATATAGTCATAACATGGTGTGAGCATGTGCCAAGTCAACCCAAATAAAGCATCAAAGGAGAATACCACAATACTATGCTTTAATATGCTAAAACAACGCATGATTCATCCAAGGCACATTAAGCAATCTCAATTGTTTATAACAAGTCATGCTACATCAAAGAATACTAAGAATAAAGCCAAAAAAATATCAAGCATGGCATGACAAAGCATAGGCCACAGTCAAAAACAAGCTCTCCTTACCACTTAAGCATGAGCTTTCCTACTCTTTTCCAATCCAAACCAGACTATGCGAACACCAATGTATGAAAGAGGGGGTCCAACCAATTTATTCAGAAAACTAAGCAAACCATGCAAACTAAAAACCAAAACGAAAACAAAAAAGAAGATGCTCCAAGAACAACACAACTACGCATGAAACAATAAAAATGAAGTGTTTGGAAGAAACCTGGGATTTTTATTGATGAAGAAGGGGATGCCTTGGGCATACTCAAGCTTTGAAGCTTGTACTTCTTGGATATTTCTTGGGGTGACACGCGTGGCATCCCCAAGCTTGATATTTAGTCCATCCTTCATCTCATTACTCATTCCTTCCATACACCTGAAAATTTTCCTTCATACAAAACTTCACACAATCTCATTAGCAACATTAGTGCACTTAAGATAAATAAGTCTCAAGGTTCAGTTATAAAACCAAATAAACTTCCATTAGAACACTAGATACTATAGCACTTCCCTCAAAAAGCTCAATTCCCCAAAAGAACTCAAGAAGGAACCAACAAGAAGCAAATGCAGAAAATGGCAGAAATCTGTCAAAACAGACCAGCAGGTAAAGACGAATTTTTTTGGAGACCTTCTGTTGCTCAAATAAAAAAGTGTTGAACTAACGAAAGTTAGATAACAACCTGGAGCAGAAGCACAAACAATTACAGCTCAATCCGACATACAGAGCTCTCTCAGGAATTTTTACGGTGAAGCACAAAAATCTGTTTCGGGACAGCAACTTTCCCAATCATTACTTCTCTCTCATTAGAGGTTACTCTTGGCACAAAAAGCAAATAAAAAGGATAAGGAGAGGTTATTACTGAAGTAATAACTTCCAAGACTCATCTAAAACTTTTGGGTTATCTTCCAATAAGTACTTTTCTTTAACGCCTTTAAGTTAGGCATAAGCAAAAACTAAAATGGATAGAATAGAAGTAAGCGGAGATAATCATGGTGAAAACATTGTTTTGTTCAATGAAATCCTTTTGTTAACAAGGTTGATCAGGTCTTGTTACCAAAACAATTTCATATGATACAAAACTTTGTATTCCACTAATGATTATGTTACCTCAACCTTGATAGAAATGGTTCCAATCATAATAGTTTCAAATTTTTATCTTGGTATGGGACAATATATTTCTCCAACTTGAATGCCCTCAACATGTTCAATTGAATTCAAGACATAAGTCCTTTCAATCTTCTTGGGGAAATGGACAATATGTTCCTTGTCATTAACATTAAAGGTCACCTCCCTTGATTATAATTAATAACAGCTCCTGTAGTATTTAAGAAAAGGTCTCCCAAGAATAATAGACATAATATCATCTTCAGGCATAATAGTTTGAGAGGATGCTCTCATAAGAAATATGAGTTGAAGTAAAAGAGAGCATCAAGAAGCAAATTCAAAACACATTTAAGTCTAACCCACTTCCTATGCATAGGAATCGTGTAAGCAAATAACAAAGTGACAGGCATGGGAAGATAAAACAAGAGTAACTTCAAAACTTTCAGCACATAGAGAGGTGTTTCAATACCATGAAAACTTCTACAACCATATTTTCCTCTCTCATAATAATTTTCAGTAGCCTCATGAATAAACTCAACAATATAACTATCACATAAAGCATGCTCTTCATGATCTACAAGCACTAGAGCTTTATCATAAACATCTTCAAAAGAATCCTCAGGAACATAACAATCATCCTTCTTTAGTAAGCATGGGGGATAATCAAATAATGTAAGAGATAAAGAGTTACTCTCATTAGAAGGTAGGCATGGGTAGCTAATCCATTCTTCCTCCTTTTGTTCATCACTCTCCTCCTCTTTTTCATCTAATGAGATTTTAGGTTCATCAATTTCTTCTTCCATAGGATCCCGCAAGGCATTAGTCTCTTCCATTTGTGGAAAGCATCTATTAGTATATTCAAGAATATAGCTGTTTTCTTCCTTGTAATTCTCAAAGCAAAATTTAAGTATACCATAAACCTCATATTTGTAAGGTGAACCATCAACAAACTAGCAAGTTCAAAAGCACCCTTCCAAGCAATAAATTCTTCAATTTGTTCCACATCATAAAAGTCATAATTTCCTTTAACATAAGAAGATATGGTAACATTATCATTATACTCACATTGAAAAGGGAGGTGTTTGTACCTCCTACAGCAACAAGATTTATCAAAGCAGTAAGTAACATTATAAGTAGAGCACACGTTTATAGCAATGGTATACAATTTATCAATTTGTTCCCATAAATGTTTCCCTTTTTGTGACAAGTGGTGTTCCTTATAATAATCTTCTTGATCTTCCGTGAACCCACCTTGCCAATAAGATTCAGTTTCAAAGAAACCAACCATTGACAACAAGCATGATAAAGCAAGACAATAACAGACCAACGAAAATAACAACTACAGTAGGAACTACTTTTTTTTTATTTTTGATAAAGAAAGAAGCAAACAAGGAAGAAATAAACTTAGCTTGAACAATAGTGAATCCAAGTGGACTTGATAAATAAAGCTATGCTCCCCGGCAACGGCGCCAGAAAATAGTCTTGATGACCCACAAGTATAGGGGGTGTATCGCAGTATTTTCGAGGGAAGTGAAACCCAATTTATTGATTCGACACAAGGGGAGCCAAAGAATATTTATAAGCATTAACAACTGAGTTGTCAATTCAGATGCACCTGGAAACAATCTTGCTCACAGCAGTTTATCAGTAGCAACAGTTTTGTAGTAGGAATAGTAAAGTAACAGCAGTAGTAAAGCAAAGACAGTAGTAACAAAAGCAGTAAACAGTGGGATTCGAGTGGGCATATGGATGGATGGACGGGCGTTGCATGGACAAGACAATTCACATAGCAATCAGAACATAGGGAAATTGTAGATAAATAAGATAAAGCACCCAAGTACTAGACAATCCTAGGCATGTGTTCCATATATAGTCATACGTGCTCGCAATGAGAACTTGCACAAAATCTTTTGTCCTGCTAGCCCGTTTGCAGTGGGGCCTCTAGGGAACTACTGGCAATTAAGGTGCTCCTTTTAATAGAGCATCGGAGCAAAGCATTAACACTCCGTGAACACATGTGATCCTCACATCAAATCCATTCCCTTCCGGTTATCCCGATTTCTGTCACTTCGGGGCCATAGGTTCCGGACAACAACGTGTGTATACAACTTGCAGATAAGACCAAGAACAATACTATCATAATGAATCAATAACATGTTCAGATCTGAAATCATGGCACTCGGGCCCTAGTGACAAGCATTAAGCACAACAAGTTGCAACAAAGTCATAAAGCACTAATAAAAGATACTAGGCACTATGCCCTAACAATCTGATGCCATTACATGAACGATCTCATCCAATCCCTACCATCCCCATAGCCTATAGCGGGGGATTACTCACTCATAGATGGAGGAAACATGGATGGTCGATGAAGATGATGGTGTAGATCGATGGAGATGGCTCCGGGGGCACATCCCCGTCCCGGCAGGGTGCCGGAACAGAGACTTTCTGTCCCCCGAATCTCCCCTTCGGTGGCGGCGGCGCAGCGGAACTTTTTGTGGAAAAACGTCGAACCCTCCAAAGTTTTTAGGTCAGAAGGCTTCTTATAGGGGAAGAGGGAGACCGAGGGGGTGCTTGGGGCCACCACACCATGCCCTGGCGTGGCCAGGCCCTGCCCGTGCCTAGGGGTGGTGTGGCCAGCCCATGGCTCTCCTCCGTCTCGTATTCTGGCTCCTGGAGTCTTCTGGAAAAATAGGCACTTTGGATTTTGTTCCGTCCAATTCCGAGAATATTCATTTTCTGACTTTCCTTGAACCAAAAACAGCAGAAAACAGGCAGCTGGCACTGTGGCTCTTGTTAATAGGTTAGTCGAAGAAATCATATGAAAAGTACTCCAAAGTGTGGACAAAACACAAGAAAGTGGATAAAACCAAGCATGGAGCATCAAAAATTATAGAAACATTTGCAATGTATCAACATCCCCAAGCTTAACTCCTGCTTGTCCTCGAGTAGGTAAGTGATAAAAAGAAAGAATAATTTTTGAGGTGACATGCACCATCATAAACTTGATCAAAGCATTTGTAAAACATTCAAAACTGGGATCATAGTACTTCAATCATAAGATGAAAGACAAAGTTCTAGCAATAAGACAAATAAACTATGATGCAACATGAAAAGGCACAAACAAAAGATTCATGAATAACAATGCTTTGCAAGACGTTTGTTTGTTTCACATAAAGAAAATATAGCAAAGTGGCATTCAGCTTGTCCCTCATAGAGTAGCAAACATAAATGCATAGGACACCTTCAAAGTTTACAAGAGTGACTAGATACAAATAGTTTAAAACAAGCAATATCAAGGTATGCATCAATCAACAAGTCTTGGGACAATGCACATAGAACTAAGAATGGCCACTATGCTCTCAAGAAAGTGCTCATAGAATGTGTGGAGACTCAACAAGGAAATGAAAAGGTTTTGAATAGTTTGAAAGGCTTCCAAATGCTGAAAGTATGGTACTCATTAGCTTTGAGCTCTCATTGCCCCTGTCATAAGCATCTTTAATGTTGTTAAGGTGAAAGTGAGGTCCAATCTGAGTTATATGCTTGATAGACTATAAACTGAAAATCCCAAGTCCCTTGAGTACGAGGGCCGCTCCTCATGCTACTCAACTTTAGTTACTAGTAAGTTCTTGTCATCGTAAGTATGTGCGTATCATAGAGAACCGCCAACGGGGTACCCCTTGCCCGATGATACGGAAGAATCCCCATATCAAAATGACAAGGCAAGCAGACAATGAGTATCTCAGCAATCTTCTTATTTACCATGGGAAAATGGTGCTTTTTTCTCTCTTTCCTCTTTCCATAAGTCTCTTTTTTTTCTTTTTCTCAATAGCTATCTCTTTTTTTATAAGAAGAATGCTTCAATAGATATCATTATGGTTATGTTGCAGGTTTCCACCATGTCAGCATGGATTAGACCAGCGGCCCAGGAGTTTCTCTAACACACATACATAACTCCACGGACTTACAAGCTCCCCTTTTATTTCACACCGACGACATCCGCAAACAAAAGAGCAAGGTATCATTTGGGTATATATTTACAAGTGTTGAAAGCATTCCTCGTGACAGCACGGTTCTGCTAATCCCCAGCCTATAATTAGCAAGCATATAAGTTTCATGGAGAGTTCACAATAGTTTAGGTTTATTAAGTGCAGGAAATAAAGTGTGCCATCAAGTTCGTGAGAGCTTTACTAACTAACTTTCTCATAACAAGCAAACATTTTAGTTGGAAGAAAACAAGGCATATTAAATATGCACGGAAGTAGCAAATGATGCTAATTGGTAGGTATGGTGGACACTTTGGTAATATTTGGGTTAAGGATTTGGAAACTTGAGTAAAACATACTCAGTGTAAGTGAAGGCTAGAAATAGTAAGGGATGGACAAATGAGAGAGCAATAATGGCCATAATCATGTAGAGCGACAAAACATCATTGATCAAAGCATAAAGTGATACTACAAGTTGAAAACTAAAGGATCATAGAGGCTCCGGGGGACTTCCCCGTCCCGGCAGGGTGCCGGAACAGAGACTTTCTGTCCCCCGAATCTCCCCTTTGGTGGCGGCGGCGCAGTAGAACTTTTTGTGGAAAAACGTCGAACCCCCCGAAGTTTTTAGGCCAGAAGGCTTCTTATAGGCGAAGAGGGAGACCGAGGGGGTGCCTAGGGCCACTACACCATGCCCTGGCGCGGCCAGGCCTAGCCCGTGCCTAGGGGTGGTGTGGCCAGCCCCTGGCTCTCCTCCGTCTCGTATTCTGGCTCCTGGAGTCTTCTGGAAAAATAGGCACTTTGGCTTTTGTCCCGTCCAATTCCGAGAATATTCATTTTCTGACTTTCCTGGAACCAAAAACAGCAGAAAACAGGCAGCTGGCACTGTGGATCTTGTTAATAGGTTAGTCTAAAAAATCTTATGAAAAGTACTCCAAAGTCTGGACAAAACACAAGAAAGTGGATAAAACCAAGCATGGAGCATCAAAAATTATAGATACATTTGCAATGTATCAATGACCGTGATGATCGGGGGAGATGTGGGGAAAAGGGGTCGTGTTATCACTAGGAACCCTTCATGGGATAGGTGTTTCTGATGGAGTTATTATTAACTCATTTAATTATAAACTTAGTCTAAATTCCTTTTGCAATTATAAATGTAGAAAATGGTTCTCTCTGATGCTACTTTTCCTGTTGACGATTGGTTAGAAGGAGAGAAGCTCGGGCTAGACGGATCAAACTTCTCTATATGGGTTGCGTGTCTCCACGTTCTCCTTAGCGAGAATGACGTGGTCGACTACATACTCGACGAGATGGATTTGGATCAGCCCATTGACCTAGAAACCCCAGAGCAGCGGGAAGACCGCTATTATCATCATGAGATGTCCACCTTCATATCAGTTACAATGTGCTACGGGATTGTGGATGAGCTATGGTCAGTCGTGGGAAATCTTGACCCTCGGGCGACTATGGTACAACTTAGGACACATTTCGTGGAACAAGCACGCATATGGGAGCATGAGCTGATGGGAGACTTCCTCTCCATAAAGATGGAGGAGAACTCATCACTAGATGACCACTTGGAACGCATGCATGATGCGTACATGAGGCCTGCATACTTCCTGGATAGCTGGATGACGGGATCTTTTGCAAACGACGTTGTGTTGCGGTCGCTGCCACCAAGCTACCGAGCAAAAGTCAGGACTTGCATTATGAGAGGCGACGCGGAATCAATGGAATTCCATAGGTTCATATCACATCTCAGGAATGTGATGGTTGAACCCGTTGTTGCTGAGGTCATCAATGACAAAGGTATATATTTGATATACAATTTTATAAATGTTATAATCTTGCAAACACATTTGCAGTGTTAAGTATATTTGTACTTGTTCTGTTTTACTAAAAACAGGTCCTTCTGCATAAGAGGTGCTTGCTGGAGAGGAGGTGACGTTGCGTGTTGATGGCGAGCATGATGATGATGGCCAACGACACTCTCCCTCAAACATTTATCATTTAGTTTATGTTTTGGATAGTTATTGTGATCAAAAGATTGTGAACTTCTTTAGTGTGTCTCACACTTGGTGAGACGGTTATTCATATCAGTCTGTAACAAACAGTTGTTCCACTTTTATGAATGATTTCTATTCGTGTTCATATCTTGTTCGATTACATGTAAATTATCCTGGTTGTTTGAAACTAATTGATAATGCATGAACATTTATAAAATATTGAAATGCCTTAAAATACCCAACTTAATGATATGTTCATTAATGAATGAAACCATTGTTTAAATTCAACGTTATATGATAATATGTGAGAGTCATTTGATTACTTGTCACATATGAATCATGCCTAAGTTCGGCAAAATAACTTGAACACCGTGTATTACTTGAATACAAAGTGTTTTAATGAATTGTTAAAAGGAAATACATATTCGATGTATTATAGTTTAACAAAATGGTGATTATCATTATATGATTGTTTAAATGTGTAAAGAAGTTTACCAAAGGAAACATGAATATGAAACTATTTGATATGATCAAAGTGTTTCATCAACAAAGGGTATAAATATAAAAGAGAATCTAATTACTACGATTTGATCAATAGTAATGAAATTAAACTTTATAAGATTGGCATAAAGATAATTGTGGAATGCAAAGTGTTTTGAAATGTCAAAATGAAAGCATCACAATGTGATATTAGATATCAAAATGGGTGAATAGATGGCGCCAAATAAATCGTTGTAGTGTAGATGTAGAGACCATTAGTTAGAAATAGTTAGCACTCAATTGGAATATATAGTGAACCATTTGAATTCGTGAAAGCGGCTCCATATCTAGTATGGATCGTCGTAAAAGTTTTGGGGTTATTCGATATAACCAAAACAATAGCGAATAAGTCCTTGTAGAATATTCATTGGAAACTTTGAATACGAAATCCATAGCTGAAACAAAAAGGAAAGCAAAACTTGTATTGCATGGATTTTGGTACATTTTCGAGAAAGTTCGCATTCAGTGATATTTCTCAATTATGGAGCAAATGGAAGATAGTGTGAAACATGATGAGGATTCAAATCCCTGCATCAGAGTGTTGAGAAGCGCAACGCACAACATTCCTGAATGATTCTCTTCACAAAGGAAAGAATCAATGATAATGATCATTGTGTTTTCCCCACTAGTGTTTTCACTACATGAAGTAGGATTCAAAATGTAACCCATATCTTGTATGGAGACATTTGTGAATCATTTGTCATGATTACCAGAATATGACACACCTACGAACTACTAAGGAAATAATGGTAAGCTAAATTTATGAGAAATCCTAAAAGCAAAATTCACTTGAGATTAGAAAGCAGTTCGTTGATGAATCTCACAAGTAAAAGGGGTTACATGGAATTTTCCCAAATGACTGCAAAGCCATAGTGGAAAAGGGGGTGAATGACAAAAGCACAAGTTGTCAAGTATTGGACGAATTCAAATGAATTTGATTCAAGTATGCTAAATGTCTAGTGGATTTAAAACTGGTAAAGTACTCGTATCTCATAGTAAAACTCCAACTTTGATATTTGATCAAAGGCTTTTGAAGTTGTTCAAAATAGTGAGTGGATATGCAATTTGCGTAAAATTGAGTGGGAGCTATAAAAGTCTTTCTAAAACAATATGTGAATGACATATTTTTGAGTGGGAGCAATATAAGTCTCAAATTCAAATATGTAGGAACATAGTTTGAGTAAGAGTAGTGACTCATACCCAAATATGTTGGGAACATATTTTGAGTGGGAGCTTATAGAGTGATTCTTAAGTGTGTTAAGAATAAAAAGCACAAGTACCAATAAATAATGATTTATAAGGAGTAGAAGTTGATAATAGGTGTATTATGATATTATGCAATATTCCTTAAGGGATTCTAAAAAGGGTTTCGGAATAGAAGTTAATTAAGGAACTGGTCCTTAATAACTCAAGTTAGGAATAGTATTAAGTTTAACATCAATGGTTGAAAGAAAGAAAAGGATGATCATCATCCACTATGTTGAGACAGGTTCTATCTTAGAAAACCATGATGATAACTTAACACAATATATGATCCAATAAGGAACGTTTAAAAGTGATTAAGTTTGAATCACGGAACGTTGAGCTAGGTTTGTCCATAGTGTCTAAGAGAGAACTGTAGACATGTTTTCCAAATCCATAAAGGATGGCATATATTAAAGCATAAATAGTTATGTTATAAGGGAATATGTTGGAAACTCCTGTCATACCGATTAAAGTCAAGTAGGAAGCAAGGTGAACAAAACATCGAAAGTTGCACAGGGTGTACTCGTGTTTCGATGAATACATTTATAATAATATATAAGGGTACCATCTAAAGTGTTGTATAATGTTATGGCGGGGCTAGTTCGCTTTTAACATAGAATGATGTGTCCCAGGGCACAGTGCCCATGAGAAAGCCCTCGAGGTTGATCTAAAGTCACTCTAGGCTCCTGGAATCAGGCCTCGTTCTGCTGCCATAGCGACAATGCATACACATAGATGTTATCATGTGATGATAAAGTATTAATGTCAATCAAGGTGACATTAGTAAGTTGCAAAGGATTTGGGACTATAAAGTACAGACCCAAGACTCAACCTCTTCCCTGAGCAAGCATGTTCAGGGTACCGGATATATGGTGCCAATGATTAAGAACAAATGTAGCTAGTGTATTTGTACTCTAGTGCAAGTGGGAGACTGTTGGAAATATGCCCTATAGACAAATAGTAATAAGGACTATTATCATATTTCATAAACTTTATGATTAAGTTTTATATCATGCTATAAATGTATTGAGTAGAAACATCAATACACGTGTGATATATAAATAACTAGGGGTTCCCAGTGAAACTCTAGTCACTGGTTCATTGGTCAACAGATGATCAAGTTTCCTGATCATGTGGCATTTATGCCAGTTGGAAATGGAGTCAACTCATTCTGAGAATGA
The DNA here is from genome assembly GCA_916181665.1 of Avena sativa. Lineage (NCBI taxonomy): Eukaryota > Viridiplantae > Streptophyta > Magnoliopsida > Poales > Poaceae > Avena > Avena sativa. Next base: position 133,730,122 of record OV702292.1, on the reverse strand, counting down.
GATGATGAACCAATACCCAACCTAAACATCGTGACCCGATCATGTCACGAAGTTCAAGTTATGATGATTAGAAATGGATCCTCGTAGACTATTCCTTAGACCGTGAGGCTATATCAATCACTGTCTCCCGAGAGTGCTTAGATAGCATCAAGCGCCACTTGGTAATACAGTGGTTATAAATGTGTGTTCAGGTACTCGGAGGAAACCGTAGAGGCAATATATGTCAAGAGCGGTATTTGTCCGTCCACGTGACGAAAAGATACTCAAGGGCCCACTCGGAGAAGTTATATCCAATAGCTGCACAGCGTGTGATTTGATCACAGGGATATCACTTGTCGGAACGAGTCAAGTAGCATTGTTCAGTAACGAGATTGAACACGACATGATGATGTCATTGATCAGATCTCGGGCAATGCAAGTATCAAGAGACAAAGGGAATAAGACATGACCGTCCCGGTTCAAATGACGAAAGATCTTCGTGGAACGCACAGGGGTCACATGGCCATCCAGGTCCCTGATACGTTGCTAACGTATCCATAATTTTTGATGTTCTATGTTTGGTTTTACCTACTTTCTTATGTTTTGTCCACACTTTGGAGTACTTTCTACACACTTCCTTGGACTAACCTATTAACAAGATGCCACAGTGCCAGTTGCCTGTTTTCTGTTGTTTTTGGTTCCAGAAAGTCAGAAAATGAATATTCTCGGAATTGGACCGGACAAAAGGCAAAGTCGTTATTTTCCCGGAAGACTCACGGAGCCAGAAGGAGAGACGGAGAGGGGCCACAGGGTGGCCAAACCACCCCTAGGCGCGAGCTAGCCCTGGCCGCGCCACCAGGTGGTGTGGGCCCCCTGGCCGCCCACCGACCTTGCCTCTTTGCCTATAAGTGGCCTCCTGATGCAAAAACCCTAAATCATCCAGCCTCTAGCCACAAAAGTTCCACAATGCCGCCACCACCGAAGGGGAGATTCGGGGGACAGAAAGTCTCTGTTCCGGCACCCCGCCGAGACGGGGAAGTGCCCCCGGAGCCATCTCCATCGATCCCCACCACCATCTCCATCACCGTTGTTGATTCCCATGATGATGAGGGAGTAGTTCTTCCTTGAGGCTAAGGTTTCTACCGGTAGCTATGTGTTCATCTCTCTCTATGAATGATCATATTGTGCTCATGAGCTTTGTAATCAAATATATCTACCTTGCTACTCAAGTGCTTTAATAGATCTCTGCTCTCCCCATGTGTGTGAAAGTGACAGCGTGCACACCATGGTGGCACTTAGGCTAGAGATTACAAATACTTGTTGTGAGTTATATTTGGAGTTGGATGTTTCTATGAAATTGTGGTGTTTGTTGGAACCGTCTAGTGCTCAAGGTGATAGTGTGGGGTTATCTAGATGCGGAAAGCGAACTTTGAGGTGTGCTGTTATAGCCCTACAATCGATTAGAGTGTTCAACCGGAGAGTAGTTAAGAGTAGTATAATAAAGAGAAGATATTTATAAGAGAGTGTTCACTAGTGAAAGTATGATCCCTAGGCCTTGTTTCTAAGCACTGAAACACCGTTTGCTATTAGATCTATTACATGTTTCCTTGCTTCCATCTTTATTTCAGTTTGCCTTTAGTCTCTTCCACGCCATCAAGCTATTTTCTATTACCGTTACCACTTATAGTTATCTATACCACTTGTATTTCACTATCTCTTCGTTGAACTAGTGCACCTATACACCTGACAAGTGTATTGGGTGTGTTAGGGACACAAGAGACTTCTTGTATCTTGATTGCAGGGTTGCTTGAGAGGGGATACCTTTGACCACTTCCTCCCTAAGTTCGATAAACCTTGGGTGATCCACTTAAGGGAAAACTTGATGCTGTTCTACAAACCTCTACACTTGGAGGCCCAACAACTGTCTACAAGAATAGAAGTGCGTAGACATCAAGCTATTTTCTGGCGCCGTTGCCGGGGACTAAAGAAGAAGAAGCTCCCACGTCAACCTCGCACCAGTAAGCTATTTTCTGGCGCTGCTGCCGGGGAGGTAAGGTAAAAGGTACTCACATCCTCCGGTGTGAGTGCTCGAAGTTATTTCCTTTAGATTCTGCAATTTTGTCTTTTTGTTTCTTGTTTTCACTAGTTAGGCTTAATGGAAAACAACAACAAAATTATAGAGCTTTATAGTATTTATCTTGAGTTAGGACATGAAGTGTTTGAAGAGAAAATTAAAAAACCTATGAAACTTTATTTGCATGCTAATAGCAATGTTGTTAGTATGAATTCTTTGGACACCATTATTGCTAATGCTATGGAAAAGTCTAAGCTTGGGGAAGCTAGTTTTTATGAAAATAATCTTTTTAGTCCCCCAAGCACGAAGGAGAAAATTTACTTTGATGATACTATGCCTCCAATATATGATGATTACAATGATGAATATGATATTTTCAGTCCACCTACTATTGAGGAGAAAATCAATTATGATTACAATATGTCTCCTATATTTGATGATTATGGTGATGAGAATAATAATGATAGCTATTTTGTTGAATTTGCTCCCACTACAATTAATAAGAATGACTATGTTTATGTGGAGAGTATTAATTCTTTTATGCATGTGGCTCATGATAAGAATGTTTCATGTGATAGTTATATTGTTAATTTCATTCATGATGCTACTGAAAGTTATTTGGAGAGAGGGAAACATGGTTTTATGTATCTCAACAATATTAAGTTTCCCCTCTTTATGTTGAAAGTCTTGAAGTTGCACTTGTTTTGATTTTCTATGCTTGTTGCTTTGTGCTTTCATGACTTGTTTCTTTACAAGATTCCTATGCATAGGAAGTGGGTTAGACTTAAATGTGTTTTGAATTTGCTTATTGATGCTCTCTTTTACTTCAATTCATATGTCTTATGTGAGCATCTTCTCAAACTATCATGCCTAACTTAAAGGCGTTAAATAAAAGTACTTATTGGGAGATAACCCAAAAGTTTTAGTTGAGTCTTGGAAGTTATTACTTCTGTAATAACCGCTCCTTATCCTTTTTATTTGCTTTTTGTGCCAAGAGTAACCTCTAATGAGAGAGAAGTAATGATTGGGAAAGTTGTTGTCCCGAAACAGATTTCTGTGTTTCACCGTAAAAATTCGTGTAAAATCTCTGCACGTCCTTTTGAGGCATTAATTTTTGTGCTTCTGCCCCAGCTTGTTATCTAACTTTCGTTAGTTCAACACTTTTTTATTTCATCAACAGAAGGTCTTCGAAAAAATTCGTCTTTACCTTCTGGTCTGTTTTGACAGATTTCTTGCATTTTCTGCATTTGCTTCTTGTTGGTTCCTTTTTGAGTTCTTTTAGGGAATTGAGCTTTTTGAGGGAAGTCCTACAGTAGATAGTGTTTTAATGGAAGTTTTATTGGTGTTAGAACTGAACCTAAAGACTTATTATCTTGAGTGCACTAATGTTGCTAATAAAGATTGTGTGATGTTTTGTATGAAGGAAAAACTTCAGGTGTATGGAAGGAATGAGTAATGAGATTAAGGAAGGACTAACGCTCAATCTTGGGGATGCCACGTGTGTCACCCCAAGAAATATCCAAGAAGTACAAGCGTCAAAGCTTGGGGATTCCCAAGGCATCTCCTTCTTCATCAATAAAAATCCCAGGTTTCTTCCAAACGCTTCATTTTTATTGTTTCATGCACAGTTGTGTTGTTCTTGGAGCGTCTTCTTTTTTTCGTTTTTGTTTTGGTTTTCATTTTCTTTTGTTTGCTTAGTTTTCTGAATAAATTGGTTGGACCCCCTCTTTCATACATTGGTTTTCAAATAGTTTGGTTTGGTTTGGAAAAGAGTGGGAAAGTTCATGCTTATGTGGTAAAAAGAGCTTGTTTTTGACTGTGGCCTATGCTTTGTCATGCCATGATTGATATTGTTTTGGCTTTATGCTTAGTATTCTTTGTTGTAGCATGACTTGTTATAAACAATCGAGATTGCTTAATGTGACTTGGATGAATCATGCGTTGTTTTAGCATATTAAAGCATAGTATAGTGGTATTTTCCTTTGATGCTTTATTTGGGTTGACTTGGCACATGCTCACACCATGTTATGACTATCTCAAGTCACCATAGCCTTTATGATCCTTTAGTTTTCAACTTGTAGTATCACTTTATGCTTTGATCAATGATGTTTTATCGCTCTGCATGATTATGGCCATTATTGCTCTCCTAGTTTGTCGCTCCCCGTCTTTTGCTAGCCTCCACAACCAAGTATGAGTTCCACTCATGCATCCAACTCCTTAAACCAAGTTATTCCAAAGAGTCCACCATACCTACCTACTAGCTTAAGCTATTCTAAGTATATTCATGTTTTTGTTTACCTTCCAAATTAAACTTGTTATGAGAAAACTAGTGATTAAAGCTCTCACGAACTTGATGGCACACTTTACTTTTCTCGCCCTTAATAAACTTGAACCATTGTGTCGTCTATGTTGTATATGCTTGCACTTATTTGTTGGGGATTAGCAGAATCATGCTATCAAGGGGAACACTTTCAACATTGCACGGGTACTTTGTACCTAGTTGATATCATGATCTTTTTGTCTATGGATGTCGTCGGTGTGAAATGAAAGGGGAGCTTGTAAGTCCATAGAGTTATGTATATGTGTTAGAGAAATGCCTAGGCCGCTGGTCTAATCCATGCTGACATGGTGGAAACCTGCAGCGTAACCATAATGAGCTATCTATGATGCATTCTTCTTATATAAAAAAGAGTCCTATATTGAGAAAAAGAGAAAAAAAAAGAGATTATGAAAAGAGGACAGAGAGAAAAAAGCACCATATTCCCATGGTAAATAAGAAGATTGCTGAGATGCTCGTTGTCTACTTGCCTTGTCATTTTGATATGGGGATTCTTCCGTATCATCGAGCAAGGGGTACCCCGTTGGCGGTTCTCTATGATACACATGTACTTACGATGACAAGAACTTACCGGTGACTAAACTTGAGTAGCATGAGGAGCGGCCCTCGTATACAAGGGACATGAGATTTCTAACTTATACTTCGTCAAGCATGTACACCATAGTTTGTTCACTTTAACCTTAATCACTTCAAGATGCTTATGATAGGGGCAATGAGAGCTGAAAGCTATAAGTACCATACTTTTTGGAAGCTCTTTATGAGACTTTAATCCCTGCTTCCTTCTATGAAGGCCTTTCTTCCACCATTATATTGAGTCTCCACCTTCTACCTTTATGCACCTATTTGGAGAGCATAGTGGCCATTCTTAGTTCTATGTGCATTGTCCCAAGACTAGTTGATTGATGCATACCTTGATATTGCTTGTTTTAAACTATTTGTATCTAGTCACTCTTATGAACTTTGAAGGTGTCCTATGCATTTATATTTGCTACTCTATGTGGGACAAGGTGAATACTATTATGCTATGTTTTCTTTATGTGAAACAAACAAACGTCTTGCAAAGCATTGTTATTCATGAATCTTTTGTTTGTGTCTTTTCATGTTGCATCATAGTTTCTTTGTCTTATTGCTAGAACTTTGTCTTTCATGTTATGATTGAAGTACTATGATCCCAGCTTTGAATGTTTTACAAATACTTTGATCAAGTCTTTGATGGTTTATGTCACCTCAAAAATTATTCTTTCTTTTTATCACTTACCTACTCGAGGACGAGAAGGAGATAAGCTTGGGGATGTTGATACATTGTAAATGTATCTATAAGTTTTGATGTTCCATGCTTGGTTTTATCCACTTTCTTGTGTTTTTCCCACACTTTGGAGTACTTTTCATATGATTTCTTGGACTAACCTATTAACAAGAGTCACAGTGCCAGATGCCTGTTTTCTGCTGTTTTTGGTTCCAGGAAAATCAGAAAATGAATATTCTCGGAATTGGACGGGACAAAAGCCAAAGTGCCTATTTTTCCGGAAGTCATCAGATGCCAGAATACGAGACAGAGAAGGGCTGGGGCCGGCCACACCACCTGGCAACACGGCCAGGCTTGGCCCGATCCAGGGGTGGTCTGGATGACCCCATCACCCCCTAGGCCTCTCCTTCCGCCTATAAGATGCCCTCGGGACGAAAACCCTAAGTACCCGATCAAAAATCCATGAAAGAGTCTGTAGCCGCCGTCATCTCCATCCATAGATCAGGAGGGATCTGAAGCTCTTCCCGGCACCCTGCCGGAGAGGGGAATTCACCTTGGAGGCCTTCTTCATCACCATGCAAGACTCCGGTGTGATGCGTGAGTAGTTCATCCTTGGACCATGGATCCATGTAGTAGCTAGATGGCTGGTTCTCCTCCTTTGTGATTTCATGTTTAGATCTTGTGAGCTCCGTTCATGATCAAGATCATCTATTTGTAATTTTGCATGTTGTGTTTGCTGGGATTTGATGGATATTGAGATGCTATTTCAGATTGATTATTGATTCTATCATGTCTTTGTTATTTGTGATCTTGCATGCTTTCCGTTGTTAGTAGCTATCTTGGCCAAGTAGATGCTAGCAACTCCAAGAGTTAGTATTTATGCTCGATAGTGGGTTCATGCCTCTGGTAATCTGGGGAAGTGACAGAAATCTCTAAGGTACTAGATGTGTTGTTGCTACTAGGGAGAAAACAACAATCCTTTGTTCATAGAACAATCATATTTTTTACTTAACACGCAATTCGTAAAGCAATAATCTGTTGCTTGCAACTTAATATTGGAGGTGGTTCGGATGATAACCTGAAGGTGGATTATTAGTCATAGATGCAGTTGGATGATGGTCTATGTATAATGTTGTAATGCCCAATCAAGTTCCAAAGGAGTCAAGATGATTAGTATATGCATGTGTTGCTTTCTCGATGTTTGTCAATTGCCCCGCTGTAATTTGTTCACCCAGCATGTTATCTATCTTAAGGAGTGCCACCTCTAGTGAACTATGAATCCCGATCCTTTCTTTTACATACAATCTACAAACTATTTACTGCTTTGTGTTTACTTTCTGCAAACTATTTCTTCCTTCCATTCGATACGTTTAATCCTTTGTTTTCAGCAAAACCGGTGAGATTGACAACCTCATTGCAAGTTGGGGCAAAGTTCTGTGGTTTTGTTGTGCAGGTCTCTACGTTGCTACTAGCACCGGTAGTGCGCCCTGCCAAGGCTCAGCTAGCAACACCTTTGGGGTGTTTCCTTGCTCCTACTGGATTGATAACCTTGGTTTCGTACTGAGGGAAAACTTGCTGCTGTGCTCATCATACCTTCCTCTTGGGGTTCCCCAACGAGCTCGATATATTTTGGGCCATCACACCTCCTTAGTCCGGATTCACCCAGATTTTGATGCTGGTCCTTCCAAAAATCCCAGCCCCCTCTCTCCCACGCCCTCACCTCCACGACCACCACGCGCACCGGCCACCGGCAATTCCATGGCGGCCGGAACCGCTTGAGCGGCAGTTTCGTGCACCGCCACGGAGCCACTTCACCGATGCTCACCCATCGGATCTGATTCACTGGGTCTCTCTACCACTGCACCGGAGTTGCGGTATCATTCACCACGCTGATGGCGTCATCGACCGCCCAAGCTCTGCTTCCCGGCCGCCGAAAGCTACCCAACCGTACCGGATCCGCTTCACCGGTGTACACCGGACGTGATCTAGTTCAGGGAGTTCAACGTCCACCGCTCTAGACCAACTGCTCGGCCATCGCCGTTCACTGCACTAGATCTGCCTCAGTGACGCTCTCGTCCACCGTGCTCAAGCCAGCATCGACCGCCCAAGATCCGCTTCCCCAACACCAACAGCCACCACAACCGCAGCACCCTCGGTGACCTAGACGTCTCCCGCATGGTACCGACGATGCTTAGACGCCTCTCCGACCAAGGTTAAACAAATCTGCAACCCGTTTTTGTTTTGTCAGCAGTATAGCAGGTACAAGCCTGTCACACTGAACTGCATTTTGGTCATCATGCTCGTACATACAAGTCAGTGGGCATGCCTGTTCTTCGTTCTAGTATATACAAGGTCATTAGACATGTTGGTTTGTATTCGCTGCTCTACAAATTTGAACTCATGGACATGTCTGTTATTTTATCATACACATGTTCCTAGCTACTCCATACAACAGTAATTGCCTGCTACCGTGTATTCTTGCAAAATCTGAAGCCAGCGGAAAATATTAGTGTGGATTCCCTGCTCTACAGTTGCTGAATCTATCTGGTTTGTCCTGAGATCAGTTCCTGCTATTATTTCCTCCTTGGCATCATTCTGCTATCCTGTAGTAGTTGTTTAAACTCTTCGTACTAATTCGATTATAATTTTGTTGTTGTCATCTTCTTCTTCAAAAGCTGCATCACTAACTATTTCCTTTTTCTTGCATTCAGCTCAAAATGGAACAACGAACATGATGGTTTGCATAGCCTATTCTACAGGTTCACAAGGGATGCCATTAATTCCTTATCTGGTGCTGGTTCGTCCGGACAACGGCATAACCGTCCTCTACTATGTAGTTCACTTGTGGTTTGCATTCCTGCTCTAGAAGTTCTCTTATGATGCCATTATAATTTCTATCTGGTTGATTCTTAGCTATGACAGTAACTACATGCCATTGTGTAGCTCATCGCAAATTCTGAGTCACCCAATGACTATGCATTTCAGGAGATACCACTGCTTCCATATATATTTGTTGAAATGACCTCGCTTGTTTATATTTGCTGAAATTCTAAGAAACACTTTGTTTGCTTGCTCATTTCATTCTAGGCACACTTGACTAATGCTTGTTTGTTCTGCTCTACAGGTTCACGAGCGACGCCATTATATCTTGCATCTGGTTCTGGGTCTAGTTCGTCCTAAGTCACGACATAACTATCCTCTACAATATATAGTTCATTCGTGGTTTGCATTCCTGCTCTACAAGTTCTCGTATGATGGGGTTATAATTTTTATCTGGTTCATTCTTTGCTATGATAGTAACTGCATGCCATTTTGTGTCTCAGCGCAAATTTTGAGTCACCCAATGTCTCTTGCATTTTAGGGTATAGAACTGCTTCCATATATATTTTTTGAAATGACCTGGCTAGTTTATTTTTGTTGAAATTCTAAGCCACACACACACACATTTTTTGATTGCTCGTTTCATGGTAGGCACACTTGTTTAATGCATGCTTGCTTGTCCTGTTTATTTGACGTGTTGGTCAATGATTTGAACCATTGACCAGTTGTAAACTCCAGATCATAGCTCCTGTCATATCAGTCAAATGAGTAGTTTGTCTTGTTTGATGTATTAACTTGTTATTACTTAGTTTTAGGGTGCAATTATTGCTATTGCCACCAAAGAGGAGGCTGCAAGATCATGTCTCCTCCAATGTAGCTGTCATACTCAAATGAAGATGCAGGTGATTAATTGAGAAAGCAAATTGAGGACTCTGCTATCAACTTGATTGTCAACTGAAATGCCAATTTTTCTTTCCCTTGATTTGATCATATGTAATAATTTTAAGAAGTTTGCAGCTAATGTAATATCTAGATAACTCGCGTAGGCCATGTATCCATTTAGTTGACACCGTCTACACATTGCGGTAGTCGTTACGGTTACTACGCCAGGCAGGACGATTAGGGAACAATACCGTGCTTTGTTATTGGCCCGCCGTGTATTCGGCCGACGATGAACAGTAAAAAATGCTAGATTATATAGACGTTTTATGATATTGGCATGGGCTTTAGAAAAGGCCAAAACTGTAAAAGGCCGTAAACGTAATGGGCCGACCTACAAGTTGTAACTGGACGTAACAGTAACAGGCTGTAATGGTAACATGCCGTAAGAGTAACAGGTCATAACAGTAACAGGCCATAACAGTAACAGGCCTTAACAGTAGCAGGCCATAATAGAAATATCCCATCGCAGTAACAGACAAGAAACCGTGAAATCCTAGAACAGTAACATGTCAAAACAGTAGCCGGCCTCAATAGTAAAGGGCCGCAACAGTGAAAGGCCAGAATAGTGACAAGCCAGAACAGTAATGGCCCGAGAAATTTCTAGGCGAGGGCAGTAACAGGCCGATATATTTACCAGACTAGAACAGTAAAGGGCCGCTTGTGGGCCTGAACAGGTAAAGCCCGGAACAGTGAAAGGACAAGATAGTAACATGCCTGAACAGTAACGGGCCATCTCAAACAAGGGCCGTCAGTAGGCGGCCCACTATGGGCTGCGATAAACAGTGATGGGCCACCCGCAGGCCTTAAATGTATAGGAGCGACTTGGCGCAGGCTGCTAATGGGCCGCAGAGTGTGGGACCATCATGGGCCTTCTTTAGGCCGAAACAGAATTGGGCCTGAAAGTTCGCAGGTCGCTGCTGGCTACAACTTTGGGCCTATTAGTGCAGGACAAAACAGTAACAAGCCATCTTCTTATTGGGCTCACCTAATGGGCTGGCCCAGTTAGTATTTAGCAGGCCTTGGCTGGACCTGACTTCTGCCACGGTTTCTATGCCTGTTAACAGCGGTAATTGAACGCTAACGGCGGCTGCCACGTGGCAGTTTGCATGACGTCAGCAGTCAACGCGGCTGGCGAACAGATCTATGACGGAACAAGTTTTTGTGGTTGAAGGTTGCGATCCGCCACTGTCAGGAAAAAAACCGTGATAGATTCTTTTGTGACGGGGTTTTTACCACGAAGGGCATCCATCGTAGAATACATTTTAGCCACGAAAAACAGGCCTTTAACCATGAAAATCGTCCGTCGTAAAAGTCAACTTTTCTTGTAGTGTGTGTATGGTTTTATTAGCCCCTAATTCAAAATAGCTGTTACAGGAGGTGTTTCCAGGCCCAGCTAACCTATCACACAAAGTCTAGTGCATTTTTCTGAAGTGTGCCCACCCTCGAGTTTTCTCCTGCGTCCGCCACTGCTTCTGTCCAAGTTATACATGGTTTGGAGTTTACAACATGTACAAGGTTGGTTCAAACTGTGATATTTGTTGCAAATCTTGAAGTTGATGAAGAAAAAGCTATGATTCCATTATATGTTAGCGTTATGCATGTATCATAGCAGCATAAATAGTAGACTTTTTTTCCAAAAGTTACCCATCCATTTATCATAATTTAATTTGATTTGTCTATCTCATGTTTTAAGCAACCTGTAAAGACTAAGTCAGTTGTTGTATTTTTTCTGTGGTCTTTGTTATAGCTTCTAAGTTCTGAGTTACTAGTAAATATATTATCTATTTATAATTGAAATCCTGGTTAGGGAACACAAACTTTAGGATATATATCTGTACATGATATTATGCAGGAAAATTCTATTGTTTTCTCAAAGTTTTGGTGTGTTGGTGGCAAAAAAAAGAGATGTAATAACAAGATTCTTTGTTTGAATCTTGAAGTTTTTTTAACACTGATGTTCGGAACATGAATTAGATCACTTTTTGCAGGTCCTTCTTGGTGTTACCGGTTCTTTCTGTACATGACTATTGGTGTAGCAATAGCTTTACATACAGTTCTAGGTTGAAGCAGACAATGCAGAGGGAAATGACCGCCTCATATTAACCAAAAAAGAACAGTGGATTTAAGGATTTTTTTTAGAGTTCAGATGAGATAGCAACAAATCTAGCAGTGTATCACTCAAGTTTCAGAAAATTTTACATGAGTGCAAGAATTCTCAATACAATACACAATATTGTATCAGAACTATTATTGACTTATGTATCCATCTACTATAAACATTTGAGAAAAATTAACAGAAATTCATAGAACAAAAACTATGTTGTATTTGCATGCTTTTGCTCTTATGTTTTTCTTGTTTTCGCATATTTTAGGTTATGAATATGGATTTCAATACTTCGATTCTCATGAAACTCATATCAATAAAGTTGGTATTTTCTGTCTTGTTTTTACAATTTATATGCTTTAGTATCTTAACATGTGAGCTTCAGTCTCAGATTTGTCTGTGTTTGTGGATTAAAACTTCGTTGCTCTGGCTTCACAGAAAGGGAGGTTGTTATAGCTGCCGACAGGGGTGGGCCAAAGCAGGTTGACTGGTTTAACCGGTTTGGGTAGGTTCATTTTTTATAACTACAATGAGAGATCCGATTGGTTTTGTGAAGGAAATTGAACTGGTTCCCGAACAGCCGGTTTACACAGTTTGCACTGTTTTGGTTTCTGCCCACCCCTAGCTACCAATATGTATCATAGTGTATATTGTTTTTGATGATTAATTGATTCTTCTAAGGTACAATAATAGATGGAAACTTCTACAAGTGGAGACACGTTGTCTTGGTCGGTATTCCCTATTTTAGCATGTTTGATGAACACAATCTTACTGTGTTCATTTTGATTTTACGAATCATATGTTCACAAATTGTTTTATTAAATGGTTAGGTTGTAGATGACATTTTTCTAAAGTAGGTACGTATAGTTATTTTCTCTCAAGCCTATGATTAATTTCAGCAAGCAAGATAGTGTTGTTTCTTGTGTTAAAATGTCGAGTACAAATGATGGGAGGTTGCATCGGATAATATTTCATTCTGAGTTGCAGAGTAAATTTTTGTTGTCCTTCTATTATTTGACACATGTTAACTTCTAATGAATAATAAGAGTCACATTCAAAAAATCAATTGTGTTAACTTCTAATATTTCATAGCTCTTTATGTGAGTACTCATTTGTATTTATTTGTCATGTAATTTTGGTCATGTCGGACCTCTGATTTACCCATTTGTCATGATATCCAAAATTTGTAAAGAAATATGACCAACCTAATTTTATCATATGTTAATGTATCTTAAAATTCTAAAAAAATATTTTTTCTAAAGATGGGCAGGCGCAGCATCGCACGCTTTTATGGTCTAGTTCTGTATGGAAGGAACTCCGTTATATTAAAAAGGCATAGAATAACTGGTTACCTTATATGTTATGGATAAGACCTTTCTTCATTTTATATGGAAGAAAGTCTGGTATAAGAAGTGAGTCTAGTTCACTTGGTTAACCACTCATGGACATGAACTTAGGTTTTTATTATTCGAAAACTAACTCCACTATAGGGGCCTCTCCCTACCGCATTTCCTTTTCAGACATAAAATTAAATCTGTTTTTTTCGAAATGGGGAGCGTAGCCCAGACCTCTACATCAAGCGATGCACATAGCTTTTATTTATTATTAGAGCAACAAAGTGTGGCAAAAGCCATTACAAAGATTATACAAATCGGAACCGCCAAACTAAAACATCGTGCAAAACGATAACCATATCGCCAGCTCCCCGACGAGATCTATCAAACATCTAGCCGCCTCGTGCACTCCAGGAGACCAGATCTGTCCAGCCTATCCATGAAACGGTGCCCACGCACACGCTCCGGATGTCGCCGCCTCCACTATCTTCCGCCAAACCATCATCAGCATGTATATCGATGTGCAGACTCTCTCCACACCAGCCACCGACACCACCGCGGTGTCAAGTAGCACCACCTCCCTGCGCTTTATATCTCGAAAGCACGTCGTGGTTGCCACCGGTACCCCGCAGCACGATGCCGCCAAGTACCACCGGTAACACCGCTTGAAGTCTCTCGAGGATCTATCGTGCGTAGCACCTGCCGAACAGGCATGACTCAACGTAGTACCTATCGGTCATGCATGACTTGACATCGCCGCCGAAGCTCCATGCAAGACAAAGCCGCTCCACCTATCCTGCCTCTTCCATCCGGCGCTGCTCCACAAGCGATACTTTCAAGAGAGAACACGACACTGCGGCGCCGCCATCGCCCGATCCATAGATCTTAGGGTTTCCCCCGGAGTAGCACGATTCAGGTCGACACTAGGTGCACGATGATGTCTTCATCAAGGTATCGATGTGTTCATACCGCCATCGCCCGCCAACGGCTCGGTTTTCATTGACACCTAGATCTCCCCGCCTCGCTGCCGGGAGTAGATGACGGATCCCGAGATCTGCCAAACCAGCCTTAGGCTGACCACCTTCGACGGAGAAGATGCCCACCGCCACCAAACCCAGGGCCTCTACCCTGAGCGTCCTCAAGATGCGAAGTAGGGCCTAGAGAAGACGCACGACGTCCGACCAAGAACGATGGAGGACAAAGTAGCAAGACGATCCAAGAAACCCTAGATTGCCGCCTCCATTCGCCCAGCCGCCTTCAGCCCCGCCGCCGGCGCTCCCTGGCCGCCGCCACGACGCCATCATCGCCGCCGGTCGAGCTACATGTATAAGCTTGTTTCCTATTTATTTAACATGGTACATGATCTAGCCCTACACTATAAACTTGTTTCCTATTTATTTATTTATTTTTGTAAAAAGAATTGACCAAAATCTTTATACAGAGGGAAATAAACCAAGGTAATTAGAATCAATTTATATTCTCGTATGTGTTTTGTTATGCTGCTGCCAACGTCTAAAAAAGATGGCATAACTGTCTTTTGAATATACACATTTCCATTGTATTGTCTTGCTCGAAGTTAGCTCGAGGTCGACTTTAGATCACTACGATATAAGTATGAACTAATTTCTGCAGCTCGTTCAAGTCAACTTAGTTTGAGCTCTCGAATTTGATTATGATTCGAGATGAGCCTTGTGTAACTCGCTTGAACTCGTCTCACACGGTGAGAAACTAGTTTAGGTTCACTTCAGTGAAGTGGCGGAGCTTGCAAAGAAAATCTGGGGCTTTGTAGAAAAAAATCTTTAGATTCCCCCGGTTTCCCCGCATCGCTCACGCGGGCGACCGAGCAGAACCCTAGCCGCCGGAGCTTCCTCGGCCCCTGTTCCCCTTCTCCTCCCTCGCCGCCGCCAGAGGGAGCGACCGGGCGAAGCCCGGCCGCCGCCGCCGGCGACAGGGACCTTTCTCCTCCCCGAGTGGTGGGCTGGCGCGGGCCGGCGTTGGTGCTCCGGGATGCTGCGGAGCGTGGGCTACAGCGGAGCCGCGACGAGTTGTCGGGGCGGCACGGAGGGCTGCGTGGCGGCGAGGCTTCGCGAGGTCGCGGCATTCCCTGGGCGGACGCAGTGGCGGCCCTCGGGCAGCTTCTACTCTGGCGGCGGTCGGCGCGGGCATGGCTGGTTCTCAGGCAGGCTCGTCCCCGAGGTTAGCGATGAGGCACAGCGGTGGAGGAACCTCCTGGAGCCGACGACGGGGTGGTGGCGTCCGGAGGTGAGCGGTGGTGCCGTGGGGATTCGGCCTAGATCTGGGCCATGTTAGGCTCGATCTGGGCTGGCCCAGCCCAGGCCCTGCGCGCGGTTCCAGGCTGGAACCCCACCTATCGACGCATGATATGGACACCGGAGATGGCCTAGCGGGCCTTGCACCGGTGATCCTCGGACAGCGGGCGGCGTGGCGGATCCCGCAATGCCCCCTCCTCGATGTCGAGGGATCTAGGCCAGATGGGCCTTGATCTTGCTTCGGCCCCCATGTCGGCACCAAGGGTCTCACCACGGCGATGCCTGTCGTTCCGAGGGGTTGAGCTCGTGCGGGTCAGGGTGTATCTCAGACCGATAGTGGTCCGGTAATCCCGGGTGCGCGTGGCGGTGGTGCTGCTGCTACTTGGCGGCAGGGATCGACGGTGGCAGTGGATCCCCTAATGGACGGCGAAGTAGGGGCTTGTGTGGGGTTGGCTTGGACGAAGGTTCCCATGCTGCAGTACGGTGGCGGAGCTTCACGAGCCCTGGTGGGCTCGGCCAGGCCAGGTAGGCCTGGTTTTCCTTGCGGCTGTATCCGATCGGCTACCGCCTTCTGATGGTGGAGGTAGTTCCCTCTCGTGCATTGTTGTTCCGGCAACCCCCACTGCCGCTTCCTCTTTGTTGTTTATCAGCCCTACTTCATGTGTCATGGTGAGACGGCGGTGGCGGATTCAAGACCGGTGTGGTGTGTGCTGGCGAGCGGCGAGCATGGTGGTGCACTGCGAAGTGTCCGGGGTGTGGCTTTTTTGAGGGGTCAGGAGAAATCCTTGTCTTCTTGACACCGATGTGGTGACGCCTGCGGGTGCCATCGTCCTTCTTGAAGGGCGTCGGGTGTACTTCTTTCCCACCTCCCGGAGCATGCCGGGGGCAACCCTAGGACCTGTCCGGGCAGTAGCGTCATCATCGTCACCTTCCTTCCTGGAGGTGCTGCTTGGTGCGCAACGCGTGGGAGTGCTAGGCGTGTGGTGGAACTTAGCTGGAGGACGCAACACTCGCGATTCCTCGTTGACATGGGTATACCCTACAGGTACTCGATTTTGGTATATATGGCCCAGATACGGCAGAAGCCCACGGCGTTGCCAAGGCCCAATGCAGAATTTGGGTGACCCATGGACTCTTCGATTGCTTGCGAGACAAGAAGAAGCTTAAGATAGAAAGTTCAAAGGGCGAACCCTAATCTGTAATCGACTCAACCTACTACCCGAGACCTATCCTATCTATATAAAGGCTAGGAGGGGGCGGCGAGGAGGACAATCACAACCCTAGTTTCCACAACTCTCGCCAGATTGTATCTGCGCGCCCCTACACTCTCCGGTTCCTTCGTTAATTCCAAGAGCAGACAAGCAGGAGTAGGAACCTCTACGAGGCCTGAACCTGGGTAAACCTTGCATCCATGTGTGCTTGTTTGCTAGCCGATTGATGCCTCCAGTGCTCCCACCTTCTCTAAAACCCAAGTCCATAACAATGGGCATTGACGAGTTGAACCCTCGTCAATTGGCACCGTCTGTGGGAATTGGGAGTGCTGATGTCGCGGCTTCTTCGGCCCCGTCAACCGCGATCTCCAACTCTGCAATAGCAGAGATTTGCCAGCTCTTCGGCATGTTCGACTTCACCGTCCACACGCCTGGCTTTCAAGTCCGTGGGCGATGGAATCGGTCTGGCGATTGGGAGCTTCCTCTTCCAGGTTGGTCAACTAGGCACGCTTCGCATGCCCGACCAGCCAACGGCACCTGCGATTGCTCCAACATCGTGGTTCCTGCCACCAATCGGCACCCTTAGCAATCTCAACACCTCAGCAACAGCTGGGAGTACGGACAACGACAGCAGTCGCGGATCCGATGTGGGTGACCTAGCCATAGAAGAAGGAGCCTACGGCTCCGGATCTAAAAGTTGATGGAGCAATAGCTTACTTCATGTGCGATGTCATCAACGCGGGCGACACCGGCGTCAATCGCGAAAACACTAGCACCGGATCTGGCACCGGACCGCCCAACGGCGATATACCCAATGGTGGCATACTAGTCTCAAACGGCGGTCCCACCAACGGTGGTAACGGCGCGCCCGTTAACAACGAGACAGGGGGAGAACCGTCACTCACGACGAACGAGAACACTGGCGAGCGCATGCTGATCAAGCTCAACGACAACGAGTGGGCATGCTGTCGCGAAGCTCTACGGGGAAATCCTCTACCCCCCAACACACCGCAGGACATGCTGATGGGCTACCATTGGCTGCTAAAGGAGGAATTCAAGCGCCAGCAGCAGGTGATCGTGCAACTCGAAGCGCGCAGAAAGGTCGGACAAGTCGAGTCTTCGACGAGCTGGGCTCTCCTCCCACGAAGGATCCTCCTCTAAAGAAAACGAGTACGTGGCCAACAAGAGGCGATCTCGACTGGCCCACCTCACCGAGCAAGAACGCGTAGAAGCTGCGAAAGTCCTCGACTTCAGCTCTATGATGGTGGATACGTGGGGTAACGTGCTCCCAAAAACGCCGCAAGCCACGGTGACGGCGGCTACCATGTACCTCCTCAACAACCAGCCACCGACTGGAGATCCGCGAGCTGCCATGCACCAATCTATGATCGTGGGCCTGGGGCTAATCGAGGCCGCCCTCGACAAAGAACCAACACCAGAGCCGAAGAAAAGCAAGGCTCTGGACAAGTACTACTCGTACTCCTCCAGCTACGACAGTCACGATCTGTCACGGCGACGTCGCTCACAGTGACATGACCGCGACTACAACGCGTGTGATGACATCATGCAACACAAAGTCGACAAGATGTAGGCAAGGCGTGCTCGTTCGACTGACTCAGATGAAGACGAGACTGAGCTCTGTGGTGCCAGATGCTTCAGAAGGGCCATCAGGTAGAAGCGAATGCCTAAGCGGTTCAAGCTCCCGTCGGAGAA
The DNA here is from genome assembly GCA_916181665.1 of Avena sativa. Lineage (NCBI taxonomy): Eukaryota > Viridiplantae > Streptophyta > Magnoliopsida > Poales > Poaceae > Avena > Avena sativa. The sequence continues at coordinate 133,712,091 of OV702292.1, read as the reverse complement.
CCCAGAGCTTGACGGCCTGCAGGACCCGAAAATCTGGTTGGAGGACCACATCTCCTCCATCAGGCTGCATGGCGGGAGTCAAAGCACGACCATGCAATGCCTATAGCTGCAGCTGTAGGGCGCCGCTCGCGCATGGCTCAACAACCTCCCACGCGGATCCATTCGCAGCTGGGAAGAGCTGGTCTACATCTTTGTGTGCAAATTCAACGGCACTTACAAAAGGCCCGCATCAATCGAGGAACTGAGAAGCTGCCAGCAAAGATCTGGCGAGTCGCTGCGCTCGTACATCCAGAGGTGGTCCAACATTAAGAACTCCGCAGAAAACATCTCGGAGGACCGTGCAATCGACGCATTCAACGACAGCGTTCGCTGTATAGATCTCAGGGAGGAGCTGGGCCGCTCGAAGCCCAAAACAATCGACCACCTGATGGAAATCGCGAATCAGTGGGCTGACGAAGAAGACTTGGTGAAAAACCATACCTACTCCGACGACGACGACGACCTCGGGTGTAGACGCGACCATCGAGGCTATTAACAGGAAACATTAATACTTGTGTGTTTTGTAAACATAAAAGAGTCCCTAGTAAGCCTCTTGTTAAACTAGCTTGTTGATTAATGGATGATCATGGTTTCCTGATCATGGACATTGGATGTCGTTAATAACAAGATCATATCATTACGAGAATGATGTGATGGACACACACCCATAGTAAGCATAGCATAAGATCAAGTCATTAAGTTCGTTTTGCTACAAGCTTTTCAAATGCATAGTAACCTAATCCTTCGACCATGAGGTTATGTTAATCACCATCACTGGATGGGTACTTTGATGACATCAAACGCTGCTTCGTAATTGGGTGGTTATAAAGGTGACATTGGGTATTCTGAAAGTATGTGTTGAAGCGCATGGACCAAGATTGGGATTTGTCCATCCATATGACGGATAGATATGCTCTGGGCCCTCTCGGTGGAATGTCATCTAGTTAGCTTGCAAGCATGTGACTAGGTCACAAGGGATGACATATCACAGAATGAGTAAAGAGTACTTATCAGTAACGAGGTAGAACTAGGTATGGAGATACTGACGATCAAACCTCGGATAAGTAGAGTATCACGTGACAAAGGGAATTGGTTTCGTATGTTAATGGTTCTATCGATCACGAAGTCATCATTGAGTATATGGGAGCTATTATGGATCTCCAGATCCCGCTGATGGTTATTGATCGAAGAGGTGTCTTCATCATGTCTGCATATTCACGAACCGTAGGGTGACACACTTAAGGTTCGAAGTTGTTTTAAGTAGATATGGAATATGCGTTGGAGACCGAATGTTGTTCGGAGTCTCGGATTGGATCCGGGACATCACGAGGAGATCCGGAATTGTCCGGAGAATAAGATTCATATATTGGGGATCATTTTCTAAGTTAGGAAATGTTCCGGAGTATTTGTATGGGGATTCTAGAAGGTTTCGGAATGTTCCGGAAGGTTCTAGAAGATTTCTTGGAGTTTGCTTGAAAACAAAGAAAGGATCAAGGAATCCTTGTAGGGCAAGACAAGGAGTAGTGGGGGAGGAGGACTCCTTCCCCCTTCCCAATCCGCCGGCCAAGGAGGGAGGGGAGTCCTACAAGGACTCCACCTCCCATGGCGCCTCCCTCCTTTAAATAGAGGGGTAGAGGCGCCACCCCCTTGCCCCCTACAATCCGCAAACCCTAGCCGCCTCTCTCCTCCTCCTTCCTTCTGCTCAGGCTTAGGCGAAGCCCTGCAGAATTCTCTACTCCACCACCACCACCACACTGTCGTGCTGCTGGGATTCCGTGGAGAAGATCTACTACATCCGCTGCTCGCTGGAACGAGGAGAGGAAGGTCTGCTTCGACTCCGCACGTGTGACCGACTGCGGAAGCGCTACCGGAACGCGGCGCCGGAAGGATCGTCCACACGATCTTGAGATCGGCAAGTGATCGACTACATCAACCCCGAGATCTAATCTCGTAACGCTTTCGGATCTACGAGGGTTAGTACAGATCTATCTCGTTGCACATGTCTAATAGATTAGATCTTGGCTTTTATCTAGATTAGATCTGGGTTTTGTTCGTTCTTGCGGTAGAAATTTTTTGTTTTCCATGCTACGAACCCATCAGTGGTATCAGAGCCTTGTTTATGCGTAGATCTGTTGCACGAGTAGAACACAATGGTTTTGTGGGCGTTGGTGCTCGTGCCGTCTTTTGCTTTGTGTACTTTGCATCTTGCGGTATGGTAGGATGAAGCGGCTCGGGCTAACCTTACATGTCATCGCACATGAGACTTGCTCCACGCTTGACATGTAACTTGCTTTGCACAAGTGGCTTTGCGGGTGTCTGTCTCTCCCACCATAGTATAGATCCAATTTACACTTTGTACTTGATAGCACTTGTATCAACGTTGTGGTTCAGTTTCGTAGGTAAGATCCGTTCTTATTCGAAAGCCCCAAACCACGTAAAACATGCAAAGAAAATTAGAGGCGTCTAACTTGTTTTTGCAGGGGTTTTGTGTTGTGATATGGCCATCATGTGATTGTGATTATATTTGATGTATGCAATGATCCTTGTTGTAATCTGGCAACCGGCAGGAGCCTAATGGTTGTCTTTAATTCTGTTAAGACCTGTGTGTCCATTCATCTTGTAATAGCTTTATTCCAAGTAGTTGTAATAGTTGCTGGTGATGATGGACAACCATGAAGCGGCGCCACTGACCTTGACGCAATGCTGGTGATGATGGAGATCATGTCCGTGCTTTGGAGATGGAGATCAAAGGCATAAGAAGAAAGGGCCATATCATATCACACTAATTATGAATTGCCTGTGATGTTAATCCTTTATGCATCTTGTATTGCTTAGATCGCGACGGTAGCATTATAAGATGATCCCTCTCACTAAATTTCAAGTAATAAAGTGTTCGTCCTTAGTTGGCACCGTTGCTAAGACTCGTCGTCTCGAAGCATCTCGTGATGATCGGATGTGATAGATTCTACGTGTGCATACGACGGGTACAAGCCAGATTTGCACATGCGGATACTAAGGTTAACCTCGACAAGCCTAGAATGTACAGACATGGTCTTGGAACACGGAATACCGAAAGGTAAAGCATGAGTCATATGGATGATATGATGAACATGTTGATTGTTCGCCTTTAAAGCTACATCATCTCACGTGATGATTGGACTTGGTGTAGTGGATTTGGTTCGTGTAATCACTAAAACAACTCGAGGGATGTTGTTTTGAGTGGGAGTTCTTTTGTAATTTGGATTAGTCAAACTCAATTTATCATAAACACAATCAAAGTGAATTTGCATAGTTTGTTGTAGTCATTGGCATCCGTTCACCACCTTACGCTTAGTTATAGTTGAGATAGTAGAACTATAGAAATTCTGGATATTTGCTTTACGAACTGGTATCGTATTGTTTTGAATGTCAATCTAAAGTTTAAAAGTCATATTGCAAACTTTCAGCAAACTCCGTTTACTCTGTGAAGTTTAATAAATAGTATTAAATCAAGAGTAATAATTCCAGTGTTAGTATCTAATGTATCATGTTTGCCTCCATGATTCTTGATACTCAAAAGATTGTTTTTAATATCAAGTTTATCTAAGAGCTGAAAGCGATGTTTCAGAAACCATCATATGTGAAAGGTATTGCGATATCTAAAACAGTGTGTTGGTTACAACATGATAGAGTATATGTCCTCATATTTGATGAGAATTTGTGAAGGTTGGAGACGCTATTCGTCCTAATCCTCCAAAAGGTTTTGGAAAAGAAACATTATACTCGCAATTCACCTTTATAAGCTATAGCAGCTTGATCATGAAAGTTGTCATGATAAGGATGGATAGAATATGTAAGTAAAATGTTTACTACACTAAAAGATTACTAAAGAATGGAACTTTGAAAGAATGCCAAACATTTGATGAAGGTGATCCACTTCAAAGTGCAAGTCCAAAGGTATTAGTATTTGACTATACACACTTTGTACTATGTGTCATGTGAATGACACCACTATTGATGTTGATAGATTCTTTTAAAAGAAAAGGAATTGTTGAAAGAGAATCTATAAAATATTTGGCAGAAAAGAAAAGATTGGAGATGTCCAACTTAGGTATATAGAAGATACATGTTATGGTTGTATTCCTTGCTTGTTAAACAATGTAGTTCTACGGTATTGAATACCGAATTGGTTGGTATGAAGTGTCATACAGGACAACACAATTCATGAACTGCAATGGCCTAAGTAACTAGCAAGAGAATATGTTATGATGCTCATCGAAAACAAACAAAGGGTTGTTGTGTTGCTCGTTAACATCAAAGCTTGCCTTCAAGATTTGTTTCAATAATTGTTATTTTGATCAGGTATTATGACGACAAAAGGTTGTTCAAATAATTACCGTATTCCATAATAGATGGATGATATACAAGTCTGGTTGGAGAAATAACGACCATCAAACTAATGCTAAAATGTCGCAAGACAAATAATTGAAAGATCACTTGCGAAGTGACATCGCTGTTTAAATTATATTGAAAGGGATACATGAAGAAACTCCGTGTTGATGGATTTTTTGGAGTCTTTGATTTTGATCAAATGACGCTTGTGATACTTTCCTAGAGATAATTAAAACTCCGTTCGTAGGCCAAAAGAGGAACGGACGACTAACTGATTGGAATTTGTACATATTGATGTATATAGTCCATTATGTGTAGTCGTGGGCGATGGATTTCAACTTCATATGCTTTCTCCGAAGATTTGAGTGAGTATATGTATATACTTACTCAATAAGGAAGAAGTATGAAACATTTGAAAATGTTCAAAGACTTTCAAGATGAAGTGGAAAATTATTGTAACAAGAAAATAAAAAGTTTATGATTGGATCATAAAGAAAGATGTTTGAGTTACAAGTTTAGCAAAACACCTAAGATTTGAGGAATCGTTCCATGGATTTGCATTTCCCAAAACACCATAGGAGTATGGAGTGTTCAAGATATGTAATGAAACCTTGTTTGACATGATAAGATCAAAGGTGTCATTTATAAAACTGCCATTATATTTTAAAGATTAAAGCTTTAGTGACTACCGCTTTTACACTGAAAAGAGATCCATCATGATTCGTTGAAATGACACCATATAAGTCATGGTTTGGGATAAAACCCAGGTTGTCCTTTCTTAAATTTTTGGTATGCTAGGCATAAGTAAAGTGTTTACAACCAAAGTCGGATGAGCATGTCTTTGTAGGTTATTTCGAATAACCATTGGGTATTCCTCCATAACACCGAAGACAAAAGTGTTTGTCGCTTAGAATGTCGAGTTTCTTGAGAAGGAATTTTGGTGAAAAGTTAAGTGGGAGGACAATAGAACTTTGACAAGGTTGTTGAACCTTGGCTAATATGTGCTGAGTTGCGCAGCGTCGGAAAGTGTCCCGGAGGCAACAACAATGCTCATGGCTCACGTGCCTCAAAGGTTGTGGTCACGGAGATCTAAGTTACTATTGAACCAAGTAGGTCGGGTAAGTAATCAAATGCCAAGATTTGAGAGTTAAATCATTGTTGTTTGACAATGATGAACCGATTACATGCAAAGAAGCAAGGATGGGCCCTGACTTCGTTAAGTGGCTTGAAGCCATAAAATCCGTGATAATTCCATACACGACAATTCAAGCTTTGAATTTGAAAGACCCTCTGGAAAGGTGCAAGACCTTACAGTCGTATATGGATCTATAAAGAAATAGACATGGATGTTTCACATCTATGAAATAGTCGACATGTCGGAAAGAGTTTATGACAATGTTCAAGGAATTAACTATGATAAGGTTTGATCTTTCATAGTGATATTTAGTCTGGACGGATTAATGTAGCAACCACTACATATATTTTGGTATATGGTAGTTGAACAAACAAAACAAGTTCTTCTAATAGAATGGTTACCTAGGACGTGTCCATGACACGATCCAAAGGGTTTTGTTAATTCAAAGGATGCTAAAAGAGTATGCAAAACTTCAATGGTTGAAGTGAGCATCGCGGAGTTGGAATCTTCACCGTGATGAAACCGTTAAAAGGTTTAATTTCATCAAAGACGATGAAGATGTTTGCATTTTGCAAGAAATTAAGTGGGGGCGCTAAGACATATTTATAATACATTATGTGAAAGACATATTGTTGATTAGAAATGATGTATCTTTTATTGACACGGGTTAAGAATTTCATTTCGATGAAAGACTTAGGCATAACCCAAGAATTAGGCATCAATGTCTATATGTATAGATTGAGGCGCTAATATGGTTTTGCCAAATGTACATAGATAAGATGTTGAATGAGTTCAATATTGAAACAACAAGAAAGGTTCTTGACGCACGGAAAGGACTGAATCAAGATTCAAGTGTGTTGACACGAGATTCAAGTGTTTTGACACTTGGTGAAATCACAAGAATATTTTGATCAATCATTCTTTGAGATGTACACATCCAGATATGTCCTATGCTCTAAATGTTATTAGCATATACCAAAATGACTCATAAGATGATCATTGGACAATAGTAGGGATATTCCTATGATCTTTGGAAGAACTAAGAATATATTATTTATATAGTGATGACAAATAGTTCATTGTAAATTGTTGCATTGATACTAGTTTTGTCACAAATTAAGTTTATCTCAATTTAAACTATGGGTGGCACAATGTAATGGAAAGGAAGTTCCATAACGGATTTGGTTGGGTACCAAAGTTAAAACATTATGACAGATACTACAACAAAAGGCTAAGTATATGACTGCTATTGTAGCAGCAAATGAGGGCATTTGCGTCAAGTATTTTGTTATCAAACTAGGTGTGGTTCATAGCGGGATAATACTATGAAGATACATTGTACGACAATTGTATCAACATGATTTAATCCCAAGGAACGAAAGGTCTCACCAAAGGACCAAGTTTATACAATGCCATCTCATTGGAGAATGAGTAATGCGTAGAGACGCAAGGACATGCAAATACACACGGACCTGGAAGTGTCAGATCCGAAGATTATGTTTACCACTAGCAATAGTGTCTATACAACACCAGAAAGCCATAGGTGTTGAATGCACAAGTTTTTAACTAGATTATTGACTCTAGTGCAAGTGGGAGACTGTTGGAGATATGCCCAAGAGGCAATAATAAAGTGGTTATTATTATATCTTTATGTTTATGATAAATGTTTACATCCCATGCTATAATTGTATTAACAGGAAACATTAATACTTGTGTGTTTTGTAAACATAAAAGAGTCCCTAGTAAGCCTCTTGTTAAACTAGCTTGTTGATTAATGGATGATCATGGTTTCCTGATCATGGACATTGGATGTCGTTAATAACAAGATCATATCATTACGAGAATGATGTGATGGACACACACCCATAGTAAGCATAGCATAAGATCAAGTCATTAAGTTCGTTTTGCTACAAGCTTTTCAAATGCATAGTAACCTAATCCTTCGACCATGAGGTTATGTTAATCACCATCACTGGATGGGTACTTTGATGACATCAAACGCTGCTTCGTAATTGGGTGGTTATAAAGGTGACATTGGGTATTCTGAAAGTATGTGTTGAAGCGCATGGACCAAGATTGGGATTTGTCCATCCATATGACGGATAGATATGCTCTGGGCCCTCTCGGTGGAATGTCATCTAGTTAGCTTGCAAGCATGTGACTAGGTCACAAGGGATGACATATCACAGAATGAGTAAAGAGTACTTATCAGTAACGAGGTAGAACTAGGTATGGAGATACTGACGATCAAACCTCGGATAAGTAGAGTATCACGTGACAAAGGGAATTGGTTTCGTATGTTAATGGTTCTATCGATCACGAAGTCATCGTTGAGTATATGGGAGCTATTATGGATCTCCAGATCCCGCTGATGGTTATTGATCGAAGAGGTGTCTTCATCATGTCTGCATATTCACGAACCGTAGGGTGACACACTTAAGGTTCGAAGTTGTTTTAAGTAGATATGGAATATGCGTTGGAGACCGAATGTTGTTCGGAGTCTCGGATTGGATCCGGGACATCACGAGGAGATCCGGAATTGTCCGTAGAATAAGATTCATATATTGGGGATCATTTTCTAAGTTAGGAAATGTTCCAGAGTATTTGTATGGGGATTCTAGAAGGTTTCGGAATGTTCCAGAAGGTTCTAGAAGATTTCTTGGAGTTTGCTTGAAAACAAAGAAAGGATCAAGGAATCCTTGTAGGGCAAGACAAGGAGTAGTGGGGGAGGAGGACTCCTTCCCCCTTCCCAATCCGCCGGCCAAGGAGGGAGGGGAGTCCTACAAGGACTCCACCTCCCATGGCGCCTCCCTCCTTTAAATAGAGGGGTAGAGGCGCCACCCCCTTGCCCCCTACAATCCGCAAACCCTAGCCGCCTCTCTCCTCCTCCTTCCTTCTGCTCAGGCTTAGGCGAAGCCCTGCAGAATTCTCTACTCAACCACCACCACCACACCGTCGTGCTGCTGGGATTCCGTGGAGAAGATCTACTACCTCCGCTGCTCGCTGGAACGAGGAGAGGAAGGTCTGCTTCGACTCCGCACGTGTGACCGACTGCGGAAGCGCTACCGGAACGCGGCGCCGGAAGGATCGTCCACACGATCTTGAGATCGGCAAGTGATCGACTACATCAACCCCGAGATCTAATCTCGTAACGCTTTCGGATCTACGAGGGTTAGTACAGATCTATCTCGTTGCACATGTCTAATAGATTAGATCTTGGCTTTTATCTAGATTAGATCTGGGTTTTGTTCGTTCTTGCGGTAGAAATTTTTTGTTTTCCATGCTACGAACCCATCAGTGGTATCAGAGCCTTGTTTATGCGTAGATCTGTTGCACGAGTAGAACACAATGGTTTTGTGGGCGTTGGTGCTCGTGCCGTCTTTTGCTTTGTGTACTTTGCATCTTGCGGTATGGTAGGATGAAGCGGCTCGGGCTAACCTTACATGTCATCGCACATGAGACTTGCTCCACGCTTGACATGTAACTTGCTTTGCACAAGTGGCTTTGCGGGTGTCTGTCTCTCCCACCATAGTATAGATCCAATTTACACTTTGTACTTGATAGCACTTGTATCAACGTTGTGGTTCAGTTTCGTAGGTAAGATCCGTTCTTATTCGAAAGCCCCAAACCACGTAAAACATGCAAAGAAAATTAGAGGCGTCTAACTTGTTTTTGCAGGGGTTTTGTGTTGTGATATGGCCATCATGTGATTGTGATTATATTTGATGTATGCAATGATCCTTGTTGTAATCTGGCAACCGGCAGGAGCCTAATGGTTGTCTTTAATTCTGTTAAGACCTGTGTGTCCATTCATCTTGTAATAGCTTTATTCCAAGTAGTTGTAATAGTTGCTGGTGATGATGGACAACCATGAAGCGGCGCCACTGACCTTGACGCAATGCTGGTGATGATGGAGATCATGTCCGTGCTTTGGAGATGGAGATCAAAGGCATAAGAAGAAAGGGCCATATCATATCACACTAATTATGAATTGCCTGTGATGTTAATCCTTTATGCATCTTGTATTGCTTAGATCGCGACGGTAGCATTATAAGATGATCCCTCTCACTAAATTTCAAGTAATAAAGTGTTCGTCCTTAGTTGGCACCGTTGCTAAGACTCGTCGTCTCGAAGCATCTCGTGATGATCGGATGTGATAGATTCTACGTGTGCATACGACGGGTACAAGCCAGATTTGCACATGCGGATACTAAGGTTAACCTCGACAAGCCTAGAATGTACAGACATGGTCTTGGAACACGGAATACCGAAAGGTAAAGCATGAGTCATATGGATGATATGATGAACATGTTGATTGTTCGCCTTTAAAGCTACATCATCTCACGTGATGATTGGACTTGGTGTAGTGGATTTGGTTCGTGTAATCACTAAAACAACTCGAGGGATGTTGTTTTGAGTGGGAGTTCTTTTGTAATTTGGATTAGTCAAACTCAATTTATCATAAACACAATCAAAGTGAATTTGCATAGTTTGTTGTAGTCATTGGCATCCGTTCACCACCTTACGCTTAGTTATAGTTGAGATAGTAGAACTATAGAAATTCTGGATATTTGCTTTACGAACTGGTATCGTATTGTTTTGAATGTCAATCTAAAGTTTAAAAGTCATATTGCAAACTTTCAGCAAACTCCGTTTACTCTGTGAAGTTTAATAAATAGTATTAAATCAAGAGTAATAATTCCAGTGTTAGTATCTAATGTATCATGTTTGCCTCCATGATTCTTGATACTCAAAAGATTGTTTTTAATATCAAGTTTATCTAAGAGCTGAAAGCGATGTTTCAGAAACCATCATATGTGAAAGGTATTGCGATATCTAAAACAGTGTGTTGGTTACAACATGATAGAGTATATGTCCTCATATTTGATGAGAATTTGTGAAGGTTGGAGACGCTATTCGTCCTAATCCTCCAAAAGGTTTTGGAAAAGAAACATTATACTCGCAATTCACCTTTATAAGCTATAGCAGCTTGATCATGAAAGTTGTCATCATAAGGATGAATAGAATATGTAAGTAAAATGTTTACTACACTAAAAGATTACTAAAGAATGGAACTTTGAAAGAATGCCAAACATTTGATGAAGGTGATCCACTTCAAAGTGCAAGTCCAAAGGTATTAGTATTTGACTATACACACTTTGTACTATGTGTCATGTGAATGACACCACTATTGATGTTGATAGATTCTTTTAAAAGAAAAGGAATTGTTGAAAGAGAATCTATAAAATATTTGGCAGAAAAGAAAAGATTGGAGATGTCCAACTTAGGTATATAGAAGATACATGTTATGGTTGTATTCCTTGCTTGTTAAACAATGTAGTTCTACGGTATTGAATACCGAATTGGTTGGTATGAAGTGTCATACAGGACAACACAATTCATGAACTGCAATGGCCTAAGTAACTAGCAAGAGAATATGTTATGATGCTCATCGAAAACAAACAAAGGGTTGTTGTGTTGCTCGTTAACATCAAAGCTTGCCTTCAAGATTTGTTTCAATAATTGTTATTTTGATCAGGTATTATGACGACAAAAGGTTGTTCAAATAATTACCGTATTCCATAATAGATGGATGATATACAAGTCTGGTTGGAGAAATAACGACCATCAAACTAATGCTAAAATGTCGCAAGACAAATAATTGAAAGATCACTTGCGAAGTGACATCGCTGTTTAAATTATATTGAAAGGGATACATGAAGAAACTCCGTGTTGATGGATTTTTTGGAGTCTTTGATTTTGATCAAATGACGCTTGTGATACTTTCCTAGAGATAATTAAAACTCCGTTCGTAGGCCAAAAGAGGAACGGACGACTAACTGATTGGAATTTGTACATATTGATGTATATAGTCCATTATGTGTAGTCGTGGGCGATGGATTTCAACTTCATATGCTTTCTCCGAAGATTTGAGTGAGTATATGTATATACTTACTCAATAAGGAAGAAGTATGAAACATTTGAAAATGTTCAAAGACTTTCAAGATGAAGTGGAAAATTATTGTAACAAGAAAATAAAAAGTTTATGATTGGATCATAAAGAAAGATGTTTGAGTTACAAGTTTAGCAAAACACCTAAGATTTGAGGAATCGTTCCATGGATTTGCATTTCCCAAAACACCATAGGAGTATGGAGTGTTCAAGATATGTAATGAAACCTTGTTTGACATGATAAGATCAAAGGTGTCATTTATAAAACTGCCATTATATTTTAAAGATTAAAGCTTTAGTGACTACCGCTTTTACACTGAAAAGAGATCCATCATGATTCGTTGAAATGACACCATATAAGTCATGGTTTGGGATAAAACCCAGGTTGTCCTTTCTTAAATTTTTGGTATGCTAGGCATAAGTAAAGTGTTTACAACCAAAGTCGGATGAGCATGTCTTTGTAGGTTATTTCGAATAACCATTGGGTATTCCTCCATAACACCGAAGACAAAAGTGTTTGTCGCTTAGAATGTCGAGTTTCTTGAGAAGGAATTTTGGTGAAAAGTTAAGTGGGAGGACAATAGAACTTTGACAAGGTTGTTGAACCTTGGCTAATATGTGCTGAGTTGCGCAGCGTCGGAAAGTGTCCCGGAGGCAACAACAATGCTCATGGCTCACGTGCCTCAAAGGTTGTGGTCACGGAGATCTAAGTTACTATTGAACCAAGTAGGTCGGGTAAGTAATCAAATGCCAAGATTTGAGAGTTAAATCATTGTTGTTTGACAATGATGAACCGATTACATGCAAAGAAGCAAGGATGGGCCCTGACTTCGTTAAGTGGCTTGAAGCCATAAAATCCGTGATAATTCCATACACGACAATTCAAGCTTTGAATTTGAAAGACCCTCTAGAAAGGTGCAAGACCTTACAGTCATATATGGATCTATAAAGAAATAGACATGGATGTTTCACATCTATGAAATAGTCGACATGTCGTAAAGAGTTTACGACAATGTTCAAGGAATTGACTATGATAAGGTTTGATCTTTCATAGTGATATTTAGTCTGGACGGATTAATGTAGCAACCACTACATATATTTTGGTATATGGTAGTTGAACAAACAAAACAAGTTCTTCTAATAGAATGGTTACCTAGGACGTGTCCATGACACGATCCAAAGGGTTTTGTTAATTCAAAGGATGCTAAAAGAGTATGCAAAACTTCAATGGTTGAAGTGAGCATCGCGGAGTTGGAATCTTCACCGTGATGAAACCGTTAAAAGGTTTAATTTCATCAAAGACGATGAAGATGTTTGCATTTTGCAAGAAATTAAGTGGGGGCGCTAAGACATATTTATAATACATTATGTGAAAGACATATTGTTGATTAGAAATGATGTATCTTTTATTGACACAGGTTAAGAATTTCATTTCGATGAAAGACTTAGGCATAACCCAAGAATTAGGCATCAATGTCTATATGTATAGATTGAGGCGCTAATATGGTTTTGCCAAATGTACATAGATAAGATGTTGAATGAGTTCAATATTGAAACAACAAGAAAGGTTCTTGACGCACGGAAAGGACTGAATCAAGATTCAAGTGTGTTGACACGAGATTCAAGTGTTTTGACACTTGGTGAAATCACAAGAATATTTTGATCAATCATTCTTTGAGATGTACACATCCAGATATGTCCTATGCTCTAAATGTTATTAGCATATACCAAAATGACTCATAAGATGATCATTGGACAATAGTAGGGATATTCCTATGATCTTTGGAAGAACTAAGAATATATTATTTATATAGTGATGACAAATAGTTCATTGTAAATTGTTGCATTGATACTAGTTTTGTCACAAATTAAGTTTATCTCAATTTAAACTATGGGTGGCACAATGTAATGGAAAGGAAGTTCCATAACGGATTTGGTTGGGTACCAAAGTTAAAACATTATGACAGATACTACAACAAAAGGCTAAGTATATGACTGCTATTGTAGCAGCAAATGAGGGCATTTGCGTCAAGTATTTTGTTATCAAACTAGGTGTGGTTCATAGCGGGATAATACTATGAAGATACATTGTACGACAATTGTATCAACATGATTTAATCCCAAGGAACGAAAGGTCTCACCAAAGGACCAAGTTTATACAATGCCATCTCATTGGAGAATGAGTAATGCGTAGAGACGCAAGGACATGCAAATACACACGGACCTGGAAGTGTCAGATCCGAAGATTATGTTTACCACTAGCAATAGTGTCTATACAACACCAGAAAGCCATAGGTGTTGAATGCACAAGTTTTTAACTAGATTATTGACTCTAGTGCAAGTGGGAGACTGTTGGAGATATGCCCAAGAGGCAATAATAAAGTGGTTATTATTATATCTTTATGTTTATGATAAATGTTTACATCCCATGCTATAATTGTATTAACAGGAAACATTAATACTTGTGTGTTTTGTAAACATAAAAGAGTCCCTAGTAAGCCTCTTGTTAAACTAGCTTGTTGATTAATGGATGATCATGGTTTCCTGATCATGGACATTGGATGTCGTTAATAACAAGATCATATCATTACGAGAATGATGTGATGGACACACACCCATAGTAAGCATAGCATAAGATCAAGTCATTAAGTTCGTTTTGCTACAAGCTTTTCAAATGCATAGTAACCTAATCCTTCGACCATGAGGTTATGTTAATCACCATCACTGGATGGGTACTTTGATGACATCAAACGCTGCTTCGTAATTGGGTGGTTATAAAGGTGACATTGGGTATTCTGAAAGTATGTGTTGAAGCGCATGGACCAAGATTGGGATTTGTCCATCCATATGACGGATAGATATGCTCTGGGCCCTCTCGGTGGAATGTCATCTAGTTAGCTTGCAAGCATGTGACTAGGTCACAAGGGATGACATATCACAGAATGAGTAAAGAGTACTTATCAGTAACGAGGTAGAACTAGGTATGGAGATACTGACGATCAAACCTCGGATAAGTAGAGTATCACGTGACAAAGGGAATTGGTTTCGTATGTTAATGGTTCTATCGATCACGAAGTCATCGTTGAGTATATGGGAGCTATTATGGATCTCCAGATCCCGCTGATGGTTATTGATCGAAGAGGTGTCTTCATCATGTCTGCATATTCACGAACCGTAGGGTGACACACTTAAGGTTCGAAGTTGTTTTAAGTAGATATGGAATATGCGTTGGAGACCGAATGTTGTTCGGAGTCTCGGATTGGATCCGGGACATCACGAGGAGATCCGGAATTGTCCGTAGAATAAGATTCATATATTGGGGATCATTTTCTAAGTTAGGAAATGTTCCAGAGTATTTGTATGGGGATTCTAGAAGGTTTCGGAATGTTCCAGAAGGTTCTAGAAGATTTCTTGGAGTTTGCTTGAAAACAAAGAAAGGATCAAGGAATCCTTGTAGGGCAAGACAAGGAGTAGTGGGGGAGGAGGACTCCTTCCCCCTTCCCAATCCGCCGGCCAAGGAGGGAGGGGAGTCCTACAAGGACTCCACCTCCCATGGCGCCTCCCTCCTTTAAATAGAGGGGTAGAGGCGCCACCCCCTTGCCCCCTACAATCCGCAAACCCTAGCCGCCTCTCTCCTCCTCCTTCCTTCTGCTCAGGCTTAGGCGAAGCCCTGCAGAATTCTCTACTCAACCACCACCACCACACCGTCGTGCTGCTGGGATTCCGTGGAGAAGATCTACTACCTCCGCTGCTCGCTGGAACGAGGAGAGGAAGGTCTGCTTCGACTCCGCACGTGTGACCGACTGCGGAAGCGCTACCGGAACGCGGCGCCGGAAGGATCGTCCACACGATCTTGAGATCGGCAAGTGATCGACTACATCAACCCCGAGATCTAATCTCGTAACGCTTTCGGATCTACGAGGGTTAGTACAGATCTATCTCGTTGCACATGTCTAATAGATTAGATCTTGGCTTTTATCTAGATTAGATCTGGGTTTTGTTCGTTCTTGCGGTAGAAAAATTTTGTCCATTAAAATACAAGGTACTATAGCACTTCCCTCAAAAAGCTCAATTCCCCAAAAGAACTCAAAAAGGAACCAACAAGAAGCAAATGCAAATAATGGCAGAAATCTGTCAAAACAGACCAGAAGGTAAAAACCAATTTTTTGAAGACCTTCTGTTTCTCAAATCAAAAAGTGTTGAACTAACGAAAGTTAGATAACAACCTGGGGCAGAAGCACAAAAATTCACGCCTCAAAGAACGTATAGAGATTTTACACGAATTTTTACGGTGAAGCACATAAATCTGTTTCGGGACAGCAACTTTCCTAATCATTACTTCTCTCTCATTAGAGGTTACTCTTGGCACAAAAAGCAAATAAAAAGGATAAGGAGCGGTTATTACTGAAGTAATAACTTCCAAGACTCATCTAAAACTTTTGGGTTATCTCCCAATAAGTACTTTTCTTTAACGCCTTTAAGTTAGGCATAAGAAGCAAAAAAAGAGTCAAGTGTTCTCAAATGAAGAAGCATTAAGACCAAATTTGGTTTCATAGGAGAAGGAAAAGAAATCTTCTCTCTCTTCTTAGGGAAGTGTTTTATACCTTTCTTGAGTGGGGGTTGATATTTAATGGTGCCTTCTTTCATATCAATAATGGCACCAATAGTTCTAAGAAACGGTCTTCCCAAAGTAATAGGACAAGAAGCATTGCATTCAACATCCAAAACATAGAAATAAACGGGGACATAAGCACTGTTAACCATAATAAGAACATCATTAATACTCCCCATGAATTTCTTTTTAGCATTATCATCAAGTGGGACATTCAAATAACAATCTTCCAAAGGTGGCAAATCAAGCATATCATAAATCTTTCTAGGCATAATAGAAACACTACTATCAAGATCACATAAAGCTTTAAAATCAAAATCATTCACCTTCATATTAATGATGCGTTCCCAACCATCTTCTTGTTTTATAGGAATAGAAGCTTTATGTTTCATCTTTTCTTCTTTAATTTTTATGAGAGCATCAGTAATGTGTTTTGTAAAGGCCATATTCATAGCACTAGCATTAGGACTTTAGCAAGCTTTTGTAGGAACTTAATAACTTTAGAGATGTTGCAACCATCAAGATCAAAATCATAATTATCATCTAAAGTAGTAGAGATATTACTAGCCTCAACACTAGTGGTAGTGATAGTAGAAACACTAATGTTTCTAGCAATTTCATCTTCTATTTCCCACTTAGCATGCAATTCAGCTAATAGCCTAACATTTTCATCAATTCTAACTTGTATGGCATTAGTAGCAGTAAAGGGATTATCAATAGTTTCAGGTTTAGTAGCCATTTTATTCAAAGAAGATTGAGCTTCAGCCAAAGATGCTATATTTCTTTCAGCATTAGAAAGTTTTTCCTCAATAGTTTTATTGAAAGCGGTTTGTTTACTAATAAAGTCTTTAAGCATAACTTCAAGTTCAGAGGAAGCAATCCTATTATTGTTGTAGGAATTTCCATAAGCATTACCATTGTTGGGAGGATATGGCTTATAATTGTTGTTACCAAAATTATTCCTGTAGGCATTATTGCTAAAATTATTATTCCTTATAAAGTTCACATCAACTTGCTCTTCTTGAGCAACCAAAGAGGCTAAGGGAACATGATTTAGATCAATATGAGCTTTCCCATTAACAAGCATAGACATAATAACATCAATTTTATCACTCAAGGAGGAGGTTTCTTCAACAGAATTTACCTTCTTACCTTGTGGAGCTCTTTCAGTGTGCCATTCAGAATAGTTAACAATCATATTATCTAGAAGCTTTGTTGCAGCACCCAAAGTAATGGTCATAAAGGTACCTCCAGCAGCAGAATCCAATAGATTTCTTGAAGAATAGTTCAATCCTGCATAAAAGGTTTGGATAATCATCCAAGCAGTCAGTTCATGAGTGGGACAATTCTTTACCAAAGATTTCATTCTTTCCCAAGCTTGAGCAACATGTTCATTATCAGATTGTTTAAACTTCGTTATTTCACTTCTCATAGATATAATCTTAGTAGGAGGATAGTATTTTCCAATGAAAGCATCTTTGCATTTAGTCCAAGAATCAATACTATTCCTAGTTAAGGAATTCAACCACTCTTTAGATTTTCCTCTCAAAGAGAAAGGAAATAATTTAAGCTTAATAATATCCCCATCTATATCCCTATGCTTTTGCATCTCACAAAGTTCAACAAAGTTATTTAGATGAGCAGTAACATCTTCATTACCAATACCAGAAAATTGTTCTATCATAACAAGATTGAGTAAAGCTAGTTTTATTTCAAAGAAAGTAGCTTCAGGAACAGGTGGAGCAATAGGTGTGAACATGAAATCATTGTTGTCACACAACTTAGTGTTATCAAGAGTAGTCATTTTTTTGTGTTTTTAATAAAGAAAGCAAACTAGTAAAACTAATTTTTTTATGTTTTTGATAAAGAAACAAGCAAACAAAGCAAAAATAAACTAAGCAAAACAAATAAAACAAAGTAAAGAGACTGGTTATGAGGGACTCCCCTTGTGAAGATGTCCTTGACTCCCTAGCAACTGCGCAAGAAAATATACTTGCTGACTCATGTATTAATGAGCTTGTTGGGGAACCCCAAGAGGAAGGTATGATGAGCACATCAGTAAGTTTTCCCTCAGTTATGAAACCAAGGTTATCAATCCAGTAGGAGCAAGGAAACACCTCCAAGGTGTTGCTAGCTGGACTTTGACAGGACGCACTACCGGCGCCAGCAGCAACGTGGAAACCTACACAACACAAGCACAGAACTTTGCCCCCAACTTACAGTGAGGTTGTCAATCTCACCGGTTTTGCTGAAAACAAAGGATTAAACATATTGTGTGGAAGAAAGTAATAGTTTGCAGAAAGTAAACAAAAAGCAGTAAACAGTTCTAGATTGATGATAAAAGAAAGGACCGGGGTCCATAGTTCACTAGTGGTGGCTCTCCTTAAGATAGATGACATGTTGGGTGAACAAATTACAGCGGGGCAATTGACAAACATCAAGAAAGCATACATGCATATACTAATCATCTTGACTCCTTTGAGATTTAGTTGGGCATTACAACATTATACATAGACCGTAATCCAACTGCATCTATGACTAATAATCCACCTTCAGGTTATCATCCAAACCCCCTCCAGTATTAAGTTGCAAGCAACAGATAATTGCATTATGCATTGCGTGTAAGGTAAACAATACGATTGTTCTATGAACAAAGGATTGTTGTTTTCTCCCTAGTAGCAACAGCACATCTAGTACCTTAGAGATTTCTGTCACTTCCCCAGATTACTAGAGGCATGAACACACTATCGAGCATAAATACTAACTCTTAGAGTTGCTAGCATCTACTTGGCCAAGATAGCTACTAACAACGGAGAGCATGCAAGATCACAAATAACAAAGACATGATAGAATCAATAATCAATCTAAAATAGCATCTCAATATCCATCGGATCCCCGCAAACATAACATGTAGGATTACAAATAGATGATCTTGATCATGAACGGAGCTCACAAGATCTAATCATGATAGCACAAAGGAGAAGATCCATCCATCTAGCTACTACATGGACCCGTAGTCCAGGATGAACTACTCACACATCACACCGGAGGCTTACATGGTGATGAAGAAGGCCTCTAGGGTGAATTCTCCCCTCCGACAGGGTCCTAGGAAGAGCTTCAGATCCCTCCCGATCTAGGGATGGAGATGACAGCGGCTATAGACTCTTTCGTGGAATTTTGATCGGGTCCTTAGGGTTTCTGTATCGGAGGCATCTTATAGGCGAAAGGGAAGGCCGAGGGGGTGCCCGAGGCGGCCAGACCACCCCCTAGTGCGGGCCAGGCTTGGCCACGCGACCAGGTGGTGTGGCAACCCCCTGGCTTCTCTCCGTCTCGTATTCTGGCTCCATGTCCCCCTCGGTGAAAAACTGACTTTAGCTTTTGTCCAGTCCAATTCCGAGAATATTCATTTTCTGACTTTCCTGGAACCAAAAACAGCAGAAAACAGGCAGTTGGCACTGTGGCTCTTGTTAATAGGTTAGTCCTAGAAAGTGTATAGAAAGTACTCCAAAGTGTGGACAAAACATAAGAAAGTAGATAAAACCAAGCATGGAACTTCAAAAATTATGGATACCTTAGCAACGTATCAACTTTCTCGTGCACTGGATGGAGAACCAGCTCCTTGACAAGCCAGATATGTCCTACCTTTGGACAACGGACTTCGATGGGTCCAAGCGAAAGGACAAGGCTGGTGCAGGTGTCATACTAACATCGCCCCAAGGAGACAAGATGAAATACATTCTGCGAATGCAGTTCACCGCCTCCAATAACGAAGCCTTGTACGAATCCCTAATCCATGGGATGCGGATGGCGAAAGCCTGCGGTGCCAAAAGTCTCATCATCTACGGCGACTCCAAACTGGTGGTCAACCAAACGATGCACGAGGGCGACGCACTGAGCGACAACATGATCGCCTATTGCGACCTCTACGACACACTCGAAGGAAACTTTGACGGCTGTGAGCAGCGACATGTGGGTCGTGAAAGCAATGAAGAGGCGGATCTACTCACCAATATTGGCTCCACCTGCGCCCCCATACCACCTGGGGTATTTCTTGAGCGCATCTGCGAGCGCTCCATCAAGCCCAAGGCTCTAGAGAAGAAAACAAGCACGTCAACGGACTCAGGGGCTACGCCACCCAACGAGCCAATGGCACTCGATGACCTGGAGCTTGATACAGGACTCGAAGGACCAATGGGCGTCATGATGATCGAGCCATCTTGGACACAACCCTACATCACATATCTACTCAGCAAAAGGCTGCCAGATGATCCGAATGATGCACGACACATCGCCCGATGATCCAAAGCATTTGCCCTCATCAACGGTGAACTGTACAAGCGCAGCATCACGGGAGTACTTCAACGGTGTGTCTCCAACGGGGACAGAAGGGCCGTCCTCCTCGACATCCACGAAGGCACTTGCGGGCACCATGCTGGCAGTCGCGCCCTCGTTGCCAAAGATCTACGAGCTGGATTCTACTGGCCCATGGCCATGCGCGACGCCAAGGACATCGTCTAGCATTGCAACGCTTGCCAGCGACTCGCAGACAAACCTCACGCACCTGGCGCGGAACTCCGGCCAATACTATTGGCTTGGCCCTTCGCGCAATGGAGACTCGACATGGTCGGCAAGCTCCCAAAATCCTCGCGAGGAGGTTACGTCTACCTCTTGGTTATAGTCGACAAATTCACCAAGTGGATCGAGGCCATGCCGGTGACAAATCAATCAGGTGCCAGCGATGTCAAGTTCTTCGAGTCCATTGTCTACCTCTTTGGAGTGCCACACAACATCATCACAGACAATGGGATGAACTTCACCTCTAAGGAGTTCCAGGAATTCTGTGAAAACCTAGGAATCAACATAAGTTACGCCTCGGTGGCTCACCCGCAGACCAACGTCAAGTCGAAAAGGCCATCGGCCTCGTCTGTGATGGAATCAAGAAGCGACTCCTTCGACCACTCGAACAAGCCACTGGCTGCTGGCCAGACGAACTGCAATCAGTTCTTTGGAGCCTGCGTACAACTCCAAATAGCGCCATGTGATACACTCTGTTCTTCATGGTGCACGGTGCTGAAGCGGTGCTACCCTCAGAAGTACGCTACAAAGCCCTAATGACCCACAAGTATAGGGGGTGTATTGCAGTATTTTCGATAAGTAAGAGTGTCGAACCCAACGAGGAGCAGAAGGTGTTGACGAGTGGCTTGGAGCAGGAATTCTCTGTAAATACTTAGCAAACGGATTTTTAGGGGTTTTTGATAATGCAGGTAAATAATGTGCGAGTAAATAAAAGATAATAATAATAAATGCAGCAAGTGGCCTAATCCTTTCTTTAGCAAAGGACAAACCAGTTGTATTACTTAATATGACCAAACGTTCTCGAGGACACACGGAAATATCGTCAAGTGCTTTCGCTTCATATAGTTGATTAATCTTCTTTAGTTTGCTAAGTGTTGTGTGGGTGAACTTGTGCTAATGTACCGACCTTCCTAGGACTAATACATACTTGTGATTATACCCCTTGCAAGAATCCGCAAGTACAAGAAATTAATTAAGATAGAAACCTAACCACAACTTTAAACTCTAAGAACCTGACGTCCCTTGTGCAAAGGTTTCCTAATGGGGGTTCAGGTTTTTGTCACTCCAGCAACCCCAATGATTAGTAGCCAAATACACAATGCATTCCCCTAGGCCCATAAAGGTGAAGTGTCATGTAGTCGACGTTCACAAGACACCACTAGAAGAATAACACCACAACTTAAATATCAAACCATTGAATCTTTCTCAACACAACTCCACTACTAACAACATGACTTCTCCCATGTCCTCAAGAACTAAACGAACTACTCATGAGACATCATATGGATCAAGATCAGAGATGATATAATGATAAGCAACAATCTAAACATAACAATAATTCAATGGTTCCACTCAATAGCATCAACTACTACAAGTAATCAACACCGGGAAAGTTTCCCCTAAGAACTATGCAAGATTCAACCCAACTATTATAGCAGTATGGAGTGGTGATGATGGTGCTAGTGGAGATGGTGATGGACATGATGATCCCGATGAAGTCCAGCTTGATGGTGGTGTTGATGGCAATGATCTCCCCTCTCCGAAAGGAATTCCCCCGGCATAATTCTGTCTGCCGGAGAGAACTTTCTCTCTCTGTAGTTTTCCGCCCCGCAAAGGTGGCGGAATCTTTCTATGGTCGCTCCCCAGGTATTAGGGTTTCATGGGGATAATATACGCCAAAGGGGAGAGCTGGAGGTGGGCCAGGGTGGCCACACCACCTGGTGGCGCGGCCAGGGTGGCCCGCGCCAGGGGGTGGTGTGGGCCCCCTGTGGCCCATCTCCACTCCCCCTTCTGGGATCCTTCGTCTTCTAGAAAAATAGGATTTTCCATGTATTTTCCTGGATTTTCTGATCTTTGCGAATTTCGCCTCCAAACAGCACCTTTTCCATCAGAATCCTGACTGCAGCGGTCCATCCTCCAAAAGTCATCAACCATGCAAAAACAGATGAAATAATAAAAGTATCATCTCTTAATATGAAATATATCAATGAATAACAGTAAATTATGATATAGAATAGTGATGCAAAATGGACGTATCAACTCCCCCAAGCTTAGACTTTGCTTGTCCCCAAGCAAAAACTAAGGTCAATAAACATGACCTCGGGTTTATGGAGTGAAGAGTCGATAAAAGAAGACGGACAAGAAGCATCACATTCATCAATACACAAATCATAATAGAAGACGACTCACTATTATATATCTTAACTTGCAATAAGTAAAGGAAACACAATAAAGATACATAAAGTAAATCATAATTGGTAATGGGAAACTTGGTTGTTGGTCAAAGAATAGTTAACAAATTGTAGGAGTTCAAACATAAAGGGGGTTTTCAATGATAGCTTTCAAATTAGTAAACACTAAGATAAGAGCAATGTGCAAAACAAGGAACATAAGAAACATGATTGAATAAATCCTCATATGAATGATTGAAACGCAACAACACAAAATACTTGCTGAGATAGAAAGGAATAGGTTTACTGACCCAACTAAAAAAAGTAAAAGATAGGCCCTTGATACGTCCATTTTGCATCACTATTCTATGTCATAATTCACTGTTATTGATTGATATATTTCGTATTGAGAGGTGATACTTATGTTATTTCATCTGTTTTTGCATGGTTGATGACTTTTGGAGCATGGACCGCTGCAGTCAGAATTCTAATGGAAAAGGTGATGTTTGGAGGCAAAATTCGCTAAGATCAGAAAATCCTGGAAAATATATGGAAAATCCTATTTTTCCAGAAGACGAAGGAAGCCAGAAGGGGGGCTAGAGATGGGCCACAGGGGGCCCACACCACCCCCTGGCACGGGCCACCCCTGGCCGCGCCACCAGGTGGTGTGGCCGCCCTGGACCACCCCTGGCACTCCCCTCTGGCGTATATTATCCTCCCGAAACCCTAAGACTCGGGGGGTGACCACAGAAAGATTCCGCCGCCTCTCTGGGGCTGAAAACACCGAGAGAGAAAGATCTCTCCGGCAGACAGATTTCTGCCGGGGAATTCCTTCCCGGAGAGGGGAGATCGTCGCCATCAACACCACCATCAAGCTGGACTTCATCGGGATCATCATCATCATCACCACCATCATCATCATCATCAGCACCCTCATCACCATCTCCATATTGCTGTAACAATTGGGTTGAATCTTGCATAGTTCATAGGGGAAACTTTCCCGGTGTTGATTACTCTTTGTAGTTGATGCTATTAAGTGAACCATTGAATTATTGTTTATGTTCAGATTGTTATACATCATTATTCCATCTCTGATCATGATCCATATGATGTCTTGTGAGTAGTTCGTTTTGTTCTTGAGGACATGGGAGAAGTCATGTTGTTAGTAGTGGAGTTGTGTTGAGAAAGATTCAATAGTTTGATATTTAAGTTGTGGTGTACTTATTCTAGTGGTGTCATGTGAACATCGACTACATGACACTTCACCTATATGGGCCTAGGGGAATGCATTGGGTATTTGGCTACTAATCGTAGGGGTTGCTGGAGTGACAGAAACCTGAACCCCCGTTAGGAAACCATTGCACAAGGGACGTAAGGGTCTTAGAGTTTAAAGTTGTGGTTAGGTTTCTACCTTAATTACTTTCTTGTACTTACGGATGTTTGCAAGGGGTATAATCACAAGTATGTATTAGTCCTAGGAAGGTCGGTACATTAGCATAGGTTCACCCACACAACACTTAGCAAGCTAAAGAAGATTAATCAACTAAATGAAGCGAAAGCACTTGATAATCTGCCCATGTGTCCTCGAGAACGTTTGGTCATCTTAAGTAATACAACCGGCTTGTCCTTTGCTGCATAAAGGATTGGGACACTTGATGCATTTATTCCTACTTTCTTTTATTTACTCGTACTTCATTTACTTGCTTTATCAAAAACCCCTAAAAATCCATTTGCTAAGTATTTGCAGAGAATTCCTGATCCATACCACTAGCCAGCACCTTCTACTCCTCGTTGGGTTTGACACTCTTACTTATCAAAAATACTGCGATACACCCCCTATACTTGTGGGTCATCAAGACTATTTTCTGGCGCTATTGCCGGGGAGTGAAGCGCTATTGGAGAGTGGAATTGGTAAAGGAAACTTCTACTGTGAGTATTGTTTACTTTTGTTAGTTGCTTTATTTTCGTTATGGATAATTTGTTGAGTTTCTTATTTGGTAATGGTACTACCACTGCTAAGGTAGTAGATGAACCACCACCTACTGAGAATGATGCTTTTAAAATACCTACAAGAAATATTGATCGTGTTATGGATAACTACTATCTTGGGGATGGAACTATCCATCCCGGTGATCATTTACTCTTTATACACGAATTATGCGGGTTGTTCAAGTGTGCAGGTATTACTACAGATCAAGTTAAGAAGAAGTTATTCTCATTATCACTGAAAGGAAGAGCTGAGGAATGGTATAAGCTGCTAAAAAATGGTCAAGCTCTGGAATGGGAGGAAATAGTGCCTCTCTTTTATTCAAAGTTTTATCCTACTAGTGAGATTCATAAAGATCGGAATCAAATATACAACGTTTGGCCTCTTGATGGAGAGAGTACAGCTCAAGCTTGGGGGAGATTGAAGTTACTAATGCTCAAATGTCCCATTCATGAGCTCCCCAACAATATTATTATCAATAACGTTTACGCAAGGCTCCCTCTACATGACAAGGATTTATTGGATGCTTCTTGTGCTAGATCATTCACTCGCATGGAAGAAGAAGCTAAGTGGGATCTTCTGGACCGTATTCAAGACAATGTTGAAGGTTGGGAGAATGACAAAGGTAGAAAGTCAGGTATAAATTATGATTATGAATGCATTCAATCTTTTATGGGAACTGATCACTTTCAAAATATTAAAAATTCTTATGGTCTAGACTCTCAAGCTATTGCTTCTTATTTTAAGGCTTTTGCTTCCTATATTGAAGTGCCTAAAAAGAAGTGGAATAAGTATCATGAACCTTATAAAGATATTGCTAAGAGTGTTCCTGCAAGAAATACTGAAGTTTATACTACTAATCATGTCTTACCTAAACCTTACATTGAGAAAATGCCTTTCCCAGTTAAGATAAAGGAACATTCTATGATAGCTAGTATGGTTAATGAAAGTACAAATAAAGCTGTGGAACCTGATAAACAAATGGATGATGAACCTATAATAGCAAATGTGAAAGACTTTGTCACTAAGTATGAAGAAGAGGGACACACTATCCTTTGTAAGGATACCTCTAATATTGTTTCACAAAGTAGTGTTATGAGAGCTAGTATTCCTGTGTTTTCTGTTAGAATAAGTGATCATTGTTACGATGGTCCTTGTGATTGATATATTGTTAAGTTTATGCATGATACTGAAAGTTACTATGAGAGAGGGAAAAGTGTTCTTATGCATCTCAATAATATAAAGTTTCCTCGTTTTATGTTGAAAGTTTTTATGTTGCACTTCTTTTGTCTTCCTATGCTAGTAGCCTCTGGTTCAACAACTTGTTTGTTTACAAAATTCCCTTGCATAGGAAGTGGATTAGACTTAAATGTGTGTATTTTTGCTTCTTAATGCTCTCTTTCACTTCAATTCATATTCCTATGTGAGCATCTTTAAAATTATCATGCCCATCTTAATGGCTATAAAGAAAGAGCTTTTTAGGAGACAACCCAGTTTATTTTTGCTTTCAGTTGTTTTTGTTTCTTTGAGTCTTGGAAGTTATTACCTCGGTAATAACCTCTTTTTATCCTTTTTTTTTGGTTTTTGTGTCAAGATCAACCTCTAATGAGAGAGAAGTAAGATTTGGGGAAGTTGCTGTCTCGAAACAGATTTTTGTGCTTCACCGTAAAAATTCGTGAGAGATCTATGTATGTCGGATTCAGATGTAATTTTTTGTGCTTCTGCCCCAGGTTGTTATTTAACTTTCATTAGTTCTGCACTTTTTGATTTGAGCAACATAAGAATTTCGAAACAATTGATCTTTACCTGCTGGTCTGTTTTGACAGATTTTGCCACTCTTGCATTTGCTTCTTTATTCGATTTCCTTTTTGAATTCTTTTTGGGTTTTCGGAAGGAGTTGCTACAGTGGCTTATGTTTTGATGGTTTTCAGTTGAAGTTGGACTCAAAAGGTTTTATCACTTCACTTATACTAATGTTGCTAATGAGAACTGTGTGAAGTTTTGTGTGAAAGAAATTTCCAGGAAGTGGACATAATGGTGTAATAAGGAAGAGAAAGGTTTTATGACTCAAGTAATAAGTGTATGAAGAATGAAGATATCGATGATATTCAAGTGGTGACTCCGGAAGAATCTACTAGATACCAAATTCAGAGACCTACAGAGTCTGTTTTCAAATAGGTAACAGTTCTGGTAAGAAAAGTTCCGTGAAAATACTATCCAATTATATTTTTGCAGTTTTTAGTCAATAAGGAAAGCTACGAAGCGAAAAAAGGGACGGAAACAGAGTCAGGGTGGCTCACACCACCCTGTGGCACGGGCCCACCCCTGCCCACGCCACCAGGTGATGAGTCCACCCCGGACTCCGCCTCCGACTCGTTTTCTCCCAGTACCTTCCTTTTGATATGAAACTTCGTAATATATAACCCCCCGGATCCCCCGAGGTTTGTATATCGTGTTTTTGTCGCGTTTTTTTGTTTCTATCTGTTTCTGCCAGGACATACTCTTTGGAAGTTTAGAAGCACAATGGTGTCCACCAAGGATAAAGGGAAGGAGCCTATGGAGGAGGATCTCCAAGACCCCGGGAAGGAGAAGGAGATCAAGAGTGAAGATGAAGAGGAGCAAGGCCAACATCCGCACACCGGCACTACCATTGCAAGCATTGGAGTGCTAACAAAACCCGCCAGGGTTAGAAGGACCGCACGGATGCAGACTGGGGGGAAAGCTCCTCGTCACTGCTTGGCTCCACGGTGACTTCCTCCACGCACCAAGAACCCTTTCCATACCCTTATCCATGAGCATCGATACCAGAATATGCCCAAAGGGAAATTACCCTCCAATTGGGATTTATCTCGTTCTAGCCATGCAGGAAAAGAAGACTTCAAGGAGGAAGAGTGGGGAAAGAATAGCAAGAGGTGGAATTCTCAACCTGACATGATCATGAGCCGCATTGAGCAAAACTCACAGCTGATTCATAATCTCACCTTCGAGATTGAGGACTTGGGGAAACTTATCAGAGAGCTCATCGAGAGGATACCACCACCACCAAAGGAGTAATTCATCATCAGGTTTGGCATCCCCTTGGTTTGTTCCAAGCTTGGGGGAGTGTCGCGGTATCACATCACTATCTTCTATCTTTTTGCCTTATTAGTAGAGTCATATCATGAATAGAGAAGTTATTATGTAGGATGGTTTGCATTATGGAAGTGTCCCCTCTCTCGTTAGATATGTATCCCTTGGTGTGAGTTGTCGTTATGGATTATTAATGAGAATTTCTATCATTTACTCTTTTGCATAGCTTATATTAGTTTTCAATTCGTGGTTATATGATTGATCTTGTTGTTAGTATTGGTATCACTTTGGGATCATTGAGTTAATTTAGTTGGTTTTGGCAAACCTGGCTTGGTCAGTAGAAACACTATTTTTGAGAGTTGAATGAAAAAGATAAAAGTACTCTAAAGAAAAATTATTTCATCATCTTTCTTTCTTGATTTGCTCATAAGTCTAGTATTCTCTAGTTAAGATCTTTTGTGCTTCCAGGGAAGATTGCATGTTTGTCTTTATCGCTTATATGTTTGTTTGTTTCCTTAAACTCTTATACTTGCTACCTAACCTTGCTAGCCAAAAACCTGTACTGAGAGGGAATGCTTCTCGTGCATCCACTCCTTTAAACCAAAACCTTTGCCATTTGTGTCCACCATACCTACCTATTAGCATTATTGCTATTCCAAGTAAATTCTTGTTTTATCTACCTCCCAAATTAAACTTGTTATGTGAAAATTAGTGATTAAAGCTCTGATGAACTTGATGGCACACTTTATTTTCTTGCATTTAATAACTTGAACCATTGGGTCCTTCTTTGTTGCGTATATGCTTACGCTTTATGAGTTGAAGTTAGCAGAACCATGTATCATGGGGAACGCTTTTAACACTGCATTGGTACTTTGTACCTAGTTGATATCATGTTCTTTTGCTTATGGATCCCGGCGGTGTGAAATAAAAGTGGAACTTATAAGATCATGGAGTTTATATGAGTTTTGTAGAAACGCCTGGGCCGCTAGCCTAAGCCATGCCTAATCATGGTGGAAACTTGCAGCATAACTATAGTGAGCATTCTATGAAGCATCCTTAAAAAAACCTATGCAAATAGCAAATAAAAAGATCGCTGAGATGCTCACTGTCTGCTTGCCTTGTCATTTTGATTATGGGATAGCTCCTGTGTCATGTGCAAGGGGTACCCCGTTGGCGGTTCTCAATGATACACGTGTATTTACAATGACAAGAGCTTACTCGTGACTGAAGTTGAGTAGCATGAGGTTCGATACTCATAAGTAAGGGGCATGAGATTTCAACTTATAACTTGTCAAGCATATCCTCTTAGTTGTGTCACTTTAACCTTAATCACCAAAAGATGCCTATGATAGGGGCAATGAGAGCTGAAAGCTAGTAAGTATCATAATTTTTGGGAGCTCTTTATGAGACTTGCAATCCCTGCTTCCCTCTGCGAAGGGCCTTTCTTTTACCTTTTAGTTGAGTCAGTAAACCTATTCCCTTCTATCTCAGCAAGTATTTTGAGTTGTTGTGTTTCATTCATTCATATGATGATTTATTCAATCATGTTTCTTATGTTCCTTGTTTTGCACATTGCTCTTATCTTGATGTTTACTACTTTGAAAGCTATCATTGAAAACCAGTTATTTGTGAACTCCAGCAAATTATCAACTATTCTTCGACCAAGAGCTAAGTTTGCCATTACCAATTATGATTTACTTTATGTATCTTTATTGTGTTTCCTTTACTCATTGCAAGTTGAGTTATATAATAGTGAGTTGTCTTCTATTATGATCTGTGTATTTGATGAATGTGATGCTTCTTGTCCGTATTCTTTTATCGACTCTTCACTCCATAAACCTGAGGCCATGTTTATTGAGCTCAGTTTCGCTTGGGGACAAGCGAAGTCTAAGCTTGGGGGAGTTGATACGTCCATTTTGCATCACTGTTCTATGTCATAATTCACTGTTATTCATTGATATATTTCATATTGAGAGGTGATACTTATGTTATTTCATCTGTTTTTGCATGGTTGATGACTTTTGGAGCATGGACCACTGCAGTCAGGATTCTGATGGAAAATGTGTTGTTTGGAGGCAAAATTCGCTAAGATCAGAAAATCCGGGAAAATATACGGAAAATCCTGTTTTTCCAGAAGACGAAGGAAGCCAGAAGGGGGGCTGGAGATGGGCCACAGGGGGGCCACACCACCCCCTGGCACGGGCCAGCCTAGGCCGCGCCACCAGGTGGTGTGGCCGCCCTGGTCCACCCCTGGCACTCCCCTCTGGCGTATATTATCCTCCCTAAACCCTAAAGACTCAGGGGGCGACCACAGAAAGATTCCGCCGCCTCTATGGGGCGGAAAACACCGAGAGAGAAAGATCTCTCCGGCAGACAGATTTCTGCCGGGGGAATTCCTTCCCGGAGAGGGGAGATCGTCGCCATCAACACCCCCATCAAGCTGGACTTCATCAGGATCATCATCATCACCACCAGCATCAGCAGCAGCAGCACCCTCATCACCATCTCCATATTGCTGTAACAATTAGGTTGAATCTTGCATAGTTCATAGGGGAAACTTTCCCGGTGTTGATTACTCTTTGTAGTTGATGCTATTGAGTGAACCATTGAATTATTGTTTATGTTCAGATTGTTATACATCATTATTCCATCTCTGATCATGATCCATATGATGTCTTGTGAGTAGTTCGTTTTGTTCTTGAGGACATGGGAGAAGTCATGTTGTTAGTAGTGGAGTTGTGTTGAGAAAGATTCAATAGTTTGATATTTAAGTTGTGGTGTACTTCTTCTAGTGGTGTCATGTGAACGCCGACTACATGACACTTCACCTATATGGGCCTAGGGGAATGCATTGTGTATTTGGCTACTAATCATAGGGGTTGCCGGAGTGACAGAAACCTGAACCCCCGTTAGGAAACCATTGCACAAGGGACGTAAGGGTCTTAGAGGTTAAAGTTGTGGTTAGGTTTCTACCTGAATTACTTTCTTGTACTTACGGATGTTTGCAAGGGGTATAATCACAAGTATGTATTAGTCCTAGGAAGGTCGGTACATTAGCACAGGTTCACCCACACAACACTTAGCAAGCTAAAGAATATTAATCAACTATATGAAGCGAAAGCACTTGACAATCTTCCCATTTGTCCTCGAGAACGTTTGGTCATCTTAAGTAATACAACCGGCTTGTCCTTTGCTGCATAAAGGATTGGGACACTTGCTGCATTTATTTCTACTGTCTTTTATTTACTCTTACTTTGTTTACTTGCTTTATCGAAAACCCCTAAAAATCCGTTTACTAAGTATTTGCAGAGAATTCCTGATCCATACCACTAGCCAACACCTTCTGCTCCTCGTTGGGTTCGACACTCTTACTTATCGAAAATACTGCGATACACCCCCTATACTTGTGGGTCATCAGCCCTTCGCAGAGGGAAGCAGGGATTTCAAGTTTCATAAAGAGCTTCCAAAAATTATGGTACTTATTAGCTTTCAGCTCTCAATGCCCCCTATCATAAGCATCTTTAGGTGATTAAGGTTAAAGTGACACAACTAAGAGGATATGCTTGACAAGTTATAAGTTGAAATCTCATGTCCCTTACTTACAAGTACCGAACCTCATGCTACTCAGCTTCAGTCACAAGTAAGCTCTTGTCATTGTAAATACATATGTATCATAGAGAACCGCCAACGGGGTACCCCTTACATAGGATACAAGAGCTATCCCATAATCAAAATGACAAGGCAAGTAGATAATGATCATCTCAACGATCTTTTATTTGTTATTTGCATATGTTTTTATTGAGGATGCTTCATAGAGTGCTCATTATGGTTATGCTGCAAGTTTCCACCATGATTAGGCATGGCTTAGGCTAGCGGCCCAGGAGTTTCTCTAACACAGATACAAACTCCATGATCTTTCAAGTTCCCCTTTTATTTCACGCCGCCGGGATCCATAAGCAAAAGAATCATAATATCAACGGAATAATAAGTGCAATGTTGAAAGCGTTCCCCATGATACATGGTTCTGCTAACTTCAACTTATAAAGCGCAAGCATATACGCAACAAAGATGGACGCAATGGTTCAAGTTTATTAAGTACAGGAAAGTAAAGTGTGCCTTCAAGTTTGTGAGAGCTTTAATCACTAATTTTCACATAACAAGTTTAATTCGGAAGGTAGATAAAAACATGAATTTACTTGGAATAGAAATAGTGCTAATAGGTAGGTATGATGGACACACATGGCCTAGGTTTTGGTTTAAGGATTGGATGCACGAGAAACATTCCCTCTCAGTACAGGTTTTAGGCTAGCAAGGCTGGGTAGCAAGCATAAGAGTTCAAGAAAACAAAAAACATACAAGTGATAAAAACAAACATGCAATCTTCCTTAGAAGCACAAAAGATCTTAACTAGAGAATACTAAGTTTATGAGCAAATCAAGAAAGATGATGATGAAATTATCTATACCTAATAATAAAGGACGGATTGTTTCTTCCGGTCCAACATTTTTTAGACTCTTTTACCCTCCCACCAAATAGCTAATTACCCACCAATGTCACCCATATTTTTTTTCTTTCCTTAGCTCGCACCTCGGTGGCCACGCATACGCAATCGAATCGTTTTGGGCTCAGCCATAATCCATGCGGTGTTGGTCTGGCCCAGCAATAGGCCCCACTCTGCTTAGGTCAAGACTGCACGTACCCGCACCTGCAGATATATATATATATATCTATATCTATACTTAATAATAAAGGACGGATTGTTTCTTCCGGTCCAACATTTTTTAGACTCTTTTACCCTCCCACCAAATAGCTAATTACCCACCAATGTCACCCATATTTTTTTTCTTTCCTTAGCTCGCACCTCGATGGCCACGCATACGCAATCGAATCGTTTTGGGCTCAGCCATAATCCATGCGGTGTTGGTCTGGCCCAGCAATAGGCCCCACTCTGCTTAGGTCAAGACTGCACGTACCCGCACCTGCATATATATATATATATATATATATATATATATATATATATATATATATATATATATATATATATATATATATATATATATATATATATATATATATATATATATATATTATATATACAAAGCCCTAATCAACTCAATCAGCGCGTTTGCCGCCGCCCGCGTAATCCCTCTACCTGTCCGCTGCCACCAACCCGAGCGCTGGAGGGCAGCCCATCGATCAACTCGATCACCGCGCCCGCCGCCGCCCGCGGACTCCATCCACCTATCTGCTGCCGCCAACTCGAGCGCTGGACAGCATCCGGCATGTTAGCCGCAGCTCGACCGCGCCCGCTAGATGGGATCGGACGCTACTAGGGTTTGGCCTAGGTTCCTGATCATGTTCAGCTTAGGGATGATCCATATCAGCTTCTTTGGTGATGGATGGAATCGACCAGTACTCTGCACGTCACCTTATTCATCAGCCAGGCCAACCATCTTGAAGGGACGACTGGGTACGGATGGAACACGGTGCGCATGGGCGTTGCACGTCAGCTTCCCCAACGCAGCAAAGCAGCGGATGCCCGCCACTCCACCCGCCAAGCGGAGAGAGCCATCTCAGGAGCTGAGCCAGGGGCGCGTCACGCGTGGTCGTGTGGACGACAGCAACGGTGGTGAAAGCTTGCAGGGTCTACGGGATATACAACAGATTATACTGTGAAGGCCAAAGTCTGGAGACAGTCTAACACGCTTGGATGACTATGAACCACGTATTGTCAAGTTCTTGATCCCAAAGGGCATAGTTGCATGATCAAAAATGGATGACCAATCAATGGATGATACATCGATGGACGAACAAGACCATGGTGGCTCTCCTATTTGAAAAGCTCGGGCACATGCAAAGGAGCAGCAAACAATTCCATCTCCATTTGAAAAGTTCTCGGTATGGATGACGGAGCATGCTGTGTTCCCATCTAATCCCTCCATCCTCAGTTCTTTTATTTCCAATTTCATGTTTGATCGCTCATGGCCGATTTTTGGATATGGTCATGCTGGCCGGCGACCTACATGGGCATGTACTACTTCAGACTTACGCGGCAGATCAAACCAAGTTCAAGACCAGATGCTATCAAAATTGACCTCCACTTTTATTTCCTACTACGTCCAGCTTGTAGCACAACGGCTGAAATTAAATTCACTGCACCAAAGCTATGCAAGACATCACAATAGTTCCAAATCCTTGAGAAAGAATGATATAAATATGTCTCCTCTATCCCTCGTGTGTAAAATGTAGTCAGGTAAAAAGTTTAGAACACTAGATATGCATCTTTTTAGCTCAATACTATCTGATTTCTCAGTAGCTTCTTTTGACTTGCTAGGCTTTCATTTGAGTAGATGTACCGATTCCGTTTAAAAGGATGAATGCAAATAAATTTCAAAAGGATTATATTAGTGTCTTCTAATAGTTGGCAACTCCACATGTTAATTGATCGAGGAGCGGATGTCACCAAGCGAGTAAAAAAACTGTCTATGCTGACGTGCCACTAATTTAAAAAAACTAACTGTCGGCAAAATAACTACTAACTTTTCTCACCGCAACGCGCGGGCATTTTGCTAGTATTTCTTTAAGAGTACTTTTATCTTTTTCATTGAATTCTCATAATAGTGTTTCTACTGACCGAGCCAGATTTGCCAAAACCAACTAAATTAACTCAATGATCCCAAAGTGATACCAATACTAACAACAAGATCAATCATATAACATGAATTGAAAACTAATATAAGATATGCAAAAGAGTAAATGATAGAACTTCTCATTAATATTCCATAACGGTAACTCACACCAAGGGATACATAGATATCTAACGAGAGGGGGGACACTTTCATAATACAAACCATCCTACATGATAACTCCTCTATTTATGATATGACTCTACTAAAAAGGTAAAAAGATAGAAGATAGTGATGTAATACCGCGGCACTCCCCCAAGCTTAGAACAAACCAAGGGGATGCCAAAACCTGATGACGAATTACTCCTTCAGTGGTGGTGGTATTCTCTCGATGAGCCTTTCAATCAATTTCCTCAAGTCCTCAATCTCGAAGGTGAGAGTACGGATCAACTCTGAGTTTTGCTCAATGCGGCTCATGATCATGTTGGGTTGTGATTCCCAGCTCGTACGATTCTTTCCCCACTCTTCCTCCTTGAAGTATTCTTTTCCTGCATGGTTAGAACGAGGCATATCCCAATTGGAGGGTAGTTTCTCCTTGGGCATATTCTGGAATTGATACTCATGGATAAGGGTATGGAAGGGATTTTTGGTGCGTGGAGAAGGTGACAGTGGAGCCAAACAGTGACGCGGAGGCCTTCCTCCAGTTGAAATCCGTGTAGTCCTTTTGATCCTGGCATGGTTTGCCAACACTCCAATGCTTGCAATGGTAGTGCTGGTGTGCGGATGCTGGCTTTTCTTTGCCTCCTCTTCATCTTTACTCTTGATCTCCTTCTCCTGCCCAGAGTCTTGGGGATCCTCCTCCGCAGGCTCTTTTCCTTTATCCTTGGCGGTGACCATTGTGCTTCTAACGTTTAAGAATAGTTCCTGGCAGAAATAGATCGAAACAAAAACACAACAAGAACACGATATACGAACCTTGGGGGATCCGGGGATTATATATTACAAATTTTTACAACATAAGGAAGGTACTGGGAGAAAACGGGTCGGAGACAGAGTCCGAGGTGGCCACACCACCTGCTGGCACGGCCAGGGGGGCGCGCCAGGGGTGGTGTGAGCCACCCTGGCTCCGTTTTCTGTCCCTCTTTCACTTTGTTGCTTTCCATGTTGGATAAAAACTGCAAAAATATAACTTGATAGTTTTTCGTGGAATTTTTCTTACCAGAACTGTTACCTATTCGAAAACGGACTCTGCAGGTCTCTGAAGTTGGCATTTAGTAGATTCTTCTGGAGTCACCACTTGAATAAGATCAATATCTTCATCTTCATACATATATTGCTCGACTCATGAAACCTTTCACTATCTTATTACACCATTTTCTCCAATAACCTGGAAATTTCTTTCACACAAAACTTTACACAATTCTCATTAGCAACATTACTGTAAGCGAGGTAATAAACCTTTTAAGTTCAATTTCAATTTAAATCCATCAAAACATAAGCTACTATAGCAACTCCTTCCGAAAACCCGAAAGGAATTCAAAAAGGAAATCGATTTAAGAGGCAAATGCAAGAGTGGCAAATATCTGTCAAAACAGACCAGTAGGTAAAGATCAATTTTTTGAAAGTATTCTGTTGCTCAAATCAAAAAGTGCAAATCTAACAAAAATTAAATAACAACCTGGGGCATAAGCACAAAAAAATTACAGCTCAATCGGACATTCAGAGATTTTTCACGAATTTTTACAGCGAAGCACAAAATTTTGTTTCGGGACAGCAACTTCCCCAAATCTTACTTCTCTCTCATTAGAGGTAGATCTTGACACAAAAACCAAACAAAAAGGATAAGTAGAGGTTATTGCCGAAACAATAACTTCGAAGACTCAAAGAAACAAAAACAAACTGAAAGCAAAAATATATTGGGTTGTCTCCCAAAAAGCTCTTCCTTTATAGCCATTAAGATGGACATGATAATTTCAATGATGCTCACATAAGAATATGAATTGAAGTGAAAGAGAGCATCAAGAAGCAAAAATACACATGTTTAAGTCTAACCCACTTCCTATGCAAGGGAATTTTGTAAGAAAATAAATTGTTGAAACCAGAGGCTGCTAGCATAGGAAGGCAAAACAAGTGCAACATAAAGACTTTCAGCATAAAGCGAGGAAACTTAATATTATTGAGATGTATTAGAACAGTCTTACCTCTCTCGTAATAACTTTCAGTATCATGCATAAATTTAACGATATAACTATCACAAGAACCATTGTAGCAATGATCACTTATCCTAACAGAAAACACAGGAACACTAGCTCTCATAACACTACTTTGTGAAACAATATTAGGGATATCCTTAAAGAGGATAGTGTGTCCATCTTCTACATATTTAGTGACAAAATCTTTCACATTTGCTACTACAGCTTCAGCATCCATTTGTTCATCAAGTTCAATAGTTTTATTCATACTTTCATTAACCAAACTAGCTATCATAGAATGT
Source organism: Avena sativa (assembly GCA_916181665.1). Lineage (NCBI taxonomy): Eukaryota > Viridiplantae > Streptophyta > Magnoliopsida > Poales > Poaceae > Avena > Avena sativa. The sequence goes on along the minus strand of OV702292.1, from coordinate 133,675,057 downwards.
TCATTTATCTTAATTGGGAAAGGCATTTTCTCAATATAAGGTTCAGGTAAAACATGATTAGCAGTATAAACTTCAGTATTTCTTGCAGGAACACAATTAGCAATATCTTTATATGGCTCATGATACTTATTCCATTTCTTTTTAGGAATTTTAATATAGGAAGCAAAAGTCTTAAAATAAGTTGCAATAGCTTGAGAGTCAAGACCATAAGCATTTTTAATATTTTGAAAGTCATCGGTTCCCATAAAAGATTCAATGCATTCATAATCATAACTTATACCTGACTTTCTTCCTTTGTCATTCTCCCATGCTTCAGCATTATCTTGAATACGGTCTAGAAGATCCCATTTAGCTCCTTCTTCCATGCGTGTAAATGATCCAGCACAAGAAGCATCCAATAAATCCTTATCGTGAAGAGAAAGCCTTGCATAAAAGTTATTGATAATAATATTGTTGGGGAGCTCATGAATAGGACATTTGAGCATTAGTAACTTCAGTCTCCCCCAAGCTTGAGTTGTACTCTCTCCATCAAGAGGCCAAAAGTTGTATATTTGATTTTGATCTTTATGAATCTCGCTAGGAGGATAAAATTTTGAATAAAAGAGAGGCACTATTTCCTCCCATTCAAGACCTTGACCATTCTTCAGCAGCTTATACCATTCCTCAGCTCTTCCTTTCAGTTATAATGAGAATAACTTCTTCTTGACTTGATCTGTTGTAATACCTACACACTTGAACAACCCGCATAATTCGTGTATAAAGAGCAAATGATCACGGGATGGATAGTTCCATCTCCAACATAATAGTTATCCATAACACGATCAATAATTCTTGTAGGTATTTTAAAAGTATCATTCTCAGCAGGTGGTGGTTCATCTACTACCTTAGCAGTGGTAGTAGCATTACGAAATAAGAAACTAAGTGAATTATCCATATTGAAATAAAGCAACTAACCAAAGTAAACAATACTCACAGTAGAAGTTTCCTTTACCAGTTCCACTCTCCAATAGTTCTTCACTCCCCGGCAACGGCGCCAAAAAATAGTCTTGATGACCCACAAGAATAGGGGGTGTATCACAATATTTTCGATAAGTAAGAGTGTCGAACCCAACAAGGAGCAGAAGGTGTTGATGAGTGGCTTGGAGCAGGAATTCTCTGTAAATACTTAGCAAACAGATTTTAAGGGTTTTTTGATAATGCAGGTAAATAAAGTGCGAGTAAATAAAAGACAATAATAATAAATGCAGCAAGTGGCCCAATCCTTTCTTTAGCAAAGGACAAACTGGTTGTATTACTTAAGATGACCAAACGTTCTCGAGGAAACACGGGAATATCGTCAAGTGCTTTCGCTTCATATGGTTGATTAATCTTCTTTAGTTTGCTAAGTGTTGTGTGGGTGAACCTGTGCTAATGTACCGACCTTCCTAGGACTAATACATACTTGTGATTATACCCCTTGCAAGAATCCACAAGTACAAGAAAGTAATTAAGATAGAAACCTAACCACAGCTTTAAACTCTAAGACCCTGACGTACCTTGTGCAAAGGTTTCCTAACGGGAGTTCGGGTTTCTTTCACTCCGGCAACCCCTACGATTAGTAGCCAAATACACAATGCATTCCCCTAGGCCCATAAAGGTGAAGTGTCATGTAGTTGACATTCACATAACACCACTAGAAGAATAACACCACAACTTAAATATCAAACCATTGAATCTTTCTCAACACAACTCCACTACTAACAACATGACTTCTCCCATGTCCTCAAGAACTAAACGAACTACTCACGAGACATCATATGGATCATGATCAGAGATGATATAATGATAAGCAACAATCTGAACATAACAATAATTCAATGGTTCCACTCAATAGCATCAACTACTACAAGTAATCAACATCGGGAAAGTTTCCCCTAAGAACTATGCAAGATTCAACCCAATTGTTAAAGCGGTATGGAGTGGTGATGATGGTGCTGGTGGAGATGGTGATGGAGATAATGATCCCGATGAAGTCCACCTTGATGGTGGTGTTGATGGCAACGATCTCCCCTCTCCGGGAAGGAATTCCCCGACAGAATTCTGTCTACCGGAGAGAACTTTCTCTCTCTGTAGTTTTTCGTCCCGCAGAGGCGGCGGAATCTTTCTGTGGTCGCTCCCCAGGTATTAGGGTTTTGTGGGGATAATATATGACAAAGGGGAGAGCTGGAGGTGGGCCAGGGTGGCCACACCACCTGGTGGCGGGGCCAGGGTGGCCCGTGCCAGGGGGTGGTGTGGGCCCCCTGTGGCCCATCTCCACTCCCCCTTTTGGCATCCTTCGTCTTCTGGAAAAATAGGATTTTCCATGTATTTTCCCGGATTTTCTGATCTTCGCAAATTTCGCCTCCAAACAGCACCTTTTCCATCAGAATCCTGACTATAGCAGTCCATCCTCCAAAAGTCATCAACCATGCAAAAACAGATGAAATAACATAAGTATCATCTCTTAATATGAAATATATCAATGAATAACAGTAAATTATGATATAGAATAGTGATGCAAAATGGACGTATCAAGCCCCACGGGTGGTCGCTTACAGCGAGAAGGAGTCAACTCTTGCACTCGAACACTCCGCCGACCTCCTTAATGAGGCACGGGAAATCGCAGCAGAGAGATCAACGATCTTCCAGCAAATCGTCCGCTACTACCACAGCAGAAGGCTACGCCCCAGATCCTTCGTCGAAGGAGACCTGGTCCTGCGACTGAAGCAACAAGGGCATCTCAAGCTCGAGTCCCCTTGGGAAGGACCTTACGTGATTACATAAGTAATCCCAGATGGTGCCTATCGCCTTAAAGATTTTGAGACAGGAGTCGCATACTCCAACCCCTGGAACGTCGCGAAGCTACGTCGCTTCTACCCCTAGTCATTTTTACATTACAAATAAGGCTATTCAGCCAGGCTACTTAGCCACACATTGTACCTCGTACCATTCCGCGAATAAATAAAGCTAAGTGCCCCAAAACTCTGTGTTTTCCTTATTTTCTTGCAATTTTATCACTTGGGGGTTGCTCCACCCTTTACACTTTCGTTCTGCGAACAAATCGCAGTATCCCGAGTAGCTAACACAACATCAATCAAACCCTTGATAAGCACCAACCCAGTTGCAACGCACCTGACAGGTTGGAAAGGTGCTGAGATAAACACAAGTCAGGCTAACGAAAAGGAACTGCATAGTACAATACACTCGCAAAATATAAAAGCTAGCAAGCTCTTCACATATCAATGGGTATTAATTACACCCAACATAATCATACGAACTTTACAACACTTCTACAATTATGTGCAGGATACAAATCATGTTACTGTTGTAAAAGAAGAACGTTCGTTTGCTCCTCGAAAAAATCGACAATGTCCTCTGCTGGCCGATCAACCGCTTGATAGTGTGGAACCATGTTCCAGGTCATACCTTCTGGCGGAGGCGGCGGCCCAGCGGAAACATATGCAACATCTACATCCGTCCTATGCAGTCGCACCAGCGACAACGCAGCCTTAGCACCAGCTACTAACTGCTGTCGCACGCACTCGCGGATCGCACTTAAATCTTGAAACTTTGCCAGAAGAGCCAACAGGCTTGAAGGGACGGAATCCAGCGGAAACATCATTTGATAAATATGCCTAAGGCACGACTACGCCTTCTTCAGATAATGAAGTACTCAAGAAGAACGATCCTGCAGGGTCACAAGCGCGATCACACGATCGTGGTCCACCCAAAAGTACCCACTCGCCTACAGTTGCTCCTGGGTCAGGTTATTCATTCGAATGGAAACCCGGTCCTTCTAATCCCGCGGATGACGAGCGCTGACAACTACACCAAGCAAATGGCAAAGTGTGAAGACAAGGCATTGCCGCGACTGACTAAAAGAAAAGATGAGAAGGCAGAAAGCTAACATTTGAACTGTTCATTCAACTGCGCCACTTCCTCCAAGATATACTTCTCACGGGTGGTGGCCTTCTCCGCCTTCGACTTCCACACATTCGTGAAGGGTTTCGCAGCATAGTAAATTAAAATTTTCTACGGAAGCGAACAGAGGGAAAGCCAAGATCTAATCTAGGAGATGCAAAAAACGAGAGAGATTGGATTAGATCTTCATACCCTTGAAGATTCGCACAGCGGAACGTTCGTCGGAACGTGGGTGATGTAGTCGTACTCGCTTCTCCTCCTCGCGATCCGATCCGATCTAGCACCACAAGTGGCGGTGCCTCCGTGAGATGCACACGTGCAGCACCTCGACGTCTCCTCCTTCCTCAGACCAGCAAGTAGGGTGGAGAGATAGATTGGATCTACAACACGACGGCGTGGTGTATATGGTGGAGAATTTCTGCAGCAGGGCTTCGCCTACAAACAGTCGGGAGGGAGAGAGGAGGGCAGCAGGGCAACTAGGGTTTGGAGGAAGGTGTGTGTAGGGAGGGGGCGCACCAGCCCTCTATATATAGAGGGGGGTGCGGCCAGCCCTTGCCCATCCTCCAAGCCTATCTCTAGTTTAAACGATTTAAACTCTCCCTTATCCAGAAACCCTATCTCTAGTTTAAACGATTTAAACTTATCCCTTATCTAGAAACCCTATCTCTAGTTTAAACGAGTTTAAACTTATCTAGGATCGACTGGGCCCTATGGGGCCTTGTGCCCCTGGCCCAATGCGGCCAGGACACTCCCTCATAGGCCCATTCCCCCTCCCGGAAGGTGGGGCCACGTTGGTCCCCTTCCGGAAGGTTCTAGAAGCTTCCGGTACAATACCGATTAACCCGGAACAATTCCGAACTCCAAAAACTGCACTGCCTTATATGAATCTTATTCTCCGGACCACTCCGAAACCTCTCGTGATGTCCCGGATCCCATCCGAGACTCCGAACAAAAATTCATAAACCAAGTATCCAATCTATCCTAGCGTCGAGACACGTTAAGTGTGTGACCCTGCGGGTTCGAGAATATGCAGACATGATCTTCTATCAATAATCAACAGCGGGGTCTGGGCACCCATATTGACTCCCACACATTCATCGATGATCATATCGGATGAACCACGATGCCAGGATTCAATCAATCCCATATATATATTCCCTTCGTCTCGCGATATTTTACTTGCCCGAGATTCGATCGTCGGCATCGTCATACCTAGTTCAATCTCGTTCACAGCAAGTACTTTACTCGTTCCGTAATCCGATATCACTTTGTGATTAACTCCTTAACCACATGCACAAGAGGTGCATGACCATAAAAGATGTTACTCATATAAATAGAACAACCATTATTCTCCGATTTAAATGAATAACCGTCTTGCAATAAACACGATCCAGAAATAATGTTCATGCTCAACGCAGGCCCATAATAACATTTATTAAGGTTTAAAACTAATCCCGAAGGTAAAACTAAGGAGAGCGTGCTGACGGCCATCACATCAACTCTTGATCCGTTGCCAACGCGCATCGTCACCTCATCCCTCGCAAGCCGCCGTCTATTCCGTAGCTCCTGTTTCGAGTTACAAATATTAGCAACTGAACCGGTATCAAATACCCAGGCACTACAACGAGGGCTAGTAAGGAAAACATCAATAACATGTATATCAAATATACCTTTGATGGTGCCAGCCTTCTTGTCCGCTAAGTACTTCGGACAGTTGCGCTTCCAGTGACCCTTGTCCTTGCAATAGAAGCACTCAGTGTCCGGCTTGGGACCAGACCTGAGCTTCTTCTCAGCAGGGGCATTGCGCTTGCCGCCGCCCTTCTTGAAGGGCTTCTTTGCTCCCTTACCTTTCTTGAAGGAGGGCTTGTTGACCATCAACACATGATTATCCTTCTTGATGTCCACCTCCGCAGCCTTCAGCTTTGCGAAGAGCTCGGTGATCGTATCAGTGGAACCAATCTGATTATGAGTCACTACAAAACTTTTGTAGCTGGGAGGGAGTGATTGCAGAACCCTGTCAATCTTGAGCTCCTCTGGAATCTTGCAGTCCAGTTGCTCAAGGCGTTGAGTGTAGCCCGACATCTTAATGGCGTGCTCACTAACGGAACTCCCTTCCTCCATCTTGCAGTTAAAGAACTTCTTAGAGATCTCATATCTCTCAGAACGGGCCTGAGTCTGAAACATGGTTTTCAGCTCCTCGAGAATCTCAAAGGGCCCGGGATAGTTTTCAAAACGATTTTGAAGTTCCGGTTCCATAGCAAACAACATGGTGCTCTTAATCACACCATAATCATCTTTGCGCGACTGATAGACAGCTTTCTCATCAGCCGGCGCAGTTGCAGCAGGGGGGTTACCTAACGCTTTCTCAAGGACATAGTCCTTTTGTCCGCCAGACAGAATGATTCTTAGATTGCGGAACCAGTTGGTGAAGTTAGACCCATTGTTCCTAAGCTTTTCTTTCTCAGCAAAAACGTTGAAGTTGAAGTTGGACTTGGCCATGTGATCTACAGTATTTGCAAGTACAATTTAGACTATGTTCATGATAAATAGTTCAACTTAATCAAATTACTAGATGAACTCCCACTAAATTCAACATCCCTCAAGTTGTTTAGTGAACACGATCCAAATTCACCACACCTAATCCGATCATCACGAGAAGAGATGTGGTTTCAATGGTGGACAACGAAGTGTCGATCATATCATTCATATGACTCATGCTTAACCTTTAGGTTCTTGTGTTCCGAGGCCATGTCTGTACATGCTAGGCTCGTCAAGTTAGACCCAAGTATTTCCGCGTGTGCAAAACTGGCTTGCACCCGTTGTATGTGAGCGTAGAGTCTATAGCACCCGATCATCACGTGATGCTTGGACACGACGAACTTTCGCAACGGTGCATACTTGGGGAGAACACAGTTTTTATCTTGATCTTTAAGTGAGGAATCATCTTATAATGCTACCGTCGCGATCTAAGCATAATAAGATACATAAAAGGATAAACATCACATGCATATAACTTTATGTGACATGGTATAGCCAATCTTCGCGCAATGATCTCCATCTTGTGCGTTCCGGCATGATCTCCATCACTTCACCATGATTGCCTCCACCACGAATAGCAACTACAACTATTGCTAACTACTTAGCGATAAAGTAAAGCTATTACATGGCGTATAAGAAGTTGACTCGCAGGTCATACACAATTATAAAGACAACCATATGGCTCCTGCCGGTTGTGTACTCATCGACATGCAAGTCGTGAAACATTACAAAACATGATCATCGCATACATTATACACATCACATCTTGGGCCATACCATATCACAGAAAACACTCCCTGCAAAAACAAGTTAGACGCCTCTACTTTGTTGTTGCATGTTTTACGTGGCTTATGGGAGTAGATGCTAAGAACGATTCTTACCTACGGAAAGCCACAACGGTGATATTATGGTTGCCAAACTCCGGTGTTAATCCCATGACAACTATAGTGAGAGAAACTGACATCCACCAGCCGCATGTGTGGAACAAGCCACACGTCAAGTGCGGAGCCGGTCTCGCGAACGACGTCGCGTAAGGTTGGCCTGGACCGCTTCAATCTCACTATCCCGCGTCATAAGAAGAACACAAACAAGAGGCTTGCAACAGAAAACATCAACGCCCGCAACAACCATGTTGCGTTCTACTCGTGAATCACATCTACGCATAGATCTAGCTCTGATACCACTGAAGGGTTTCGCAGCATAGTAAATCAAAATTTTCTACGGAAGCGAACAGAGGGAAAGCCAAGATCTAATCTAGGAGATGCAAACAACGAGAGAGATTGGATTAGATCTTCATACCCTTGAAGATTCGCACAGCGGAACGTTCGTTGGAACGTGGGTGATGTAGTCGTACTCGCTTCTCCTCCTCGCGATCCGATCCGATCTAGCACCACAAGTGGCGGTGCCTCCGTGAGATGCACACGTGCAGCACCTCGACGTCTCCTCCTTCCTCGGACCAGCAAGTAGGGTGGAGAGATAGATTGGATCTACAACACGACGGCGTGGTGTATATGGTGGAGAATTTCTGCAGCAGGGCTTCGCCTACAAATAGTCGGGAGGTAGAGAGGAGGGCAGCAGGGCAACTAGGGTTTGGAGGAAGGTGTGTGTAGGGAGGGGCGCACCAGCCCTCTATATATAGAGGGGGTGCGGCCAGCCCTTGCCCATCCTCCAAGCCTATCTCTAGTTTAAACGATTTAAACTCTCCCTTATCCAGAAACCCTATCTCTAGTTTAAACGATTTAAACTTATCCCTTATCTAGAAACCCTATCTCTAGTTTAAACGAGTTTAAACTTATCTAGGATCGACTGGGCCCTATGGGGCCTTGTGCCCCTGGCCCAATGCGGCCAGGACACTCCCTCATAGGCCCATTCCCCCTCCCGGAAGGTGGGGCCACGTTGGTCCCCTTCCGGAAGGTTCTAGAAGCTTCCGGTACAATACCGATTAACCCGGAACAATTCCGAACTCCAAAAACTGCACTGCCTTATATGAATCTTATTCTCTGGACCACTCCGGAACCTCTCGTGATGTCCCGGATCCCATCCGAGACTCCGAACAAAAATTCATAAACCAAGTATCCAATCTATCCTAGCGTCGAGACACGTTAAGTGTGTGACCCTGCGGGTTCGAGAATATGCAGACATGATCTTCTATCAATAATCAACAGCGGGGTCTGGGCACCCATATTGACTCCCACACATTCATCGATGATCATATCGGATGAACCACGATGCCAGGATTCAATCAATCCCATATATATTCCCTTCGTCTCGCGATATTTTACTTGCCCGAGATTCGATCGTCGGTATCGTCATACCTAGTTCAATCTCGTTCACAGCAAGTACTTTACTCGTTCCGTAATCCGATATCACTTTGTGATTAACTCCTTAACCACATGCTTGCAAGCGGTGTTGATATCGATTACCGAGTGGGCCCGAAGTATATCTCTCCGACTTGGGAGGGACAAATTCCATCTCGATACATACAACCCAACAGATACTTTCCGATCACCTGAGAGACACCTTTATGATCACCCTCTCATAGGATGACGTTTGATGACCTCAAAGCTTTCTTCCGATACCAGGGAGTTGTATTATCTCATGGTCTAAGGAATACAATATTTGACATAAGAAAAACTTCGCAAAGACGAACACGATGACACGATCTAATTGCTTCGCTTAGTTTGGGTCTGTCCACCACATCATTCTCCCAATGATATGATCTCATTATCAATTGACAACTCATGTCTATGGTTAGGAAACCTTAACCATCATTGATCAATGAGCTAGTCCATAGAGGCGTACTAGGGACACGGTGTTGTTCACAAACCACACAGGTATTAATGTTTCCGCTTAATACAATTCTAGCATGGAATATAAACTTTATCATGAACAAGAATTATAATAATAACATCTTTATTATTGCCTCTAGGGCATAATTCCAACAATTCGCGCTACCGCGGACGAAGGGCAACTCGTGCTCCAACTGCTTAATGCGGTCGCGCAATCGCGAAAGAAACGACAGTTCCTCCACCTTTGAACGCAGTTGCGCCGTGGTTTCATCGGTGGGAGGAGAGTCATGAGGACCACTCGACGTAACCTATCACAATCAAGCAAGAAGCAAATAAGGGACCAAAATACATTGATAAAAGCATGAATGCATTTAAGCACAGCAAAGTCTCGACAGGGACACTCCCGCAAAAGCATAGTTTCAACAAAAGGCAACTACAACTACTACAGATTGGCAACTAAGGAGCAATCTTCTTCTTTGACTTGGACTTTGACTTCGGAGGCCTCATCGAATCCGTGGCAGCCTCGGATGCCATAGACTTTCTGGTGGTAGCACCTGATGCCGCAGTCTTCGTCACCTTCTTCGCTCGTTGTAGCTCTGATGAATATCTTGCGACTGTATCGATGAGCTGCGATCCATACTTACCACAGCCAGTAGCAAAGGGAGCAAACACTACATGTTGTCCATCTGCGTCGACGGGCATTGCCTTGGAGATCGCGGAGGGATCCAACTCCACGCCATGGGCCTGCGCCATCGCGAGGGCCATGGTAGCACTGACAGACCGCTGGGAGTTCTTGAAGTCCATGGGAATACCCCCAGCAAGGGATTCCACCAGGTCCTCAAGGTTGTCAATCAGTTCAGCCTTGGGAGTTAAATCCTCACGGATGCGACTGAGCACACCCTTGGCCTTCATCAACGTCCCCTGAAGGGAAACGTTGCGGTCCTCGACTGCGGCCACGGCACCAGCTAACGCATCTGCGTGGCGAATGGACTGGGCGTCAAAGCTCGGGCCACCGGCATCTGCATACATAAGGTGTTAGCACAGCAATATGACATCAAGCAAGGAGCAACGCAAATCCAGTTGAAAAAAATACCTGAGAGGGACTTGGCAATTGAGAAAAGTTATTCTTCGAACAACTTCTCCCTCTCAGTAGTGGAAGCGCGCAAATCCTCTTCGCGCTTTCACGACTCCTCCAGAGCTGCGACTGCTTCATCATGATTCTCCGTCGCCGCGGCAAGCGCCTTCTCGAGGGAAGCAGCACGACGAAGAAGTTCATTGTGCTCGACTACAAAGCACAGGGTGTATCATCAATCGAATTTATAAATTTCATGAAGACAAAGACGAAGCCAAAACTAACCTTCGACAACACGGTGGCAATTGTCCAGCAGAGCGTGTTGTCAACCCATGACAAGGACTTGCTCCGCCAGGCGAGCCGCTTCCTTCACAATGAGCTGCATCAAAAGGAAAACAAAGGTTCAGCGGCAGCACAAAGTATAAATTCGACTGCCGAAATGGCAAAAAGGACGCTTACGTGATCCTCCAGGGACTCCGAAGATGACTGTCGCACAGTCGTCCGGGCAACCATCTGGTGTTCCCCAGCATGCGGGGAAGTCGAAGAATTGTGTCTGGAGTGGGCCACCACTGGAGGAGAAGGAGACCGTTCGGCCACCTCCTTGGCCTTGGAGTCTGCGACTCCAGACTCTTTCACGAATTGGACATCGTCAGAAGACGACAACGCCACTTGACTACAAAACATACCGAGCGCAACTTCAGAAAAAAGCAACCTCAAAAGGAGAGCAAAACGAACTCACGAGTGTTAAAGGCTTACCAGTTAAAATTGTCGAGGTCAGAGGAGTCATCCGATGACTCCTTCGGCAGTCGTAGCTTCTTCCGAGCAGGAGGATCCATGGTGCACATAGGAACGGCGGGGATTGGCTCCTCTACAGTAGCAGAAGGACCTTCCGGCGTCATCGGGGAAGTAGCGTCAGAATCCTCGCTGTGGGAACACTTGCGAGTGTCCTGGTCGCTAGACTCGGGGGATCCCTCCTCCTCTTCAATTGGGATGGTTGATTCCGACTCGTCCTCTTCATCCACTTCGCGAGGGATAACCCCTTCAGGATGAGGGGGCAAATTGGAAGACACCTTCCAATCCTGCATTCAGAAGATACATCATTATATACCAAGCACCATAATGGCAGTTGACAAAGAAAACTACTTCACAGTACAGTTCTACCTCAGGAGGAGGGTTAGAGGCGTCAAAAGGAGGCAAGACTGGTTAGCCTGGGAGAACCTCCTTGGCAGTGTGCTTGGTCACCAATCGCAACCTCCTGTCTACCTCACCCGTAGAAATGCCCTCGGTGGACGCAGAAAGCAGAGGCTAGACGCGGCGGAGCAACCATGTACGAATGAGAACGGCGACACCTTCTTCTTTGCCTATGCGGCTTTCGAGGTCACAGACGCACTTATACATCACCTCCATTTCCTCGGACTCGCTGCTGACTCATGTATTAACGAGCTCGTTGGGGAACCCCAAGAGGAAGGTATGATGAGCACAGCAGTAAGTTTTCCCTCAGTTATGAAACCAAGGTTATCAATCCAGTAGGAGCAAGGAAACACCTCCAAGGTGTTCCTAGCTGGACTTTGACAGGGCGCACTACCGATGCCAGCAGCAACGTGGAAACCTGCACAACACAACCACGGAACTTTTCCCCCAATTTACAGTGAGGTTGTCAATCTCACTGGTTTTGCTGAAAACAAAAGATTAAACATATTGTGTGGACGAAAGTAATAGTTTACAGAAATTAAACAGAAAGCAGTAAACCGTTGTAGATTGATGATAAAAGAAAGGATCGGGGTCCATAGTTCACTAGTGGTGGCTCTCCTTAAGATAGATAACATATTGGGTGAACAAATTACAGCGGGGCAATTGACAAACATCGAGAAAGCAATACATGCATATACTAATCATCTTGACTCCTTTGAGATTTGATTGGGCATTACAACATTATACATAGACCGTAATCCAACTGCATCTATGACTAATAATCCACCTTCAGGTTAACATCCGAACCCCCTCCAGTATTAAGTTGCAAGCAACAGATAATTGCATTACGCATTGCGTGTAAAGTAAACAATATGATTGTTCTATGAACAAAGAATTGTTGTTTTCTCCCTAGTAGCAACATCACATCTAGTACCTTAGAGATTTATGTCACTTCCCCAGATTACTAGAGGCATGAACCCACTATCGAGCATAAATACTAACTCTTGGGGTAGCATCTACTTGGCCAAGATAGCTACTAACAACGGAAAGCATGCAAGATCACAAATAACAAAGACATGATAGAATCAATAATCAATCTAAAATAGCATCTCAATATCCATCGGATCCCCGCAAACACAACATGTAGGATTACAAATAGATGATATTGATCATGAACGGAGCTCACAAGATCTAAACATGATAGCACAAAGGAGAAGAAACAACCATCTAGCTACTACATGGACCTGTAGTCCAAGGATGAACTACTCACGCATCACACCAGAGGCTTGCATGGTGATGAAGAAGGCCTCCAGGGTGAATTCTCACCTCCGGCAGGGTGCCGGGAAGAGCTTCAGATCCCTCCCGATCTAGGGATGGAGATGACGGTGGCTACAGACTCTTTCGTGGAATTTTGATCGGGTACTTAGGGTTTCTATATCGGAGGCATCTTATAGGCGAAAGGAGAGGCCAGGGGGTGCCCGAGGTGGCCAGACCACCCCCTGGCGCGGGCCACGCTTGGCCGTGCGGCCAGGAGGTGTGGCTGCCCACTGGTCCCTCCCCGTCTCGTATTGTGGCTCGATGTCCCCCTCGGTGAAAAACTGACTTTGGCTTTTGTCCCGTCCAATTCTGATAATATTCATTTTCTGACTTTCCTGGAACCAAAAACAGCAAAAAACAGGCAGCTGGCACTATGGCATCTTGTTAATAGGTTAGTCCAAGAAAGTGTATAAAAAGTACTCCAAAGTGTGGACAAAACATAAGAAAGTAGATAAAACCAAGCATGGAACATCAAAAATTATAGATACGTTAGCAATGTATCAACATCCCCAAGCATAACTCCTGCTCGTCCTCGAGTAGGTAAGTGATAAAAAGAAAGAATAATTTTTGAGGTGGCATGCACCATCATAAACTTGATCAAAGTATTTGTAAAACATTGATAGCTGGGATCATAGTACTTCAACATAGCATGAAAGACAAAGTGCTAACAATAAGACATAGCAACTATGTTGTAACATGAAAAGGCACAAAAAAAGATTCATGAATAACAATACTTTGCAAGACGTTTGTTTATTTCACATAAAGAAAACATAGCATAGTGGCATTCAGCTTGTCCCTCATAGAGTAGCAAACATAAATGCATAGGACATCTTCAAAGTTCATAAGAGTGACTAGATACAAATAGTTTAAGAACAAGCAATATCAAAGTTATGCATCAATCGACAAGTCTTGGGACAATGCACATAAAACTAAGAATGGCCACTATGCTCTCAAAGTAGGTGCATAAAGATAGAAGGTGGAGACTCAACATAAAAGTAAAAGAAAGGCCTTCGTAGAAGGAAGTAGGGATTCAAGTTTCATAAAGAGCTTCCAAAAATTATGATACTTTTTAGCTTTCAACTCTCATTGCCCCTATCATAAACATCTTGAAGTGATTAAGGTTAAAGTGAACAAACTATGGAGTATATGCTTGACGAAGTATAAGTTGGAAATCTCATGTCCCTTGAATACGAGGGTCGCTCCTCATGCTACTCAAGTTTAGTTACCGGTAAGTTCTTGTCATAGTAAGTACATGTGTATCACAGATAACCGCCAACGGGGTACCCCTTGCCCAATGATACGGAAGAATCCCCATATCAAAATGATAAGGCAAGCAGACAACAAGCATCTCAACAATCTTCTTATTTACCATGGGAAAATGGTGCTTTTTTCTCTCTTTCCTCTTTTCTCATATCTTTTTTTTTCTTTTTCTCTTTTTTCTCAATATCAGACTCTTTTTTTATAAGAAGAATGCTTCATAGACAGCTCATTATGGTTACGCTGCAGGTTTCCACCATGACGGCATGGATTAGACCGGTGGCCCAGGCGTTTCTCTAACACACATACATAACTCCATGGACTTACAAGCTCCCCTTTCATTTCACACCGACGACATCCATAGACAAAAGAGCATGATATCAACTAGGTACAAAGTACAAGTGCAATGTTGAAAGCATTCCCCATGACAACATGGTTCTGCTAATCCCCAACATATAAGTGCAAGCATATACAACAACATAGACGACACAATGGTTCAAGTTTATTAAGGGCAAGAAAAGTAAAGTGTGCAATCAAGTTCGTGAGAACTTTAATCACTAATTTTCACATAACAATTTTAATTCGGAAGGTAGATAAAAACATTAATATACTTGGAATAGAAAATGCTAATAGGTAGGTATGGTGGACTCTTTGGAATAACTTGGTTTTAGGAGTTGGATGCATGAGTGGAACTCATACTTGGTTATGGAGGCTAGCAAAAGACTGGGAGCGACCAACTAAGAGAGCAATAATGGCCATAATCATGCAGAGCGACAAAACATCATTAATCAAAGCATAAAGTGATACTACAAGTAGAAAACTAAAGGATCATAAAGGCTATGGTGACTTGGGATAGTCATAACATGATGTGAGCATGCGCCAAGTCAACCCAAATAAAGCATCAAAGGAGAATACCACAATACTATGCTTTAATATGCTAAAACAACGCATGATTCTTCAAAGGCACATTAAGCAATCTCAATTGTTTATAACATGTCATGCTACAGCAAAGATCAGTAAGCATAAAGCCAAAACAATATCAAGCATCGCATGACAAAGCATAGGCCACAGTCAAAAACAAGCTCTCTTTACCACTTAAGCATGAACTTTTCCTACTCTTTTCCAATCCAAACCAAACTATTTGAAAACCAATGTATGAAAGAGGGGGTCCAACCAATTTATTCAAGCAAACTAAGAAAACCAAGCAATCGAAAACCAAAAACAAAAAATGAAAAATAAGACGCTCCAAGAACGACACAATTTTGCATGAAACAATAAAAATGAAGTGTTTGGAAGAAACCTAGGATTTTTATTGATGAAGAAGGGGATGCCTTCTTGAATATTTCTTGGGGTGACACGGGGTGGCATCCCCAAGCTTGAGCTTTAGTCCATTCTTCATCTCATTACATCATTCTCTCCATACACCTGAATTTTTTCCTTCATACAAAACTTCACACAATCTTTATTAGCAACATTAGTGCACTCAAGATAATAAGTCTTTAGGTTCAGTTTCAACACCAATAAAACTTCCATTAAAACACAAGCTACTGTAGCACTTCCCTCAAAAATCTCAATTCCCTAAAAGAACTCAAAAATAAACCAACAAGAAGCAAATGCAAATAATGGCAGAAATCTGTCAAAACAGACCAAAAGGTAAAAACCAATTATTTAGAAGACCTTCTGTTGCTCAAATCAAAAAGTGTTGAACTAACGAAAGTTAGATAACAACCTGGGGCAGAAGCACAAAAATTCGCGCCTCAAAACGACATATAGAGATTTTACACGAATTTTTACGGTGAAGCACAGAAATCTGTTTCGGGACAACAACTTTCCCAATCATTACTTCTCTCTCATTAGAGGTTACTCTTAGCACAAAAAGCAAATAAAAAGGATAAGGAGCGATTATTACTGAAGTAATAATACTGAAGTAATAACTTCCAAGACTCATCTAAAACTTTTGGGTTATCTCCCAATATGTACTTTTCTTTAACACCTTTAAGTTAGGCATAAGAAGCAAGAAAAAGAATCAAGTGTTCTCAAATGAAGAAGCATTAAGACCAAATTTCTTGCCCTTACCTGTCTTACTTTTATTCTTAACCTTGAGGAACATATTGAAGGGGATCGGTGCCAAAAACAAAAAAATTCCTACGGTGAAACCCCAGAAACTAGCCTAGGATCTATCTATGTAGTAATGCAGTAACGGCCAATGCGTAGAGAATACATACCCTTGTAGACCGTACGCGGTTAACGTTCCGCGGGGAACGTGGTTGAAGTAGTCGTACTCGAAGCCGACCTCAAGGTCGCGAAGCTCCTCGCGGGTCACCCCTTGCTCCTTCTTGATCATCATCATCTTCATCATGCAACAGCTCAGGCTCATGACATTTAAGCGCCCCAAGTGTTGCGCCTCGTGTCTTCGTACACATCCGGTGCACGATGAGACCTCTGGCTCCCGATCCCGCCGGGAGTGCGAAAGTTGATATCCGGCTAGGAATCCCTGCAGCACAACAGCGTACTGCAGGTGTGCCTCGATCGCACAGCCCAGACTTGGGGCCATGGTCATGAGGTATAGAGAGAGGGAGGAGGAGAAAGTCAACCAAAGGACTTCTCAAGTTGTGTGTCTCATCCCACCCATGGTCACCCCTTTATATAGGGGGAGGGGGTGTGCCCTCCCCTTTGGGTTTCCCATGTGGGACTAAACAAGGGAGAGGGGAGGCACATGGGCCTTAATGGGCCAGCCGGCCTGGGGTGGGCCCCACCCCACGCACAGCCCTAGGCTGGCCGGGTGGGCCCCCTCAAGGCACCTGGGCCTTGGCCCCTTGGCCCTTGGCCCTTCCCTCCTCCGGTTTTCCCTCATGGGCCTTTATTCACTAGGAAGTTTGGCCCATTAGTAGAATAACTCTTCAAATTAGATTTTAATATTATATTTAATCTTAATTACACTAATTAATATGTAAAATACATATTACAAAATCGATCTTGACCCGAAACACCTTTCGGTTCCCTTTTGATTTCCTCCGAATGACTTCGGATCTTTCCCGGAATGATTCTGGTCCTTTATTCTTTCTCCCAACAACTTCGGATTTCTCTACGGAACAATTCCGGCTTTCTCCCTTTCTCTACTGTGATTCCGTCTTACGAATGATCGTTCTCATCGTACCCTTAAGTGTATCCTCTCATAGCTCGGGAATGCTCTAGACATGATCTGTATCAATGATCACAGAGGGACTAGGGATATCCATGTAACCCCTATGCATTCCTGGTGACAATGTCGTTTGAACCGTCTAAATGTAGCATCCTCTTCCTTGTGTTTCTCGATACAACTTGTCCGAGATCCGATCAATGGTAGCTTATACCTTGTTCAATCTCGTTCACAACAAGCTATGTTTACTTGTTACCGTGATATTACATCCCCGTGACCTAGTCACATGTTGCAACATTTATAGATGTAATCTCACCAAGCCGGCCGTATGTATCTTTACCCGTCATGTGGGTGAACAAATCCCGGTCTTGCAGTCACATGTCATCTACTGTTCCTTCGGAATACCCAACGCACACCTTTATAGCCACCGTTTTACCAGATGATGTTTGATGCAGTCAAAGCAACCTAGGGAAACAGTGAGTAATATGATCTCACGGTCTAAGGAGAAGGAGTCTAGGTATAGCTGTTGCAACAATGAACTATATGACTTGATCATGTTGCAATCCTTCGAGGAATGTCCAACCACATCATTCTCAATGATATGATCTCGTTGTCAGTCGGCATAAATGCCCATGATCTTGAAACCCAGATCATCTTCGTGACCAACGAACTAGTATGAATAGAGGCTACTAGGGACTTGGTTGTTTCATACCACACCTGTACCAATGTTTCTACTTGGCACAGTTATAGCACAATATGAAACTATTATAAACTAATTGAGATATGATAATAAAAACCTATTTCTTATTTGCCTCTAGGGCATATCTCCTTCAGTCTCCCACTTGCACTAGAGTACAAATAAACTAGCTTGCATTTTACTCATATAAACCATATACCATATGCGTTTACAGATCATGCATGCTCATGGGAAACATCATGTCCATGTTCTGTTTTACCAGATCATTATGTCTTCTGCAAATTGTTAATGTCTTCCTAATATGACATTCACACCATTATCTTATAATGGGTCGAAGTATTTGTTTGGCAACAAAGCGAGACTTTTGTTTCTAGTGTTTATAATGACGGTCGTTATTCACTATTGTCATCTAAACTTCAAAACACACTTTGCTATCCTTTGTGTATATACTATAGTTATGGCAGCAAAACGAGGGCGGATTCCAGGAGCTTACAGTGACGTTAGATCAACCTCGAGGGCTTTCTCATGGGCGCTGGGCCCTGAGACACATCATTCTACGTTAAAAGCGAATTAGCCCCGCCATAACATTATACATCACATTAGATGTAGCCTTGATACTTCTATATCTATGTAGATCCTAGTGCATGAAATGCAACTATGCCACTTACATTGCTTCTTGCCATTTAAGCACAAACTTTAATTTTGGTTCAGTGATCAATTCAGGAATCACTTAAAGACATGTTCTTATAGTTAAGAGCTAGTCCTTCCAACCAGAACCTTGGGTCACATTATGTCGAGTATACAACATGGTTATATGGAAGAACCTATGACTGAGGCATAGGATATGCAACGCATCTCTTTCTTTCAACCATAGTTGCAATACTCAATGCTTCATACAGTAAGAACTACTTTCTCACCTTGTTCTATTCTGAACTTCTTCAGAATCTTGCTTAGGACATTCTGAACATCTTTCAGAATCAAGTCTAGGAAGCATTCGACATTTAGTGTTTATTAAACTCACCAATCTATCTCGATAGATCTCATTGTTTAATAACTTCAACTTCATCCTAACTTAAATATTATTAACACCAATCACATCATTCACATATGTCGTCCACATATCCCAGAATGATTCCACGCTCCCACTCAAATATGACATTCATGTTTGAGATCCAGGGATTTCACTTAGCTCCCACTCAAATATGACATTCATGTTTGAGATCTAGGGATTTCACTTAGCTCCAACTCAAAATATGTCAGTTACATATTATGAATTAGCTAAGCTGATTTGCTCCCACTCAAATCTAGGTCCTCTCGATAATCTTGGACATTCCAAAATTCTTTGGTCATCATCAATTTGAGAATTCCAATTATGAGACTTCAATATCCATATATTTCTAGTGTAAATCCAAAAGACTTAAGCATCACTACTGTTGTAGTCAACTCCTTGAATTTGTCCAAACTTGTGACAAATCGAACTTTTGTCATTTATTAAGTTTCATTTCATTCTTATGACTTTGCAGTCATTCAGAAATATCAAGTAAACTTCTTTACTTTAATAAGATCAAGTAACATGTTACTTTGCAATCTCAAATGTAACTTATCATAGTCATTTCTCGCACTCAGGTCCATCACGCTTCTTTGTAATTCGTAGGTATGTCTTGTTCAAAACATGACAAGTGAATCAATAATACAATTCCACAAACTTGTAGAATATATAGTTGGATCCTACTTTCTTTAGTAAAAGTATTCGATGAAACTTTATGATCATTATCATTGGTTTCTCCTCTATTTGTAGAGTTTGGTTTCACGAAACAAATTCCGTTTCGCCACTAAACAATCCGGAGGTAAGGTCAAATACCTTGTTTTGATCTTTTACTTTCTTCCACCTGTATCTTCATCAAGACACATCAACTTAGGACAACAGCAGGTTTGTCCCTTGTGGAAGATGCATTCATAGCTTCCTAAGAATGCTCTACAAAGACTTGTTTATTCGCCACGATTTCGACTTGTCAAAATCTCCAGAAACTCGAACGTGCCCTAACACTTATGGTGTTGTTTCCACGAATCTTTAGATGTTCCTTTGTATTTCAAATGAGTGTTTGCTTATTTCGATATCTAACTCTAAATGACAACTATAACCCCGATAAGAGATAATATGATATCATATGTATCTAATACAAAATGATTATGATGTTTAGGCACTTCAACAAAATTTGAATTCATCCAATTATCATAATTTTGTGAAACATCTTTCACAAGTTCCTTTTATGTTAAACTTAACTTGAATACTTTAGTCATGTCGATCAAATCGAAGAGACTTTTTAATTGAGTTAATTCAATATCCCATTTAGTTATGAACTCATTTGAACAATTCAAATCATTTCAAACTCATGTTTCATTAAGTAAATGCGCTTATTCACTTAAGTCCACAATTAACTAATGATTTCCACTACTTATTGAAAACACGATACATCACTATGTATACGATTCAACATTTCTTCGCATATCACCGTTTTACCAGAATGCGGAGTTTTAGTCATTCTGCCCAAGAGGCATGGTTTTGCAAAGCCTCTAGATTAAGCATCTAGGACCCCGATCTTTCATAAAGAACCTACAATAACCAAAATGACTTAAACTATAGTGTCATTTCATTATTAAACTTTGGATATCTTTTAGCATTCTAATCCTTTATAAATGTTTAACCTATTATCATTAACATAGTGATGAGAATAACTTGTTTGTAATCGTAATGTGACCATAAGGTATGGTTCATAAGAATAGTACAAACTGGTTTGTAACTTGTTCATATGAATAATCGTCTTGCCAAAAGCAAGACACACAAACAAGGATTACAAAATTATATTCAAGTCCACTAATCCAAATGACAAACTTTGAGGGAAGAGGTGATGTCGTCCATCAACTGTTTTGCTTGCCGTCATCAAGTCACGTTGCCTCAAATCCAGCAATTCTCAAGCAGATCATCCTATTTTCACAAAACGGGACAAGTATCAAATACTTTGCAAACTGCAATGAGTTCTGCAAGAACCTCATTTATAATTTGTATATCTTACATATACCTTTTCATCCATGACCTCCTTTTGCAATCAAGCCCTTCTAAGAGTTCTTAACTCTAATGCAAGATCACTAAGTGTTTTTCCAAACATTCTCTTTTCATCCATGATGGAGGAAAACTCATCCAACGACTCATACTCTATGTGCCTTATTCTGTAGAATGCAAAATGTAGCCTAACTCTCCATCGAATAGAGAATGGCTTATTGGATGATTGTGGAGAAAACACAAACATTTCGGAGTCATCGAATCATCTCCTAATGGTTATCGTATCAAGAAGAGAAGATCACCTTTTACAAGGATATCCCTCAGGCGTGGGTATTAATCTATGAAGTTGGACCCTTTTGATAAGTTCCATATTAAGCAATATATTCCCATGGTTGCAAAGGACCTCAATGGGATAGGCTAAGATCTACTAAGATATTTGCAAATAGACATCTAGACTAAGTTTATAATAAGAGATCAATTTATAATTGGTCTCCACTAAAACGGTCATCCCCTGGACGATTTTAGTGATCGCATGATCCCTATCCTCTGCACCTCCCCCGATCATCACGGCCATCAGTGCATTATCAAAGGTAGACATTCAATAATGCCAATCACATCATCCATGTGACTCATGCTCGATCTTTCGATCTCTTGTGTTCCGAGGCCATGTCTGTACATGCTAGGCTCGCCAAATCTAACTCGTGTGTATTCACTGTGCAACATGGCTTACACCCACTGTATGCGAACGTAGATATGTCTGACACCCAGGCCTGTAACCCTGGATCGCCTCATACCGAAGAACTTTCTTGGTGGTGCACACACAAGGGGAACACGGAACATTGGAATTAAATAGGGATTATCTTATTTGCTACCGTTGGGTATCTAAATACTAGCACACAATAAGATGATAAAAACTGGTATCAACATCATATGTATAATGTGATATGATATGGTCTTTCTTGCGCCTTGATCTCCATCGAGTGCTCCGGCATGATCTCCATCGTGCCCTTGGTTTGACGCCAAGTCCACGACGCCTCCACCAGGTCGTTCATCGGAACGATGACTATCACTATACTACTTAGTAACAGAAAAGTAAACTACTTTACCTTTGTAACGACCAATGCCATATCATAATCACATGCCCCCTGCAAAATAAAGTTAGATGCCTCTACTTTATCTATTGCAAGTTTCATGTGGTTGTTACGGCTTTCGCACTAGAACCGTTTCTAAACTACGAACTTTCCAACCACAACATGGATCCGACAGTTGTCTCTACTACACCCCTTTCGGGGCCCTCCGTTGTAAATGCTATATCAACTATCGAATGAGAGACAGACACCCGCTAGCCACTTATACGGTACAAGCCGTATGTTGAGCGTGGAACCAGTCTCGCGTACGAATACGCATAAGGTCGGTCCGGGCCGCTTCATCAAACAATACCGCGATATAAACAAGTACACGTTAGAGGGTAACAACTAAGGGATCAATGCCCGCACAATACTTGTGCGTACTGGCCGTACAGCACTCCTACGCATAGATTGGCTCTGATACCACTTAAGGGGATCGGCGTAGAAAACAAAAAATTTCCTACGGTGAAACCCTAGAAACTAGCCTAGGATCTATCTATGTAGTAATGCAGTAACGGCCAATGCGTAGAGAATACATACCCTTGTAGACCGTACGCAGTTAACGTTCCGCAGGGAACGTGGTTGAAGTAGTCGTACTCGAAGCCGACCTCAAGGTCGCGAAGCTCCTCGCAGGTCACCCCTTGCTCCTTCTTGATCTTCATCATCTTCATCGTGCAACAGCTCCGGCTCACGACATTTAAGCGTCCCAAGTGTTGCGCCTCGTGTCTTCGTACACATCCGATGCACGATGAGACCTCCGGCTCCCCGATCCCGCCGGGAGTGCTGAAGTTGATATCCGGCTAGGAATCCCTGCAGCGCAACGGCGTACTGTAGGTGTGCCTCGATCGCACAGCCCAGACTTGGGGCCATGGTCATGAGTTATAGAGAGAGGGAGGAGGAGAAAGTCAACCAAAGGACTTCTCAAGTTGTGTGTCTCATCCCACCCATGGGCACCCCTTTATATAGGGGGAGGGGGTGTGCCCTCCCCTTTGGGTTTCCCATGTGGGACTAAACAAGGGAGAGGGGGAGGCGCATGGGCCTTAATGGGCCAGCCGGCCTGGGTGGGTCTCCGCCCCACGCACAGCCCTAGGCTGGCCGGGTGGGCCCCCTCAAGGCGCCTGGGCCTTGGCCCCTTGGCCCTTGGCCCTTCCCTCCTCCGGTTTTCCCTCATGGGCCTTTATTCACTAGGAAGTTTGGCCCATTAGTAGAATAACTCTTCAAATTAGATTTTAATATTATATTTAATATTAATTACACTAATTAATATGTAAATACATATTACAAAATCCATCTTGACCCGAAACACCTTTCGGTTCCCTTTCGATTTCCTCCGAATGACTTCGGATCTTTCCCAGAATGATTCTGGTCCTTTATTCTTTCTCCGAACAACTTCGGATTTCTCCGCGGAACAATTCTGGCTTTCTCTCTTTCTCTACCGTGATTCCGTCTTACGAATGATCGTTCTCATCGTACCCTTAAGTGTATCCTCTCACGGCTCGGGAATGCTCTAGACATGATCTGTATCAATGATCACAGAGGGACCAGGGATATCCATGTGACCCCTATGCATTCCTGATGACAATGTCGTTTGAACCGTCTAAATGTAGCATCCTCTTCCTTTTGTTTCTCGATACAACTTGTCTGAGATCCGATCAATGGTATCTTATACCTTGTTCAATCTCGTTCACAACAAGTTATGTTTACTTGTTACCGTGATATTACATTCCCGTGACCTAGTCACATGTTGCAACATTTATAGATGTAATATCACCAAGCCGACCGTATGTATCTTTACCCGTCATGTGGGTGAACAAATCCTGGTCTTACAGTCACATGTCATCTACTGTTCCTTCGGAATACCCAACGTACACCTTTATAGCCACTGTTTTACCAGATGACGTTTGATGCAGTCAAAGCAGCCTAGGGAAACAGTGAGTAATATGAGCTCACGGTCTAAGGAGAAGGAGTCTAGGTATAGCTGTTGCAACAATGAACTATATGACTTGATCGTGTTGCAATCCTTCGAGGAATGCCCAACCACATCATTCTCAATGATATGATCTCGTTGTCAGTCGGCATAAATGCCCATGATCTTGAAACCCAGATCATCTTCGTGACCAACGAACTAGTATGAATAGAGGCTACTAGGGACTTGGTTGTTTCATACCACACCTGTACCAATGTTTCTGCTTGGCACAGTTATAGCACAATATGAAACTATTATAAACTAATTGAGATATGATAATAAAAACCTATTTCTTATTTGCCTCTAGGGCATATCTCCTTCACATATGATTGTTTGGTGGAGAAGCAAAGTGCATGGTGCCCTTTTCCACATCTATTATTGCTCCAAGGAGTTTCAATAGGGATCTTCCAAGTGTAATTTGTCCTTTTCCTACAAATTCAATAACAAGATAATCAGTAGAAACCATTTTCCCTAGGATCTTTGTAAACACTCCTTCAGCTATTCCAATGGGTGATATTGTGGCATTATTAGCAATAAATATTTCTTCTCCTCCTTTAGAAAGCCCCCAAAGATTCAAAGATTCATAGATATCTTTGGGCATAAGACAAAATTCAGACATGATATCACAGCGAGCATGAAAAGTTTCATTATTTATAACAATCTTCACTGTGGGGAGCCACTGTGATGGTTCAGAATTTATTGGAACATAGTCATGGTGCTCTCTAAGTGTATTATAGCAATCTTTTAAACTAGCAGTGCTGGTCTCAAGACTTTTCAATCTAGCAAATATGTTTATGAAGGAAGAATCAGATTTGCTAGGCATGTTGTAAGTAAAGACCAACTTCTTTATGGCATTAACAGCATCATCCTCATTGCATTGGAGGAAATCTCCTCCCACTATAGCATCCAAAGCATATATATAGCAAAGAGCAATTCCAAGGTAAAAACTGCTAAGGAACAAGCTTTGAGTCATTTTAGGTTCAGTTTTTTCATGTAGATCAGAGATTCTAGACCAAGCTTCTTTGAAACTTTCTTCAATTCCTTGTTTAAAAGTGAAAATCATTTCCTCAGGTGACATGGTGATTGGAGCAAAGCTAGACATAATGGTAACTTAAGATAAAAACTAATTTTTTGTGTTTTTTTAAAGAAAGCAAACTAGTAAAACTATTTTTTTTGTGTTTTTGATAAAGAAACAAGCAAACAAAGCAGAATAAACTAAGTAAAACAAATAAAACAAAGTAAAGAGATTGGTTATGAGGGACTCCCCTTGTGAAGATGTCCTTGACTCCCCAGCAACGGTGCCAGAAAATATACTTGCTGACTCGTGTATTAACGAGCTCGTTGGGGAACCCCAAGAGGAAGGTATGATGAGCACAGCAGTAAGTTTTCTCTCAGTTATGAAACCAAGGTTATCAATCCAGTAGGAGCAAGGAAACACCTCCAAGGTGTTGCTAGCTGGACTTTGGCAGGGCGCACTACCGGTGCCAGCAGCAACGTGGAAACCTGCACAACACAACCACAGAACTTTGCCCCCAACTTACAGTGAGGTTTTCAATCTCACCGGTTTTGCTGAAAACAAAGGATTAAACTTATTGTGTGGAAGAAAGTAATAGTTTGCAGAAAGTAAACAGTTCTAGATTGATGATAAAAGAAAGGACCAGGGTCCATAGTTCACTAGTGGTGGCTCTCCTTAAGATAGATAACATGTTGGGTGAACAAATTACAGCGGGGCAATTGACAAACATCGAGAAAGCAATACATGCATATACTAATCATCTTGACTCCTTTGAGATTTGATTGGGCATTACAACATTATACATAGACCGTATTCCAACTGAATCTATGACTAATAATCCACCTTCAGGTTATCATCTGAACCCCCTCTAGTATTAAGTTGCAAGCAACAGATAATTGCATTACGCATTGCGTGTAAAGTAAACAATACGATTGTTCTATGAACAAAGGATTGATGTTTTCTCCCTAGTAGTAACAGCACATCTAGTACCTTAGAGATTTCTGTCACTTCCCCAGATTACTAGAGGCATGAACCCACTATCGAGCATAAATACTAACTCTTGGAGTTGCTAGCATCTACTTGGCCAAGATAGCTACTAACAATGGAAAGCATGCAAGATCACAAATAACAAAGACATGATAGAATCAATAATCAATCTAAAATAGCATCTCAATATCCATCGGATCCCTGCAAACACAACATGTAGAATTACAAATAGATGATCTTGATCATGAATGGAGCTCACAAGATCTAAACATGATAGCACAAAGGAGGCGAACCAGCCATCTAGCTACTACATGGACCCGTAGTCTAGAGATGAACTACTCATGCATCACACTAGAGGCTTGTATGTTGATGAAGAAGGCCTCCAGGGTGAATTCCCCTCTCCGGCAGGGTGCCGGGAAGAGCTTCAGATCCCTCCCAATCTAGGGATGGAGATGATGGCGGCCAAAGACTCTTTCGTGGAATTTTGATCGGGTACTTAGGGTTTCTGTATCAGAGGCATCTTATAGGCGAAAGGGGAGGACGAGGGGGTGCCCGAGGTGGCCAGACCACCCGCTAGCGCGGGCCAGGCTTGGCCGCACGGCCAGGTGGTGTGGCGGCCCCCTGGACCCTCTCCGTATCGTATTCTGGCTCCGTGTCCCCCTCGGTGAAAAAATGACTTTGGCTTTTGTCCTGTCCAATTCCGAGAATATTCATTTTCTGACTTTCCTGGAACCAAAAACAGCAGAAAACAGGCAACTGGCACTATGGCATATTGTTAATAGGTTAGTCCAAGAAAGTGTATAAAAAGTACTCCAAAGTGTGGACAAAACATAAGAAAGTAGATAAAACCAAGCATGGAACATCAAAAATTATAGATACGTTAGCAACGTATCACTCGCCAGGCATCACGACATTCTTCCAGGAGCGCCTCCTCTTGCAATTCGCCACGGGATCGAAGGGCGCGAGTCCGTAGTCCTCTCCGTCGGCCTTCTGGTTGCGGATGTAGAACCACTTGTCTCTCCACCCTTGGACAGATGCGGTGAGCTTGATGTCGAAATAGACGACGAAGGAGTCGACGTGGATTCCGCAGCCTCCTACGTCGTAGACTACCGAACCAGACGTCGACTGACATTTCAATTTTAAATGCCTCTTGAAGAGGCCAAAGTGTGGCTCGATTCCGAGCCAGCACTCGCAAAGCGTGATGAAGCAAGAGATGTGGAGAATGGAATTTGAGGACAGCTGGTGCAGCTGGAGCCCATAGAAACAAAGGAGACCCCTGAAGAAAGGATGCAGGGGGAGAGAGAGACCTCGGATGATGAACGCAAGGAACATCATCCGCGGAAGAACTCCATCTTGACGATGAAGATGCAGCTCGGAAGGCTTGATCATGGACGCTAGCCAGGCGCCGTTGGTGACGCGGGTGCCCGCGCCCTTCTTCTTCCCAGCGCCGGTGGCGTTGGTGCCCACGGTGGTGGTACCGCCCTTCTTGTTGGTGGCGACAATGGTGGCCGTAGATCCAGCGGCAGCGCCTCCCTTCTTCTTACCCATCTTTCGATGGCGGTGCGAACAGAGAAAGTAACTAGGGAAGACACGGAGCTGGTCCAGTGCCGCGAAGAGCAAGCGTGCAAGGAAGCAGAGACAGCAGCAATGGCGAAGGAGGCACGAGAAAGAAGAGAGATGGGGAAAATTACCGCAGCTCCGCTACTACTTAACCTCCTTGCGGATGTCATCCAACGGCCAGCATAAACCCTACTGGATGCATGGCGTATATCACCATCGACACGTGGCGAGGATGAATCACGAACCGCCCCCCACTACCCCCATTACGCGCGGAAATCAAGGAGACGCAGTTAAAACAGAAGATTACGCACGCCCAGTCAAATCAAAGTCAGAAAGTGGGACCCATCGCTCATCACGTCCCGTCAAAACCGCTCACACGGGCAACTGAGGTCATCACATCGTCAGCACTGATGTTATCGATTCCAGCAGCAGAAGATTTTGACTACTTTAGTCCTTGCTCGAGTCTTCAACTCAACCAAGCACTCAGGGACTACTCCTAACAGGAGCGCTGGCCGCGCACCCAAAAAGAATTTTTCTGCAGGTGTATGAACATTCAAGACAAACCCAATACTCGAATCAACGATTCGATTGTGAATTACGGGTTACTCCCATAGGGAGCGCCGGAAGCATATGCGACTGAAACAAGAAACTAAAGACGACAGCAGTCGCAAATGTTTTTAGTTCTCACTCGAGTCTACGACTCGAATAGGCACTCGGGGGATACTCCCATAGGGAGCGCTGGTCGTGCACCCTATGATTATTTTTTCCTTGTACATTGTACTGTGTGTCGATAACATCCACACTCGAATGTTATGGCAACTCCGCCTCATATTTTTCCTACAAAGAGATTACGTCTCCTGGGCCACCCGAATCATCTCCGCGATGATAAAAAATTCGAATTCCGCGCTTACAGCATGAAGATAAGACCTGAATAAGGTCTGGCAACGCATCTACTGCGCACTACCAGAAACATATCCGTGCCTGCAGGTATGATGAACATGCCTTGACGGACGCGTCGAGTGCACACACTTATATACTGGAATTCGACTCATATAAGACCTTCGCGGCCTGAGTCGAATTACGCCAGCACTTTTCTGAATTCAAGTCCGGGGACTCAAGTTTGAGTAGATTGCGTTGTTTTGCCCTAAGGCAGTTAACTGATACCGATACATCGGATAAATCGGGCACGTGTATCAACAATTCCTATGACACAAATAGAACACTCAAAAAAATGCTCAGTCATACACTCGAAAGACTTTATAAAGTCCCCAGTTGAATCTGTGATTCCACTGGACACTCGGAGGCTACTAACATGGGTATACCCTACAGGTAGTCGAGTTTGGTATATACGGCGATCCACGGACTCTTCGATTGCTTGCGAGACAAGAAGAAGCTTAAGATAGAAAGTTCAAAGGGCGAACCCTAATCTGTAACCGACTCGACCTGCTATTCGAGACCTAGCCTATCTATATAAAGGCTAGGAGGGGCGGCGAGGAGGACAGTCATAATCCTAGTTTCCATAACTCTCGCCAGATTGTATCTGCGCGCCCCTGTAATTTTTGATTCCTTTGTTAATTCCAAGAGAAGACAAGTAGGAGTAGGGACCTCTACGAGACCTAAACCTAGGTAAACCTTGCGTCCCTGTGTGCTTGTTTGCTAGCCGATTGATGCCTCCAGCGCTCCCTCCTTCTCCAAAATCCAAGTCCATAACAATGGGCATTGACGAGTTGAACCCTCATCACTCCTCGTTTTCGTCGAGCCACTGTTGCTTTCTTTTCTTTTTCTTTTCATTTTTTTATTTTTCTTTTGGGCGTTGTGTTGTCTGGCCCAGCAGCGGTCTCAAATGATTGCTATATTAATATGGCTGGGCGTATGCCTGTTTCGACAATTTTTTTTAGATATTTTAGAAAAGCTGGGGGGGGGGGGCATTCCTTCGTAGCTCCGCCGGTGCTTTAGTTACCAAAAGTTAACTTTTAAGATCTATCGTTTGAGATTTATTAGTTCAATAAATCAACGGTCTGATGCTTTGCTCGTTTTTTGTATTTTGTATTTTTTTTCTAGTTAACCTGTTATAAGTACTTTCGTGACTGCCAGTTCCAGTGAGAAAATTAAGCACAAGGCTTTATACGCGCATTATGATTCTTTTATGGTGTAACCAAGCAGAGTTAGGAAATTAAAATATTTCCATCCTTAATTTGGGTCAAACGGAAGAAAAAAATCAAAAAGAAAGATGAAAAAGAAAATCAACAGTTGCACAAGTTTAGAAGTACAATACAAGGCAAATAATCGATTAGTCGTGTGAGTACAACGAAAGAAATGACAAAGGATCTCAAAAAGATGATATTCGTACTCCATCAGTTTCAAAATATAATATATTTTAGTCTTTTTTTTCTAGAACTCGCACGAGGTCTGATTGTCTATATATTAAGACAGAGAGAGTTTTTGTTACAAATCATCCGTGCCACAAACGGTCGCTCGATGAGAACCCACCACCTTACGGGATTACTCTCGCTAAACTACCTCCACTTCCACCACATACTTTCTACTCTTTGCACATCACCTTAATTTTACCTGCCACTAACCATGGTGATGTACCTAGAGCCTCGAACACTCGGCTATTACGCTCAAGCCAGATCAGACGCAAAGTACAAATCATCACCGAGTTTACTCCACTCCTCAGCTTTGATGAAATATATTGTTGGAACCAAACCTCCCGCGCAAAAGGACAGTTAACAAGCAGGTGATCAATGCTCTCCGGTGATTGATCGCATAGGGGGCATGCTGCTTAGTGTGGTAGACCACGGCGTTGTAGCCTATCGGACGTCCAACAGCGGTCCGCAAAGCAAACCACGTGAAAAGTTTAAATTTTAGTGGCGCCCATGGCTTCCACACATGGCAAGCCCATCCACAGTTTACCCGCCCTTCAAAAGCCACCATGTAAGTACAGGAGTGTTTACCAGAGACAGTCCACTTCCACGTCCAAATATCCTCCCCATCAGATAGTGGCTGTTGTGCCGCTATAAGTTGCCATACCTGCAGGTATTGTAAAATGGCGCTAATTGACAAGTAACCCGCCAAGTCTCGAGTCCACACATTTCCCTCACGAGTCTCAGCTATCAACCGCCCCTGTAGCGCCTTCGGTTTGACAAAAGTACAGAGAGCTGGAGCGAGGTCAATGATATATTGCCCATTGATCCATGGGTCTGACCAAAACAGCGTTCTGCGACCGTTCTGAATCTCAATCTTAACAGAAGCATTGAAGATTGCTTTTGCTTCTTTGGAGACGGCCATGTCTAGGTGAGTCCATGGAAGATCGTTAGATGTTTTAGCCTCCATAACCACTTCGTGCGGAAAGCATCATTTAGGCGTTTCAGATCAAGAAATCCCAAGCCACCGTATTCCACTGGCGTGCAGACATTATCCCATGCCACCACACACTGCCCTCGTTGGGCACATTCAGTCCCTGACCAGAAAAACCCTCGAGCAAGCTTGTTAAGCAAATCAACCAGCCAAGGGGGTAGGTCCAACACCATCATGTGAAACCCCGACATGGATGTGATGACGGACTTGACCAAGATTGCCCCTCCACTTCTCTTGATAAGGCCTGCTTTCCAGGTGGGGAATTTGTTGGCCACTTTATCCACCAATCGTTGTAACTCTGCCTTTGACACCTCTGATAAGAAAGGGGTAAACCCAAGTAATTTATAGGGAATGTTGTCGTTTTGCACGAAAAGATTTGGACCATGTCAAGAAAATCCTCCACCTTGCAGCGAATAGGGACAATTTCGCTCTTATTCAGATTGACTTCTAGACCTGATGCCACAGCAAACAAGTCCAAGGTTCCACTTAAAGCTCGGAAGTCTCCGTCGCATGGTTTCATAAAGAAAGCCACGTCATCCGCGAACAGAGAGACTCGGTGTCTAATGCCCAGGTGATCCAAAGGTTTAAACAGATGTAACTGCTCACACTTGTCGATCATGGCGTTGAAAACCTGGATGATCAAGAGGAACAACATCGGGGAGAATCACATCTATCTACATAACTTTTAAAGCGTAGGTTCGGAGCAAAAGGAGAACCTACATAGTGTACTACCTCCATTCTGATTTATTAGTCAAATTCGTACTTTAAGAAAATACTTTAATCGTAAATTTTGTCACCTATATACAGATCATATATCAAAAAAATTGTACCATTGTTAAATATGAGTCTATTGGTACAATTTTATTAAACCTAGCTTGTATTTTATTGATGTTTTATTGAAGTACGTATTAGCCTAATAAACCGAAATAGAGGTTGTACCAAAAGTTGCCTAGATACACATGTTTCAGAAACCAGTTAGAACATCTTATATTTTAGAAAGAAATACAAAAGATAAACTTCGTTAGAGAAGTGGATGTAGAGACCAACCACCTATGTTCAACTCTTTACGGGAATAAAGATTCTTATTATTTAAAAAAAAATCTTTGTAAGAGATTTCCTACAGTATTTTTTTTAAATGGACGGAATACATTTTAGTCGCCTGGTCAAAGTTTACAATTTCGATATTTCATCTCATATAAAATAACCACGTCGGAGTGTACTTCACGCACGAGCTCACGGTTTTCTCATGCCGACTACGGAACTACACCCAATTGCCAATGTCCGGAAGTTGAACTCGGGGCAGAAACACAGAGCCGAAATATCCTCAGCTCAGCTTTGCCCTCTCGCGGAGGCCAACTCAAGGCACGAGCAAGGAAGCGAAGAAGAGACTCGAAATCCCCCTCCCAATCTCCTGTCCTCGCGCCTCCGCCTCCGCCATAAACAGTCGATACCAGATGAAAGGTTCGGGATCCTCTCCCCTGCTCCATCAATCCGCTCACGGATCATCTCGTGCCGAGGAGACGTGCTTCTGAAGTTCTAAGGTTAGGTTTTCATGCGACTCTCTTCTTGTCTCCGCGATTTGGTTGTGCCCAAGGAATGCGTAAACTTTCGGGTTTACTCTGTTGCCAAACGGATTGTCGCTAGTAGTACCAGGATTGAAGCCCTCTAATTAAATTCCGGTGAGGCTCAAGTAGCCTGTTAACCCTTCTACTGTGTTCACATTTGTGGTAAATTAGGGCATGTGTATTGGTCGATTCTGATGCCGAGGTTAGTGCTTAAGGTCTCTAGTCATTGGGAAGACAATATTGAAGCGCTATCTGGAACACACGGCTATTTATTTATTTTTTGGCCATGGTTATACTAGTATCTGCCCCTCTTCTTGTTTATTTGTAGTGTTTGTCTAAGTACATGTTGAGGGCACCACATAATTGTCTCATAATCCGATTACCAACTAGCTGTCGTGCCAGGTGAGGAACAATTGGAATTGTATGGATGTTTGCTCCAGAGAGCAGTTGGAGTAGATTCTACCCAATTTGCTTGGTTTCTCTGTTTTTTAATTTGCTGCCGGTTGAGCCGCTATGCTCTTTACAGAATGTGTGAAAGGATCAGATCGATGTTCTTAATAGTTTGTTACAATTGCAGCACATATTCTTCAACCGGAGGTTGACTTGAAACCTATGGCCGTCTAAGGTCCCACTTTCCTTTGCATGAATTACAGTAGTTGTTCACACTTTGTGTACATGATACCATGGAGATGTGTATAACTTTATACCCCCATCCTTGATTACCTCTTCCTTGTGATCAGCTGCATGTATTGTGTAAACTTTCTTCTTTGCCAACTGCTAGTGTTCTCTTTTTGTCTGGGCTGTGTATACAGGATGAGATTTTCTGGCTTATTACCTGTTTTATGATTATTAGTTGTGGCTTGCCGTTTTATTTTCTATTTTTTCTTCAATTCTTGTTAATGAGTTCAGCTATTGAGCTAAAGTTATCGAGTTTTTGCTGCAGTAGTTTAGACATGGTTCGAAATCAAAAGCTCTTGGGTTTGCATTTTGAAAATCAAGTACCATTTGGTGTGTCTCACCCCTCAAGCAGAATAATGTATTCAATCTATCCTATGTCAATCAATATAGGTGTAGCTATGCACATTCTTCACTTTTATCTGCATACCATATTTGATTCAGATGGATTTTGGAGTTCAAACTCAACAAGGTACCGCATACTACAGAAATCCACAGTCGCCATATGATTAACAAGTGAAGGTACAAAACAGAGGGAAGAATAGGAAATTATATTAGCTAAAACCTTGTGGCACCAGCTCTATAACTTGATAATTCTATAGCATTGGTGCAGCAGCAGGCCCAAGGTTCATGAGGAGTCTATCTTTACTTTTATTAATCATTAATATTTGTATATTGAGAAATATAACTTCTGTCACAGTTTTTTTAGTTTTGAGCTTTTATTTTTGAAAACACAATGTCTTTAGGCAAAACCTATTTGACAGTTCATTTGATAAAATTGTATACAAGCCTCATTCAATTTGCAGGCATTTTCAGCTGTTTCGTTGGAAGAATATATTTTGGTAGACCAAGGTTTCACTGGGGTAGGAACATAGTGGTTGTTTGTTATCCCTACTGTTCCTCCACTGAAAAAAGTAGGATGTACTCCTTATCAGTGCGATGATCATGCAATCTCTCTTTCCTTCTAATTTCAGAACATTGACAGTCTTTCTCACTACTCTGTTTTCTCATTATCAATGCACACAAACAAGAGCTTTACAATTTTTGTAGGGTTTCGTAGCATGGAAAACAAAAATTTTCTACCGCATACAAACAAACAAGCCAAGATCTATCTACTAGATTGTAGCAACGAGTCGATGGAATAATTCACCCTCGAAGATTCCAAAGTGTTTAACGAGAGCGGATTCTCGTGGGTGATGTAGTCGTACTCTTCCCGATCTCAAGATCGCGTAGACGATCCTTCCGGCGCTGCGTTCCGGCAGCGCTCCCGCAGTCGGTCACACGTTCGGTACTCGACGAAGACCTTCCTCTCCCTTGTTCCAGCAGGCAGCGGAGGTTGTAGCATTCTCCTCGCGATTCCGGCAGCACAACGACGTGGTATCGAAAGTAGAGGGGAGATCTCGCAGGGCTTCGCCTTAAGCCGGAGCGAGTATGGTGGAGTATGAGAGAGTCCCTCGACGATCTAGGGTTTAGACACGCCGAGGAGGGGCTAGTGCCGGCGGCTAGGGTTTCACCTAGGCGGCGGCGGCGGTTGCCCTAGGGCCGGCGGCGGCTTGGAGGCGGCGGCGGCTTGGTACTAGGGTTTGGAGGAGAGGGACTTGTGTGTCTCTAGGAGGGAGCCCTGCCCCTCCTTATATAGGTGGAGGGGCCGGCCGGCCAAGGGGAGGGAGAGGAGTCCCTCCCCCACTCGACTTGGGTGCTGCACCGGCTTGGGGAGGAGGGAACACTCGGTTTCCCCCTTCCTCCTCTTTTCCTCTTTCCAAATTTAGCCGTTTGACTTTTCAATTTAGCTATTTGACTTTTCAAACTAGGATTTGAATTAATCCTTTATTTGGAACAGCGATGACACTTAGTACATGATGCAATCATACCAACTTGATACAACACATTCATGTACCCTTCCCCTCCGGAGTGCCGGACATTCCGGAACATTCTAGAACATTCTCGATGAAAACACCGGAACCATTCCCCAACTCCGAAACGAGACTTTCCTTATATGAATCTTATTCTCCGGACCATTCCGGATCTCCTCGTGATATCCTGGATCCCATCCGGGACTCCAAACAACATTTGGTCTCTTTCTCATCATTCCATAACTACTCAAACAACGTCGAATCCTTAAGTGTGTCTCCCTACGGTTCGTGAATTATGCGGACATGATCGAGACACTTCTCCGAACAATAACCAATAGAGGAATCTGGAAATTCATATGGCTCCCACATATTTCTACGATTACTTTGCGATCGAATGAACCACTTACATACGATATCAATTTCTCTCATGATAGTTTACTTATCCGAGGTTATGATCGTCGGTATCTCTGCATACCTAGTTCAACCTCGTTACCGATAAGTACTCTTTTCTCGTTCCCGTGATATGTGATCCCTTGTGAGCCAGTCACATGCTTGCAAGCTAATTGGATGACATTTCACCGAGAGGGCTCAGAGTATATCTATCCGTCATATGGATGGACAAATCCCACTCTTGATCCATGTGTTTCAACCAATACTTTCTGAACACTCAATGCCACCTTTATAGCCACCCAGTTACGGTGTGGTGTTTGATGTCATCAAAGCATCCATCCGGTAAAGGTGATATGCATGATCTCATGGTCGAAGGAATTAGATTACTATGTATCAGAAAATAGCAATTGAACTATTAAAATGACTTGATCTTTATGCTACGCTTATCTATAGGAGTATGTCCATCATATCATTCTTCTAACGATATGATCTTGTTGTTAATAACATCTCAATGTTCATGATAGGGAAACCACAATCATCTATTAACCAACAAGCTAGTATTATATAGAGGCTTTACTAGGGACTTCAAATTAAGTTTACAAATCACACAAGTATTAATGTTTCCTTGTTAATACTATTATAGCATGAATGTAAACATTTATCATAAACACAAAGATATAATAATAACTACATTTATTATTGCCTCTAGGGCATATCTCCAACAATTTTATCTCCTGAAACCAGTAAATTCATATTTCTGTTAATTTTTCACATGGCCCGTTTCTCTTAACTTAGATCAGCTGGAAGCATCATGGTTTTTGTGTTTGTTACAGATAAATGTGTTTGATTTTTTTAAAGCTTGGAACTATGTGTATGTTCGTGTTTTCTGCTCCATGTATATTCTTATCTACCCTCAGAGTCACTTCTTTTTATTTATTTTGGCACTGATGTATTTTTTGGTGACTATTTTCAACACTATCATCTTCAAGTCAAGTTTGGACCCTGTGACCTCATAAAGAGCAATATATTTAATTAGTTGCTTTCTAATTAGAAATATTTGCACCGGTACTTCCCTGTGCAATACTGCAATTTGCATTCATCTGTCTGACCAACCCATCAGTTTGCTTATTATGTAATATTTATTTTCTAAGGTATAGCGTCAAAGCACTTGCTTAATTGTGTTCATTTAGATGCAATTTGTGGTTGTTGAACTGTTATATAATCTGTAGTTGAAAATTAGCCACAAGTTAAGTAAAAGCGGGTCAAACAAACACTAAAATAGGGAAAGTTGGTGGGCAAAACGGGATTTTCATGATCCACCATAATGCCAAACGCAGCCTTACTGTTCTTCAGTTTGTCTATTATGAACTATTTTGTTTCTAAGATTTAGTGCCCTGAGCTTTTCTTAATATACTATGCTTCCTTTACCCTTCTTTGCAATTAGTAATAATATTGTTTCTTCACTTGATATGTGCTACTATAAAATGAAATGGTTTTCGAATCATATATGGTATCTCTGTTTTGGTGTCAAACAAACCTCAGAAGCTTTGGATAATTGTTTGTTTTTTAATGTGTATATCAGCACGAAGCCTTGGTGCCTGAACAGTCTTATGCACCAGTGTGTAGGGTTCTATCTCTTTTATTTTTATTATTTTTGTTTGCTGACCTATTCATACGATATTCACTGTTTGTGCTGATCAGTTCTTCCAACATATCACTACACTCTAGGAGGCTTCCCTTTGGATTAACTCTATGCACGTTCATCATATTTTATGTATTATTAGGTTATGCCTAGAACTATAATAAGCAGCTTAGCAGAAGCATTCAGTGACCTATTACTGGATTTTCTGGTAGGACTAGAGGGTATGGTAGCCCCCGTCCCTTATCTAAGGTCGTAGGGGTGCTCGATGGGAGGCAGAGGTCTGTAGCCTCGGCGCCCCAGAGCTGCTGTATGATACGAACGAGAAGGGGACTGGGACGTAGATTGGTTTTGAGTTTATTTCGTTCATTCTTGATCTGGATAACGAGCCCAGGGCATAATATAGCCTGTGGGTTACAACTGACTTGGAGGAAAAGGACTCCTAACTAATTATTTGACTAACAGAATTGGTAACAGAGGAGAAACCTCCTATGGGACTAAAACTCCTGCGTATCCTATCCTTATTAGACTTGCCTAACTAATCTAACCCTGGTATTGTTGGCCCCACATAACATTTTCACTATAATAGTACCAATAAATCATGACGCAAGTAGGTTCAGATTGTCATTTAGCTTCAATTTCTTCACTCTCACAAGCGAGTCCGCATGCAACAAAATAAATTGTATTTGCCTACTACTCCGACCTTGCCCTGAAAGGATACGGAAATTGGATAAGAGCGATAGCTAGACTGACTGTTGGTCCAATGCTAGTGGAGGATTCAGACTGAGGACCCCCTGTGGTGGCTACTCATAAGAAGATGAAGGATTGAAAGAGGACTGATCACCCCTCTTATTTGTGATCTTTTAATAGAAAGAAAAAGCCTTCTCTCAGACTTCAAGGTCAATGAAAGAGGGATTCAAAATGATTGACGGGTATCAAAGCAAACATCCCTTTTCCGCTTGCCTGCCTCCCCCTGACGAATCCTTTGTCTACCTGGATCTTCAAAGAGCCTCATAGCCAAAAAATATCAAACAGAGAAGCCAATAAACAATATGAGCACTGGGCTGCAAAGATCTAGCTCGACGTATGAGTTGCTTTCCTCCGCCCTGCCTTACCTGGGTATGGCTCAATCAGTCAATCTATTGCCTACTGGATTCTTCTCAATTGACATATAGTACTGTGCTTAATTAAGTTAAGTTTGCTACATGAGTTTGTCCACATTAGCATCACAGCTGTTCCTAATAATGACTTAACTAGGAATTTTGCCCAGCACCCACCCTATTATTTCGCTAATTGTTAGGCTGTAGTAGCTTCAGTTCATCAACTGCTGAAGTTGCAACTGTAGTACTGTTCGCTAATTGTTAAGTTTCATCTTGTTTTGTTCATATTGTATTTGAGATCATGGTAGAGGTTCAGCCGAGGTATTTATTTTATTTCTTTCATCAAGATAACACAAAATCTTTTGAGATCTTAATTGCATGTGAACTCGCAACAGTACTGTGTAACAGCTACATATTCATTCATGTTTTCTTTGAGTTAAGGTAGAGTTTGAGTTCAGTACAGGTTTGCTGCAGTTATTTTGTAGTAAATTGAAATTGCTCATAGTTTTCATGTTCTTAAGAAGTTTATATTTATTTTCAGAACCTTTCAGATAAACTGTTGTGGTGCTAATGTGGACAATGTTGGTTGCTGCAGGATGAGGGAATTTATTGATAGCATTCTCACGGGCTAGCTTTGCTGGAACTTGCAATAACGCTGCGTGCTGGTAAGTTTCTCACGGTACCAAGAACAATATAACAGTATTTCAGTAGTGGCCATCAAAAACTTGCATTTTTCATAAGTGGAACTCATTCAGTGACTCTTTTATTTAGGTTATGCCTAGAACAATAATAAGCAGCTTAGCAGAAGCATCCAGTGACCTGTTACTGGATTTTTACTATAATAAGTACCCATAAATCATGACTCAAACATGAGTTTGTCCACATTAGCATCACAGCTGTTCCTAATAATGGCCTATGTAGGAATTTTGCCCAGCACCCACCCTATTATTTTGCTAATTGTTAGGCTATAGTAGCTTTAGTTCAGTAAGTGACGTTTTAAGTGTTGCCACAGCTTGGAATTTGGTGCTCTTTCACTAAATTCAACTCACTGAACTAACAGAGTATGCGTAAGGTCAAGTTTATAGTGCTGTACACATTATGGATTTATCAGATTTTATTCAATTATTTTAAAACAGGGTATGGGATATTCAAGTATCTTTTCTCTTCTCTCTCTTTCTATGTTCAAATTCTGAACTGGATATGTCCCGTTTCTTTTGTCCCGTGTGATAAAACATTTAGCTTGTAATACGCACAGCAATACAACTGTGCAAACATACCCAAGTGCAATGCTCTGTCATTCAAAAAATTTGAATTGTTATCTTCATCAACTGCTGAACTTGCAACTGCAGTATTGTTTAACTACTATAGACTCATTCATCTTGTTTTGTTCATATTGCATTTGAGATCATGCTAGAGGTTCAGCTGAGGTATTTCTTTCATCAAGACAGCACAACCTTTTGAGATCTTAATTGGCATGTGAACCGGCAACAGTACTGTGTAACAGCTACATAGAGTAGCAGATTGAAATTGCACATAATTTTCATGTTTTTAAGCAGTTTATACTTATTTTCAGAACCTTTCGGATAAACTGTCGTGATGTAATGTGGACAATGTTGGTTTCTGCAGGATGAGGCAATTTATTGAATGCATGCTCACAGGCTAGCTTTGCTGGAACTTACAATAATGATGCACGCTGGTAAGTTTCTCACAGTACCAGAACGATAAAACTAGTATTTCAGTATAGTGGCCATCAAAAACTTGCATTTTTCATAATACTGATATGTACATGTCAGCTGATGTGAGACCTCCACAGCCCACCACTGGCATGACTAAAAGAGCCAGCAGTTTTACATCTTTTGTTAGAGAAACTACTATACATCTTGGGCTTGTGGAGTAATTTACATGACGCACACACATATCGCTTAGGCACCTGATCAAAGTCACTAATCCCAGCGCACCTAGTGTGCTGCCACTCATGGCACGAGTCACAAGATAGCATCCTCTCGCCATCATCATCCTTGGCTCCACATGAACAATTAACTGTCCATTTGTCCACACCCCTCTCCATCCGATAAATTGCAACCCTGCGCTCACCTCCAACACACTTGCCTTGGATGTGAACAGTCCCTTTCGCTCCGAATAAGAGTTTGACTTGAGTTGTGTCACCTGCAGATGGGCAATCAAGAAGCTGGTTTGCTACAAAGCTCTGCAACATCAAATACACATCGCGGAATGCTCTTGTAGCCTCCATCTTCAGATCAGCAACGGTAGCTGTTTGCGGAAGTGTTAGAAGCTCCGCTGGGAGGCTGGGTGGATCAGCAACCTGATCCAATAGCTCCACTTGGCACCAGATGTGCAACAAGGATTGCTTCTGAGGCAAGAAATCCTCTTCCAAGTCATAATGCTTGATGAATTGCTTGCAGTCCAAAAGGATCATGGCAGATCTCTTGGCCTGATCATGAATTTGTTCTGGCTTATAGAGATGCATCATATCCGGGCAGAGGAGCGCGTCATTGAGAAACTTGATGTCACGAAGAAGATGTTCCTGGGTAGGCATGCTCACATTCTTTGGTGGCAACATGGTTTCATTTGTTAGCCTGCAGCAAGAAAAAATAGTTAGCATTTTGATCATAAACAAGAAATAGGCTAGTATGCAAGTCATAACCACATATCAGAATGTCACCAACCTGTACTCTATTGTGTTTGTCTCACTGTTGCAGCGAACTACAACCACCATCCCATCGAAGGTTCTTGTACCACCAATGGTCTTGAGGCAGTAATCAACCAGCTGTGGTGAACCAATTGGATGGGCTGTCGCTGCCTTTAGGCTTCGCATGGCCACCCACCTATCTGCAGCACGGAGAACTTTCAGAGCAACATCTACTGCTCTCTTTATCTCCTCATCAGCCCAGTTTCCCTCTCTTAAATTGGCTTCATATGCTATCTCCTTTTTGTGCATTGACACAAGGCGGTTATGTACACTTCTGCTAGCAGCAAGCCCGGAAATATAGAGGAACAGATCACGGAATGTGCTGAGAGGGCGTTTTGAGAGGGATTGATAGAAAGCAATGGTATCCTGCAGTTGGTTTCGAGGAGACCGAGAGTGAGGGAAGAAGTGCGATAGTGGGACTGACGAGAGGTCTTCAATGGCTTTGCAGTAGGTTTCAGATGTAATTCCAAAGCTCCCACAACCAAGTTTGAATCCCCATTGCCCATACCATGAGCAGCCAGTGGCAACAGCATGTAAAACCCGGTAGTCAACTTCAAACTTTTTCGAGACATCCATCAGTGAGACCTTCCTGAAAGTTGTCATGTACTTGAATTTCAGTATCGTTTCCCAACAAACTAGAACAAATACTGGACTGCTTGTGTTCTCTTAATCACAAACAGGTTCAGGTAAATTCGCCTTTCATTACCTGACTCTGAGGTAGTTGCAAATACGATCCCAGAAGTCCATCAGTTCATATCCTGTCAGGAGGTTCGAGCCACCTCCGTGACCGTTAATTCGTACAAGGTGGCCAAACCCATTTTCATGAACTATGCCATGCAGTAAATGCCGCGGATTGTCAACCTGTACATAGTCCCAATCTTCAGATTCATCAGGGGAGAACCCAGAACTGTGACTACACGATGGACACCTGATCATTGCACAACAAGATTAAATTATTGTCATATCTGAAGGTACTAATGCAGTTTTATTTGCCACAAGAATCAATGTTACAGCCGTTTAACAATGAAATTATTGTCACATTTGTCTGTGGTGATATTACTGCGTTATTAAATTGGAAATACTGAGCATTGGTGATAGAACCAACCTTGTTTGGAACAATTCAACCATCAGGCCACAACGCCGGCAGGTTTTACACCTGGGCATGTTCTCATTCCGAATTATGAAGTGGTACTTCTTCCCACAGACAGGGTGCCTGCTCCATCCTATCAGAGTTCAACAAATGTAATGACATCAATTTGAATCCCAGGTTGTAAATTTAACAGCTATTGTCAAACCATCAGGTATTCACTTGCGCAGATTTTGGCCATGGACAAAAACAAGTGTTTATCTTGTCAAGATATGGCTATAAGCTCCCAAGCAAACATAGTAGATTGTAGATCATCAATTTAGAACAAGTTTATTGGGCAATTAAATGATAATTAGTTAAGTGTTTGCTTGAAAGAGCGGTGATGCCACATAATCAAGCGAGTTCAATATCATGTGACAATAGGCTGTTCAAGAATGTCTTTGTTTTCCTCTTCTGTTTTCCTCTTTTTTTCTTGTTTTTCAGCCTGTGTAAATAACGTCTGTAAAAGCGTTCAAGCAGCCATATTGCAAAAGCAAGCGATGACAATCATAATCAGGGAACAGAGATTCAGAAAAAAAGATTTCTCTGTCCTTTAGATGTGCACAGTATTCCAAACTCTATCTGGTGTAATGATATCGAGAGCATTTACTCAGTCGA
Source organism: Avena sativa (assembly GCA_916181665.1). NCBI lineage: Eukaryota > Viridiplantae > Streptophyta > Magnoliopsida > Poales > Poaceae > Avena > Avena sativa. Next base: position 133,632,366 of record OV702292.1, on the reverse strand, counting down.
GATTGTCATATCTAAATCCATGTGAGCATGCATTTATACATATTTACAGCCTCCCAAAATAAATAAACACTACAGAGAACACCCTCATCAATCTCACATCTACAGCTAATCCTAAGTTCCTAACAGGGTAGCTATATACTCTCAAATCTACAAAAAAAAAAATCACCTAAGACATGACACGTTCTGCTACACTAACACAAACACTCCAGCACGCCGGAATATCTCAAGACACACTTACCGGCGACAGTACAGTGGTCACAGTGGACGCGCCTAGCCCTGGGCACGTCCTCCTCGACCACATCCATGACCACGACAGAGGCCTCGACCTCCTCGCCTACACGGAAACCCACCTGCCACATCGCGCCGGCGTCGCCCAGGACGGCCTCCTGCCCCCACTCCGCGGGCGCCGGCGCCGGGGACGCGTGCCGGGACAGGAACCCCCGCACGTTGGCGCGGAACGTGCCGGCTTCTGCCCGCTCCTTGGCGGCAGGGAACGCCCGCATGTCGAGGAGGCACGGCTCCGCCGTCACCCGCGTCCGCCGCGCCCGCTTCGTCGGCCGCCCGTGAACCGCCATGGATTGACGCCGGCGAGGAGGAAGGGGAGATCCGTGGGGGAATGGCGCGGTGGGGGCGGGCAGTGACGGAGGTGGAGGCGGGTAGATCCGATCGGGTTCGAAAATAATTCAAACCGCCGGCTGGGTTTGGCAGCGCGGGGAGTCGAGGAATTTTCGGATCGCGCCGAGAGAGAGATTCGAATAATTTTTTTCAGATCAGATCATGGTGGTGGATGGGCGAGTGGGGTTGTTGATAAGATCGGGGAGGCGTGGATATTTATAGGGGGGCCGGAGTTGGGGTCGTGATAGGTCGGTTTGGGAGGGAGGAGAATTACGTGTTTGCCCCTGGAGCACTACGAAGAGTCGCGAGCGAACACGTCAGCAGCCTTAGATAATGGAAAGATTGAAGCGGGAAGTGGGAGGAAATTTCGGGCGCGGGACCTACCATGATTTTGACGCGTTAGGGCCTCTGGGTTTGGGTTGTTATCGGGCTGGGCTTTGGAAGAGATGGAAAGGCTGAAGACGGGTAGGAGTATTGGGCGGACGATAGACCATAGTGCATCCGAGTATCGGGCTTCCAGATTTTCTCAAAAAAAAAAAAAAAAATCCGAGTATCGGGCTTGATTGTCTTGGAGGAAAAAACTTCACTACCAAATCTGACGATGGCCGTTAATTTTGGAATGTTTTGTTCGGTAATAACAAGATTTGGTTTTTTTTTTTGAGTTGTGGTAGAATTTCTTGCTGGCATATTTAGCTAATGTCAAACTTTGGCTCCGTTTTGGCCCCAAACCAAACAAGAAAAACACCATTGTAAGTTGCCTTATATGATGGCATATTGTTTCTTTCCTCAACAATTATTTTGAGGGCTAACATCTGGATTATATTATATTAACCAAAGAACATGATTACAAAGGATACATCAGACTTCTAGATTACATGTTAATCAAGGTGGTGGATTACCTGGAAAAAATAATCAAGGTGGTGGAATGAGATAAAATAAATAAATTGAATGATGAGATAAATTCAAACTACATGTGGATCCGAGAAGAGAGTGAAATCCACCGTGATGTCATGAGAGGGAGTTTATTGGGCTAATCCGTCTACATATAGGTGAGATTGCAACCTGAATTCATCCACAACTACGAGGCCATGTGAATCATTGATCTTTGATGGACCAATGGTTGAAATGACTCCTTGAGAGTCAAAGGAAATGTATGCGGTGAAATCTTGTAAAAATAAAGACCACCCAAAAAGTAAATTTAAGAGCACACCCAATAATAAGTTGATCGTATTTTTCAAACAAAACTACAAAGAGGGTACTCTCCTATAGAGATCACTTTTGGAGTCCCGCCATGCAACAAGTTGTGCGCCCTAGCCCATGGGAGCCTTTTCACGCGACAAGTGGCGTGTGTAGTGAGGATGAATGGTGGCTCATGTGCAATGAGTTTTATTTTTTTGCATATTTTATTTATCACGAGGAATAATAACGACAGAGTCAAAAAAACAACAATTGCAATAATTTTTTAAGAGAGCATCTAAAGTTTTGCCATTGCATTTATCGTGTCAAGTTATTATATCCCATATTGTTTAATGTATTCTAGTTAATATTCTTTATGTACTACTTTTTTTAGAAACATTCTTTATGTACTACTCCCGTTGTTACATTTGCATTGCCTTGTGGTTGATAGATTTACGCCCCGAATTGCATTCTCATAGGTGTACCTCTTATTTTGGCATGTGCACTACTCTATTTTTTTATACTTACATGTGTCGTAGGTACCGTGATTATGCTGCCTTGTGTACTACTCCCTCCGTTCCACAATATAAGCCTTTTTAGCAAACTATTTTAGCTTTCTAAAAAGTCTTACATTGTGGAACAGAGGTACTACCTCTTATGATGAAGTATTCATGTTATTGCACTCATGTACTACCATGTGTCACGTAGATGCATTGTTCTTATGTTTTTGTATTGTTTTATGCGTTTACCGTTCCTATTGTGGCAGTTATTACTCTAATTATTTTCCGTGACTTGTGTGTAGTGGTTGCACTACCGTATGTATATTGTTTTAGTTGTATTTCCTTGTGTCTAACATCTACATATTTTTTCAACTTGTACTGCTTCAATTGATACTTCTAAAATGCCTGCAAAAAATAGAGAGCAGTCTAGAAACAAACAAGAAACCAAATCCATATCTCAAAATAATAAAACCCCAAAAAAGAGAGAACGTGTAGAAAGCTCTCAAGATGTTGGGCTCGAGGCCATATAATGGGCTAGCTTGGTCAATTAGGTTATTCTTAAGGGAATTAATGAACTGCCATCAGGTTCACAAATGACCAGACCAAGAGTGTTCTTATAAGATGACCGGCCAAAAACATCAGAGGATTTTTCAGTGGGGATTTAGAGTAGTGGGACTTGTAAATATGTTTAGGGAAACAAAGGTTATGTATGCTGACCAGTAAACCCTCTAAGAAACTATGAGTTGATCCTTGCAATAAAACACACAAATCCTACAAGCAGACCTGACGAGACAATATGATGTTTTAAATAAATATATGTGAAAACATCTCGCGTTGTGCATGCACATAGGCGTTCCCCATAGCCACAAGCCGGTACAAGAGTGCAAGAACTGCATACCATGGATGTGATGTAGTTTTAGGAGAAGCACATTAAAATGTAAGGCATATTTTTCATTTTGTCCTACAAGGCTTTAACCAACATTTACTACATTTATATGAAGCTTATGCGATACAAAATCACAATAGTAAGTATCTACAAGTGCGAATCTAATGACTTCAACTCTTTGCCACATATATTGGATTGTGATTTTTTTTCTAAATGGGGGGGGGGGAGACTGCCCCGGCCTCTGCATCCAAGAGATGCACACAGGCTATTTTATTAGATTATTCTGAAATATCTTACAAGAGGGATTACAAAGTTCAAAGTGAAGCCCACCAAAACAAAGCGACAACTCGCTAATCCTACAACCCTGATAATGGGGGTGTCTATGAACAGGGCCAATATCACTGACATCCTACCAACGCGCATCATCTAAAACCGAAGGCCTTGACAAGTCGCCCAATGGTGAGCAAGCGGCACAACCGATCCAGCAGACCCTCAGCGCGTACCATCATACACACTCCGGAAAGTCCTAGCTGTCGCCTTCTTCCGCATACCCAACTTCTGGAGAGATCAATGCACTGACCTTGCGAAGCCTGCCATCGATGCCACCATGATGCCAGACGGCACCACCGCCCTGCACGCATCCATCCAAGCACGTGTGATCTCCACCGAGACCTCTCGGCACCATGCCACCGGGTCCCGTCAACAGACGCAACTAGAGAACTCCAGAAGATCTGTCATGCGTAGAACCTACCAAACCAGGCATGACTAAGCATAGCACCTAGTAGCTAGACATGACTCGACATCTCCGCTGAAGACTCCGTGCAAGACAAAGCCGCTCTACCTCCTGCCTCTGCCATTCGGCACCGCTCCACAAATGATGCCCCCAAGAGGGATCGCGACATTGCAGCGCTGGCATCGTCCGATCCGGTGATCTTAGGGTTTCCCCCCGGAGCGGCACGAGTGAGTAGACGATGATTGCAGGACAATGCCTTCAACAAGGTTACGACACGAAAGCGCCGCCATCGCTCGCCTTGACTGGTGTCGCTGCCCGGTTGCCGCCCCAACTCGATGCCGGGGTTGAGATGTGATATGCACCGCACCTAGCCGCAAATTGGCCGACCATATCTGGCGAACAAGACGACCGCCACCACCATGCCCGAAGTTGCTAATAAATAAAATATCAAGGTACCGTAAAATTTGCCAACATAATTATTTCTTGATGGCACATTTAGACCCTTTTCTACTCATTACCAATTGCATAATCTTAAAGTTAGATTGAAATCATAAACATGAGTATGGCAAACGTACTTGATGCGAACGGAACCACGCTGCGGGCATCGTGCGAGTCGGCGTCATTGTCGAGTCTGCTAGATGTGTAGAAGGATAGAGAGCGAGAGAGATTGGCGAAATATGATGGATGTATTATTGAGCCTCATGGACGAGTATATATAGGCGAACAGGGGATCATCTTAGAGTACAAGACAAGTTAGGCTAGAGTCCTAACTATCCTACACTACCTCAATTACCACATACACGTATACTCTAACATCCCCGCAGTCGTAGCGGGAGCGTCGTGAACAACTGGAACGTCGCGGACGGTCAGATTGGAGAGAAACCGAAGTAGCATCCAGTGGACTGACATCCCCCCGCAGTCCGAGCGGGAGTGTCGTGGACGGTGTCGCGGCGCGAAGCTTGGACTGTAGAGGATGTTGGTGAAGCTCAAACGAGGTGGAAGCCCTTGTGCCGATGTCGAGGGAGCCGAGAGCGTTGGGTGGTGCCGTGGTCGGGGTAGCTGTGCGAGGGGTCGCCGTGGTCGATGTCGTGGCCGGTGTCGAGGAAGCCGCATGCGCATAGTGCACGAGGAGGATGACGGAGACGCGTCGAGGCAGTCCTTGAGGGTGTCGATGCCGAAGTCGATGCAGTCCGAGCCGTCGAGGACGAGGTGCGGCCATAGTTTTGCCAGAACTAGGCGCACATCAGGGACGAAGGCATACTCCGATTTTGCCAGAACCGAGTACACAAGAAGAACTCGTCGGTGACGCGGTCGAAGAAGACGTTGTCGAAGCCGATGAAGACGAGGCGTCCGGCACGAGTTTGCCAGACTCGGGAACGCGTCAGGGACGAAAACACTTCCGGTGTTGCCAGTACCGGGCATGCGAGGGGTGGGAACCATCATGAACTTGTCGCTATATCAGAGGGACTACCAGAGGAGGCCTCCGGAATCGTCGCGGTCGCAGATCGACGAAGATGTCGACCCTGCCCGCGGTTCTCAGAGTAGAGTAGCAGGTGGTGTAGACGGGGACGAGGCGATGACATGGGCGACGAAGTCGAGACAGTCGAAGATGTAGAAGGCGGCGGACCAGCAGCGGCCTGAGTGCTCATGCTGGACGCCTAGAGGGCGCGGGTTAGTCGGCGGGACCTGTGATGGCGAGAAGTCAGCCTGCAGGTTACCTAGTGGAGCACGGCGGTGGTGCTCGAAGTAGAGCCAGGTGCGGACGGTGTCGACGCGGACGAGGTCAACACGGACGGTGTCGTAGGCCCTGGCACCGTGGAACCGGGTGAGGCGACGAAGACGGGCGCAGACGGCGGCGATCCGCGCCGTAGGAGAGGGCACGGTGGAGGCCGAGGGCGTCGATGCGCGGGCACGGCGAAGTAGACTGCGCGCAGCAATGCCACGGACCGAAGGCGTGGCATGGCTGCAGGGCGCGAGTCGGCGCAGCAGCTGGAGGCCACCGGCGCGTACGCGCTTGTGAGGCGCGCTAGCAGCCGGTAGGGGGAGACCAAGGCGGCGGCGCTGCGACCCGAAGGGGCGACGCAGCGGCAACCCGTAGCTCGATCGGTGGTAGGCGTGTGCTCGGGGACGTGCTTGGCGTAGACGGGCGCGGGACCGGTTGATCAGACCGGCGGTGTGCCGTATGCACCATGGCGTGGACAACGCGTAGATCGGAGTCGATGACGGTGTTGTCCATGTTATCCCGGGCAATGACGACGAAGACGATCCGAGGGGGATCAGCCGCGGCAGCCTCCCGAGGAAGCCGCAGCAGCCGGCCGCGGGGCGCGGCAGCCTGCCGTGAGGCCGCGACAGCCTGCCGAAGCAGGCGGGGCGGCGGAGATGGCAGACGCACGGGCGCGGTAGATCGTCGATGCCGATGGTCGGAGTAGAGGCGCGGCGATGACGATGGCGGTGGGCGACTCAATCCGACCTAAGATCGGTAAACCAAAAAAGAAAACCGATCAAGAGATCGGAAAAAAGACTTGCAGGACAGCCGATCACGGATCGGCGGACGAGCCCTACGTACGGGTTTCGCGGCCCCCGACGGAGATCATGGAGATCGATCTCCCCGGGGGCGGCGCTACGCGGAAGCGTGTGCGACGGCTAGCGCGGCGCCATGGCAGGCGACGACACTAGGGTTTGGTGGCGGGGGAGCCGACGGCGCCTGGGGGAGGGAGGGAGGCGGCTAGGGGTTTTGGATCGGTTAGGCTGATACCATGTAGAAGGATAGAGAGGGAGAGAGATTGGCGGAATATGATAGATGTATTATTGAGCCTCATGGGCGAATATATATAGGCGAACAAGGGATCATCTTAAAGTACAAGACAAGTTAGGCTAAAGTTCTAACTATCCTACACTACCTCAATTACCACGTACATGTATACTCTAACAAGATGGGTGTGGAATTGGTTGTGGAGGCGGGGTCCGGCGTCTCAGAGATCGGATCGAAGGTTTGGCGGCGTGGATGACTATGGATGCGACCTCCCGTATGGAGGCGGCGGCGACGTGCATGCACAGCTGGAGAGCGGAGAGGGGCGTGGCGGCGACGCGATATGGGGGAGGTGGCAGCGCGAGTGCGACCTACAATCGGTGGCGGCGGCTGTTCTGTTCATCGATGTTCTCTTCCTCGATCCATTCATGTTTGTTACAGTTTTTTTCCACAAAATTGCAAGATAGGCCTACTGGTTCATCACATCTTTTTCCACCTAATTAGAAGTTGGGCCTTCTGTACCTAAAAAAAAAGAGGTTGGGCTTCTGGGCCAAATCTCTCTGAGCCATTTGATCAAATTATACTAGTCATATTTGAGTTGTAGTAAGGTACCATAAAATTTGCCTAAATAAAATACACCGTGCAGATTAAAAGGGAGGGAGTACTAAACCAATTAACCATAAGTTTTCGTGTGTAAAGCTCTCATAAAAGTAAAGCCTATGTGTATGTACGATAGGAAGATAGTTAGTTAATATTGCTCATTTTTTCATGAGATTCATGATATATGTAAGGATAAGAACACTCTAGCATGGAAACCTGAAGTGTTGTATTGTCAATAATTTTATCATTTTGTCGATGGCTATCTGCTCCTATCATGCACGCTTGGTTAATTGAAAGAGTATGATAAACACTACATGCTAAGAAGTACTTATATCACTGGCATACCATCCAAACCAGGGCATAAACTTCCTTAGAAATCACTATTTTTTTAAGTCGATCTTCATCGGCCTCTTGTGGTGCACCTTCTATAACAACTAGACAATACCCCGCACGTTGTTGCGGGAAACATTGTCTAAACTTCTGCTGTAGTCACCAAAGCCACTTCTAAAATGATTTTTTTTATATAAATGTTCCGCTTTGACACCAATACTTTGAAATGTTACATGACTACAATGGTATAGAGGTAAGTCAATTCCTCAAAAATCAGGTTAGAGGAATATACAACCATTTACCCACGTAACCAAAGGGTATACAACTTCAATATATGATAATATCTCCACATGTCACTCGGGAACAAACTTTCAAGCCATAACTAAAGCATCACCACCTTTGATTTCTAGCTATGATCCCTAGTACAGATTGTGTAATTTCCATCAAAACTCTAATATACATTTACTTTCGTCCTTCATACAACATGAGTCAAATAAGTGCAAGCAGTTCGGATCAAATCATCAGGCTTCACCGTCTAAACATGTAGTCTAATTATTTCTTGCTTGTCTCATCTGAAATCTCAAACTGACTATATTATGTATCATAAGTCTGCAAAAATTTACAAACTAACCCACTGATCAGTGCATTACTTTACCAAAAATGACATCATTGAGGTGGTACCAAGCTTGCGAAAACAAAAACAATGGTCTATCTCATGCATATAAACATCTGAATCCATCGACAATAGAAAGATAAACAGCTTTTCCGCAACTACAAATGGAGCATGGACGATAACAACCTGAGGAAGCTCCAATAGCGGCTCATAAAATCAAAACAACCGTCTTCGTTCAAGCAGACTCTCAAAGCACAATTGGGCTCATAAGTCTGTAACATACACAAACTCAACCAGCCAATAATCCTATTTCAGAATTTGAAGCAAAGCTAAGTCAGAAAATATATTATGGAATGAAGTTAGTCAAGTAAACAACACTTGCTAATCTCACGTGTTACCATTTGCATATGTATGGGTATTTGCTGAGTAGGCACCAGGGATTGGCTTACATGGACGAATCATATTTTCTGAATCGCAAGGATAACCATCCAGATAGCTCAAGTAACATACATGTTTAGTAGAGAAAATGTAGGTTCTTTCTTTCATTTTGTTGTGACTGGACTGGTAGGCTGCATTCATACACATTTAATAATTGTTTAATAATGAAAAAGAAATACTTAGTGAAAAGAGGTGTAAACACCATTGAGGTTTACTATAATCGGTAAACAATTACCACTGCGTACCTGTGTTGCAGCAAAAGGCTCCTGGTCTTTTGATTTTGTAGAAGCAAGGTGTATCTGATATGGTAACCAAAATTCCTGAACAATTATCAGTTCATTGCTTTCCACTTGTGCCCATTTGTTTCATTAAGTGCACTTAATCAGGTTATTGAACATGTCAATTAGTATGGCAGGGAGCAGCAATCACCCCTCTTTTTCCCATATATAGCTATTTCTGCAATTGTCGGTAACTTTATTTTCAGATATTCACCACTGTTGGTTGGACGCTTATCCAAGGCTGTAATTATTCACCTGAAAAATATAAATGCAAGGCTTTTGTTCCTTCGAGCCAACCTGATTTCAGACGTAGATGACGCAAATTGAAACTAAAAATTACCAAAGGATGGTAAGCGTAAAAGCATTATAGGCTGTGTTCAATGAAGGAAAAAATACAATGGATGAACTAAACGATTTTCAGATGGGAGAGAGGCATACATGACAATAGTAGCAATGAAGACCTGCAGACAGGAGTACAGGACTAAGTAGCGACCAGCGAGGAACAACCAGAAACACCCACTTGTTTGGCATATAAGCAGCGAGGAAGACCAGCAACGACTTGCCAGAATCTGAGGAAATCCAAACTCGTGAGGTAAATGGCAGCATATGAGAGGGAAAGCGGAGAAGACGGGATGGAGTGGCTCGTCGGAGATGATCCGTCGCTGTGACAGCTGAGGTGTATCATGGAGTTTATAGGGGGGTTCAGCACGAACCTCTCGTATGCCTGCATTAATTTCCTTTTCAGATGTTTCTCGCGGGAATTCATTGAGAGGAGAGGGAGAGCCAGAGAGGAAGAGACGGCGCTGTCATGGACATTCACTAAGAGAAGGAGGTGCTGTCGGTGGATCCAAAATTGGTTCTGCTGGAGAAGAAATTCAGTGGTGGGCTGATTCCTTATATTACAAATGGGCTGCAAAATGGGCCGCAAGATTTTCTGGCCTGTTTATTATGAACTGATTAGTACGAACCGCAATGGACTCAACCACGCCAAGGAAAAAAGTAATTGCATGCAAGAACGGGAAATTCTCATAGAAAATAAACGTAAAAAAAGGAGACCTAAATAGCTGACCTGGCCTTTTGCTAAGGTGGATAGCCTGCATGTTGAGAGAAATAGTTAGTTGGGTTGATCTATTTAGTTATTATAGATATCCATGACTGTAGCCAACGGCAATTTCATTTGGGGTTTGTAATGAGCGATAACCAAGTAGGTACATGTAGTTTGTCTATGGTGCTTATAGGTTTTCATTTAGTAGTTTTTTTGAGAAAGACAACAATGATGCTTTCAGGAGCAACAACAACAACAACGGATGAGCCTAAACAACGATACCACAACCCATATTAAGCCAAAACATAGTTTTCATTTACAGTACTCCCTGCGTTCCAAATTAAGTGTCACAATTTTAGTACAAGTTAAAACTGCAACGTTTATTTTAGAATGGAAGGAGTAGTTAGTAGCGAAATCTTTAAAAATAGGGAAAATTTCTCAAAGGTTTGTCCATGCAGTGGCGATGCCAAGTGTCACATTTTCCTTGTTACATTTTCCTTCTCAATGGGTTGTGGCTTCGCCAAGTGTCGCCTTTCTCATTCACGCAGTCCCCCGCTGGTTGTCTCCATGTTCGACAACAACATGGAGAAAAGTGGGACTACGATGAGAGAGCGAGGGGCATACAAGGGGTGTGAGTACAATTTTTCCTTTTGTATTTTCAAACCAAAATTTTAAAACGGAATATTTTACCCTGTTTGTCCAAATTACGAACCATTTTCACTTTTCAGCTCCTCGCATTGTGATATTTAAAACTAGATGTCATATACGTTTCGAGAATTTTTTTGTACTTCTGAAACTATTACGGCTGTACTTTGTAGTACTTCGGTTTAAATGTATTTTGTACATCGGGTTTTAAGTGCATGCTGTAGTTCGGTTTTCTATACACTTGTACTTCATTGTACTTTGGCTTTTAGTACACTTATTTTGCTTTTCAGTAAATTTGTACTTCGTAGTACTTCAGTTAGTGTATTTTTGTACTTTGCGTTTTGTACTTTGTACTTATGTGTTTTCTATACGTGTACTATTAGATTTATATGGGCTGCGACCCATGTAGACAGCCCATCTAGTCTAATAAAACCTGAAATCTCAAGGCCCATCTACTATGACAACTTGGGAGCTCTGTGGGAGACAAAGTTTAGTCCCACATTGCTAGTTAGAAGAGAGTTGGACCAGCTTATAAGGTGAGTTGTTTCACTCCCACTATGTGATTGAGAAGAGAAGGAGTCCACACACACTCCTCCTCCTCTACCACTCGCCTGATGGCCCAAAATATATCGAGCTCATTGAGAAACCCCAAGAGGAAGGTATGATGAGCACAGCAGCAAGTTTTCCCTCAGTATGAAACCAAAGTTTAATCGAACCAGTAGGAGCAAGGAAACACCCCAAATGTGTTGCTAGCTAAACGTTGGCAGGGCGCACTACCGGTGCCAATAGCAACGTGGAGACCTGCACAACACAACCACAGAACTCTGTCCCCAACTTCCGATGAGGTTGTCAATCTCACCGATTTTGCTGAAAACAAAGGATTAAACGTATCGAGTGGAAGAAAGTAATAGTTTGCAGAAAGTAAACACAAAGAAGTAAACAGTTGATTGTAGATTGATAGTAAAAGAAGGGACCGGGGTCCATAGTTCACTAGAGGTGACTGTCCTTAAGATAGATGACATGTTGGGTGAACAAATTACAGCGGGGCAATTGACAAACATCGACAAAACATACAAGCATATACTAATCATCTTAACTCCTTTGAGATTTGATTGGGCATTACAATATTATACATAGACCGCCATCCAACTACATCTATGACTAATAATCCACCTTCAGGTTATCATCCGAACCCCCTCCAGTATTAAGTTGCAAGCAACGGATAATTGCATTAAGAATTGCATGTAAGTAAACAATACGATTGTTCTATGAACAAAGGATTATTGTTTTCTCCCTAGTAGCAACAACACATCTAGTACCTTAGAGATTTCTGTCACTTCCCCAGATTACCAGAGGTATGAACCCACTATCGAGCATAAATACTAACTCTTGGAGTTGTTAGCATCTACTTGGCCAAGATAGCTACTAACAACGGAAAGCATGCAAGATCACAAATAACAAAGACATGATAGAATCAATAATCAATCTGAAATAGCATCTCAATATCCATCGGATCCCCGCAAACACAACATGCAGAATTACAAATAGATGATCTTGATCATGAACGGAGCTCACAAGATCTAAACATGAAAGCACAAAGGAGGAGAACCAGCCATCTAGCTACTACATGGACCCGTAGTCCAAAGATGAACTACTCACGTATCACACCGGAGGCTTGCATGATGATGAAGAATGCCTCCAGGGTGAATTCCCCTCTCCGGCAGGGTGCCGAGAAGAGCTTCAGATCCCTCCCGATCTAGGGATGGAGATGACGATGGCTATAGACTCTTTCGTGGAATTTTGATCGGGGTACTTAGGGTTTCCGTATTCAGAGGCAACTTATAGGCGGAAGGAGAGGCTGAGGGGGTGCCTGGGGCGGCCAGACCACCCCCTAGCACGGGCCAGGCCTGGCCGCACGCCCAGGTGGTGGGGCAGGGCCCCAGCCCCTCTCCGTCTCGTATTCTGGCTCCTCGGTGAAAAACTGACTTTGGCTTTTGTCCCGTCCAATTCCGAGAATATTCATTTTCAGACTTTCCTGGAACCAAAAACAGCAGAAAACAGGCAACTGGCACTGTGGCTCTTGTTAATAGGTTAGTCCAAGAAATCATATGAAAAGCACTCCAAAGTGTGGACAAAACATAAGAAAGTAGATAAAACCAAGCATGGAACATCAAAAATTATGGATACGTTTGCAACGTACCAACATCCCCAAGCTTAACTCATGCTCGTCCTCGAGTAGGTAAATGATAAAAAGAAAGAATAATTTTTGAGGTGACATGCACAATCATAAACTTGATCAAAGTATTTGTAAAACATTTAAAGCTGGGATTATAATACTTCAATCATAACATGAAAGACAAAGTTCTAGCAATAAGGCAAAGAAACTATGTTGCAACATGAAAAGGCACAAACAAAAGATTCATAAATAACAATGCTTTGCAAGACTTTTGTTTGTTTCACATAAAGAAAACAAAGCATAGTGGCATTCATCTTGTCCCTCATAGAGTAGCAAACATAAATGCATAAGACACCTTCAAAGTTCATAAGAGTGACTAGATACAAATAGTTTAAAACAAGCAATATCAAAGCTATGCATCAATCAACAAGTCTTGGGACAATGCACATAGAAATAAGAATGGCCACTATGATCTCAAAGTAGGTGCATAAAGATAGAAGGTGAAGACTCAACATAAAAGTAAAAGAAAGGCCTTCATAGAAGGAAGCAGAGATTCAAGTTTCATAAAGAGCTTCCAAAAATTATGGTACTTATAGCTTTCATCTCTCATTGCCCCTATCATAAGCATCTTGAAGTGATTAAGGTTAAAGTGAACAAACTATGGTGTACATGCTTTACGAAGTATAAGTTAGAAATCTCATGTCTCTTGAATACGAGGGCTTCTCCTCATGCTACTCAAGTTTAGTCACCGGTAAGTTCTTGTCATTGTAAGTACATGTGTATCATAGAGAACCGCCAACGGGGTACCCCTTACCCGATGATACGGAAGAATCCCCATATAAAAATGACAAGGCAAGAAAACAACGAGTATCTCAGCAATCTTCTTATTTACCATGGGAATATGGTGCTTTTTTCTCTCTTTCCTCTTTTCATAATCTTTTTTTTCTTTTTCTCCTTTTGTTCTTAATAGGACTCTTTTTTTATAAGAAGAATGCTTCATAGATAGCTCATTATGGTTATGCTGCAGGTTTCCACCATGTCAACATGGATTAGACCAGCGGCCCAGGCGTTTCTCTAACACATATACATAACTCCATGGACTTACAAGCTCCCCTTTCATTTCACACCAACGACATCCATAGACAAAATAGCATGATATCAACTAGGTACAAAGTACCAGTGCAATGTTGAAAGTGTTCCCCATGACATCATGGTTCTGCTAATCCCCAACAAATAAATGCAAACATATACAATATAGACGACACAATGGTTCAAGTTTATTAAGGGCAAGAAAAGTAAAGTGTGCCATCAAGCTCGTGAGAGCTTTAATCACTAGTTTTCTCATAACAAGTTTAATTTGAAAGGTAAACAAAAACATGAATATACTTGGAATAGCATATGCTAGTAGGTAGGTATGGTGGACTCTTTGAAATAACTTGGTTTAGGGAGTTGGATGCATGAGTGGAACTCATACTTGGTTACGGAGGCTAGCAAAAGACTGGGAGCGACAAACTAAGAGAGCAATAATGGCCATAATCATGCAGAGCGACAAAACATCATTGATCAAAGCATAAAGTGATACTACAAGTTGAAAACTAAAGGATCATCAAGGCTATGGTGACTTGGGATAGTCGTAACATGGTGTGAGCATGCGCCAAGTCAACCCAAATAAAGCATCAAAGGAGAATACCACTATACTATGCTTTAATATGCTAAAACAACGCATGATTCATCCAAGGCACATTAAGCAATCTCAATTGTTTATAACAAGTCATGGTACAACAAAGACTATTAATCATAAAGCCAAAACAATATCAAGCATGGCATGACAAAGCATAGGCCACAGTCAAAAACAAACGCTCTTTACCACTTAAGCATGAGCTTTCCTACTCTTTTCCAAACCAAACCAAACTATTTGAAAACCAATGTATGAAAGAGGGGGTCCAACCAATTTATTCAGCAAACTAAGCAAACAAAAGCAAACGAAAACCAAAAACAAAAACAAAAAGGAAGATGCTCCAAGAATAACACAATTGTGCATGAAATAATAAAAATGAAGCGTTTGGAAGAAACCTGGGATTTTTATTGATGAAGAGGGGGATGCCTTGGGCATCCCCAAGCTTTGACGCTTGTACTTCTTGGATATTTCTTGGGGTGACACACGTGGCATCCCCAAGCTTGAGATTTAGTCCATCCTTCATCTCATTACTCATTCTTTCCATACACCTGAAATGTTTCCTTCATACAAACTTCACACAATCTTTATTAGCAACATTAGTGCACTCAAGATAATAAGTCTTTAGGTTCAGTTCTAACACCAATAAAATTCCATTAAAACACTAGCTACTGTAGCTCTTCCCTAAAAAATCTCAATTCCCCAAAAGAACTCAAAAAAGGAACCAACCAGAAGCAAATGCAGAAAATGGCAGAAATCTGTCAAAACAGACCAGCAGGTAAATACGATTTTTTTCGAAGACCTTCTGTTGCTCAAATCAAAAAGTGTTGAACTAACGAAAGTTAGATAACAACCTGGGGTAGAAGCAAAAAAATTCATGCCTCAAAAGGACATACAAAGATTTTACACGAATTTTTATGGTGAAGCATAGAAATCTGTTTCGGGATAGCAACTTTCCCAATCATTACTTCTCTATCATTAGAGGTTATTCTTGGCACAAAAAACAAATAAAAAGGATAAGGAGCGGTTATCACTGAAGTAATAACTTTCAAGACTCATCTAAAATTTTTGGGTTATCTCCCAATAAGTATTTTTCTTTAACGCCTTTAAATTAGGCATAAGAAGCAAGAAAAAGAATCAAGTGTTCTCAAATGAAGAAGCATTAAGATCACTACCAGAAATATCTTCAACAAGGCAAGGTATATCATCCAAATAATTTCTAGAGGGTCCTCTCTCAATGCTCTTGTGTTCACTATTTTCATCAAAAGGGTTTTCAGGAACAATCCAATCAAGATTCTTTTCTATGGCTTCATGCATTGCTACGAGTTTAAAAGGTATCGGTATCTTAGTTTCCTCCCCATTAGGTTCGGTTTTGTCCATCTTTTCTCATGTACCAATAACATCTACGCATGAGCCTAGCATATTAAAACGTTCAAAGACTTTTCTAGCTTCCTTGGCAACATCATAGAATTCCTTAAGCTAAGTTTCAAAATAAAATCCCTCTTTTCAGGGTCCTCAATTTCTTTAAGTTTGAGAAACATTACTTGCATTAAGGGGTTAAGGTTAACAAACCTAGCTTCCAACATGTGAACTAAAGAAGCTGCAACAATCTCATAGTTTGGAGCAAGTTCTGCAAGGGATCTATCCTCAATATCCTCATGTTTGCTAACATGATTAAAGAATTATTCAATATTATCTTTTCCAATTATAGAACCACTCCCTATTGAAAGGTCTTTCAGGGTGAATTTAGGGATCAACATGGTGAGCTAAGGAAGAGGTAACAACTAAAGGAGACTTAATTTTTTTGTGTTTTCAATAAAGAAAGCAAACTTGTAAAACTAATTTTTTGTGTGTTTTTGATAAAGAAACAAGCAAACAAAACAAAAGTAAACTAAGCAAAACAAAAATAACAAAGTAAAGAGATTGGTTATGAGGGACTCCCCTTGTGAAGATGTCCCTGAATCGCCGGCAACGGCGCCAGAAAAAGACTTGTTGGCGCGTGGTTGACGTGGGAGCTTCTTCTTGTTCTTCAGTCCCCGGCAACGGTGCCAAAAAAAGAGCTTGATGGCCCAAAATATATCGAGCTCGTTGGGGAACCCCAAGAGGAAGGTATGATGAGCATAGCAACAAGTTTTCCCTCAGTATGAAACCAAGGTTATCAATCCAGTAGGAGCAAGGAAACACCCTAAAGGTGTTGCTAGCTGAACATTGGCAGGGCGCACTACCGGTGCCAACAGCAACGTGGAGACCTACACAACACAACCACATAACTTTGCCCCCAACTTGCGATGAGGTTGTCAATCTCACCGGTTTTGCTGAAAACAAAGGATTAAATGTATCGAATGGAAGGAAGTAATAGTTTGTAGAAAGTAAACACAAAGCAGTAAACAGTTTGTAGATTGTATGTAAAAGAAAGGACCGGGGTCCATAGTTCATTAGAGGTGGCTCTCCTTAAGATAGATAACATGCTGGGTGAACAAATTACAACGGGGCAATTGACAAACATCGAGAAAGCATACAAGCATATACTACTCATCTTGACTCCTTTGAGACTTGATTGGGCATTACAACATTATACATAGACCGCAATCCAACTGCATCTATGACTAATAATCCACCTTCAGGTTATCATCCGAACCCCCTCCAGTATTAAGTTGCAAGCAACAGATTATTGCTTTACGAATGGCGTGTAAAGTAAACAATACGATTGTTCTATGAACAAAGGATTGTTGTTTTCTCCCTTGTAGCAACAACACATCTAGTATCTTAGAGATTTCTGTCACTTCCCCAGATTACCAGAGGCATGAACCCACTATCGAGCATAAATACTAACTCTTGGAGTTGCTAGCATCTACTTGGCCAAGATAGCTACTAACAACGGAAAGCATGCAAGATCACAAATAACAAATACATGATAGAATCAATAATCAATCTGAAATAACATCTCAATATCCATCGGATCCCCGCAAACACAACATGCAGAATTACAAATAGATGATCTTGATCATGAACGGAGCTCACAAGATCTAAACATGATAGCACAAAGGAGGAGAACCAGCTATCTAGCTACTACATGGACCCATAGTCCAGAGATGAACTACTCACGCATCACACTGGAGGCTTGCATGATGATGAAGAAGGCCTCCAGGGTGAATTCCCCTCTCCGGCGGGGTGCCGGGAAGAGCTTCAGATCCCTCCCGATCTAGGGATGGAGATGACGGAGGCTACAGACTCTTTTGTGGAATTTTGATTGGGTACTTAGGGTTTCCGTATCAGAGGCAATATATAGGCGGAAGGAGAGGCCGAGGGGGTGCCAGGGGCGGCCACACCACCCCGTGGCGCGGGCCAGGCCTGGCCGTGCGACCAGGTGGTGTGGCCAGGCCCCAGCCCCTCTCTGTCTCGTATTCTGGGTCGAGATGTCTCCTGGTAAAATAGTGACTTTGGCTTTTGTCCTGTCCAATTCCGAGAATATACATTTTCTGACTTTCCTGAAACCAAAATCAGCAGAAAATAGGCAGCTGGCACTGTGACTCTTGTTAATAGGTTAGTCCAAGAAATCATATGAAAATTACTCCAAAGTGTGGACAAAACACAAGAAAGTAGATAAAACCAAGCATGGAACATAAAAAATTATAGATACATTTGCAATGTATCAGTTAGTCCAAGAAATCATATGAAAAGTACTCTAAAGTGTGGACAAAACATAAGAAAGTAGATAAAACCAAGCATGGAACATGAAAAATTATGGATACGTTTGCAACGTATCATCGCCTCACCTCGCCCGCACGCGCGTCGCGTTTCGTGAATCGAGTTCGAGTTAGAAACTCGTTTTGTGAAAGACTAAATTTTTGCTTGGTGCACCAGCTGTTGGGTACATGTCAACATTTGTGTGCATGTTTTGACGCGTGTCCTTGTCTTCCACCGCGTGGCGACTCGGTCGGCTCACCTCCCAGGCTATAGAGCGAGAGACAGACAGATCTAGAGCAATCTTGTTCTTTTCTTAGTCTCTCTCACCGTGTGTTCCTCTTGCTGCGCTGCTCTCTAGGCTTCCCCATCCCGACGGCTGCGTGCACTGCTGTCTGGGAGAGCAGGCCTCCGAAACCCCGTCCATTGAGATCCTGCACCAGAAGACGGGTGATAAGGTTTTTGGGGAGCGTCTCGGCGTGACTGCTTGCCTCTGTTCGTGTGTTCTTCTTCAGCAACCGACGACCTCATCATCACCATGGGGACAACAACAATGACCAAGGTGCTGCTGCGGTGACGACCTTCTCGGTCAACATGTACGTGTTATTCTTTCTTTGTATGCACTAGTTCTTACTAGATTTTCAGATCTACTAGATGTGGTTATTTGGCTGCATGTGTTTAGATCTGCTAGTGCTTACATAATGTTGATTTCGGTAATTAATCTCATGGGGAAATTGCCTAATATTCCTATAATCCAAAAACCTTATTTATTTAGGCAATTTTCGTCATCTGCGTTTGCCGCTTCCCTGAAACCGAGCTCTTTTACGGGTACTAATTTTAAGAGATGGCAAGGGAAAACCCTCTTGTGGCTCACTGCAATGGGCATAGAAAAATTTGCAGATGGCACTCCTAGAGATCCGCTTACTCTCGAGGAAGAGAGAGCGTTCAGGGAGGCCACTATACTTTTTGTGGGTTTTGTACTCAGTGTGCTTGGAGACAAGTTGGTTGATGCATATTTGCATATCCGTGATGCCAAGAAACCGTGGGATGCGTTGGACGCTAAGTTCGGTGTTGTCGATTGATGTCTACGCATTTCTATTCTTGTAGACAGTTGTTGGACCTCCAAGTGCAGAGGTTTGTAGAACAGCAGCAAGTTTCCCTTAAGTGGATCACCCAAGGTTTATCAAACTCAGGGAGAAAGTGGTCAAAGGTATCCCCTCTCAAGCAACCCTGCAATTAAGATACAAGAAGTCTCTTGTGTCCCCAACACACCCAATACACTTGTCAGGTGTATAGGTGCACTAGTTCGGCGAAGAGATAGTGAAATACAAGTGGTAACAGTGATAGAAAATAGCTTGATGGTGTGGAAAAGACTAAAGTAAAATTGAAATAAAGATGGCAGCAAGCAAACATGTAATAGATCTAGTAGCAAATGGTGTTTCAGTGCTTAGAAACAAGGCCTATGGATCATACTTTCACTAGTGAACACTCTCATATAGATATATTCTTCTTTATGATACTACGCTGAACTACTCTCCGATCGGACACTCTAATCCATGGTAGGGCTATAACAGCACACCTCAAAGTTCATCTTTTCCATCTAGATAACCCCACACTGTCACCTTGAGTACTAGATGGTTCAAACAAATACCACAATTTCATAAAGATATCCAACTCCAAATATAACTCATAACAAGTATTTGTAATCTCTAGCCTAAGTGCCACCAAGGTGTGCACACTGTCAACTTCACACACATGGGGAGAGCAGAGATCTATTAAAGCACTTGAGTAGCAAGGTAGATCTACTTGATTACAAAGCTCATGATCACAATATGATCATGCATAGAGAGAGATGAACACATAGCTACCGGTAGAACCCTTAGCCTCGAGAGAGAACTACCCCCTCCTCATCATGGGAATCAGCAACGGCGATGGAGATGATGGTGGAGATCGATGGAGATGGCTCCGGGGGCACTTCCCCGTCCCTGACAGGGTGTCGGAACAAAGACTTTCTGTCCCCCGAATCTCCCCTTCAGTGGCGGCGGTGCTACGGAACTTTTCATGGCTGGAGGCTTGACGATTTAGGATTTATGCATCGGGAGGATCTTATAGGCGAGAGGGGAGACCGAGGGGGTGCCGGAGGGGCCCACACCAGAGAATATCATTTTGCGGCCTAGAAGTTGGGGTGTCTAGGCAACGCGGTAACCAAGTTCCCTAAAATCATCCGCGATGACTACAGTTGGTGTGCCAAATACTCAGAGGGTCTTTTTTGGCATGAATTCAACTTTACGTTTCAATACAAAAAATCAGGCTAACGATCGTCAAGTTGGCCCCCCTTGTCAGTTCTTGCTGTTATGTCACTCCTATCGCTCCCGTCGCTTAGGTGTCAATTAGGCTTGCAGCGTTGGCGCCTGCATCCATTACGCATCTTCTTCTTCCCCGAAGCGGCAATCTGTGGGGCGTCGCAGCCATGGCGCAGAACTGGGACGTGGACGAACCTGCTCGGCCCAGCTCTCCTCCCTATAGGCTTGTAGCGTTGGCGCCTATATCCATTACGCGTCTTCTTCCCCGGAGCGGCAATCTGTGGTCGCGGCCATGGCGCAGAGCTAGGACGTGACGAAGCTGCTCGGCCCCGCTCTACTCCCCATCCCGAGTCGGAGCTCGCCCTCACCATGGACGCACCCATGGCACGGTTGGGGATGAGAATTGGTTCCCTATGAGATCTATCACCTTGTCGACCATGCTCGGTTCTGTTTTCCTCCTCTAGAATCCGAGCTCGCCGTCACCGTGGTTGCACCCGCACCAATTCTGCCACCTCTGCCGAGGTCTCTGTGGTAGCTCAAGTTCTGGGGCTCTCCAAGTTCTGCCATGTTGGGCCTGTAAGTGTTGTTGTATGTTAAACTAGCAAATCTCTTTTGTTCAAATCTCTTAGGCTGTACCAACTTCATTGTGTTTAATTATGAAAGACAAAATATAAATGATTTCTCTCAATTTCTCGCATAGAAAAATGCACAGCTAATTTCATATTCTCGTAGGAACTGGCCCCACTTGTTAAACCGGCGACACTGCCATGATCTCCACGTAACCACGGTGAGTTCTCGAACCGAAAGTTGCAGTTACCATGTTTCTTCCTCAGTCATTCCTCTGCAGTTTTTCCTGGGCGCTTCTTCTTCCTCTATTCTGGAACCGTCGGTTCATCTTCTTCTTCCTCTCGTAGGCAGTTCCTTACAGGCATTTCCTTTCACCCATTTCCTTGCAGACATGGACGATGGGAAACGCACAACAGAGACCCACTTGGTCCCTGCCCATGGCACCACGACTTTGACAGTGGTGTACACAAATGATGAAGCGACTGTGGAGACAACTCTTGCCAGGTTTGAGCAATTGCTTGAGAAAGAGAAGCACAAGTTTGTGGGGCTAGACTTGGAGTACACCCGTGCAAATAAGCGAAAAAATCCTCCACAAGAGATCGCTGTCGTGCAAATCGCCATACATGAGGAGGTCCTCGTTTACTACTTCTGTAGGTATGTGAAATTTAAATTTGAGATCACCACTTCTGCATCCCTTGTTCCCTTACATCCCTAGAACCATCTAAGTGCAGGAGTAAACCAACTGAGATGCGTTGTCCGGCTCTGGTCGAGTTCTTGTGTAGGAAAGGGATAACTTTCACTAGCGTGGATATCACAAATGACATAATTATGCTTTCTCGTGCATTGATAAAAATCCCAGAGGGGCACCACATCGACATCCAAAATCTATACAAGATCAAATCATACCCAATGAAGGATGGCATGGGTGATCTGGCAGCAGAAATCATCGATAAATCCTATGAAAAACTGAAGAAATTGAAGCGACTCGATCATGACTACTGGGAGTGGAAGCCGATGAGCCAGGTGCGCCTCGAGTATGCAGCCAGAGACGCCTACATGGCGTATGAGTTGTACAGTAAGCTCATTATCATGAAAGATGGGATGATTAAGGCGGGGTTTTTCACGAGAGAGCTGTGCCCTGGTTGCAAGCTAGCCCAGGAGAAGAAGCGCGAGGAGGACAGAATGCGGTTTCAGGACGAGCAGGGATCTTGGGACGGTGGCGACATCAAGCGGTTGAAGGGGAAGCAAGTCAAGGACGACAAAAAGTGGTGGTGATACATTATATGTTTGAACTAGATTTTAGTTTCTAGTTTATTATGTATGTGATACATTTAGTTACTTCAATACAAAATTTCGACCAATTTAACTTGTTGATGTATTTCTTGACAATTATAATATAATCGAGCACTAGAAATATTTTATAGTGTGCATGAGCATGATCAGTAAATATAACTGAACACTAGAAACTTTAAGACACTCCATATAAAGGAGTAGATTAATATAGAAAGTTTACCAGAGACACCATGGATATATTGTCTTACATGCCACACACAGGTAATAATTAACTAGAATAAAATAAAAGCAGGGGCTGCAGCAGGAGGCCGGGACACGAAGACGCCTAGTAGGGCAGGGGTTTATCAGCAGGAGGCAGCGACAGCCTAGTCGATGGGATACAGGCCAGTCCTGACATACTCCCGGAGGAATTTGCCGTAGGCTGTGTGCCACGCCAAGGTAATCGGCCTATGGCTTCTGCCTCCGCCTCTGCCAACGCCCTCCGCGTGCTGGATCATGCTGTTGATGTCCACGTTGATTGCTCTGCCACAGAATGGGCAAAACAGTCTCCCCCTATGGTGGAAACGGATTAGCCCACACCGTAACCGCCTCAGCACGTAGAGGCTCTTGTTGTCCCTGTATACCTTGCTATCGTCCACTTCATCATCATCCTCCTGTTGATTTTTAAGAACATAACTTAGAACTCATACATATGATTGAATTGTATTACAACTCAAGAATTGACAACATGTATATGTAAGACAATATATCCGTGGATATCAAAGATAAAGCATCTCAGCAATAGTTTGATCGGTTCATATATCATTTCATCTGAACACAATGACAAATAATTGCATCAGAGTGAATGTAGGATAAATCTAGGGGACTCATAAGTTTCTTCTAGGATGGAGTGAGTGAACCAAGTAACAATTGCACAACCTGTAATGTTGTTGTACATCGCCCCAGGTTCACTAACTCATCCCCGAAAAAATCTGACACCAATGTGTCTGCCTCTCTTTTGGGACAAATTTGAATCATTGGCCACAATAAGAAATTGAAATGTAATCGTACAAAACATTATTCAGGGATATACATAGTCAAGTACAAAAACAAGCCTAAATATTGTAATTATAAATAAAAAAGCAAACAATTAATCTTTAGGTGCATGTTAAAAATACTTATGATCAAAACCATTCATATACATATGCAGCATACCAATCATTATAAGATTAGAAACGATTCAAGGATCATATATGTAGTTCCATATGAGAATAAATCTAGGGCCTCATAATTTGTTTCAGAGATGGAGTTGGCGAACCAAAGTACCAACAGCACAACCTATATTGTTTGTGTGCATTGCTGCCTCAGGTTCACCCACCCATCCCTAAAACATGATACTGTCATATGTGTCTCCCCTTGAACTCTTTTGGGGCAAATTTCAATCATCGGCCTCGGTGACAAACTAAAATGTAATTCTTATACACTGAATGCATGGAATAGGTAATTCGAATATCATAGTTCTATGAATGTATAATAAATATTAAGGCCTCATAAGTTTCTACAGGGACAGCGTAAGTGAGCCAAGTAACAATTGCACAGCCTATATTGTTCTTGTACATCGCCCCAGGTTCACTAACTCTTCCCTGAAAAAATCGGACACCAATGTGTCTGCCTCTCTTTTGGGGCAAATTTGAATCATTGGCCACAATAAGAAATTGAAATGTAATCGTACAAAACATTATTCAGGGATATACATAGTCGGGTACAAAAACAAGCCTAAATATTGTAATTATAAATAAAAAACCAAACAATTAATCTTCAGGTACATGTTAAAAATACTTATGATCAAAACATTCATATACATATGCATCATACCAATCATTAAAAGATCAGAAACAATTCAAGGATCATATATGTAGTTCCATATGACAATAAATCAAGGGTCTCATAATTTGTTTCAGAGATGGAGTTGGAGAACCAAAGTACCAACAACACAACCTATATTGTTTGTGTGCATTGCTGCCTCAAGTTCACCAACCCATCCCTAAAACACGACACCATAATACGTGTCTCCCCTTGAACTCTTTTGGGCAAATTTCAATCATCGGCCTCGGTGACAAACTAAAATGTAATTCTTATACACTATGAATGCATGGAATAGATAATTCGAATATTATAGTTCTATGAATGTAGAATAAAGATTGCGGCCTCATAAGTTTATTCAGGGATGGCGTGAGCGAACCAAGTAACAATTGCACATCTTATATTGTTCTTGTACATGGTCCCAGGTTCGCTCACTCATCCCTAAAAAAATCTGACACCAATGTGTCTGCCTCTCTTTGGGGCAAATTTGAATCATTGGCCATAACAAGAAATTGAAATGTAATCGTACAAAACATTATTCAGCGATATACATAGTCAGGTACAAAAACAAGCCTAAATATTGTAATTATAAATAAAAACCAAACAATTAATCTTTAGGTACATGTTAAAAATACTTATGATCAAAACCATTCATATACATATGCATCATACCAATCATTAAAAGATCAGAAACAATTCAAGGATCATATATGTAGTTCCATATGAGAATAAATCAAGGGCCTCATAATTTGTTTCAGAGATGGAGTTGGAGAACCAAAGTACGAACAACACAACCTATATTGTTTGTGTGCATTGCTGCCTCAGGTTCACCAACCCATCCCTAAAACATGACACCATCATACGTGTCTCCCATTGAACTCTTTTGGGGCAAATTTCAATCATCGGCCTCCGTGACAAACTAAAATGTAATTCTTATACACTATGAATGCATGGAATAGATAATTCAAATATCATAGTTTTATGAATGTAGAATAAAGATTACAGCCTCATAAGTTTCTACAGAGATGGCGTAAGCGAACCAAGTAACAATTGCACAACTTATACTGATCTTGTACATGGCCCCAGGTTCGCTCACTCATCCCTGAAAAAATTTGACACCAATGTGTCTGCCTCTCTTTGGGGCAAATTTGAATCATTGGCCATAGTAAGAAATTGAAATGTAATCATACAAAACAATATTCAGGGATATACAAATGCATCATACAACGCATTCATAGATCATAAACAATACAAAGATTATATATTTAGGTTCCATATGAGAGAAATAATTAGGGCCTCATTTTTTTTAGCGATGGAGTCGGAGAACCAAAATACCAACAACACAACCTATATTGTTTATGTGCATTGCTGCCTCAGGGCCACTAACCATCCCTAAGAAAACGACACCATCAGATGCCCTTGCACTATTTTGGGGCAAAATTGAATCATTGGGCTCAGTAAGGAATATAAATGTAATGTTATAGGCCTGCTGTGTATCGAAATCAACACTCAACTAGCAAACTCAACTAGATGGCAGATGAGCAGATTAGGGTTTTGTGACTAGACGGATTGGGGTTTTGTGACTAGATGGCAGATGCACCAATCAACCGATTGAAGCATATATATACTAACCTACTTCAAGAGCAAAAGAATATGTACACGGTTGAGCAAATCCTATGTATGAACAGTGAAAATTGCGGCTGTGACTAGAGAAGCTAGCAATGTAGTACCTCGGACTCCTCATCAGGGACCTCCTCCTCGAACTCATCATTCTCCGCGATTGCGTCGAAGATTTCTTGAACAGTGATGGGGTCGTCGATGTAGATCACCGGATTGCCTCCGCCTGCCGCCTGCCCCCCATCCAGATCTGCCGCTGGCACCACGATGTTGTCGGCCACCTGCTGCTCGACGGCGACGGATACTACCTGCTGCTCGGCGGTGATGGCTACCACCTGCTGCTCGGCGGGGACGGCTACCACTTGCTGCTCGGCAGCGACGGCTACCACCTGCTGCTCGGCGGCGATGGCTACTGGCTGGATGGATGAGTTCGCACCCTCGATGGCGCGGTGACGAGCGGCGTTCGTGCTCGGAGAAGACGCCTCCGCCTACTTGGCGACGACCGAGCCATCTGCTGCTGCGCCTTCAACTGGCTTCACCTCCGGATCGTCTCCATGCGTACGCTTCGTGGCGCACCAAGGGAAGGAGGTAGTGCAAACGAGGGAGCTTCGGCGCACGCGGCAGGTGTAGAATGGGGTCTTGGGACTAGACAGACTGGGGGGAATGACACGAGCTCATGGAAGAAGAAGGTCGAGGGGGGTTATAAACACCGGACCGTTCGTAGTGCTTGAGTGGACACGTGTGGTGGGCGGGAGGCTACCACAATCTCCACCCTTTTTTTCGGTTCCCTTTTTTTTGAAACAGCCACGATCTCCACTTTAGAGCTGCATTGAAAACACGCTCATGGCAGACCTCGATTCCACTGCATGCAAGTGGCGCGGAACTAATTTCTAGCAATGTTAGATCTACTCGAGGGGGGCCCTTGACTCATGGAAGTTACTAGCGGTAGGGCCCAGTTGGAAGTGAGATTCAGAGCGCTGCGTAAAAATGGGATATGTCTTATTGAAATCAAGTGGAAATAAATTGCAGCGTCCCATCGACAACCGTGCACTCGATGACCCTGTTGCCCTGTGCATGAGTTGTAGTAGTAGTAATAGGCTTTTCAGACTTGATTAAACTTGACATGACCGCTCGACGACTTTTTCCATGGATGGCACCGTGTTCCTTCCTATAGAAGTCTCGCGGAGGGAGACATTCGTGCCGTCTCATGCTGTACTGTGAAGGGCATGACGTGTGCAACGATCATCGTTGGATCGCACATAATCAACGGTTGGTGCGCACGATCCGCGTGACAACTGTGACAGACAATTAGGGAGTAGCAGACAGGGTGAGCACAGGTTTGGGCTTCTATGAAAGATAGAGAGAGGAGGGGCAAAACTAAGTAGTACCACATAAAACCAAGGGCAAAACTGAGTAGTATAAAAATGGAAAGTGTCTTGTACAATGAAATACATCGTGGGATACATCAAATTATGCCAAGATAGATCCACTAGAGTTCATTGGATGTGTGTTCTTCTCATAAACCACACATGGATCCACCTGTGTGATTGCATGTCTGTTCCTCTAAACAAACCACATAAGGATCCACCAGTGTCATTGGATGTGTTTTCTTCTCATGAACCACACGTGGATCCACCGGTGTCATTGCATGTCTGTTCTTTTCATGAACCACACCCAGTGTCACTGCATGTTAGTTCTTCTGATGAACCACACATGGATCCACCGGTGTCATTGCATGTCTGTTCCTCTAAACAAACCACATAAGGATCCACCAGTGTCATTGCATGTCTGTTCATTTCATGAACCACACCTAGTGTCATTGCATGTCTGTTCTTCTAAACAAACCACATAAGGATCCATCAGTGTCATTGCATGTCTGTTCTTTTCATGAACCACACCCAGTGTCATTGCATGTGTGTTCTTTTCATGAACACAGCTAGAGTCATTGCATGTCTGTTCTTTTCATGAACCACACCCAGTGTCATTGCATGTCTGTTCTTTTCATGAACCACACCCAGTGTCACTACATGTCAGTTCTTTTCATGAACCACATAAGGATCCACCAGTGTCATTGGATGTGTGTTCTTCTCATGAACCACACGTAGATCCACCGGTGTCATTGCATGTCTCTCCTCAAAACAAACCACATAAGGATCCACCAGTGTCATTGCATGTCTGTTCTTTTCATGAACCACACCCAGTGTCATTGCATAAGTGTTCTTCTAAACAAACCACATAAGGATCCACCAGTGTCATTGCCTGTCTGTTCTTTTCATGAACCACACCCAGTGTCATTGCATGTGTGTTATTCTAAACAAACCACATAAGTCATTGCATGTCTGTTCTTTTCATGAACCACACCCGGTGTCATTGCATGTGTGTTCCTCTAGACAGACCACATAAGGATCCACCGGTGTCATTGCATGTCTGTTCCTCTAAACAAACCACATAAGGATCCACCAGTGTCATTGGGTGTGTGTTCTTCTCATGAACCACACATGGATCCACCGGTGTCATTGCATGTCTGTTCCTCTAAACAAACCACATAAGGATCCACCAGTGTCATTGCATGTCTATTCTTTTCATGAACCACACCCAGTGTCATTGCATGTGTGTTTTTCTCACAAACCACATAAGGATCCACCAGTGTCATTGCATGTCTGTTCTTTTCATGAACCACATAAGGATCCACTAGTGTCATTGGATGTCTGTTCTTTTCATGAACCACACCCAGTGTCATTGCATGTGTGTTCTTTTCATGAACCATATCTAGAGTCATTGCATGTCTGTTCTTTTCATGAACCACACCCAGTGTCATTGCATGTCTATTCTTTTCATGAACCACACCCGGTGTCACTGCATGTCTGTTCTTTTCATGAACCACATAAGGATCTACCAGTGTCATTGGATGTGTGTTCTTATCATGAACCACATGTGGATCCACTGGTATCATTGCATGTCTGTTCCTCTAAACAAACCACATAAGGATCCACCAGTGTCATTGCATGTCAGTTCTTTTCATGAACCACACCAAGTGTCATTGCATGTGTGTTCTTCTAAACAAACCACATAAGGATCCACTAGTGTCATTGCATGTCTGTTCTTTTCATGAATCACACCCAATGTCATTGCATGTGTGTTCTTCTAAACAAACCACATAAGTCATTGCATGTATGTTCTTTTCATGAACCACACCCGGTGTCATTGCATGTGTGTTCCTCTAGACAGACCACATAAGGATCCACCGGTGTCATTGCATGTCTGTTCCTCTAAACAAACCACATAAGGATCCACCAGTGTTATTGGATGTGTGTTCTTCTCATGAACCACACATGGATCCACCGGTGTAATTGCATGTCTATTCCTCTAAACAAACCACATAAGGATCCACCAGTGTCATTGCATGTCTGTTCTTTTCATGAACCACACCCAGTGTCATTGCATGTGTGTTCTTCTAAACAAGCCACATAAGGATCCACCAGTGTCATTGCATGTCTGTTCTTTTCATGAACCACACAAGGATCCACCAGTGTCATTGCATGTCTGTTCTTTTCATGAACCACACCCAGTATCATTGCATGTGTGTTCTTTTCATGAACCACAGCTAGAGTCATTGCATGTCTGTTCTTTTCGTGAACCACACCGAGTGTCATTGCATGTCTGTTTTTTTATGAACCACACCCAGTGTAACTGCATATCTGTTCTTTTCATGAACCACATAAGGATCCACTAGTGTCATTGGATATGTGTTCTTCTCATGAACCACACGTGGATCCACCGGTGTCATTGCATGTCTGTTCCTCTAAACAAACCACATAAGGATCCACCAGTGTCATTGCGTGTCTATTGATTTCATGAACCACACCGAGTGTCATTGCATGTGTGTTCTTCTAAACAAACCACATAAGGATCCACCAGTGTCATTGCATGTCTGTTCTTTTCATGAACCACACATAAGGATCCACCAGTGTCATTACATCTCTGTTCTTTTCATGAACCACACCAGTGTCATTGCATGTGTGTTCTTTTCATGAACCACAGCTAGAGTCATAGCATGTATGTTCTTTTCATGAACCACACCCAGTGTCATTGCATGTATGTTCTTTTCATGAACCACACCCGGTGTCATTGCATGTCTATTCTTTTCATGAACCACATAAGGATCTACAAGTGTCATTGGATGTGTGTTCTTCTCATGAACCACATGTGGATCCACCGGTGTCATTGCATGTCTGTTCCTCTAAACAAACCACATCAGAATCCACCAGTGTCATTGCATGTCTGTTCTTTTCATGAACCACACCCGGTGTCATTGCATGTGTGTTCTTCTAAACAAACCACATAAGGATCCACCAGTGTCATTGCCTGTCTGTTCTTTCCATGAACCACACCCGGTGTCATTGCATGCGTGTTCTTTTTATGAACCATAGCTAGAGTCATTGCATGTCTATTCTTTTCATGAACCACACCCAATGTCATTGCATGTCTTTTCTTTTCATGAACCACATAAGGATCCACCAGTGTCATTGGATGTGTGTTCTTCTCATGAACCACATGTGGATCCATCGGTGTCATTGCATGCCTGTTCCTCTAAACAAACCACATAAGGATCCACCAGTGTCATTGCATGTCTGTTCTTTTCATGAACCACACCTAGTGTCTTTGCATGTGTGTTCTTCTAAACAAACCACAAAAGGATCCACCAGTGTCATTGCATGTTTGTTCTTTTCATGAACCACATAAGGATCCACCAGTGTCATTGCATGTCTATTCTTTTCATGAACCACACCCAGTGTCATTGCATGTGTGTTCTTTTCATGAACCACAGGTAGAGTCATTGCATGTCTGTTCTTTTCATGAACCACACCCAGTGTCATTGTATGTCTATTCTTTTCATGAACCACACCCGGTGTCATTGCATGTCTGTTCTTTTCATGAACCACATAAGGATCTACCAATGTCATTGGATGTGTGTTCTTCTCATGAACCACACGTGGATCCACCGGTGTCATTGCATGTATGTTCCTCTAAACAAACCACATAAGGATCTACCAGTGTCATTGCATGGCTGTTCTTTTCATGAACCACAACCAGTGCCATTGCATGTTTGTTCTTCTAAACAAACCACATAAGGATCCACCAGTGTCATTGCATGTCTATTCTTTTCATGAACCACACCTAGTGTCATTACATGTGTGTTCTTCTAAACAAACCACATAAGTCATTGCATGTCTGTTCTTTTCATGAACCACACCCGGTGTCATTGCATGTGTATTCCTCTAGGCAGACCACAGAAGGATCCACCGGTGTCACTGCATGCCTGTTCTTTTCATGAACCACATAAGGATCCACTAGTGTCATTGGATGTGTGTTCATCTCATGAACCACACATGGATCCACCGGTGTCATTGCATGTCTGTTCCTCTAAACAAACCACATAAGGATCCACCAGTGTCATTGCATATCTGTTCTTTTCACGAACCACACCCAATGTCATTGCATGCGTGTTCTTTTCATTCAGCTAGAGTCATTGCATGTTTGTTACTTCCATAAACCACACATGGATCCACCGGTGTCATTGCATGTTTGTTCTTTTCATGAACCACACCCAGTGTCATTGCATGTCAGTTCTTTTCATGAACCATATAAGGATCCACTAGTGTCATTGCATGTCTGTTCTTCTCACAAACCACATAAGGATCCACCAGTGTCATTGCATGTGTGTTCTTTTCATGAACAACATAAGGATCCACCAGTGTCATTGCATGTCTGTTCTTTTCATGAACCACACCCAGTGTCATTGCATGTCTGTTCTTTTCATGAACCATACCAAGTGTCACTGCATGTCAGTTCTTTTCATTAACCACATAATGATCCACCAGTGTCATTGGATGTGTGTTCTTCTCATGAACCACACGTGGATCCACCGGTGTCATTGCATGTCTGTTCCTCTAAACAAACCACTTAAGGATCCACCAATGTCATTGCATGTTTGTTCTTTTCATGAACCACACCCAGTGTCATTGCATGTGTGTTCTTCTAAACAAACCACATAAGGATCCACCAGTGTCATTGCATGTGTGTTCTTTTCATGAACCACACCTAGTGTCATTGCATGTGTGTTCTTTTCTTAAACCATAGCTAGAGTAATTGCATGTCTGTTCTTTTCATGAACCACACCCAGTGTCATTGCATGTCTGTTCTTTTCATGAACCACACCCGTTGTCATTGCATGTCTGTTCTTTTCATGAACCACATAAGGATCAACCAGTGTCATTGGATGTGTGTTCTTCTCATGAACCACACGTGGATCCACCAGTGTCATTGCATGTCTGTTCCTCTAAACAAACCACATAAGGATCCACCAGTGTCATTGCATGTCTGTTCTTTTCATGAACCATACCTAGTGTCATTGCATGTGTGTTCTTCTAAACAAACCACATAAGGATCCACAAGTGTCATTGCATGTCTATTCTTTTCATGAACCACACCAAGTGTCATTACATGTGTGTTATTCTAAACAAACCACATAAGTCATTGCATGTCTGTTCTTTTCATGAACCACACCCGGTGTCATAGCATGTGTGTTCCTCTAGACAAACCACATAAGGATCCACCGGTGTCACTGCATGTCTGTTCTTTTCATGAACCACATAAGGATCCACCAGTGTCATTGGATGTGTGTTATTCTAATGAACCACACATGGATCCACTGGTGTCATTGCATGTCTGTTCCTCTAAACAAACCACATAAGGATCCACCAGTGTCATTGCATGTCTATTCTTTTCATGAACCACACCCAATGTCATTGCATGTGTGTTCTTTTCATTAACCACAGCTAGAGTCATTGCATGTCTGTTACTTCCATAAACCACACATGGATCCACCGGTGTCATTGCATGTTTGTTCTTTTCATGAACCACACCCAGTGTCATTGCATGTCAGTTCTTTTCATGAACCACATAAGGATCCACCAGTTTCATTGCATGTCTGTTCTTCTCACAAACCACATAACGATCCACCAGTGTCATTGCATGTCTGTTCTTTTCATGAACCACATAAGGATCCACCAGTGTCATTGCATGTCTGTTCTTATCATGACCCATACCCAGTGTCATTGCATGTGTGTTCTTTTTATGAACCACAGCTAGAGTCATTGCATGTCTGTTCTTTTTATGAACCACACCCAGTGTCATTGCATGTCTGTTCTTTTCATGAACCACACCCAGTGTCACTGCATGTTAGTTCTTTTCATGAACCACATAAGGATCCACCGGTGTCATTGGATGTGTGTTCTTCTCATGGACCACACGTGGATCCACCGGTGTCATTGCATGTCTGTTCTCGAAACAAACACATAAGGATCCACCAGTGTCATTGCATGTGTGTTCTTTTCATGAACCACACCTAGTGTGATTGCATGTGTGTTGTCCTAAACAAACCACATAAGGATCCACCAGTGTCATTGCATGTCTGTGTTGGGTCCGCAACATAGAAAACAAATTTTTTCCTACGGTGTGAACTACACGCCAAGATCTATCTACTAGGTGCAAAGCAACGGGTGGACATACATCCAACGAGAACTTACCCTCGTAGACAACGAGCTTTGTTAACGAGTAGGAACTCGTGGTTGATGTAGTCGTACACTTGCCGATCTCAAGATCGTGAGGAGTCTGAGCGCCGCAACTCAGCAGCGCATCCGCACTCGCACACACGTTCAAGCCACCGGACAACCTCCACCTCCTCGCTCCAGCGAATCAGCGGAAGCAGCAACTCCTTCCAGACGCAAGGCCACCGGGAACATGTATCTCGCTAATCCGAGACCATGGGGAATATCTAGAGGGGGAGAGAGATCCTTCACGATGAGGTGTAGTTTGTGAGAGGGGAGAGGGGGGCTTTATATAGGAGGGAGGGAGACCCCTCCCCTCCCATAGCCGGCGCATGAGGGGGGGAATCCTCCCCTCCTTCATTCATGTGGTGAACCTCCACTCACATAAACATGGCCTCCACCCAAAATCCCACTCACATGTATTTAATTTCCACCAAATTAAATGCAACTCTCAATTAATAAAACTCTTTTATTTATTTTATTAAGAATTTTGTTAATTACTTTAATTAACAAACATTCACATAAAACCCCTTGCAACATTTCAATATCACATGCAGAACCACTTTCTGCAATTTCACCCGAAACAATTCCGGTTTCTATCGAAACATTTCCTGCGCTTTGCAAACCTTTTGTATGGAACATATGTGCTCCTAAATGGTGTCCGGCAACCCTTAAGTGTGTCAACCTACGGTTCGCGAATAATGCAGACATGATTGAGACTCCTCTCAGATCAATAATCAGAAGCGGGACCTGGAGATCCATACTGACTCCTGCATATTCAACGATGACTTCTGTGATCGTGAGAACCTTTAACGTCAGCAATTTAATCCCTTTGTCTCATGATATAATACATGTCCAAGATTCGATCATCGGTATCCAAATACCTAGTTTGATCCTGTTACCGACATGCACTCTTTTCTCGTTCCTGTGATATAACATTCTAGTGATCACATCACTTGCTTGCAAGCTATCTTAATGTGATATCACCGAGAGGGCCCAGAGTATATCTATCCGTCATCGCGATTGACAAATTCCACTCTTGATCCATGAGCCTCAACATAACACCTTCATAGCACTGGACCCACCTTTATGGTCACCCTGTTACGGTGTGACGTTTGATGTTATCAAGATACTCTTCCGGTGTTAGCAATTAACATGATCTCATGGTCTAAGGACTAAGACTACTTTGTATGATGTTATAGCAATATAAACATAATGACTTGA
This sequence comes from Avena sativa, assembly GCA_916181665.1. Classification (NCBI taxonomy): domain Eukaryota; kingdom Viridiplantae; phylum Streptophyta; class Magnoliopsida; order Poales; family Poaceae; genus Avena; species Avena sativa. The sequence goes on along the minus strand of OV702292.1, from coordinate 133,597,767 downwards.
TCGTAATGCTATACTTCAGATGAATGTTCATCACATCATTTCACAAATGCTGTGACCTTGTTATTAACAACATCCAATGTCCATGATCAGGAAACCTTGATCATCTTGTTAATCAACAAGCTAGTCTATAAGAGAGGCATAACTAGGAACCCTTTTGTTTATTAAACACACATGTATTGATGTTTCCTATCAATACAATTATAGCATGCAAATAAACATCTATCATATACAAGGAATACATAATAACAACTTTGTTATTGCCTCTCAGGGCATATTTCCTTCAGTCTCCCACTTGCACTAGAGACAATAATCTAGTTTATATAGTGATAAATCTAACACCCATGGAGTTCTGGTGTTGATCATGTTTTGCCCTAGGGAGTACTTTAGTCAACGGATCTGCTACATTCAGGTCCATGTGCACTTTACAAATCTTTATATCTCCATCCTTGACATACTCGCGGATGGAGTGAAACCGACGCTTAATATGCTTGGAATTCTTGTGAGACCTTGGTTCCTTGGCGTTGGCTATGGCTCCATTATTGTCACAATATATCACCATTGGGTCCAACGCACTAGGAACCATACCTAGTTCTGTTATGAACCCCTTCATCCAAACCGCTTCCTGCGCCGCTTCTGAAGCAGCAACATATTCCGCCTCCGTCGTTGATCCAGCCACCAAAGGTTGTTTGGAGCTCCTCCAACTAACTGCTGCTCCGTTCAAGAAAAATACGTATCCGGATTGAGACTTAGAGTCATCCGGATCAGTGTCAAAGCTAGCATCGACATAACACTTAGCGACTAGCTCTTCTTCACCTCCGTATACAAGAAACATATCCTTAGTTCTTCTCAAGTACTTAAGGATATTTTTGACCGCTATCTAGTGTTTCCACCTGGATCAGATTGGTACCTACTAGTCAAACTAATAGCATGTGCCACATCCGGTCTTGTACATAGCATGGCATACATTATAGAGCCTATGGCTGAGGCATAGGGGATCTTATCCATTATCTCTCTTTCTTCCGCCGTAGTCGGACTTTGAGTCTTACTCAATGTCTTGCCTTGCAACATAGGTAAGTACCCCTTCTTACTTCCGTCCATATTAAACTTCTTTAATATCTTATCAAGGTATGTACTCTGCGATAGCCCAATTAGGCGTCTTGATCTATCTCTATAGATTTTAATGCCTAATATATATGAAGCTTCACCAAGGTCCTTCATCGAAAATTTGCTGTTTAGATAACTTTTAACACTGTTTAAAAGATCTATATCATTTCCAATCAATAATATGTCATCCACATATAATATCAGAAATGCCACATTTCGCCCACTCACTTTCTTGTAAATACAAGCCTCTCCATAAGTTTGGACAAATCCAAACTCTTTGATCACCTCATCAAAGCGGAGATTCCAACTCCGGGATGCTTGCTTCAGTCCATAGATGGATCGCTGAAGTTTGCACACCTTATCAGCATCCTTAGGATCGACAAAACCCTTAGGTTGTATCATATACAACTCTTCTTCAATATTACCATTGAGGAACGCAGTTTTGACATCCATCTGCCATATTTCATAATCGAAATATGCAGCAATTGCTAACATAATCCTAACTGACTTAAGCATCGCTACGGGAGAGAATGTCTCATCGTAGTCAACTCCTTGAATTTGTCGAAACCCCTTTGCGACAAGTCGAGCCTTATAGATGGTTACATTACCATCAACATCAGTTTTTCTTTTGAAAATCCATTGCATGTTTGTTCAACTCCTTGAATTTGTCGAAACCCCTTTGCGACAAGTCGAGCCTTATAGTGTCATTGCATGTTTGTTCTTTTCAGGAACCACACCCATTGTCATTGCATGTGTGTTCTTTTCATAAACCACAACTAGAGTCATTGCATGTCAGTTTTTTTCATGAACCACACCCAGTGTCATTGCATTTCTGTTCTTTTCATGAACCACAACCGGTGTCACTACATGTCAGTTCTTTTCATGAACCACATAAGGATCTACCAGTGTCATTGGATGTGTGTTCTTCTCATGAACCACACGTGGATCCACCGGTGTCATTGCATGTCTGTTCCTCTAAACAAACCACATAAGGATCCACCAGTGTCATTACATGTCTGTTCTTTTCATGAACCACACCCAGTGTCATTGCATGTGTGTTCTTCTAAACAAACTACATACGGATCCACCAGTGTCATTGCATGTCTGTTCTTTTCATGAACCACACCCAGTGTCATTGCACGTGTGTTCTTCTAAACAAACCACATACGGATCCACCAGTGTCATTGCATGTCTGTTCTTTTCATGAACCACACCTAGTGTCATTGCATGTGTGTTCTTCTAAACAAACCACATAAGTCATTGCATGTCTGTTCTTTTCATGAACCACACCCGGTGTCATTGCATGTGTGTTCCTCTAGACAGACCACATAAGGATCCACCGGTGTCACTGCATGTCTGTTCTTTTCATGAACCACATAAGGATCCACCAGTGTCATTGGATGTGTGTTCTTCTCATGAACCACACATGGATCCACCGGTGTCATTGCATGTCTTTTCCTCTAAACAAACCACATAAGGATCCACCAGTGTCATTGCATGTCTGTTCTGTTCCTGAACCAGACCCAATGTCATTGCATGTGTGTTCTTCTAAACAAACCACATAAGGATCCACCAGTGTCATTGCATGTCAGTTCTTTTCATGAACCACATAAGGATCCACCAGCGTCATTGCATGTCTGTTCTTTTCATGAACCACACCCAGTTTCATTGCATGTGTGTTCTTTTCATGAACCGCAGCTAGAGTCATTGCATGTTTGTTCTTTTCATGAACCACACCCAGTGTCATTGCATGTCTGTTCTTTTCATGAACCACACCCAGTGTCACTGCATGTCAGTTCTTTTCATGAACCACATAAGTATCCACCAGTGTCATTGGATGTGTGTTCTTCTCATGAACCACACGTAGATCCACCGGTGTCATTGCATGTCTCTCCTCAAAACAAACCACATAAGGATCCACCAGTGTCATTGCATGTCTGTTCTTTTTATGAACCACACCCAGTGTCATTGCATGTGTGTTCTTCTAAACAAACCACATAAGGATCCACCAGTGTCATTGCATGTCTGTTCTTTTCATGAACCACACATAAGGATCCACTAGTGTCATTGCATGTTTGTTCTTTTCAGGAACCACACCCAGTGTCATTGCATGTGTGTTCTTTTCATGAACCACAGCTAGAGTCATTGCATGTCTGTTCTTTTCATGAACCACACCCAGTGTCATTGCATGTCTGTTCTTTTTATGAACCACACCCGGTGTCATTGCATGTCTGTTCTTTTCATGAACCACAACTAGAGTCATTGCATGTCTGTTACTTCCATAAACCACACATGGATACACCGGTGTCATTGCATGTCTGTTCTTTTCATGAACCAGACCTAGAGTCATTGCATGTCAGTTCTTTTCATGAACCACACCCAGTGTCATTGCATGTCAGTTCTTTTCATGAACCACATAAGGATCCACCAGTGTCATTGCATGTCTGTTCTTCTCACAAACCACATAAGGATCCACCAGTGTCATTGCATGTCTGTTCTTTTCATGAACCACACCCAGTGCCATTGCATGTGTGTTCCTCTAAACAAACCACATATGGATCCACCAGTGTCATTGCATGTCTATTCTTTTCATGAACCACAGCTAGAGTCCACCAGTGTCATTGGATGTGTGTTCTTCTCATGAACCACACATGGATCCACCAGTGTCATTGCATGTCTGTTCTTTTCATGAATCATAGCTAGAGTCATTGCATGTTTGTTACTTCCATAAACCACATATGGATCCACCTAGTGTGATTGCATGTCTGTTCTTTTCACAAACCACACATGGATACACAAGTGTCATTGCATGGGTAGCCGTTAGACCGAGTCTTCTAGAAGGCACGCCCTAACAGAGTTGTTCTGCTTGACGATTGTTACATACCGTTCGATTGGGGCGCTTGGACGATTGGGATGGTCTTCGTGAGAGCGATCCGCGAGTAGGCTGTTCTGCGGCATGATTGGCCACGCTTGCTCTGGACAAACTGGCAACACCGGGCGATCCCTTGTTGCGAGTGTCACGTCTCACGAGTTCAGTGGGCCACATCCCAGTGTCACGTCTCCATTACTTCTCTTCCTCCCCATACTTCTCTTCCTTACCCTCGAAGCCACTTTCCCCACTTCACTCCCATCCTGCCGTAGCCGCAAGCCGACGGCGCCTCCATCCCAATCCCCTCTCCGGCAGCCACCCCCCTCCCCTCTCGCTATGGGTTCAAGGGGAGACGGCGAGGAAACGCGTCGTGATGACAGGGACGGTGATTTCAATGTGAATCGTCTCATCTCTATTTCTATCAGCTGTGGCCAGTTATCTATTTTTCGAGCTAGATCTAATCTGTTTACTCATGCACGTATGATGTGTTAGGCCAACCAGACGATGTATGACTCCGACTATCATGGTTTAGCGGATGAAGACAGTACTCTGGTATGTAAACATGGATATGTGCCTGCTAAATTTGTAGCGTTCAAAGGACAAAATGCAGGCAGGAGGTTTCTACGGTGTCAAGGACATCGTGCAATGATGCAAGGCAGAAGTTGCGGTGTTGTCAAATGGGTAGATCCAGAGTGGCCCAAATCGATGCAGAAAACAATGGACAAACTATGGGAAATGACTATCGAGTTGAAAGAATCCGTATTTAGCTCACTTCTTGACAGTGTTGAGACGAAGCTATGGGAACCAGTTGACACGACCAAGCATAAGCGAGATCTCAGGTGGGTGCAAGACAAGGTTATCAAAGTCGAGAAGGAGAGGGACGCGGTGTTGGCCCTGAAGGCTAAAGCAGAGCAAGAACTGACTCAAGCAAGGAATGATCTCCACCAGGCCAAAGTCCTGCAGTACACAACTACGAGTATTGACAAGTGCATGAGGAAAAATGTAGAGAAACAATTGAAGCTATGCAAGGAAGATGCTAAAAGGAAGGAGCAGACAATTCGATTCTTGCTCTCGCAGGAAGATGCGCATCAGGCCAAGATTAGGAAGATCAAGGAGATGTGTGATAACTAGTTCTATTTAGCTTAAGCTCCGTGCCTTTTTAAGTTGTAATATTTGTACTTGTTGACCTAGCGGTCTAAACTATTGGTCCCGGATTCCAGGGAGGAAAAAAATTGCTCTAACCCTGCATTACTTCTTTTGTCTGACCCCGCATTACTTCTTTTGTCTGACCAATGCCCCTTGGATATTTCGCCCGTCGCTTCGTCGTCCTCGTGTACAAATAGGAGGCGCCACAGCGCGTCGCTTCGTCTTCCATCCCCTCGTCCTCTCCAATGTCCACCGCGCCACCATGGAGATGCCCGATCTGAACTTGTACGAGGCGGTGATGTTCACAAACTTCGACATCCTCGTGCCGCTAGCCGCGAAGGTGCCCCACAGATGGCGCATCAGCTCTGCGGGGGTGCTGGTGGCTCCGCTCCCTGGCCGAGCCGAGATGGGGAGCGAAATCGCGGTGCGCCGCCACCAGATGCCCGCGTGGAAGAGGGCGCTGCCCCGGTACACGGCGGCCAACCCGTACTGGTTGGCGCTGTTGAAGAAGGAGCGGAAGGACAAGATTGGCAACCGCATCGTTGACGGGCGCGTGGTGCACCAGGATCTCCGCAACCAAGAAGGGCGGGAGAGGTTCTGGTCCATCCCTGGACAGACCAAGTACACCGTCATCGCCACCGCTCGATGCGAAGAGGTGCTCCGTCTCGCGAACAATGCGAACATCGTGGAGGTTCCGTCCGACAGCGACGAGTAAGCCGATGGCTCAGAGGACAGTGGCAGCGGAAGTGAAATTGTTGACTAGTGGTTGAATTAATGTAGGATGTGAAATCGCACCTTTGTTTAGAAGAATTTGTGGTTGAAGTAATGAAATGCCTCGATTTAGATCTCTGTCTCGATTAATTTGTGGAAGAATTTGTGATTTAGATCAATTTCTGCCTCGATTTAGATCTCTGTCCTGGATTGGGAACGTGACCGTGGACCAAAGACACCTTTTCTACTAGTGTATTCTGACATTGGTGGTTTGTTTAAACATAATCTACGTGGATTGTGCCGCATGCAAATGGCACAATCACAATTTATAGAGTGGAAGCACGTACACCCGGTTACTAGAGATCCGGGAGTTTCGCCAGATGCAGGGGATGCAGGAGCAGAGAGGCGGTGAGATAGACGGGCTCAAAATTAGGCCAGAAAGTGGTACCAATTTCCTCCTCATCTGGGCATTATCAGTGAGAACATTGTTGTTTATGTTGCCACGTCGTTGTGCAGCATCTGAAATAAGTTGCTGCTTCGTGGAGTGTGGCAGCTTAAATAATTTATTTCTGTGCCACTTACATTCCGTCATATTTGGAGACCTCCTGCCCCTTAGCAATCGTGGAACCGGTGGATCCTTGTTTTCAGATAGCAGTGGCACAATCACAATTTCGGATTCAGCTATTGACTCGGGCATTTTCAAACCCTAAGTCGCGGTACATTTTACTCAGAGAACGTGGGTAGATTGTTTCGCCCAGCAACGTGCCACACATAGAGCAATCAGAATTTAACAGAATTACATATATATGTTCAAATTCAACACATTACTATGCATCTTCATTGCCAGCAGCCTTCTTTCGCAGCCTGGGTGCCAAGCCTTCACGTCCACTGGCTTCTTCATTTCCTGCCTTCTTCCTCTTCCTTGGTGCCAGTTTTCTTAGCTTCACGTACTCTGCATCGCCGGGACAATGGGCACCAGAATCATGTCCAGCATCATCTTTCCACTCGTTTTTAATTTCTTCGGGCAGCAAAATGACATCTTTCCACTCGTTTTTAATTTCTTCGGGCAGCAAAATGACTGACCCGACATTCATGTTTCTAACCTTGCGGCGCTTCTTGTTAAAGAAACAAGACTGTTGCATAACTGCCCAATATCTACAGAGTAAATAAAACAAAAAATACAATTCAACACAAACATGCGAACCCCAAGAGACCTTTGCTTACCAGGAGCTAATTGGGTTCGAGCAACCACCCTGTCCAAAAATAGAAGGGCGACTCCCAGTTGTAGCAGCATCCACATCCAGTACATCACATTTCAGCTCAAACATGGCAGCCGAAGCATACCTTTTCATCAACCCAATTAGCTGACTGTCACACGTTATAGGAACCATGATGCCACGTTCATCCATGAAGTTGAACTTTGCAGTCTGCTTCGGCCATAATTCAACATGATTACGCAGAGCAGCAACCATACCAGATATAGTGCAGATCTGCGCAGGCGCTTCTTCCGTCGTGAAACAATGGTGTCCATACCTCTTGCCCTTAGAGTCGTACCTATAGAGGACTACCGTAACTAGGTAAGGGGGGTCCGCGCAGATCCCACTTGATAGAAAACTGTGGACAAAATATGTTTGTCAGCGTTGGGCTAATAAACAATTTGAGGTTTAGTAGCCAGCTAGCAGTTGTAATTAGTGCGAATAGCAAAGATAAGGGTAGCTCACCCGCTTGTAGACAGAACTTCTTCTTTCTTGATAGTAGGATCTGCCATCCTCCGAGCTGCTCGGCTCGTCGGCGGCGGAGGCGGGCTAGAGCCTCGCAACGGCGGCTACGGCATGCGTCATTGGAGCTCGGGATCAGCGACTAGGCGCAGCAACTTGGCACCGGAAGTCAAATGTCCGAAGGGATCGTCCTGCCTGGAGGGTGGATTTCGATGCCGCCGGTGCTAGGGGAAAGCTAGGAATGGATTTGTTAAATTGGTCAACGCATCCAATCCACTTAGCTGCTCGATTTGCCTAAGAGTTTCCCGCGTTGGCGCCCGCGTCACGGACAGATGTCCGACATGTGGGTCCCGACTGTCTACTTCACGGGGCAGTTTAACGGAATGTTTGAATTTAGCAGGGTTGAGATGAGTTTGCCTCGAAATGGCCCCTCTCAGTAGTTGGCGGCCCAACTTTTCAAAACGCGGTAATTTCAGGCAACTTAGGTACCACCACGCGCTGGCCTGCGAACTTTGGTACCGCAGACGAACAAGCCCCCCACACCACCCCCTGGCGTGGCCTGGCTTGGCCCGCACCACCAGGTGGTGTGGCCAGCCCCTGGCTCCTCTCCGTCTCGTCTTCTGGCTCCGTGAGTCTTCCGGTAAAATATCGACTTTGGCTTTTGTGCGGTCCAATTCCGAGAATATTGATTTTCTGACTTTCCTGGAACCAAAAACAGCAGAAATCAGGCAACTAGCACTGTGGCTCTTGTTAATAGGTTAGTCCAAGAAATCATATGAAAAGTACTCCAAAGTTGGAAGAAAACATAAGAAAGTAGATAAAACCAAGCATGAAACATCAAAAATTATAGATACATTTGCAATGTATCAACATCCCCAAGCTTAACTCTTGCTCGTCCTCGAGTAGGTAAGTGATAAAAAGAAAGAATAATTTTTGAGGTGACATGCACCATCATAAACTTGATCAAAGTATTTGTAAAGCATTGAAAGCTGGGATCATAGTACTTCAATCATAACATGAAAGACAAAGTTCTAACAATAAGGCAAAGCAACTATGTTGCAACATGAAAAGGCACAAACAAAAGATTCATGAATAACAATGCTTTGCAAGACGTTTGTTTGTTTCACATAAAGAAAACATAGCATAATAGCATTCAACTTGTCCCTCATAAAGTAGCAAATATAAATGCATAGGACACCTTCAAAGTTCATAAGAGTGACTAGATACAAATAGTTTAAAACAAGCAATATCGAAGTATGCATCAAGCAACTAGTCTTGGGACAATGCACATAGAACTAAGAATGGCCACTATGCTCTCAAAGTAGGCGCATAAAGGTAGAAGGTGGAGACTCAATGTAATGGTGGAAGAAGGTGATGGGTTCGTAGCATGGAAAACAAAAATTTTCTACCGCAAGAACGAACAAAACCCAGATCTAATCTAGATAAAAGCCAAGATCTAATCTACTAGACATGAGCAACGAGATAGATCGGTACTAACCCTCGTAGAACCAAAAGCGTTAACGAGATTAGATCTCGTGGATGATGTAGTCGATCACTTGCCGATCTCAAGATCGTGTGGACGATCCTTTCGGCGCCGCGTTCCGGCAGCGCTTCCGCGGACGGTCACACGTGCAGAGTCGAAGCAGACCTTCATCTCCCCGTTCCAGCGAGCAGCGGAGGTAGTAGATCTTCTCCACGGAATCCCAGCAGCACGATGGCGTGGTGGTGGTGGTGGAGATGAGAAATCTGCAGGGCTTCGCCTATGCCTGTGCAGAAGAAACGTGGAGGAGAGAGGCGGCAGTGATTGGGAGTTATGAGACAAGGTACAAGAGGGGGCGCCCCCTCCCTTCTATTTAAAGGAGGGAGGCGCGCCTAGGGAGGGGGAGTCCTAGTAGGACTCCCTCCTACTTGGGCCGGCGGGTTGGGGGGAGGAATCCTCCTCCCCCACGAATCCGTGTAGTACCCCACTTGGTTTCTTTGATCCCTTTCTTGGTTTTCAAGCAAACTCCAAGAAATCCTCTAGAACCTTCCAGAACATTCCGAAACCTTCTAGAATCTCCATACAAATACTCCGAAACATTTCCTAACTTAGAAAATGATCCCCAATATATGAATCTTATTCTCCAGACCATTCTGGATCTCCTCGTGATGTCCCGGATCCATTCCGAGACTCCGAACAACATTCGGTCTCCAACGCAATTTCCATATCTACTTCAAACAACTTCGAACCTTAAGTGTGTCACCCTACGGTTCGTGAATATGCAGACATGATGGAGACACCTCTCCTATCAATAAGCATCAGCGGGATCTGGAGATCCATAATGGCTCCCACATACTCAATGATTACTTCGTGATCGATTGAACCAATTAACATACGAAACCAATTCCCTTTGCCTCGTGATATTCTACTTATCCGAGGTTTGATCGTCGGTATCTTCATACCTAGTTCTTCCTCGTTACTGATAAGTACTCTTTACTCGTTCCATGTTATGTCATCCCTTGTGACCTAGTCACATGCTTGCAAGCTATCTAGATGACATTCCACCGAGAGGGCCCAGAGTATATCTATCCGTCATATGGATGGACAAATCCCAATCTTGGTCTATGCGCTTCAACACATACTTTCAGAATACCTAATGACACCTTTATAACCGCCCAGTTACGAAGCGGCGTTTGATGTCATCAAAGTACCCATCCGGTGATGGTGATTAACATAACCTCATGGTCGAAGGATTAGGTTACTATGTATTTCAAAGCTTACAGCAATATGAACTTAATGACTTGATCTTATGCTACACTTACTATGGGTGTGTGTCCATCACATCATTCTCCTAATGATATAACCTTGTTATTAGTCACATCCAATGTCTATGATCAGGAAACCATGATCATCAATCAATCAACAAGCTAGTTCAACAAGAGGCTTACTAGGGACTCTTTTATGTTTACAAAACACACAAGTATTAGTGTTTCCTAATAATACAATTATAGCATGGGATGTAAACATTCATCATAAACACAAAGATATAATAATAACCTCTTTTAGTATTGCCTCTTGGGCATATCTCCAACATAAGGGCCTTCATAGAAGGAAGTAGGGATTCAAGTTTCATAAAGAGCTTCCAAAAATTATGGTACTTATTAGCTTTCAGCTCTCATTGCTCCTATCATAAGCATCTTGAAGTGATTAAGGCTAAAGTGAACAAACTATGGTGTACATGCTTGATGAAGTATAAGTTAGAAATATCATGTCCCTTGAATACGAGGGCCGCTCCTAATGCTACTCAAGTTTAGTCACCGGTAAGTTCTTGTCATTGTAAGTACATGTGTATCATAGAGAACCGCCAACGGGGTACCCCTTGCCCGATGATACGGAAGAATCCCCATATCAAAATGACAAGGCAAGCAGACAACGAGCATCTCAACAATCTTCTTATTTACCATGGGAATATGGTGATTTTTCTCTCTTTCCTCTTTTCATAATCTCTTTTTTTCTCTTTCTTTTTTTCTCAAGGTAGGACTCTTTTTTTATAAGAAGAATGCTTCATAGATAGCTCATTATGGTTATGCTGCAGGTTTCCACCATGTCAACATGGATTAGACCAGCGGCCCAGGCGTTTCTCTAACACATATACATAACTCCATGGACTTACAAGCTCCCATTTCATTTCACATTGACGACATCCATAGACAAAATAGCATGATATCAACTAGGTACAAAGTACCAGTGCAATGTTGAAAGCATTCCCCATGACAGCATGGTTCTGCTAATCTCCAACAAATAAGTGCAAGCATATACAACATAGACGACACAATGGTTCAAGTTTATTAAGGGCAAGAAAAGTAAAGTGTGCCATCAAGTTCGTAAGAGCTTTAATCACTAGTTTTCTCATAACAAGTTTAATTTGGAAGGTAAACAAAAACATGAATATACTTGGAATAGCATATGCTAATAGGTAGGTATGGTGGACTCTTTGTAATAAATTGGTTTAGGGAGTTGGATGCATGAGTGGAACTCATACTTGGTTGCGGAGGCTAGCAAAAGACTGGGAGCGACATACTAAGAGAGCAATAATGGCCATAATCATGCAGAGCAACAAAACATCATTGATCAAAGCATAAAGTGATACTACAAGTTGAAAACTAAAGGATCATAAAGGCTATGGTGACTTTGGATAGTCATAACATGGTGTGAGCATGTGCCAAGTCAACCCAAATAAAGCATCAAAGGAGAATACCACAATACTATGCTTTAATATGCTAAAACAACGCATGATTCATCCAAAGCACATTAAGCAATCTCAATTGTTTATAACAAGTCATGCTACAACAAAGAATACTAAGCATAAAGCTAAAACAATATCAAGCATGGCATGACAAAGCTTAGGCCACAGTCAAAAACAAACTCTCTTTACCACTTAAGCATGAGCTTTCCTACTCTTTTCTAAACCAAACCAAACTATTTGAAAACCAATGTATGAAAGAGGGGGTCCAACCAATTTATTCATCAAACTAAGAAAACAAAGCAAATGAAAAACCAAAACAAAAACAAAAAAAAGAAGACACTCCAAGAACAACACAACTGTGCACGAAACAATAAAAATGAAGCGTTTGGAAGAAACTTGGGATTTTTATTGATGAAGAAGGGGATGCCTTGGGAATCCCCAAGCTTTGACGCTTGTACTTCTTGGATATTTCTTGGGGTGACACGCGTTGAATCCCCAAGCTTGATATTTAGTCCATTCTTCATCTCATTACTCATTCTTTCCATACACCTGAATTTTTTTCCTTCATACAAAACTTCACACAATCTTTATTAGCAACATTAGTGCACTCAAGATAATAAGTCTTAAGGTTCAGTTCTAATACTAATAAAACTTCCATTAAAACACTAGATACTATAGCACTTCCCTCAAAAAGCTCAATTCCCCAAAAGAACTCAAAAAGGAACCAACAAGAAGCAAATGCAGAAAATGGCAGAAATCTGTCAAAACAGACCAGCAGATAAAGACGAATTTTTTCGAAGACCTTCTGTTGCTCAAATCAAAAAGTGTTGAACTAACGAAAGTTAGATAACAACCTGGGGCAGAAGCACAAAAATTCACGCCTCAAAAGGACATACAGACATTTTACACGAATTTTTACGGTGAAGCACAGAAATCTGTTTCGGGACAGCAACTTTCCCAATCATTACTTCTCTCTCATTAGAGGTTACTCTTGGCACAAAAAGCAAATAAAAAGGATAAGGAGCGGTTATTACAGAGGTAATAACTTCCAAGACTCATCGAAAACTTTTGGGTTATCTCCTAATAAGTACTTTTCTTTAACGCCTTTAAGTTAGGCATGATAGTTTGAGAGGATGCTCACATAAGAAATATGAATTGAAGTAAAAGAGAGCATCAAGAAGCAAATTCAAAACACATTTAAGTCTAACCCACTTCCTATACATAGGAATCTTGTAAAGAAACAAGTCATAAAAGTACAAAGCAACAAGCATAGGAAAACAAAACAAGTGCAACTTCAAAATTTTCAACATAAAGAGGGGAAACTTAATATTGTTGAGACACATAAAACCATGTTTCCCTCTCTCATAATAATTTTCAGTAGCATCATGAATAAAAGTAACAATATAACTATCACTAGAAACATTCTTATCATGAGCCACATGCATAAAAGAATTAATACTCCCCATATAAACATAGTCATTCTTATTGATTATAGTGGGAGCAAATTCAACAAAATAGCTATCATTATTATTCTCATCACCATAATCATCAAATATAGGAGGCATATTGTAATCATTTTTCTCCTCAATAGTAGGTGGACTGAAAATATCATATTCATCATTGTAATCATCATATGTTGGAGGTTTGGTATCATCATAAGCAATAGAATAGCTATCTTCCAAAGCTGGGGAACTAAAAAGATCATTTTCATACAAACTAGCTTCGCCAAGCTTAGACTTTTCCATAGCATTAGCAGTAATGGTGTCCAAAGAATTCATACTAACAACATTGCTATTAACATGCAAATAAAGTTCCATAGGTTTTTTAATTTTCTCTTCAAACACTTCATGTCCTAACTCAAGATAAATACTATAAAGCTCCCTAATTTTGTTGTTGTTTTCCATTAAGCCTAACTAGTGAACACAAGAAACAAAAAGACAAAATTGTAGAATCTAAAGGAAATAACTTCGAGCACTCACACCGTAGGATGTGAGTACCTTTTACCTTACCTCCCCGGCAATGGCGCCAGAAAATAGCTTGATGTCTACGCACTTCTATTCTTGTAGAAAGTTGTTGGGCCTCCAAGTGCAGAGGTTTGTAGAACAGCAGCAAGTTTTCCCTTAAGTGGATCACCCAAGGTTTATCGAACTCAGGGAGGAAGTGGTCAAAGGTATCCCCTCTCAAGCAACCCTGCAATCAAGATACAAGAAGTCTCTTGTGTCCCCAACACACCCAATACACTTGTCAGGTGTATAGGTGCACTAGTTCGGCGAAGATATAGTGAAATACAAGTGGTAAAGGTGATAGAAAATAGCTTGATAGCGTGGAAAAGACTAAAGTAAAATTGAAATAAATATGGCAGCAAGCAAACATGTAACAGATCTAGTAGCAAACGGTGTTTCAGTGCTTAGAAACAAGGCCTAGGGATCATACTTTCACTAGTGAACACTCTCATATAGATATATTCTTATTTATGATACTACGCTGAACTACTCTCCGGTCGGACACTCTAATCCATGGTAGGGCTATAACAGCACACCTCAAAGTTCACCTTTCCCATCTAGATAACCCCACACTGTCACCTTGAGTACTAGATGGTTCAAACAAACACCACAATTTCATAAAGATATCCAACTCCAAATATAACTCATAATAAGTATTTGTAATCTCTAGCCTAAGTGCCACCATGGTGTGCACACTGTCAACTTCACACACATGGGGAGAGCAGAGATCTATTAAAGCACTTGAGTAGCAAGGTAGATCTACTTGATTACAAAGCTCATGATCACAATATGATCATGCATAGAGAGAGAGATGAAAACATAGCTACCGGTAGAACCCTTAGCCTCGAGAGAGAACTACTCCCTCCTTATCATGGGAATCAGCAACGGCGATGGAGATGGTGGTGGAGATCGATGGAGATGGCTCCGGGGGCACTTCCCCGTCCCGGCAGGGTGCCGGAACAGAGACTTTCTATCCCCCGAATCTCCCCTTCGGTGGTGGCGGCGCTGTGGAACTTTTTGTGGCTGGAGGCTTAACGATTTAGGGTTTATGCATCGGGAGGCTCTTATAGGCGAGAGGGGAGACCGAGAGGGTGCCGGAGGGGCCCACACCACCCCCTGGCGCGGCCTGGCCTAGCCCGCGCCACCAGGTGGTGTGGCCAGCCCCTGGCCCCTCTCCGCCTCGTCTTCTGGCTCCGTGAGTCTTCCGGTAAAATATCGACTTTGGCTTTTTTCCGGTCCAATTCCAAGAATATTGATTTTCTGACTTTCCTGGAACCAAAAACAGCAGAAAACAGACAACTGGCATTGTGGCTCTTGTTAATAGGTTAGTCCAAGAAATCATATGAAAAGTACTCCAAAGTTGGAAGAAAACATAAGAAAGTAGATAAAACCAAGCATGGAACATCAAAAATTATAGATACATTTGCAATGTATCAACATCCCCAAGCTTAACTCCTTCTCATCCTCGAGTAGGTAAGTGAAGAAAAGAAAGAATGATTTTTGAGGTGACATGCACCATCATAAACTTGATCAAAGTATGTGTAAAGCATTGAAAGCTGGGATCATAGTACTTCAATCATAACATGAAAGACAAAGTTCTAACAATAAGGCAAAGCAACTATGTTGCAACATGAAAAAGCACAAACAAAAGATTCATGAATAACAATGCTTTGCAAGACGTTTGTTTGTTTCACATAAACAAAACATAGCATAATAGCATTCAGCTTGTCCCTCATAAAGTAGCAAATATATATGCATAGGACACCTTCAAAGTTCATAAGAGTGACTAGATACAAATAGTTTAAAACAGGCAATATCAAAGTATGCATCAATCAACTAGTCTTGGGATAATGCACATAGAACTAAGAATGGCCACTATGCTCTCAAAGTAGGTGCATAAAGGTAGAAGGTGGAGACTCAATGTAATAGTGGGAGAAGGGCCTTCATAGAAGGAAGTAGGGATTCAAGTTTCATAAAGAGCTTCCAAAAATTATGGTACCTATTAGCTTTCAGCTCTCATTGCTCCTAGCATAAGCATCTTGAAGTGATTAAGATTAAAGTGAACAAACTATGGTGTACATGCTTGACGAAGTATAAGTTAGAAATCTCATGTCCCTTGAATACGAGGTCCGCTCCTCATGCTACTCAAGTTTAGTCACCGGTAAGTTCTTGTCATTGTAAGTACATGTATATCATAGAGAACCGCCAACGGGGTACCCCTTGCCCGATGATATGGAAGAATCCCCATATCAAAATGACAAGGCAAGCAGACAACGATCATCTCAACAATCTTCTTATTTACCATGGGAATATGGTACTTTTTTCTCTCTTTCCTCTTTTCATAATCTCTTTTTTTTTTCTTTCTTTTTTTTCTCAAGGTAGGAATCTTTTTTTTATAAGAAGAATGCTTCATAGATAGCTCATTATGGTTATGCTGCAGATTTCCACCATGTCAGCATGGATTAGACCAACGGCCCAGGCGTTTCTCTAACACATATACATAACTCCATGGACTTACAAGCTTCCCTTTCATTTCACACCGATGACATCCATAGACAAAATATGGTTAAAAACCGATCTGTAGTCGAACATGTGAACTGTATGCTATGGAGCAGTTCAGTGACTACAAGATGGTTGAAAACCGATCTGTAGTCGAGCTATAGATCATGGCAAAGGAACTCGAACTCCTCAAGTGTGTGCTTTCAGACAAGTTTGTCGCGTGATGTATTGTTGCTAAGCTTCCCCCTTCGTGGAGGAACTTTGCCACTTCTCTGAAACATCAGAGGCATGAGCTCTCCGTGGAGTATCTCATTGGCTCTTTGGATGTTGAAGAGAAGGCGAGGGCAAAAGACAAACACACTAGTGGAACCGAGGGATATTCTGCTGCCAATATGGTGTAGAAAAATGCCCACAAGTCCAAGGGAAATAACAAGGTCTGCCATACTACCAACTTCAAGAAGAAGAAGAGGCAGAACAAGGAAAAGAAAGAACCTTGCTGGGTGTGTGGCGAGATTGGCCATTGGGCTCATCGTTGTCCATAGAAGAAAGGCAAGAAGGGTCAGGCTGGACAGAGTTCTAAGTCTGTCAACATGGTCATTGGCAATACTAATGCAGGAACTTCAGGTTCTGGGTATGGTAATTTATCACCTACTATTCTTTCAGTATTTCAACCCACAGAATGGTGGATTGATACGGGTGCCAATGTTCATGTATGTGCTGACATTTCCATGTTCACCTCTTATCAGGCTTGAGATTCCTCAGTCATGATGGGGAATGAGTTACATGCTACTGTTCTTGGTGCTGGCACGGTAGATCTGAAGTTTACTTCGGGCAAGATCATGCAATTGAAGAACGTGCAGCATGTCCCTTCTGTCAAGAAGAATCTCGTTAGTGGTTCTCGTCGTATGAAAGATGGGTTTAAGTTGGTATTTGAGTCCAATAAAGTTGTACTATCTAAGTATGGAATCTTTGTTGGAAAAGGCTATGAATGTGGAGGCATGTTCCGTTTTTCATTGGTAGACTTCTGTGATGATATAGTGAACCATGTTTGCACTACTAGTAATGAAACTAATGTTTGGTATTCACGACTTTGTCATATTAATTTCGGTTGTATGTCGTGGCTTGCTGGTATGAGTTTAATTCTGAAATTTACTATTGTCAAAGGATCTAAGTGCCATGCTTGTGTGCAAGCAAAGCAGCCTCGCAAGCCTCACAAGCCTGCAGATGAGAGAAACTTGGCACCTCTAGAGCTCATACATTCAGATCTATGTGAGATGAATGGTGTGTTGAAAATTAGTGGAAAGAAATATTTCATGACATTGATTGATGATTCTACTAGGTACTGTTATGTATATCTCTTGAAAACTAAAGACGAGGCCTTTGATTTCTTTAAAATGTATAAGGCAGAAGTTGAAAATCAACTTGAGAGAAAGATCAAAAGAATTCAGTCCGATCATGGTGGAGAGTACTTTTCTAATGAGTTGAATTTATTCTGTTTGGAACATGGTATTATACATGAGAGGACACCTCCCAATTTACCTCAATCCAATGGGATTGCTGAGAGGAAAAACTGAACTCTAACAAATTTGGTTAACGCCATGTTAGACACTACCGGTTTATCCAAGGAATGGTGGGGGGAGGCTATATTGACTTCGTGTCATGTACTAAACCGTGTTCAAACTAAGAATAGAGAGATTACACCATTTGAAGAATGAGAAAATAAAATGTTGACACTCTCTTATTTACGCACTTGGGGTTGTTTGGCAAAGGTCAACGTGCCAATCAACAAGAAGCGTAAGCTTGGACCGAAAACTGTGGATTGTGTCTTTCTTGGCTATGCTTCTCACAACATTGCTTACAGATTTCTTGTGGTGAAATCTGAAATGGACGACATGAGTGTCGATACCATTTTTGAATCAAGAGATGCCACATTCTTTGAGGATATATTTCCTATGAGAGATATGCTTAGCATATCTAATAAGGAATATGATCCAGTTTCTGAACCTGAAACTCCCATGGAGACTGATGAACAATCAGATAAAGAGAGTTTAGATTCGGATGAGGATGACAGTGAAGCTCCCACAAGGAGTAAGAGACAAAGGACCGTAAGGTCTTTTGGTAATAATTTCATTGTGTACCTAGTGGATGAGACTCCCACTACCATTTCAGAAGCTTTTGCATCTCCGGATGCAGACTACTGGAAGGAAGCGGTTCAAAGCGAGATGGATTCCATCTTGGCTAATGGAACGTAGGAGATATCTGGACGTCCGTATGGGTGTAAACCTGTAGGATGTAAATGGGTATGTAAAAAGAAGCTTAGGGCTGATGGTACTATTGAAAAGTACAAATCTCGGCTTGTGGCTAAAGGCTATACCCAAAAGGAAGGTGAAGATTTCTTTGATACTTACTCACTTGTGGCTAGATTAACCACAATTCGATTACTACTGTCACTGGCTGCCTCACACGGTCTTCTCGTTTATCAAATGGACGTTAAGATGACTTTCCTAAATGGAGAGTTGGATGAGGAAATTTACATGGAAGAGCCTAATGGTTTTGTACTAGAAGGTCAAGAAAGAAAGGTGTGTAAATAAAAGAAATCTTTGTATGGCCTCAAACAAGCTCCCAAGTAATGGCATGAGAAGTTTGAAAGAACTTTGACATCTATGGGCTTTGTTGTAAATGAAGCCGACAAATGTGTGTACTACCGCCATGGTGGGGGTGAGGGAGTTGTCCTATGTCTCTATGTTGATGACATACTAGTTTTTGGGATAAGTCTCAAAGTGATTAATGAGGTCAAAATTTCTTGTTTCAATGTTTTGAGATGAAGGATCTTGGAGAAGCTGATGTTATCCTAAACATCAAGCTACTGAGAGATGTGAATAATGGGATTACACTTGTGCAATCACATTATGTGGAGAAGGTGTTGAGTAGATTTGGATATGATGATTGCAAATCCTCTCCTACACCTTATGATCCTAGTGTTTTGCTTCAAAAGAATCAAAAATCAGCTAGAGATCAATTGAGATACTCTCATATTATTGGTTCACTTATGTATTTAGCTTGCGCTACGAGGACTGACATCTTGTTTGCTGTGAGCAAACTTAGCCGGTTTGTGGCCAACCCGGGAGATGATCACTGACATGCTCTTGAGAGAGTAATGCGCTATCTAAAGGGAACCGTGAGCTATGGAATTCATTATACCGGGTATCCAAGAGTACTTGAAGGGTATAGTGATTCAAACTGGATATATCAGATGCTGATGAGATAAAGGCCACAAGTGGATATATATTCACTCTTGGTGGTGGCGCTGTGTCATGGAAGTCTTGCAAGCAGACCATCTTAATGAGGTCAACTATGGAAGCATAACTCACAACATTGGATATTGTGACTGTCGAAGCAGAATGGCTTCGTGAACTCTTAATAGATTTTCCTATGGTTGAAAAACCAATGCCGGCAATCCTTATGAACTGCGACAACCAAACAGTGATTGTCAAAGTGAACAGTTCTAAGGACAATATGAAGAGTTGAAGACATGTCAAGAGAAGACTGAAGTCTGTCAGAAAGCTGAGAAACTCCGGAGCTATAGCATTGGATTATGTCCAAACAGCTAAGAATCTGGCAGATCCTTTTACAAAAGGACTATCAAGAAATTTGATAGAAAATGCATCAAGGGAGATGGGTTTGAGACCCACGTAAGTTGTCAAGGGGTAACCCAACCTATGTGATCGGAGATCCCGTGAATTAGGACCTGGGAAAACAAACCGAAACAACTGAGTTGAGAGAAACTTTTACACTCCCACTCCACTGCAGATGCAATTCTCTCATAGTATACTGTAAGGAAGGTTGATTATATCTTAATGTGTTCTAACTGTTTCCTTGGGAGCAAAGACGTTGTCCTACAGAGCAATCTTGAAAGAACACACCTATATGAGTTACACTGCTGGTCATAGTGTATGTGATTTGGGTGAATCTCTAGGAAGCTCATGAAAGGGCGAGGAGTGTGACTTATAAGCTCCACCCGAGGGATAGCCTATGGCAGCCAAGTACCGGTAACGACATTGAGTGAAACTTGCTGCTCAAGACTGGCAATTCAAGGCATACTCCATTGTTCAGTTGTAGTAAGCGTATCTCTTTGTCTAGGTGGAAGTTCAACTTAACAGTCTCCACTAAACTGCAGGTATATTAAACAGTGATTGGAACTAATGTGCCTCTGAGATCTGGTGGGGGATTGTTAGATATATATGGGCCGCGGCCCATGTAGGCAGCCCATCTAGTCTAATAAACCCTAAAATCTCAAGGCCTATCTACTATGGCAGCTTGGGAGCTCTGTGGGAGACAAAGTTTAGTCCCACATAGCTAGTTGGGAGAGAGTTGGACCAGCTTATAAGGTGAGCTGTTTCACTCCCACTAAGTGAGTGAGAAGAGAAGGAGTCCACGCGCACTCCTCCTCCTCCGCTGCCCGCCTCCCCTCGCCCGCACACGCGTCGCGTTTCGTGAATCGAGTTCGAGTTAGAAACTCGTTTTGTGAAAAACTAAATTTTTACTTGGTGCACCAGCTGTTGGGTACGTGTCAATATTCTTGTGCATGTTTGACGCGTGTCCTTGTCTTTCACCGCGTGGCAACTCGGTCGGCTCACCTCCCAGGATATAGAGCAAGAGACAGACAGATCTAGAGCGATCCAATTCTTTTCTTAGTCTCTCTCGCCGTGTGTTCCTCTTTCTACGCTGCTCTCTAGGCTTCCCCATCCCGGTGGCTGCATGCACTGCTGTCCGGGAGAGCAGGCCTCCGAAACCTCGTCCGTTGAGATCCTGCACCGGGAGACGAGCGATAAGGTTTTTGAGAGTGTTTCGGCGCAACAGTTCGCCTCTGTCTGTGTGTTCTTCTTCAGCAACCGACGACCTCATCAGCACCATGGGCGACAACAACAATGACCAAGGTGCTGCTGCGGCGACGATCTTCCCGGTCAACCTGTACGTGCTATTCTTCTCTTTATATGCGCTAGTTCTTGCTATTTTTTTAGATCTACTAGATGTGGTTGTTTGGCTGTATGTGTTTAGATTTGCTAGTGCTTACATAATGTTGATTTTGATAATTAATCTCATGGGAAAATTGCCTAATATTCCAACATGTACTCCATAACATAGTTATACTTTTGTACTTTGGTAGTGATCTTTATACTTTGATTTCTAAAATACTTGTGATTGTACTTCACGTACTTTTTTATTTCACGGGAGAAATTGTACCTTTTTTTATAATAAGGGATAAATTGTACTCCCCTGTTTCATAATATAAGTTGTTTTACTTTGTGAGGATAATGTATATAGATGTCTTTTAGGTTCGGAGAGGTTCACTCTAAATCTACACACTAAAAAGTGTTTAGATATATTATCTTCTCAAATCTAAAACATCTTGTATTTTAAAACGGAGGAAGTACTTGTTAGTTTGTTAGTGTGTAGAAAATAAAGAGAAGGTAGAAAATACAGGACTGCCCGAGCAGGAAGTGTTGACTCTGGAGTTGGTCTTCGCATAGTTAGTTAGTTCGTTTGATCACGGGACCCTGGCTCGTTCACGTAACAGTCGAACCGAAAACCAGTGTCCAAAATAGTGAGTACTACTAGAAAAAGAGGCGGCGGCTAGGGTAAAACCACTAGCAGCCGCCACAATCTACTTCGTCCTCGTCGTCTGCGATCAAGCATCGACGGATCCCCGCCTCTTCTGCTTGCCGCTCCGGCGGTGGGAGGAGGTAGGGACCTCGGACCTGCGCTCGGCAGTGTAGGAGGGTCTCTAAAGTTAGAGTTTGGTCATCCGGCATTGTTGTTATGGTGGCTATGGCGGCGTTGTGCGGGACAAGAATAAGGTATACCCGCCTCCTCTTCCACCTCGTTGGCGACGATCCTGCTGCTGGCGTTGAGGAGGGTGGGGATTCGTCTGGTCGCCGCTTCCATGGAGTGGTGGATCTCGTCCAGTCTACGTGTGTTCTGGATCTCATCCAGTCTACGTTTGTTTTAGGTTTGATGTTACAAGTTTCGGATCAATTCAAGGGTTCAATGGCGACAACTTCATCTCTAGGGCACTGGTCCTTAGGGGCACGTGCACGAAGACTTCCCGACTATCATCAGCAATGGCATGCCGGCTTCGGTAATGGAGCAGCGAAAACGGCGCGTCGGCGGCTCGCTCTGGCGGTAGTAGTATACGTTAGGTGGTCCAAAGACCTCGATGTAATTTTTATTATGTTTAGGATACTTTGTACTTCTTATGAACTCATGAAATAGATCTGGATCTTTTTCCACACGTAACAGTCGAACCGATTATCGACACAACTCGCATATGTGGGGACACTACTGCAAACATCTTGTTTTGGACTTGCTTTTTGTCTCTAAATTGAGAAATGACTATTTTCATATCGAGCTGTCTACTTATGTTAATATGCATTAACTCATTTTCAGAGGCCGAGTAAGCAAAACCAGGCCATGGCCCACCCAACCTAGCAGCAAAGTGATTTTATTGTCCGCGTTTTGGTAAAGTCAAGCCCAACAACATCCTAAAATCGTGATACGTGAGCTTAATCGATGAGTACTGATCATAAACCCAAGATATATCTTCGTGATGCCATATCATACACTCCTACATAGTGGTTCTGGCCATCGTCCTCTTCTTTATGAAGAGTCAATTCTTTGTAGATCTTATTGGTTTTTATTGAATATCTTTTGTTATTATGAAAAACACACTCTGACATTGGCCTTTCCTCTATTTGCCTCTTGCAATCTCAGGTCCTTCGCTACTCTTTTTTGTTCTATTTTCCTTTTCATATTGTAACACTGCGATGTTTCTGTTAGAAAAACTAGTACTCATGGATTTGAATCTTAGATGAACCGCGGGACAATTTATGAAAGAATTTGAATTATGGAGAAAAGTTTTGTAATATTTGATTTGTATAGGTCGCGACGAGTAAAACTGGACGGAGATAGTATATATACCCACCCGAAGAAAGATAGATGCATGGAAAAGCCTCACGTCGTTCCCAGGGGAGCGGCTCGGGGAAAACCCTACCACGACCGCCACTCCCCCATCCACCTCCGCCCATCTCCGCTGCCGCCTGACGACGCCGTTGGCAAAGAATGTGTTGCTGACAGCGGCGGCGGTGAGATCTCATCCCATCGTGCATCGGGCGTCGGGTAGGACCCTCCTCTCCTTGCACGATGGGAGCTCATAGCCGGCGCCATGCGGCGGCCCTGGAAGGCAGGTCATGGCTAGAGGAGAATCAGGTAGCTGGGGCGGCGGCCCTAGGATCTTGGCGGCGACCTCGGGATCTCGCGGTTCAGCAGTTGCGGTGGTCGCGAGGGTGACGCTGTAGCCGATCCTAGGTGCTCGCACTAGTAGCCTCCAACTTCTTGGCGTTGGCCGCACCCATGGTCCGGTCAGTGGAAGGTGGCAACGGATCGCCCTCCATCTCCGTGAGGTGAGGGTGGTGTTGGTGGTGCTCGCTGGGCACTGTGGGCTACTTTTGGTGCCTGCAACCGGCTTGTGGCATGGGGGCTACTGGCTCGTCATGAATAATGGAGGCAACCCTTGGGTTCCTCTCGCTCCAAGACGAAGATCTACTTGATACATGTCCTCATTGATCAGGTGGAAGTGTCGAGTTTCAGAAGGTTCTGCCACGGAACTCCCATGGGCATTGACGAATGGTAGTTTTCACGATCCCTTTGAAGTCTCACTTCTGAGGAATAGAAGAGAGTTTATTTGTTCCGCAATCAGTAGGTTTAGATCTCAAAGACGAAGATATGTGTGCAATGGGAGGATTCCCTTAGACTTTATTTGTCAGGTGATCAAGAGATCATACAATATGTCTATAAGATGATCTCGGTGGGTTTATAATGATACCCGACGAGAGAGATGAATCTAGAGCTATGACTAAGGCTAATGGCGAAGACTTGGGCAATTATGGCGTGTCCTTTGATACATTGCAAATGTATCTATAATTTTTGATGTTCCATGCTTGGTTTTATCCACTTTCTAGTGTTTTGTCCACACTTTGGAGTACTTTTCATATGATTTCTTGGACTAACCTATTAACAAGAGCCATAGTGCCAGCTGCCTGTTTTTGGTTCTAGGAAAGTCAAAAAATGAATATTCTCGAAATTGGACGGAACAAAAGCCAAAGTGCCTATTTTTCCGGAAGTCATCAGATGCCAGAATATGAGACGGAGAGGGGCCAGAAGGCGGCCACACCACCTAGCCACGTGGCCAGGCTTGGCCCGCACCAGGGGGTGGTGTGGCCAGCCCAGGCACCCCCTCGGCCTCTCCTTCGCCTATAAGATGCCCTCGGGACGAAAACCCTAAGGGCCCGGTCAAAAATCCACGAAAGAGTCTGTAGCCGCCGTCATCTCCATCCCTATATAGGGAGGGATCTGAAGCTCTTCCTGGCACCCTGCCGGAGAGGGGAATTCACCCTGGAGGCCTTCTTCATCACCATGCAAGCCTCCGGTGTGATGCGTGAGTAGTTCATCCTTGGACTACGGATCCATGTAGTAGCTAGATGGCTGGTTCTCCTCCTTTGTGCTTTCATATCTAGATCTTGTGAGCTTCGTTCATGATCAAGATCATCTATTTATAATTCTGCATGTTGTGTTTGCAGGGATCCGATGGATATTGAGATGCTATTTCAGATTGATTATTGATTCTATCATGTCTTTGTTATTTGTGATCTTGCATGCTTTCCGTTGTTAGTAGCTATCTTGGCCAAGTAGATGCTAGCAACTCCAAGAGTTAGTATTTATGCTCGATAGTGGGTTCATGCCTCTGGTAATCTGGGGAAGTGACAGAAATCTCTAAGGTACTAGATGTGTTGTTGCTACTAGGGAGAAAACAACAATCCTTTGTTCATAGAACAATCGTATTGTTTACTTTACACGCAGTTTGTAAAGCAATAATCTGTTGCTTGCAACTTAATACTGGAGGGGGTTCGGATGATAACCTAAAGGTGGATTATTAGTCATAGATGCAGTTGGATGGCAGTCTATGTATAATGTTGTAATGCCCAATCAAGTCTCAAAGGAGTCAAGATTATTAGTATATGCATGTATTGCTTTCTCAATGTTTGTCAATTCCCCTGCTGTAATTTGTTCACCCAGCATGTTATCTATCTAAGGAGAGCCACCTCTAGTGAACTATGGATTCCGGTCCTTTTTCTTTTACATACAATCTATAAACTGTTTACTGCTTTGTGTTTACTTTCTGCAAACTATTACTTCTTTCCATTCGATACGTTCAATCCTTTGTTTTCAGCAAAACACGGTGAGATTGACAACCTCATCGCAAGTTGGAGACAGAGTTCTGTGGTTGTGTTGTGCAGGTCTCCACGTTGCTACTAGCACCGGTAGTGCGCCCTGCCAAGGCTCATCTAGCAACACCTTTGGGGTGTTTCCTTGCTCCTACTGGTTCGATTAAACCCTGGTTTCATAACTGAGGGAAACTTGCTGCTGTGCTCATCATACCTTGCTCTTGGGGTTCCCAACGAGCTCTACATCAACACCGTACCAGCACTTTTCTGGCGCCGTACACTGAGCCATCATCCTTCTAGGGTGAATGTCTCCGAGTACTTATAGGCATCGATGGTAGTCGAGTCCCTGTTAATCACGTCAGGTCTTTATCTTGTCTTTCACGTAACCCTGATCTCTAATCTCCATTTTATGTATGTCTAGTCTTCGGGATCTCTGGAGAGCCGTCTTGCAGCCCCACATGTTAGGTCGGTTGAGGTTAGGTTGGTTGAGATCTTCTAGAGGCAGGCCTTCAGACCTTGATCGTCATAGGTCGTCGTGGGCAGGAATCGTGGGTTAACGCCCATGTATGGTACATGCCTAAATCCACCCATCACTGATAAGCCCTGGCCGGTACCTTTAATAAGACAACCTTCCTTTCAGCAGAGTTGTTGTAGCTCATGCTCAACTTCCGCTTGGTGAGTTCAGTGACTTCTTCTTGGTCTTGAGGCGTGAGGTCCTGGTGAATGCTCAAGGTCTTGGCGTAAGGCCCCCCACATGTGCAAACGTCTTGATCGCGCAGACCTTTCCATGTGCCCATTCTCAGAGCAAGTCTGATGAGCCTTCCCATCTCAGATGTCCCAGGGTAATGGGCTTATGATGAGGTCCTACAAAATGGTTAATGACTAGAGGAGATTTGAGGGAGAGGTCCCTTATATGACGTGGAGTACCAAACCGAGTGGTCGAGAAGGTATCCGTAAGTTCAGCTCATAATGTTGTAACCTTGCCTGGGACCCATCTAACGCAGTGAGGTCGTAGCAGGGTTTAGGTCTAGTCCAGGATGACATAATCAGTGACGTTCACAACTGCTTTAACTTTTCCTGTGACCTGAGGAGGTCTGCTGAGAGGATCTTTTCAGTGGCCGTGAGGACCTAAATCTGAACCGGTTGGAGAGGTCTTTCCAATAACTGCTGCTTCTGAGAGATCCTCTGCCGCATGGGAATCTGTTCTGTCCGGCGAAATTGAAGGTGGTGATAATAATGAGATTCCTACTCACGATGCCGACTTGATGGGACGTGACCTCGTGTAAATGCAAGGCAAACTCTTGGCCCTTATGCGTATCTTCTTTCAGTACCTCCAATACGGTCTTGTTGCTCCCATCGTTCAGGCCGAGATCTCCCTCCTTTGCTTCTAAAAGAAATTTCTCATCCTCCTGTCATGGCCAGGAACAAGCACTATTCTCGCTGTTGTAAGGCCTCATAGTCCCGCCAAGGTGGCGCGGAAGAGTTTCAGTCCTAGGCCGGAGGTCATGCCAGGAGCATGGCACATCTGGCAGAAGTAGCGGGTCCCCAAGGATTCACATGAGCTCTCTGCTCGGTCCATTCCTCCGCAGTCCATTCTCTGGCAAGCTTGCTTGAGAGAGTCTGCACCGTCGAAGTCGACGGGTAAATCTTTCCCGCTTTTCCTTTCCTGGATATTCCAAATGCCTTATCATACAGTACTCTTAATGCTTCTTCCCCTGCATGATGGGCCTTCTCGATCCATCCCTCCTCCGTGTGTTCCCCCTCGGAGGTGGAGGAGATCCTCACCTTGACCACCTCCCTGAATAGAGCATCCCAATCATCGATGAAGGAAAACCGGGTAAGCGTTGGACCGCCAACCCTCGTACTCCTTTTCATGCCCATGAGGTGCGGGTACCAGGTTTTTATGCTTGCTTATTATATCCTTTCGCACTTCATGCTGCCTTGCTCAGGATTATACCAAGAGGATATCCACCAGTGCAAGGCGGGATGTGAACGGGTTCTGTACTAGCTCAACGGACAAAGGATCCCTTCGACAGGAGGTCAAGAGGCTCCGGATGGAGCTGATCAGCGAGAAGGAGGTCCTGGCCCTCTTGAAGGATTCTTTCCTGAATTTCCTGTACGAGAGGGACGGGATGCGTCGGTGGGTGGCAACATGGGAGGAGATCCGAGCTTCTAACTGGGAAGACTTGTTCACCTTTAGGTATTAGTGAGACCAGGCACATGCCAAACTTGCCAAGGAGAAGCTCACCGTGACCATTCTGTTGGAGGAGAAGTACAATCTTGATAAAGAGGTCTACCGTCTTAGGGCGTAGCCTTGTGCGGCACCTCCTTGCTGATTGTGACGAGGTACCCTGCTCGGTGAGGACTACAAGCCTTCAGAGCAAATTAATGTCCCCATGGTCGCCAAAGGACTCCCCTGTTTTTCTTTTTTCTACTTAGAGCCGCTGAGGGGTACTACTTCTTGGACCTCCCTCTCATTCCTATGTATGTCGGGAGGACCTTATGCATGGACTTGTGACTTCTTGCTTCCTCCAAGTTTCTCTGGTTTCCTTGTGCCCGGGGTGCCCAACTACGGTTTCAACTGTAATAAATGAGGCCGAGCCTGTGTCGGCTTGAGCTTGGGCGAGCACCATCGCTCGCCAAATCTTAACTTCAGTTCTCCCGATACGGGCCTCCTCTTGTTGGGCCGGCTCGCGCTGAGGTCCGCCGCTTCGTTTAGGTCCGAATCCGGCTAGTAGCGCGAGTGTTTGCACCAGCGCCAAACGCTTTAGGTCAGGCCTAGATTGGTAGCTCAGGCTTTGCACGGGTGTATATCTTATATGCTGAGGTTCTCGGGCTTTGTGCGGGTGTATCGCTTATATGGATCCCCGTATAATTACCGCCTTGTTCAAGACGGGTATGAGTTGTTTCTGGCTAGCCCAAGACTTAGTGCTCGTGAGGAAGCCGTCAGCCTCTACTCCGCTGACAGTGTTCCTTGGGCCATTACCTTCGCTGGATTACATTGGGGTTCATAATTTCCCTACACCGTGCCCTGAAGTGGCGTTTTGGTCATGGGTTCGTCCGAGTAATCCCCGTCGAAGGTCTTTGCGTTCCAGTTGCCTGTGGCAGAGGTTTTTGAGGCCTACGACATAATTTTATGTTACGGAGTAAGCATTGATCCCTCGACAGCCGCATTTTCACTCGCGGTATCCACATACCCGTCATCGCTAGTCGAACATAAATAGAAGTGCCAAGCCCAACATGGGTGAAGGAAGGGTCCTGAGCGTTACAAGCGGGTTTTTGGTCTGAACAGACCGGAGAGCACACAAATTTTAGTTTAGGGGATAAGGCCATATGGGTTAGTAGCCATGTGATAAAGCATTCAGGGTGGAGCTTGCTCGATGTTGTCGATTCCACTATAAGAGCGTACTTTGCGATTCTTGTTGATTGTTCATGCCATCATGACTAGAGTACCCAGGATAAATCATGAAACGAAATGGAGAAATGCTTGCTCTAAAGATGTTTATTGAAAGTATGAAACGACCCTACATGCATCCCCTGGGTGTCCAATCAAGTGTTGATGACTTGTTCGGGAATCCTAGTAGGTTTGGGCGTGTAATACCTAACTAGGAAGATGCGTCGGTGGGTGGTAACACGGGAGGAGATCCACGCTTCTAACTGGGAAGACCTGTTCGCCTTTGGGGATCAGCGAGACCAGGCACATGCCGAACTTGCCAAGGAGAAGATCACCATGACCCTTATGTTGGAGGAGGAGTACGATCTTGACAAAGAGGTCTGCCATCTGAGGGCGTAGCCTCATGCGGCACCTCCTCGCTGACCGTGGCAAGGTACCATCTGAGGGCATAGCCTCATGCGGAACCTCCTCGCTGACCGTGGCAAGGTACCCTGCTCAATGAGGACTACAAGCCTTCAGCGCAAATTAATGACCCCATGGTTGCCAAAGGACTCCCCTGAGGGGTACCACTTCTTAGACCGCCCTCTCATTCCTATGTATGTCGCGAGGACCATATGCATGGACTTGTGACTTCTTCCTTCCTCCGAGTTTCTCTCGTTTCTTTGTGCCCGGGGTGCCCAACTCCGGTTTCAACTGAAATAAATGAGGTTGAGCCTGTGTCGGCTTGAGCTTGGGTGAGCACCATCACTCGCGAAATCTTAACTTCAATTCTTCCGACATGGGCCTCCTCTTCTTGGGCCGTCTCGCGTCGAGGTCCGCCACTTCGTTTAGGTCCAAATCCGGCTGGTAGCGTGCATGTTTGCACCAGCGCCCAACGCTTTAGGTTAGGCCGAGGTTGGTAGCTTGGGCTTTGCGCGGGTGTATCTCTTATATGCCGAGGTTCTTGAGCTTTGTGCGGGTGTATCGCTTATATGGATCCATGTACAATTGCCGCCGTGTTCAAGAAGGGTGTGAGTTTCTGGCTAGCCCGAGACTTAGTGCTCGTGAGGAAGCCATCATCCTCTATCCCGCTGGCAGCGTTCCTTGGGCCATTACCTCCACGGGATTACATCCGAGTTCATAATTGTTCCTACACCGTTCCCTACAGTGGTGTTTTGGTCATGGATTCACCCGAGTATCCCTGTTGAAGGTCTTCGCGTTCCAGTCGCCTGTGCTAGAGGTTTTTGAGGCTTACAACATAATTTTAGGCTATCGGAGTAAGGATTGATCCCTTGATAGCCCCGTAGTCACTCGCGGTATCCACATACCCGTCCTCACTAGTCGAACATAACTAGAAGTGGCCAAGCCCAGCATGGGTGAAGGAAGGATCCTGAGCGTTTCAAGCGGGTTTTTGGTCTGAGCAGACCGGAGAGCACACAAGTTTTAGTTAGGGGATAAGGCCGTACGGGTTAGTAGCCATATGACCAAGTATTCAGGGTGGAGCTCGCTCGACGTTGTCTGTTCCAGGATAAGAGCGTACTTTGCAATTCTTGTTGATCGTTCATGTCATTATGACTAGAGTACCTAGGATAAATCATGAAACGAAATGGAGAAATACTTTCCCTTAAAATGTTTATTGAAAGTATGAAACACCCCTACATGCATCCCCAGGTGTCCAATCAAGTGTTGAGGACTTGTTCGGAAAACCTAGTAGGTTTGGACGTGTAATACCTGGATTTTTGCGTCAGAGAATCAAATGCCTTGCCACGATGAGTTTGGATGGTGGCGTCCGAACCCCCGAGCTCTTGTCGTCGTTGCACGCTTGAGGTAGGTCTGGACTGCGAGGAGGGGTCGACTAATGTTTTTCCTCTCTGGAGTGGCCAGGGGCGTAGCGTAAAAATCCTGAGCTGAATCGCATGGAAATTTTCATATTACAAGACTACGATGTTCCTGTTAGAAAAACCAGCAGTCATGGATTCGAATCACAGTTGAATCGCGGGACAATTTTCAAAATAATTTTGATTTATGGAGAAAAGTTTTGTAAAATTTGATGTAAAACGGGCGGGAGGGAGTGAAGGAAATTTTTGTAAAATGTGAGTTGTATTGAGGCCACGACAAGTAAAACGGCCGTGAGGCTCCAAGGAGGAAGCAAGAAGAATAGCATCTCTAGCCCTTTACCCAGATGCCATCACGAGTACACGGAACCTAAAAAAGGCCAGCACATGATAGTATCTCGCACCCTCACTCCCATCAGGACGTCAGGCTTCCTGCACACAAGTCCAAATTTACTATGTCTGCCTGTCGCCATTTCCGCGCCTGAAGGCCCGCCTCTCCACCTTTTTACCTGATCCAATTTCCACGATCGTCTGCTCTGCATATATTCCATTCCGCTTCCGCCCAGTCTGATATGACGGTCTGCTCCATCGATCGGCGTCGGCTTTACAGACCAAGGTTCGCGATACCCATCTTCTGTTCTGATCGCGCGAAATGCCGAAATCCTTTCCCCGTCTCCGCGGCGCGCGCCGTTCTTTACGCTGCCGATCGATCTCAGTTGTCAATAATATGATCGAACAGTACTACTGTGGTGTGATCACGACGGACGGATACCTGGTTCTGTCCTATGCTCTTCTGCGACTCCGATGCATATCGTAAGCGAGAGTGTACGATATTATTCCCTCCCCTGCTGCTCGATGATGCCGAACGTGAGTCTGCTCGTTGTCACGCCGTGGTTTGCTGCCTCGCTGCCTCGGCGTCGTCCAACCATTCGCCGGGGGTCACCTCAGGTGGTGCCAATGCCAACCAGGCCAAGACGAATCAGTCACCATCTTCTAGCTTTGGAGCCTATAGCATGTTGTGGAACAGCCGCGCTCGTGTTTTTGTCAGCCTGATGTATTTATTCCTCTAAAATTTATTGGAAACTAAAAGCACAAAAACGGTCAAGATTGGCCAAACCCTTCGCTTTAGAGGGTAGGAATAGGTATCGGTCAATCCTGACCGTCATTGTGTTGTCTATCTCCTAAACTTGGAAGGAGAGGGTACATCAAAGTCAAAATATCATTGTTTCCCGTAGAAAATATCATGTCGTTGTCCTTTTGAAGGAAAATAATAATAAAATACAGTATGTGAGAGTGCAATAAATATGAAGAAATTTGAGCCAAGACATCTTGAACTAAGGCATTGGGTTTTTACATCAAATTTCCCCTTCTTTTTATTTTTTATTTTGTTATTTACTAGCATAATTTATGAAATAATAATGTTGAAAGTTGTATCTCAAAGAATGTATATGTATATAAAATGCTAATATTCTAGGATGAATGGAGTGCAATTTATCTATATAGAAGTACGTGATTAAGAGGAAGGTGCCAACCCTTTTTCCGGATAAATGTCTGTTTTTGTCCTCTAAACTTTTCACTTGGCTCATATGCCCCCCCCCCCTAAACTTTTATTTGGCTCAATAAAACCCCTAAACGCAAATATTTCCCATTAAATTTGGCTCATATTAGTCATGGTCATGTGTTGGTATACGACTAATTATGGATTTGCAAAGATACGGTCCTAAGCCCACTTTTTGGTTGAGTAAAATCCCAGATTAAGGGGGTAAACATGAACCATTAGTGAGAGTTTTGGGGGGGTGGGGGGGGGGGGGTGGTGGTGGTTTAGTGAGCCAAGAAAAGTTTAGGGGGCAAACATGCACCATGTAAAAATTTTAGGAGGAAAGCGGACTTTGCTCTATTAATAAGATATCAAGTACACTCGTCCTCCACAGTTACTTAATATCAAGACGACTTCGGCAACACACATAACCAAGTTTTATACCTCGATCACACTTCTACATGCAGAATGTGCCATCACTTATGGTGCATGTAATTCCCAACACAATTAAGTATTTGAGGATCGATCAAAAAAAAAAACAATTGGAAGGGTTTAGACGGTTGTACCATATACCCGCCACTGGATGAAATCTCCCATGAGGATGGTACAACTACCCGTAGTGGATGTTTTCGTCCGCTAGAGAGAAACTTTTTGTTATCTTTACCGGCGTCAGCCGACCCTAGAGTGTCTGAGGTAATTCACATTCAGATTACGCTGCAAAAGCTCTTCAACTATTCAACAGCATACTGAGCGTGCACTCAGACCACGACAATAAAAAGGACGGGGACGAGGCACAGATAATTTCTACCGTAGAAATGATATGATACATGAGGCTTTCACTTCACTTTGTAAAAAGATAAGCGGATTTGCTTTCTAGGGACAGAAACGCATGGTTATGTACTCCTGCTGCCCACAAACAATGCTTTCGTGTCAAATCAACCGTGCCAAATAATGTCCTGCTTTTAGCATGTTACTCTACAAACAATTGTTGGAAGCAAGTACACGCACGCACGCGCACCTACACACTTTCTCCACATCCTTTTTTTTAACTCTTAATCTCAACTTCATTAATAATTGTGCTGAGATTTTTGTTTGGAAACGCGCGGAGTTTTTTTTTTTTGTTATTCGCCACAACAGCATTAATCGACCACACAGGAAAAATAACATTCCCGGCGAATTTAGCGTTTTTGCGGATGGATAGAGAGGTTTATCTGTGTTCAAGAACATGTAAATCTGCTCATATAGATCCAAGCCCATCGCTTGTGGAATGTGGATCAGCTTATGGCTTTAACTACTTGTCCACGAGCACTCTAACTAACTACTACTCCTATTTTTTTTTAAAGCTCACTACTACTCACTAATAGAAAACATGCCTTTCGTTCGGAGCACCAGGACTAATGCTCCAGTCCCAACGCTAGAAACCCCCGCTGGGCCCGGCAACCTCTAGTCCCGGTTCGAATGAGACCTTTAGTCCCGGTTGGAGACACCAACCGAGACTAAGGTTTCTGGCAGGCTGGGGCCGGCGCCATGCCCTTTAGTCTAACCAACCGGGACTAATGATAGAGCTTTAGTCTCGGTTGGTGTTTCCAGCCGGAACTAATGTGATTCCTATATCATCTTCCTCACTGCCCCGAACCACACTCCATTTGAAGCTGCTTCTCCTCTCTGTTTCCTCTATTGAGCTCGAGTTCATCCCATTTTTTTACAAGATTTGGTGGCGCCCCATCTATCCAAGGGTTATAAAAGGTAAGCAACTTCATCCTTCATCTTTCATTGCTAGTTTAGCTAATTTCATGCTCTAAAAGTAGTGGGATTTGTGGATTTAGTTTGGGAGTATATTTTGCAATAATTACATTTGGTCACTACTTTATTTTGGTTTTAATGTGAAGAACTTGTATTAATTTGGCCACTTCTATATTTATGATATTGTGTAATGGTTTTTGATATACTTCATTATATAATACAGATTTGGCCACACTCCTTGCCAAGCTCGAGTTCATCACTTTTTTCACACGATTTATCAAGATTTAGCGGCGCCCCATCTATCCAAGTGTTCTAAAAGGTTAGCAACTCCATGCTTCATCTGTAATTGCTAGTTTAGCTCATTTCATACTCTCAAAGTAGAGAGATTTATAACCACTTCATCTTCGAATTCCGGATGGATATAAACAAAATAACATCATCATTATGCATAGACATATATATGTACAATAGTAAACAATAATAACCACAAAATTGTAACAAAATAGGCTTTAATTCAAAAAAGCTTCATAAGAAGATACACTAGCTCAATACATATTCGAGAATCTCCTCGAGATCAACATATGGGAGTGCCTGTATGGCAAACTCCTCAAAGATGTCTGAGGACGAGATCCTAAGATATCTTCGAGAATCTCCGCCATAGTGGTGTCCCTGTCACACCATCTTGCAGTTTATAACTTTTCTAGCTAGATCAAAACGCCCGTGAGCTAACAAATTTGACATATATGAGAGTGCTCTATGGAAAGATCCTCGAAGATGTCTGAGGATAGGATCCTAAGACATCTTCGAGAAGCTCCACCGTAGTGGTGTCCCTCTCGCACCACATATTGCAGTTTATTACTTTACAAGGATGCGTCTTGCCTATTTATAGATTAAACGCCACAACATAGTATCGACACTCACCCATGACATAGTGCCACCACCCACCAAATAGTGTCACCACCCACGATTAAACCAATCTAAACGTTTAGTACCGGTTGGTGTCTCCAACCGGGACTAAATGTCCATCTTTAGTCCCGGTTGGAGACACCATCCGGGACTAAATGGGCTCGCGCCGGCCCCAGCCTACCGCAACCACTTAAGTCCCGGTTGGTGTCCTCAACCGGGACTAAAGATGGAGTAGAAAGCTTTTAAATCAGTGCATAGTTTTTAAAGATGGAGTTGAAATTTTAGACCGGTACTAATTTTAGCATTGTGATTGCATTTGATGTACTTATATAATGCAGATGAGCCGACTATGGACGTACGTTGACTGACGCTCTGGTGAGTTCATTAACAGCGGACGTTCTTTTCTCGTTATGGCCGAGGCAAACAAGCGGAATGGTTTTATGTATTGTCCATGTGGTATCTATCAGAATCAGAAGGAATACTCTTCCTCAAAAGTCCTTCACGACCACCTATATCGGTTTGGTTTCATGTCCGGATATAATTGTTGGACCAAGCACGGAGAAAGAGGGGTTATGATGGAAGACAACAAAGAAGAAGAGAATGATAACAACTATCCTATGTTCCCTGAATACGGTGGTACTACAATAGAAGATAATGATGAAGAAGCTAAAGAACAGGCATCAGATGAGCCCGCTGATGACCTTTGTCGGGCCATTGCTGATTCAAAGAGAAAATGTGCAAGTGAAAAGGAGAGGTTAAAGTTTGAGAAGGTGTTAGAGGATCACAACAAATTAGTGTACCCAAATTGCGAAAATGGCCATAAAAATCTAGGTAGCACACTAGAATTGCTGCAATGCAAGGTAGAGAACTGTGTGACTGATAAGGGATTTGAAAAGTTGCTGAAAATAATGAAGAAGCTGCTTCCAAAGGATAACGAACTGCCCGCCAGTACGTACGAATCAAAGAAGGTTGTCTGCCCTCTAGGATCAGAGGTGCAAAAGATACATGCATGCCCTAATGACTGCATCCTCTACCGTGGTGAGGAGTACGAGAATTTGGATGCATGCGCGGTATGCACTGCATTGCGGTATAAGATCATACGAGATGACCCTGGTAATGTTGAGGGCGAGCGCCCCAGGAAGAGGGTTCCTACCAAGGTGATGTGGTATGATCCTATAATACCACGGTTGAAATGTTTGTTCAGAAGCAAAGAGCATACCAAGTTGTTGCGATGGCACATGAAAGACCGTAAGAAAGACGATGTGTTGAGACACCCCGCTGATGGATCGTAGTGAAGAAAAAATGAGAGAGAGTTCCCGAACTTTGTAGATGACGTGAGGAACTTATGGTTTGGTCTAAGTACAAATGACATGAATCCTTTTAGGGAGCAGATTTGCAGTCATAGCACTTGGCCTGTGACTCTATGTATCTATAACCTTCCTCCTTGGTTATGCATGAAGTGGAAGTTCAATATGATGCCAATGCTCATCCAAGGACCGAAGCAACCTGACAACGACATAGATGTGTACCTAAGGCCATTAGTTGAAAAACTTTTATGATTGTGGCACGGACAAGGTGTATGTGTGTAGGATGAGAGCAAACAGGAGGAATTTGACCTACGAGCGTTGTTGTTCGTAACCATCAATGATTTGACTGCTCTTAGTAACACTTTAGGACATACAAGTAAGGAATACAATGCATGCACACAGTATTTAGGTGAGACAGAAAGTATATATTTGGATAAATGTAAGAAGAATGCGTACCCTAAGAATCGTCGATTTTTTCCACCCAAGCATCCCTTAAGAAAGAAAGGCAATCATTTCAATGGTGAGGCAAATCACCAGAGTAAGCCTATCCACCATACATGTGATGATGTATTTGATATGGTGAAGGATTTAAAATTAATCTTTGCAAAGGGTCCTGACAAACAACCGAATGACGCTAGCGGACACACAACCATGTGGAAGAATAAATCTATATTTTGGAAGCTATCCTATGGGAAAGTCCTAGAGGTCCGCTCTTCAATCGACGTGATGCACCTAACGAAGAATCTTTGCGTGATCATGCTAGGCTTCTTGGGCATGTATGGGAAGAATAAAGATACAACAAAAGCACGGTAGGACTAGCAACGTATGAAAGACCGAGGCGACATGCATCTAGAGCAGTTTCAAGTTCCTATCAGCTACGCTCTTACCAAAGGAGAGAAGGAAACCTTTTTTGAATGCCTGAGCAATATCAAGGTCCCGTCTGGCTTCTCGTCGAATATAAAGGGAATTATAAATATGGCAGAGAAAAAAATTCCAAAAACTAAAGTCTCATGATTGCCACGTGCTTATGATGCAATTACTTCTAGTTGCACTGAGGGGGCTTCTACCAAAAAATGTTCGAGTACCCATTATGAAGCTATGTGCGTTCCTCAATGCAATTTCTTAAAAGGTAATCAATCTAGAAAGTCTACCAAGGTTACATAATGATGTGCTCCATTGTCTTGTCAGCTTCAAGTTGGTGTTCCACCATCCTTCTTCAATATTATGATGCACCTCCTAGTTCACCTAGTCGAAGAGATTACCATTCTCGATCGATCCTGTATTTCTACACAATATGTTCCCCTTTGAGAGATTCATGGGAGTCTTAAAGAAATATGTTCATAACCGTGCTAGGCCAGAAGGAAGCATCTCCAAGGGATATGGAACAGAGGAGGTCATTGAGTTTTGTGTTGAATTTATTCCTGACCTTAAGACGATTGTTGTTCCTAAATCACGGAATGAGGGGGAGATTGAGTGGAAAAGGCACACTAGGAAAGAAAGCAAGTATATGTATGGATGGGAATTCTTTCAGTCAAGCACACTACACAGTTCTGAAAAATTCCACCTTGGTGGCTCCGTATATCGAGGAACACCAAAATATTGTGCGCTCTAAAAACCCGGGGCAGTCTGACTCCTGGATTAAACTTGAAGACATGGCGAGTTTCGGCGGTTGGTTGCAGACACATCTTATTAATAACACCACTATTGGAGATCAGCTATATGATGGCTCAAAATGTAGAGCTCGTTGGGAACCCCAAGAGGAAGGTATGATGAGCACATCAACAAGTTTTCCCTCAGTTGTGAAACCAAGTTTATCGAACCAGTAGGAGCAAATGAACAACTGCAAGGTGTTGCTAGCAACTTGGAATCCTGCACAACACAACCACAGAACTTTGCTCCCAACTTACAGTGAGATTTTCAATCTCACCGGTTTTGCTGAAAACAAAGGATT
Source organism: Avena sativa (assembly GCA_916181665.1). Classification (NCBI taxonomy): domain Eukaryota; kingdom Viridiplantae; phylum Streptophyta; class Magnoliopsida; order Poales; family Poaceae; genus Avena; species Avena sativa. Next base: position 133,559,558 of record OV702292.1, on the reverse strand, counting down.
AAATGTATTGTGTGGAAGATAGTAATTTTTGCAGAAAGTAAACAGTAAATAGTAACAATAGAAGGTATAGCAATGGTAAAAGCATGGACTGGGGTCCATAGTTCACTAGAGGTGATTCTCCTTAAGATAGATAACATGCTGGGTGAACAAAATACAGCGGGGCAATTGACAGATTCGAGAAAGCATACAATGCATATACTAGACATGTTGACTCCTATGAGATTTGATTGGGCATTACAACATCATACATAGACTGTAATCCAACTGCATCTATGACTAATAATCCACCTTCAGGTTATCATCCGAACCCCTTCTAGTATTAAGTTGCAAGCAACATATAATTGCATTAAGCATTGTGTGTAAAGTAAACAATACGATTGCCCCATGGACAAAGGATTGTTGTTTTCTCCCTAGTAGCAACAACACATCTACAACCTTAGAGATTTCTGTCACTTCCCCAGATTACTGATGACCCACAAGTATAGGGGGTGTATCACAGTATTTTCGATAAGTAAGAGTGTCGAACCCAAAGAGGAGCAGAAGGTGTTGACGAGTGGCTTGGAGCAGGAATTCTCTGTAAATACTTAGCAAACGGATTTTTAGGAGTTTTTGATAATGTAGATAAATAAAGTGCGAGTAAATAAAAGGCAATGATAAGAAATGCAGCAAGTGGCCCAATCCTTTCTTTAGCAAAGGACAAGCCATTTGTATTACTTAAGATGACTAAACGTTCTCGAGGACACATGGGAATACTATCAAGTGCTTTCGCTTCATATAGTTGATTGATCTTCTTTAGTTTGATAAGTGGTGTGTGGGTGAACCTGTGCTAATGTACTGACCTTCCTAGGACTAATACATACTTGTGATTATACCCCTTGCAAGCATCCACAAGTACAAGAAAGTAAGTAAGATAGAAACCTAACCACAGATTTAAACTCTGAGATCCTACACTCCCTTGGGCAAAGGTTTCCTAACAGGGGTTTAGGTTTCTGTCACTCCGGCAACCCCTACGATTAGTAGCCAAATACACAATGCATTCCCCTAGACCCATAAAGGTGAAGTATCATGTAGTCGACATTCACATGACACCACTAGAAGAATAACACCACAACTTAAATATCAAACCATTGAATCTTTCTCAACACAATTCCACTACTAACAACATGAATTCTCCCATGTCCTCAAGAACTAAAGAACTACTCACAAGACATCATATGGATCAAGATCAGAGATGAAATAATGATAAGTAACAATCTAAACATGAACAATAATTCAATGGTTCCACTCAATAGCATCAACTACAACAAGTAATCAACACCGAGAAAGTTTCCCCTAAGAACTATGGAAGATTCAACCCAATTGTTACAGCGGTATGGAGTGGTGATGATGGTGCTAGTGGAGATGATGATGATGATCCCAATGAAGTCCATCTTGATGACGGTGTTGATGGCGATGATCTTCCCTCTTCGAGAAGGAATTTCCCCGGCAGATTTCTGCCTGCCGGAGAGCTCTCTCTGTAGTTTTCCGCCCTACAGAGGCGGCGGAATCTTTCTGTGGTTGGTCTCCGAGTCTTAGGGTTTCAGAGGATTATATACACCAAAGAGCAGACCCAGAGGTGGGCCATGGTGGCCACACCACCTGGTGGCGCGGCCAAGGGTGGCCCGCGCCAGGGGTGGTGTGGCCCCCTGTGGCCCATCTCCGCTCCCCTTCTGGCATCCTTCGTCTTTTGGAAAAATAGAATTTTCCATATATTTTTCGGGATTTTCTGATCTTCACGAATTTGGCCTCCAAACAGTGCCTTTTCCATCAGAATCTTGACTTCAGCGGTCCATCCTCCAAAATTCATCAACCATGCAAAAATAGATGAAATAACATAAGTATCATCTCTTAATATGAAATATATCAATGAATAACAGTAAATTATGATATAGAATAGTAATGCAAAATGGATGTATCAACTCCCCCCAAGCTTAGACTTCGCTTGTCCCCAAGCAAAAATTGAGCTCAATAAACATGACCTCAGGTTTTTGGAGTGAAGTGTCGATAAAAGAATACAAACAAGAAGCATCACATTCATCAATACACAAATCATAATAGAAGACAACTCACTATTACATAACTTAAATTGCAATAAGTAAAGGAAACACAATAAAGATACACAAAGTAAATCATAATTGGTAATGGCAAACTTCGTTCTTGGTCAAAGAATAGTTAACAATTTGTGGGAGTTCAAACATGATGGGGTTTTCAATGATAGCTTTCAAAGTAATATAAAGATAAAAGAGTGTGCAAAACAAAGAACATAAGAAACATGATTGAATAAATCATCATATGAATGATTGAAACACAACAACTCAAAATACTTGCTGAGATAGAAATGATAGGTTTACGGACTCAACTAAAAAGTAAAAGATAGGCCCTTCACAGAGGGAAGCATGGATTTCAAGTTTCATAAAGATCTTCCAAAAATTATGGTACTTATTAGCTTTCAGCTCTCATTGCCCCTATCATAAGCATCTTTAGGTGATTAAGGTTAAAGTGATCAAATATGAGGATATGCTTGACAAGTTATAAGCTGAAAATCTCATGCCCCTTACTTACGAGTACCGTTCCTCATGCTACTCAACTTTAGTCGCAAGAAAGTTCTTGTCATTGTAAGTACATGTGTATCATAGAGAACCGCCAATGGGGTAACCCTTGCCCGATGATACGGAAGATTCCCCATATCAAAATGACAAGGCAAGCAGACAATGAGCATCTCAGCGATCCTTTTATTTCCTATTTGCATAGGCTTTTTTCTTTTATTTTTCTTTTCTTTCCTATTTGCATAGTTTTTTTTATATAGAGGATGCTTCATAGATTGCTCACTATGGTTATACTGCAGGTTTCCACCATGATTATGAAGGGGATCCGCAACATAAAACAAAAGTTTTCCTACGTTGGCCCATTAGTGGAATACCCCTTCAAATTAGATTTTAATATTATATTTAATATTAATTACATTAATTAATATGTAAATACATATTACAAAATCCATCTTGACCCGAAACACCTTTCGGTTCCCTTTCGATTTCCTCCGAACGACTTCGGATCTTTCCCGGAATGATTCCGGTCCTATATTCTTTCTCCAAACAACTTGAGATCTCTCTGCGGAACAATTCCGGCTTTCTCTTTCTCTACTGTGATTCCATCTTACGAATGATTGCTCTCATTGTACCGTTAAGTGTATCCTCTCACGGCTCGGGAATGCTCTAGACATGATCTGTATCAATGATCAATAGAGGGACCAGGGATATCCATGTGACCCCTATGCATTCCTGATGACAATGTCGTTCGAACCGCTAAATGTAGCATCCAATTCCTTTTGTTTCTTGATACGACTTGTCCGAGATCCGATCATTGGTATCCCATACCTTGTTCAATCTCGTTAACAACAAGTTCTATTTTCTTATTACTGTGATATTACATCCCCGTGACCGAGTCACATGTTGCAACATTTATGGATGTAATCTCACCAAGCCGACCGTATGTATCTTTACCCGTCATGTGGGTGAACAAATCCCGGTCTTGTAGTCACTTGTCATCTACTGTTCCTTCGGAATACCCAACGTACACCTTTATTGCCACCGTATTACCAGATGACGGTTGATGTAGTCTAAGCAGCCTCGGGAAACAATGAGTAATATGAGCTCACAATCTAAGGAAAAAGCATTCTAGGTATAGTTGTTGCAACAATGAACTTATATGACTTGATCGTGTTGCAATCCTTCGAGGAATGTCTATCACATTATTCTCCAATGATATGACCCCGTTGTCAATTGGCATAAATGCCCATGATCTTGAAACCCAGATCATCCTCATGACCAACGAACTAGTATGAATAGAGGCTACTAGGGACTTGGTTGTTTCATACCACACCTGTACCAATGTTTCTACTTGGCACAATTATAGCACAATATGAAACTACTATAAACTAATTGAGATATGACAATAAAAACCTATTTATTATTTGCCTCTAGGGCATATCTCCTTCAGATTAGGCATGGCTTAGACCAGCCGCCCAGGCGTTTCTCTAACACATATACGAACTCCATAAGCCTTACAAGCTCCCCTTTCATTTCACACCGCCGAGATCCATAAGCAAAAGAACATGATATAAACTAAATAAAGTGCTATGTTGAAAGTGTTCCCCATGATAACATGGTTCTGCTAATTCACAACTTACAAAACACAAGCATATACGCAACATAGATGGGCACAATGGTTCAAGTTTATTAAGTGCAAGAAAGTAAAGTGTGCCATCAAGTTCGTGAGAGCTTTAATCACTAATTTTCACATAACAAGTTTAATTCGGAAGGTAGATAAAAACATGAATTTACTTGGAATAGCAATAATGCTAATAGGTAGGTATGGTGGACACAAATGGCATAGGTTTTGGTTTAAGGATTGGACGCACGAGAAGCATTCCCTCTTAGTATAGGTTTTTGGCTAGCAAGGCTGGGTAGCAAGCATAAGAGTTGAAGGAAACAAACAAACATACAAGTGATAAAAACAAACATGCAATCTTCCTTGGAAAAACAAAAGATCTTAACTAGAGAATACTAAGCTTATGAGCCAATCAAAAAAGAAAGATGATGAAATTATATTTCTTAAGAGTACTTTTATCTTTTTATTCAATTCTCATAATAGTGTTGCTACTGACCGAGCCAGGTTTGCCAAAACCAACTAAATTTACTTAATGATCCCAAAGTGATACCAATACTAACAACAAGATCAATCATATAACAGAAATTGCAAACTAAAATAAGATATGCAAAAGAGTAAATGATAAAACTTCTCATTAATATTCCATAACGGCAACTCACACCAAGGGATACATAGATAACTAACGAGAGGGGAGACACTTCCATAATGCAAACCATCCTATATGATAACTTATCTATTCATGATATGACTCTACTTAAACCACGACACTCCCCCAAGCTTGGAACAAACCAAGGGGATGCCAAAACCTGATGACGAATTACTCCTTCGGCGGTGGTGGTGTTGTCTCGATCGGAGTGAGAAAATCTTCCAGCATCTTGCGAAGCCTGTTATTCTCTTCTTGCAGTATATCCACCTTTTTCCTCAGGACTCAGTACTTATCGCAAAACTCATCAACGGCCTGTAGAGCTTCCACTGCTGCAGGGCAGGAACTAAGGTTTAGAACTGGAAGTATCAACCCTTGTCCTTTCATGCCTGCCGACATGCCCTTAACTTCCTCCTTGATGCTCCAATCCATATCTTCGTGCCTAGCTGTGATCTTTTCTTCTTCCACCCATCCTACAAAGGTCCTCTTCTCAAGGTCGCGATGGAGCTCGCGCCGGCATCGCAGCTCATAGTCCTCCGAAAACGAACCCTAGAACGACATATGAACAGAACATATCGAAACGAAAACACGACGAGAACACGATATACGAACCTCGGGGGATCCGAGGGATTATATATTACGAAGTTCAACAACAAAAGGAAAGTACTGGGAGAAAACGGGTCGGAGACGGGCTCCGGGGTGGCCACACCCCCTGGTGGCGCGACCAGGTGGGCCCGCGCCACGGGGTCGTGTGAGCCACCTAGGCTCCGTTTCCGTCCCTCTTTCTACTCATTGCTTTCCATGTTAGATAAAAACTGCAAAAAATATAAATTGACAAATTTTTGGCAGACCTTTTCTTACCAGAACTATTACCTATTCGAGGACAAACTCTCCAGGTCACTGAATTTGGTCTTTAATAAATACTTCTGGAGTCACCGCTTGAATAACATCAACATCTTCATCCTCTTAAACATATTGTTTGAGTCATTTAACCATTCACCATCTTATTGCACCATTTTCTCCTACAACTTGGAAATTTCTTTCACACAAAACTTCACACAATTCTCATTACCAACATTAGTGCATGCAAGGTAATAAACCTTTTCAGTTCAATTTCAACTGAAATCCATCAAAACATAAGCTACTGAAACAACTCCTTTATACATTGCAAATGTATCTATAATTTTTGATGTTCCATGCTTGGTTTTATCCACTTTCTTGTGTTTTGTTCCAACTTTGGAGTACTTTTCATATGATTTCTTGGACTAACCTATTAACAAGAGACACAGTGTCAGCTGCCTGTTTTCTGCTGTTTTTGGTTCCAGGAAAGTCAGAAAATGAATATTCTCGGAATTGGATGGGACAAAAGCCAAAGTGCCTATTTTTCCAGAAGGGATCAAGTGCCAGAATACGAGACGGAGAAGGGCCAGAGAGCCACCACACCACCTGGCCCACACCAGGGGCTGGTGTGGCCGCTCCCGGCACCCCCTCGGCATGTCCTTCCGCCTATATATTGCCCTCGGGACGAAAACCCTAAGTACCCGATCAAAAATCCACGAAAGAGTCTGTAGCCGCCGTCATCTCCATCCCTAGATCGGGAGGGATCTAAAGCTCTTCTCGGCACCCTGTCGGAGAGGGGAATTCACCCTGGAGGCCTTCTTCATCACCATGCAAGCCTCCGGTGTGATGCGTGAGTAGTTCATCCTTGGACTACAGATCCATGTAGTAGCTAGATGGCTGGTTCTCCTCCTTTGTGCTTTCATGTTTAGATCTTGTGAGCTCCGTTCATGATCAAGATCATCTATTTGTATTCATCCATGTTGTGTTTGCGGGGATCCGATGGATATTGAGATGCTATTTCAGATTGATTATTGATTCTATCATGTCTTTGTTATGCTTTGATCAATGATGTTTTGTCGCTCTGCATGATTATGGCCATTATTGCTCTCTTAGTTTGTCGCTCCCAGTCGTTTGCTAGCCTCCACAACCAAGTATGAGTTCCACTCATGCATCCAACTCCCTAAACCAAGTTATTCCAAAGAGTCCACCATACCTACCTACTAGCTTATGCTATTCCAAGTATATTCATGCTTTTGTTTACCTTCCACTTGTTATGAGAAAACTAGTGATTAAAGCTCTCACGAACTTGATGGCACACTTTACTTTTTTTCCTCTAATAAACTTGAACCATTGGGTCCTTCTTTGTTGCGTATATGCTTACGCTTTATAAGTTGAAATTAGCAGAACCATGTTTCATGGGGAACACTTTCAACATTGCACTTGTACTTTATACCCCGTTGATATCATGTTCTTTTGCTTACGGATCCCGGCGGTGTGAAATAAAAGTGGAACTTGTAAGATCATGGAGTTTGTATGTGTGTTAGATAAATGCCTAGGCCGCTAGCCTAAGCCATGCCTAATCATGGTGGAAACTTGCAGCATCACCATAATGAGCACTCTATGAAGCATCCTCAATAAAAACCTATGCAAATAGCAAATAAAAAGATCGCTGAGATGCTCATTGTCTGCTTGCCTTGTCATTTTGATTATGGGAAAGCTCTCGTATCATGTGCAAGGGGTACCCCGTTGGCGGTTCTTAATGATACACATATACTTACAATGACAAGAGCTTACTCGTGACTGAAGTTGAGTAGCATGAGGATCGGTCTTCGTAAGTAAGGGGCATGAGATTTCGGTTTATAACTTGTCAAGCATATCCTCTTAGTTGTGTCACTCTAACCTTAATCACCTTCAAGATGCTTATGATAGGGGCAATGAGAGCTGAAAACTACAAGTACCATAATTTTTGGAAGCTCTTTATGAGACTTGAATCCCTACTTCCTTTTACAAAGGCCTTTCTTCCATCATTATATTGAGTCTCCACCTTCTATCTTTATGCACCTACTTTGAGAGCATAGTGGCCATTCTTAGTTCTATGTGCATTGTCCCAAGACTAGTTGATTGATGCATAACTTGATAATTCTTGTTTTAAACTATTGTATCTAGTCACTCTTATGAACTTTGAAGGTGTCTTATGCATTTATATTTGCTACTCTATTGAGGGACAAGGTGAATACTATTATGCTATGTTTTCTTTATGTGAAACAAACAAACGTCTTGCAAAGCATTGTTATTCATGAATCTTTTGTTTGTGCCTTTTCATGTTGCATCATAGTTTCTTTGCTTATTGCTAGAACTTTGTATTTCATGTTATGATTGAAGTACTATGATCCTAGCTTTGAATGTTTTGCAAATACTTTGATCAAGTCTTTGATGGTGCATGTCACCTTAAAAATTATTCTTTCTTTTTATCACTTACCTACTTGAGGACGAGCAGCAGTTAAGCTTGGGGATGTTGATACATTGCAAATGTATCTATAATTTTTGATGTTCCATGCTTGGTTTTATCCACTTTCTTGTGTTTTGTTCCAACTTTGGAGTACTTTTCATATGATTTCTTGGACTAACCTATTAATAAGAGCCACAGTGCCAGCTGCCTGTTTTCTGCTGTTTTTGGTTCTAGGAAAGTCAGAAAATGAATATTCTCGGAATTGGATGGGACAAAAGCCAAAGTGCCTATTTTTCCGGAAGGGATCAAGTGCCATAATACGAGACAGAGAAGGGCCAGGGAGCCACCACACCACCTGGTGGCGCGGCCAGGCCTGGCCCGCGCCAGGGGTGGTGTGGCCGCTCCTGTCACCCCCTCGGCCTATCCTTCCGCCTATATATTGCCCTCGGGACGAAAACCCTAAGTACCCGATCAAAAATCCACGAAAGAGTCTGTAGCCGCCGTCATCTCCATCCCTAGATCGGGAGGGATCTGAAGCTCTTCCCGGCACCCTACCGGAGAGGGGAATTCACCCTGGAGGCCTTCTTCATCACCATGCAAGCCTCCGGTGTGACGCGTGAGTAGTTCATCCTTGGACTACGGATCCATGTAGTAGCTAGATGGCTGGTTCCCCTCCTTTGTGCTTTCATGTTAGATCTTGTGAGCTCCCTTCATGATCAAGATCATTTATTTGTATTCATACATGTTGTGTTTGCGGGGATCCGATGGATATTGAGATGCTATTTCAGATTGATTATTGATTCTATCATGTCTTTGTTATTTGTGATCTTGCATGCTTTCCGTTGTTAGTAGCTATCTTGGCCAAGTAGATGCTAGCAACTCCAAGAGGTAGTATTTATGCTCGATAGTGGGTTCATGCCTCTGGTAATCTGGGGAAGTGACAGAAATCTCTAAGGTACTAGATGTGCTATTGCTACTAGGGAGAAAACAACAATCCTTTGTTCATAGAACAATCGTATTGTTTACTTTACATGCAGTTCGTAAAGCAATAATCTGTTGCTTGCAACTTAATACTGGAGGGGGTTCGGATGATAACCTGAAGGTGGATTATTAGTCATAGATGCAGTTGGATGGCGGTCTATGTATTATGTTGTAATGCCCAATCAAGTCTCAAAGGAGTCAAGATGATTAGTATATGCATGTATTGCTTTCTCGGTGTTTGTCAATTACCCCGCTGTAATTTGTTCACCCAACATGTTATCTATCTTAAGGAGAGCCACCTCTAGTGAACTATGGATCCCGGTCCTTGTCTTTTACATACAATCTATAATCTTTTACTACTTTGTGTTTACTTTCTGCAAACTTTTACTTCTTTCCATTCAATACGTTTAATCCTTTGTTTATCGCAAAACACGGTGAGATTGACAACCTCATCGCAAGTTGGGGACAAAGTTTTGTGGTTGTGTTGTGCAGGTCTCCATGTTGCTACTAGCACCGGTAATGCGACCTGCCAAAGCTCAGCTAGTAACACCTTTGGGGTGTTTCCTTGCTCCTACTGGTTTGATTAAACCTTGGTTTCATAACTGAGGGAAACTTGATGCTGTGCTCATCATACCTTCCTCTTGGGGTTCCCAACGAGCTCTACATCAACCACTAGCCATCAAGCACTTTTCTGGGCGCCGTGCACTGAGGCATCACTCCTCTCGAAAGCCCAAAAAGGAAAACGATTTGAGAGGCAAATGCAGAAATGACAGAAATCTGTCAAAACAGACCAGCGGGTAAAGATCAATTTTTTTGAAAACCTTCTATTGCTCAAATCAAAAAGTGCAAAACTAACGAAAGTTAAATAATAACCTAGGGCATGCACACAAAAAATTACAGATCAGTATGACGTTCTGGGAATTTTTAACTATTGTTTATAATGAAGCACAAAAATCTGTTTTGGGGTTGCAACTTCCCCAAATATTACTTCTCTCTCATTAGAGGCTGATCTCGACACAAAAACCAAACAAAAGGATAAGGAGAGGTTATTGCAAAAGCAATAACTTCCAAGACTCAAATAAATAGAAATAATACTGAAAGCAAAAATATATTGGGTTGTCTCCCAAAAAGCTCTTTCTTTATAGCCATTAAGACGGGCATGATAATTTAAATGAATTGAAGTAAAAGAGAGCATCAAGAATAAAAATTACACATGTTTAAGTCTAACCAACTTCCTATGCAAAGGAATTTTGTAAGAAAATAAATTGTTGAAACCAGAGGCTGCTAGCATAGGAAGGCAAAACAAGTGCAACATAAAGACTTTCAGCATAAAGCGACGAAACTTAATATTATTGAGGTGCATAAGAACAATCTTCCCTCTCTCATAATGATTTTCAGTACCGTGCATAAATTTAACGATATAACTATCACATGAACCATTGTAGCAATGATCACTTATTCTAACATAAAAGATAGGGACACTAGCTCTCATAACTCTACTTTGTGAAACAATATTAGAAGTATCCTTACAGAGGATAGTGTGTCCATCTTCTACATATTTAGTGACAAAGTCTTTCACATTTGCTATTACAGGTTCAACAACTATTTGTTCATCAGGTTCAATAGATTAATTTGTACTTTCATTAACCATACTAGCTATCATTGAATGTTCCTTTACTTTAATCGGGAAAGGTATTTTCTTGATGTATGGTTCAGGTAAAATATGATTAGCAGTATAAACTTCAGTATCTCTTGCAGGAACACAATTAACTCTATCTTATATGGTGCATAATACTTATTCCGTTTCTTTTTAGGAATTTCAATATAAGAAGCAAAAGCCTTAAAATAATTTGCAATACTTTGAGAATCAAGACCATAAGCATTACTAATATTATGAAAGTCATCAATTGCCATAAAAGATTAATGCATTCATAATCATAATTTATACCTTACTTTCTTCCTTTATCATTCTCCCATGCTTCAACATTGTCTTGAATACGGTCTAGAAGATCCCATTTAGCTTCTTCTTCCATGCGCGTAAATGATCCAGCACAAGAAGCATCCAATAGATCCTTATCATGAAGAGAAAGCCTTGCATCAAAGTTATTGATAATGATATTGTTGGGGAGCTCATGAATAGGACATTTGAGCATTAGTAACTTCAGTCTCCCCCAAGCTTGAGCGGTACTCTCTCCATCACGAGGCAAAAAGTTGTATATTTGATTCCAATCTTTATGAATCTCACTAGGAGGATAAAATTTTGCATAAAAGAGAGGTACTACTTCCTCCCATTCAAGAGCTTGACCATTCTTCAACAGCTTGTACCATTCCTCAGATCTTCTTTTCAGTGATAATGAGAATAACTTCTTCTTGACTTGATCTATTGTAATACCTGCACACTTGAACAACCCGTATAATTCGTGTATAAAGAGCAAATGATCACCGGGATGGACAGTTCCATCTCTAAAATACTCCCTCTGTTCCAAGGCTTAAGGCGTATAATTATTTTGAAAAGTCAAGCTACGCAAACTTTGACCAAACTTTTTGAAAAAACTATCAAGAACTATGATATTATATAGATACCACGTGAAAATATGTTTCATGATGTATCCAAGGATATATAATTCATATTGTAAATATTAATATTTTTTTCTAAAAACTTGGTCAAACTTTACGTAGTTTGACTTTTTCAAAAAATCATATGCCTTAAGCCCTAGGACGGAGGTAGTAGTAGTTAACCATAACACGATCAATAATTCTTGTAGGTATCTTAAAAGTATCATTTTCAGCAGGTGGTGATTCATCTACTACCTTAGTAGTGGTAGTAGCATTACGAAATAAGAAACTAAGTGAATTATCCATATTGAAATAAAGTAACTAACAGAAATAAACAATACTCACAGTAGAAGTTTCCTTTACCAGTTCCACTCTCCAATAGTGCTTCACTCCCCGGCAATGGCGCCAGAAAATAGTCTTGATGACCCACAAGTATAGGGGGTGTATCGCAGTATTTTTGATAAATAAGAGTGTCGAACCCAACGAGGAGCAGAAGGTGTTAACGAGTGGCCTGGAGCATGAATTCTCTGTAAATACTTAGCAAACAGATTTTTAGGATTTTTTGATAATGCAGATAAATAAAGTGCGAGTAAATAAAAGACAATGATAATAAATGCAGTAAGTGGCCCAATCCTTTCGTTAGCAAAGGATAAGCCAGTTGTATTACTTAAGATGACCAAACGTTCACGAGGACACATGGGAATACTGTCAAGTGCTTTCGCTTCATAAAGATTATTAATCTTCTTTAGTTTGATAAGTGTTGTGTGGGTGAACCTGTGCTAATGTACTGACCTTCCTAGGACTAATACATACTTGTGATTATATCCCTTGCAAGCATCCGCAAGTACAAGAAAGTAATTAAGATAGAAACCTATCCACAACTTTAAACTCTGAGATCCTACACTCCCTTGTGCAAAGGTTTCCTAACGGGGGTTCAGGTTTCTGTCACTCCGGCAACCCCTACGATTAGTATCCAAATACAGAATGCATTCCCCTAGGCCCATAAAGGTGAAGTATCATGTAGTCGATGTTCACATGACACCACTAGAAGAATAACACCATAACTTAAATATAAAACCATTGAATCATTCTCAACACAATTCCACTACTAACAACATGACTTCTCCCATGTCCTCAAGAACTAAACGAACTACTCACAAGACATCATATGGATCAAGATCATAGATGAAATAATGATAAGTAACAATCTGAAAATGAACGACAATTCAATGGTTCCATGATATACGCCAGAGGGGAGAGCCTAGAGTGGGCCAGGGCGGCCACACCACCTGCTGGCATGGCCTAGGGCTGCCCGCGCCAAGGGGTGGTGTGGGCCCCCTGTGGCCCATATCCAACCCCCATTCCGGCTTCCTTTCTCTTCTAGAAAAATAGGATTTTCCGTATATTTTCCCGGATTTTCTGATCTTCGTGAATTTTGCCTCCAAACAGCACCTTTTCCATCAGAATCCTGACTACAGCGGTCCATGCTCCAAAAGTCATCAACCATGCAAAACAGATGAAATAACATAAGTATCACCTCTGAATACAAAATATATCAATGAATAATAGTGAATTATGACATAGAATAGTGATGCAAAATGGACGTATCAACTCCCCCAAGCTTAGACTTCGCTTGTCCCCAAGCGAAACTGAGCTCAATAAACATGGCCTCACGTTTATGGAGTGAAGAGTCGATAAAAGAATATGGACAAGAAGCATCACATTCATAAAATACATAGATCATAATAGAAGACAACTCACTATTATATAACTCAACTTGCAATAAGTAAAGGAAACACAATAAAGATACATAAAGTGAATCATAATTGGTAATGGAAAACTTAGCTCTTGGTCGAAGAATAGTTGATAATTTGCTGGAGTTCACAAATAGCTGGTTTTCAATGATAGCTTTGAAAGTAGTAAACATCAAGATAAGAGCAATGTGCAAAACAAGGAACATAAGAAACATGATTGAATAAATCATTATATGAATGAATGAAACACAACAACTCAAAGTACTTGCTGAGATAGAAGGGAGTAGGTTTACTGACTCAACTACAAGGTAAAAGAAAGGCCCTTCGCAGAGGGAAGAAGGGATTGCAAGTCTCATAAAGAGCTCCAAAAAATTATGATACTTACTAGCTTTCAGCTCTCATTGCCCCTATCATAGGCATCTTTTGGTGGTTAAGGTTAAAGTGACACAACTAAGAGGATATGCTTGACAAGTTATAAATTGAAGTCCCATGCCCCTTACTTATGAGTACCGAACCTCATGCTACTCAACTTCAGTCACGAGCAAGCTCTTGTCATTGTAAATACATGCGTATCATTGAGAACCGCCAACGGGGTACCCCTTGCACATGACATAGGAGCTATCCCATAATCAAAATGACAAGGCGAGCAGACAGTGAGCATCTCAACGATCTTTTTATTTGCTATTTGCATAGGGTTTTATTGAGGGTGCTTCATAGAATGCTCACTATAGTTATGCTGCAAGTTTCCACCATGATTAGGCATGGCTTAGGCTAGTGGCCCAGGCGTTTCTCTAACACACATATAAACTCCATGATCTTGCAAGTTCCACTTTTATTTCACACCACTGGGATCCATAAGCAAAATAACATGATATCAACTAGGTACAAGTACCAATGAAGTGTTGAAAGCGGTCCCCATGATACATGGTTCTGCTAACTTCAACTCATAAAGCGCAAGCATATACACAACAAAGAAGGACCCAATGGTTCAAGTGTATTAAATGCAAGAAAGTAAAGTGTGCCATCAAGTTCATGAGAGCTTTAATCACTAATTTTCACATGACACGTTTAATTTGGGAGGTAGATAAAACAAGAATTTACTTGGAATAGCAATAATGCTACTAGGTAGGTATGGTGTACACAAATGGAAAAGGTTTGGTTTAAAGGAGGTGGATGCACGAGAAGAATTCCCTCTCAGTACAGGTTTTTGGCTAGCAAGGTTGGGTAGCAAGTACATGAGTTGAAGGAAACAAACAAACATACAAGCGATAAAGACAAACATGCAATCTTCCTTGGAAGCACAAAAGATCTTAACTAGAGAATACTAAACTTATGAGAAAATCAAGAAAGAAAGATGATGAAATTATTTTTCTTTAGAGTACTTTTATCTTTTTCATTCAACTCTCAAAATAGTGTTGCTACTGACCGAGCCAGGTTTGCCAAAACCAACTAAATTAACTCAATGATCCCAAAGTGATACCAATACTAACAACAAGATCAATCATATAACCACGAATTGAAAACTAATATAAGCTATGCAAAAGAGTAAATGATAGAACTTCTCATTAATATTCCATAACGGCAACTCACACCAAGGGATACATATCTAACGAGAGAGGGGACACTTCCATAATGCAAACCATACTACATAATAACTTCTCTATTCATGATATGACTCTACTAAAAATGTAAAAAGATAGAAGATAGTGATATGATACCGTGGCACTCCCCCAAGCTTGGAACAAACCAAGGGGATGCATAACCTGCTGACGAATTACTCCTTTGGTGGTGGTGGTATCCTCTCATCTTCGTCCGTCTTCCAGGGTAAGGGCTTCCCATCAACAAAGGACATCGTGGTTTCCAACATCCTGAAACTTGCAGCAGCACTTATGCGTTTCAACCTAGCCTCATACTCACAGTTTTGATTTTGAACGTCATAGAACTGTGCTTGTAGTTCGTTGGTTGTTTCGCGGAGTGAGAGGACTTCGTCTTTGAGTTCAATAGTCTCCTTTTGGTTCTCGGTGATGAGTTCAGAACAAATCTTATGGATGATATCCACTTCGCGCTCTGCCATCTTCTTGTACCTAAACACTTCTTGCTCCAGTGCTTCCATCCTGTCCTCCAGACTTCCTTCACCTTTAGGGCCTTGAACCTCTTTTATCTGGACCTCCCCATCTTCAAATAACAACTCATTGGGATGGATCTTCAATTCTCTCATGTATGGGTTGATGATATCTTCTAAGGAATCTCCCTTGGCTGATCGAGAGGAAGACATTGTGGCTCCAAATCTAGGACTCTACCTGGCAGAAATAGATCGAAACGAAAACACGACAAAAACACGATATACGAACCTCGGGAGATCCAGGGGTTATATATTACGAAGTTTCACAACAAAAGGAAGGTATTGGGAGAAAACGAGTCGGAGGCGGAGTCTGGGGCGGCCACACCACCTGGTGGCACGGCCAGGGGTGGGCCCACGCCACAAGGTGGTGTGAGCCACCCTGGCTCCGTTTCCATCCCTTTTTCGCTTCGTAAGTTCCCATATTGCCTAAAAACTGCAAAAGTATAGTTGGATAGTATTTTCGCGGAACTTTTCTTACCATAATTGTTACCTATTTGAAAACAGCCTCTGCAGGTCTCTAAATTTGGTCCTTGATAAATTTCTCAAGAGTTATAACTTGAAAGGCATCAACATCTTCATTGTAAGAATCTCCAGCAATATAGTGCTTGAGTCGCTGCCCATTCACTACTTGTGTAGTATCATCTTTTAAAGAAGAAATTTTTATTGCTCCTGAATGGTATACTTCTTCAATAATGAAAGGTCCTTCCCATTTTGACAGTAGCTTTCCTGCAAAAAATCTGAGACGAGACCTATACAATAGAACTTTCTCACCAACATGAAATTCTCTCTTAAGTATTCGCTTGTCATGCCATCTTTTAACTTTTTCCTTAAAGAGCCTAGAATTTTCATAGGCTTCACTCCTCCATTCATCTAAAGAACTTATGTCAAATAATCTTTTCTTTCCAGCGATCTTACAATCTCTATTTAGTTCTTTAACTGCCCAGTAAGCTTTGTGTTCTAATTCTAAGGGTAGGTGACAAGCTTTCCCATAAACCATTTTATAAGGAGACATCCCCATAGGATTTTTGTAAGCAGTTCTATAAGCCCATAAAGCATCATTCAACTTTTTAGCCCAGTTTTTTCTAGATCTATTAACAGTCTTTTGCAAGATGGATTTAATTTCTCTATTTGATAACTCTACTTGCCCGCTAGTTTGGGGGTGATAAGCTGAAGCAATTCTGTGATTAACATCATATTTAGCAAGGGTCTTTCTAAAACCACCATGAATGGAATGAGAACCCCCATCAGTCATGAGATACCTAGGCACTCCAAACCTAGGAAAGATAACATCCTTAAGCATTTTTAGAGAAGTCTCCCTGTCAGCACTCTTTGTAGGAATGGCTTCTACCCACTTAGTAACATAATCAACGACAACAAGAATATGAGTGTAACCTTTCGAAGGAGGGAAAGGACCCATAAAGTCGAATCCCCAGCAATCAAAAGGTTCAATAACTAGAGAGTAGTTCATAGGCATTTCATTGCGTCTATAAATATTACCAACACGCTGACATTCATCACAAGATAAAACAAATTTTCTTGCATATTTAAAAAGGGTAGGCCAGTAGAAACCTGATTGAAGCACCTTTTGTGCAGTTCTATCTCCTGCATGATGTCCTCCATAAGCACTACCATGGCATTTACGCAATATCTCCTTTTGTTCATATTCTGGAACACATCTTCTCATAATACCATCCACTCCTTCTTTGTATAAGTGCGGGTCATCCCAAAAATAATGCCTCAAATCATAGAAGAACTTCCTCCTTTGCTGAGCTGTAAAAGTTGGAGGCAAATACTTGGAGACAATAAAGTTAGCATAATCAGCGTACCAAGGGCTCCCTCGCGAGCTTACCCCTACTGCGGCTAACTGCTCATTTGGGAAACTATCATTAACAGGCATAGGGTCGACAGAGATGTTTTCCAATCGAGATAAATTATCAGCTACAGGGTTTTCAGCACCTTTTCTATCCACTATATGTAAATCGAACTCTTGTAAAAGCAGCACCCATCTAATAAGCCTAGGCTTAGCGTCCTTCTTCGTCATAAGGTATTTAATAGCAGCATGATCAGTATGAATGGTGACTTTTGAGTCTACAATATAGGGTCTAAACTTATCACAAGCAAAAACGACAGCTAGAAATTCTTTTTTAGTAGTAGCATAATTCCTTTGAGCAGCGTCTAAAGTCTTACTAGCATAATGAATAACGTTTAACTTTTTATCAATTCGTTGCCCAAGGACAGCACCTACAGCAAAATCACTAGCATCACACATTATTTCAAAGGGTAAACTCCAATCAGGTGGTTGAACAATAGGGGCTGCTGTTAAAGCCTTCTTAAGAGTTTCAAAAGCTTCCTTACAATCATCATAAAAAACGAATGGTACATCTTTTTGAAGAAGATTAGTAAGGGGTTTTGATATCCTAGAAAAGTCTTTAATAAACCTTCTATAGAAACCAGCATGACCAAGGATACTACGAATACCTTTGATGTCCCTTGGACATGGCATCTTCTCAATTGCCTCAACCTTAGCTCTATCAACTTCTATGCCTCTTTCAGAAACTTTGTGCCCGAGGACAATCCCTTCATTAACCATGAAGTGACATTTCTCCCAATTAAGAACAAGATTAGTTTCTTCACATATCTGCAAAACTTTATCAAGGTTGTGCAGACAATTATCAAAAGAAGTTCCATAGACAGAAAAGTCATCCATGAACACTTCTACAATTTCCTCACAAAAACCATGAAAGATAGCAGACATGCACCTTTGAAAAGTAGCAGGAGCATTACATAAACCAAAAGGCATACGTCTATAAGCATTGTGTTCCTAAAGTAGCAGGGCAAGTAAAAGTAGTTTTTTCTTGATCTTGTTGTTTAACAGCAATTTGAGAGATACCAGAATAACCATCAAGAAAACAAAAATGGGTCTTTTTAGACAACATTTCCAACATTTGATCAATAAAAGGAAGCGGGTAGTGATCTTTCTTAGTAACTTTATTGACTTTTCTAAAATCAATGCACATCCTATAGCCTACTACTATTCTTTGAGGAATAAGCTCATCATTATCATTAGGAACAACGGTAATACCTCCTTTTTTAGGAACACAATGAACAGGACTAACCCATTCACTATCAGCAATAGGGTAAATAATACCAGCATCAAGGAGTTTCAATACCTCATTCCTTACCACTTCCTTCATCCTAGGGTTTAAACGTTGTTGGTGCTCTACTACTGGCTTTGCATCCGGTTCTATGTTGATAGAATGCTAACATATAGTAGGTGAAATCCCTTTTAAATCATCCAGAGTATATCCCATAGCTCATCGGTGTTTCCTCAAAACCTCCAATAACCTTTCTTCTTCCTTTCCCGAAAGTTTAGAGCTAATAATAACAGGATATATCTTTTTATCATCAATATAAGCATATTTAAGATCATCAGGGAGAGGTTTTAGATCAAAGACCGGATCCTTTTTAGGTGGCAACGTGGTACCCAAGTCTTCTATAGGCAAGTCATGCTTTAGCATCTTCGGTTGACCACGGAGGATCTCGTCAATCTCATTCCTTTCTTCCATGAAGATCTAACTTTCGTGATCTTCCATAAATTGCTGCAAAGCATTGTTAGGGGCAAGAGAGATAGAAGCAAGTTGTTCAACTCTAAAATCCTCATTATGGGTTTCCTCTTCACAAGGTTCTTTAGTAAATTTCAAAAAATTAAACTCATAAGATTCCCCGTCAAACTTAGTCAAGATTTTCTCCCTCTTGCAATCTATAATAGCTCCACAAGTACTCAAGAAAGGTATACCAAAAATGATAGGATAAGTTTTACTAGCAGTTGAACCAAGTACTAGAAAATCAGCAGGATACTTAATCTTACCACAAAGAACTTCCACATCTCGTACAATGCCAATCGGAGAGATGGTCTCTCTATTAGCAAGGTGAATAACCACATCAATCTCTTCCAATTCGTAGGGACTGATTTCATGCATAATTTTTCTATAAAGCTCATAAGGAATAGCACTGGAACTTGCACCAATATCACATAAACCATAATAGCAATGATTACCAATTCTAACAGAAAGCACATGAACACTAGCTTTTTTAATTCTATTAGGATGTGAAACAATATTAGAAGCATCCTCACAAACGACTATGTGCCCATCTTCTATGCTTTTAGTGACAAGGTCTTTCACAATTTCTACCACAGGTTAAACATTTATTTGTTCATCTGGTTTTACAGTTCTCTTTTCACTTTTAGTGATTACATTAGTTATCATAAGATGATCCTTCACCTTATCTGGGAAGGGAATCTTTTCTATATAAGGCTCAGGTAAGATGTGATCAATAGTGCAACACTTAGTGCTCCCAACAGGAACACAGTTAACAATATCTTTATAAGGTGCATGGTATTTATTCCATCTCCTTTTTGGAATTTCAATATAAGAAGCAAAAGCTCTAAAGCAATTCATAATAACTTGCAAATCAAGACCATAAGCATTACTAATATTTCGAAAGTCATCAGTTCCCATAAAAGATTCAATGCATTCATAATCATAATTTATACCTGTCTTTCTACCTTTGTCATTCTCCCAAGCTTCAGCATTGTCTTGAATACAGTCCAGAAGATCCCATTTAGCTTCTTCTTCCATACGAGTGAATGATCTAGCACAAGAAGCATCCAATAAATCCTTATCATGTAGAGGGAGCCTTGCATAAAAGTTATTGATAATAAGATTGTTGGGGAGCTCATGAATGGGACATTTGAGCATTAATAACTTCAATCTCCCCCAAGTTTGAGGTGTACTCTCTCCATCAAGAGGCCAAAAGTTGTATATTTGATTCCGATCTTTATGAATCTCACCAGGAGTATAAAATTTTGAATAAAAGAGAGGTACTATTTCCTCCCATTCCAGAGCTTGACCATTCTTCAGCAGCTTATACCATTCCTTAGCTCTTCCTTTCAGTGATAATGAGAATAACTTCTTCTTAACTTGATCTGTAGTAATACCTGCACACTTGAACAACCCGCATAATTCGTGTATAAAGAGCAAATGAATACCGGGATGGATAGTTCCATCCCCAACATAGTAGTTATCCATAACACGATCAATAATTCTTGTAGGTATTTTAAAAGCATCATTCTCAGCAGGTGGTGGCTTATCTACTACCTTAGCAGTGGTAGTAGCATTACCAAATAAGAAACTCAGCGAATTATCCATAACGAAAATAAAGCAAGTAGCAGAAGTAAACAATACTCACAGTAGAAGTTTCCTTTACTAGTTCCACTCTCCAATAGCGCTTCACTCCCCGGCAACAGCGCCAGAAAATAGTCTTGATGACCCACAAGTATAGGAGGTGTATCGCAGTATTTTCGATAAGTAAGAGTGTCAAACCCAACGAGGAGTAGAAGGTGTTGGCTAGTGGTATGGATCAGGAATTCTCTGCAAATACTTAGCAAATGGATTTTTAGGGGTTTTTGATAAAGCAAGTAAACAAAGTACGAGTAAATAAAAGACAGTACAAACAAATGCAGCAAGTGGCCCAATCCTTTATGTAGCAAAGGACAAGCCGGTTGTATTACTTAAGATGACCAAACGTTCTCGAGGACACATGGGAAGACAGTCAAGTGCTTTCGCTTCATATAGTTGATTAATCTTCTTTAGCTTGCTAAGTGTTGTGTGGGTGAACCTGTGCTAATGTACCGACCTTCCTAGGACTAATACAATCTTGTGATTATACCCCTTGCAAACATCCTTAAGTATAAGAAAGTAATTAAGGTAGAAACCTAACCAGAGCTTTAAACTCTAAGACCCTTACGTCCCTTGTGCAATGGTTTCCTAACAAGGGTTCAGGTTTCTGTCACTCCGGCAACCCCTACGATTAGTAGCCAAATACACAATGCATTCCCCTAGGCCCATATAGGTGAAGTGTCATGTAGTCTACGTTCACATGACACCACTAGAAGAAGTACACCACAACTTAAATATCAAACTATTGAATCTCTCTCAAAACAACTCCACTACTAACAACATGACTTCTCCCATGTCCTCAAGAACAAAACGAACTACTCACAAGACATCATATGGATCATGATCAGAGATGGAATAATGATGTATAAATCTGTCTACCGGAGAGATCTTTCTCTCTCGGTGTTTTCCGACCCGCAGAGGCAGCGGAATCTTTCTGTGGTCGCTCCCCGAGTCTTGGGGTTTCGGAAGGATGATATACGCCAGAGGGGAGAGCCTGGAGTGGGCCAGGGCGGCCACACCACCTGCTGGCGCGGCCTAGGGCTGCCCGCGCCAGGGGGTGGTGTGAGCCCCCTGTGGCCCATGTCCAGCCCCCCTTCTGGCTTCCTTTGTCTTCTGAAAAAATAGGATTTTCCTTCGTCTCCAAACAACACCTTTTCCATCAGAATCCTGACTACAGCGGTCCATGCTCCAAAAGTCATCAACCATGCAAAAGCAGATGAAATAACATAAGTATCACCTCTCAATACAAAATATATCAATGAATAATAGTGAATTATGACATCGAATAGTGATGCAAAATGGACGTATCATTCCACTCAATAGCATCAACTACAACAAGTAATCAACACCAGGAAAGTTTCCCCCTAAGAACTACGCAAGATTCAACCCAATTGTTATAAAAGTATGGAGTGGTGATGATGGTGCTGGTGGAGATAATGATGGAGATGATGATGATGATCCCGATGAAGTCCAGCTTGATGACGGTGTTGATGGCGATGATCTCCCCTCTCCGGGAAGGAATTTCCCCGGCAGATTTCTGCCTACCGGAGAGGTCTTTCTCTCTCTGCAGTTTTCTGCCCCGTAGAGGTGGCAGAATCTTTCTATGGTCGCTCTCCGAGTATTAGGGTTTCGGGAGGATAATATACGCCAGAGGGGAGAGCCATGGGTGGACCAGGGCAGCCACACCACCTGGTGGCACGGCCTGGGGTGGCCCGCGCCAGGGGGTGGTGTGGCCCCCCTGTGGCCCATCACCACTTCCCCTTCTGGCTTTCTTCGTCTTCTGAAAAAATAGGATTTTCCATGTATTTTCTAGGATTTTTTGATCTTAGCGAATTTTGCTCCAAACAACACCTTTTCCATCAGAATCCTGACTTCAGCGGTCCATCCTCCAAAAGTCACCAACCATGCAAAAATAGATGAAATAACATAAGTATCATCTCTTAATATGAAATATATCAATGAATAACAGTAAATTATGATATAGAATAGTGATGCAAAATGGACATATCAATGACTAGAGGCATGAACCCACTATCGAGCATAAATACTCCCTCTTGGTGTTGGAAGCATCTACTTGGCCAAGATAGTTACAAACAACAGAGAGCATGCAAGATCACAAATAACATAGACATAATAGAATCAATAATCAATCTGAAATAGCATCTCAATATCCAATGAATCCCCGCAAACACAACATGTAAGATTACAAATAGATGATCTTGATCATGAACGGAGCTCACAAGATCTAAACCTGATAGCACAAAGGAGGAGAACCAACCATCTATAACTACATGGACCAATAGTCCAAGGATGAACTACTCACGCATCACACCGGAGGCAGGCATGGTGATGAAGAAGGCCTCCAGGGTGAACTCTCTCCTCCGGCAAGGTGCCGGGAAGAGCTTCAGATCCCTCGCGATCTAGGGATGGAGATGATGGCGGCTACGTACTCTTTCGTGGAATTTTGATCGGGTTCTTAGGGTGTTTGTCTCGGGAGGCTTTTATAGGCGAAGGGGCAAGGTCGGTGGAGCACCAGGGGGCCCACACCCCCTGGTGGCGTGCCCAAGGGCTGGCCACGCCGCCACCAGGTGTGGCCGCCCTGGTGCGCCACTTCGTCTCCCCTCCGAACTCCGTGTTGCTTCGGGTAAAATACTGACTTTGGCTTTTGTCCCGTCTAATTCCGAGAATATTTGCTTACTAGCTTTTCTGAAACCAAAAACAGCAGAAAACAGGCAACTGGCACTATGGCATCTCATTACTATGTTAGTCCCAGAAAATGTATAAAAATACCTCAAAGTGTGAACAAAACATAAGAAAGTAGATATTAATCAAGCATGGAACATCAAAAATTATAGATACGTTTATGACGTATCAACATCCCCAAGCTTAACTCCTGCTCGTCCTCGAGTAAGTAAGTGATAAAGAGAATAATTTTTTAGGTGACATGCACCATCATATTTGTAAGCTTTGATAGCTGGGATCAAAGTACTCTAATCATGAAAACAAAAGATAGAGTTCTAACAATAAGACATAGCAACTATGTTGTAACATGAAAAGGTACAAACAAAAGATCCATCAATAACAACGCATTAAAAGACATTTGTTTGTTTGACATATAGAAGACATAATAAGAATGTTATTCAGCTTGTCCTTCATGATATAGCAAAACATAAATGCATAGGACACCTTCAAAGTTCATAAGGGTGACTAGATACAAATAATTTAAGAACAAGCAATATCATAGTTATGAATCAATCAACAAGTTTTGGAACAATGCACATTAAACTAAGAATGGTCACTATGCTCTCTCAGTTGGTTCATAAAGATAGAAAATGGAGACTCAACATAAAAGTAAAAAAGAAAGGCCCTTCATAAGAGGAAAACAGGGATTTCAAGTTTCATAAAGAGCTTCCAAAAATTATGGTACTTATTCGCTTTCAGCTCTCATTACCCCTATCTTAAGCATCTTTTAGGTGATTAAGGTTAAAGTGAACAAATACGAGGATATCCTTGACAAGTTATAAGTTGAAATCTCATGCCCCTTACTTATGAAGACCGAACCTCATTGTCGTGGAAATGGCCACGGCAGTCGCTGCCATTGGCTGCGGTTGAGTGTTTCGTGTGGAAGAGTTGGCGGCCATCTGTGGTGCGAGATGGGGGCGGATGCACATGGGTTTACCCAGGTTTGCCCCCCTAGAGGGTAAAGACCTACTCCTGCTAGATTAGATTATTGGAGAGCGAGTTACAGGGGTGGCGAGCTCGGTGGCTAGGCAGCGAGTCGTTTGAGGGGGTGTATGATGGAACGTAAGTCTCTAGGATACCCTAGGGAGGTTTATATATGAGGCACCTTGATACATTGCAAATGTATCTATAATTTTTGATGTTCCATGCTTAGTTTTATCCACTTTCTTGTGTTTTGTTCCAACTTTGTAATGCCCAATCAAGTCTCAAAGGAGTCAAGATGATTAGTATATGCATGTATTGCTTTCTTGGTGTTTGTCAATTGCCCCGCTGTAATTTGTTCACCCAGCATGTTATCTATCTAAGGAGAGCCACCTCTAGTGAACTATGGATCTCGGTCCTTTACTTTACATACAATCTACAATCTTTTACTGCTTTGTGTTTACTTTCTGCAAACTTTTACTTCTTTCCATTTGATACGTTTAATCCTTTGTTTTCCGCAAAACACGGTGAGATTGACAACATCATCGCAAGTTGGGGACAAAGTTCTGTGGTTGTGTTGTGCAGGTCTCCACGTTGCTACTAGCACCGGTAGTGCGCCCTGCCAAAGCTTAGCTAGTAACACCTTTGAGGTGTTTCCTTGCTCCTACTGGTTCGATTAAACATTGGTTTCATAACTAAGGGAAACTTGCTGCTGTGCTCATCATACCTTCCTCTTGGGGTTTCCAATGAGCTCTACATCAACACCGCCATCAAGCATTTTTCTGGGCGCCGTGCATTGAGCCATCACACCTCGCTAGGGTTTACAAGTTATCATCGAACAAGATAAGGATTCGGAGGTTTTGACCTAATCTGACTGGGCTTCTGTTACGCTTCTGGGCCTCCAGTCGCTAGTCGCTAGGCCTTTCTTCCTTCGTAGTCCAGTCGCCGTCTTTCGGACGCACTCTCAGGCCCTTCGGCCCATTCGGAACGTCCTGCTGGGCATACCCCTTCGGCATATCCCCATCAGTAGTCCCCGAGGATATCGTTGATGTAGGCGCATGCGTCCTTTTGGCGTTCGGAGTAGGCGAGCCCAATTTGGGCGTCCAGTCGAGTCGGCGATGGACTCCATTAGAACCAGGAGAATTTCCCCATGTTTCCATTCGCCGCCTCAATGAATGTTATTGCCGCCAAGTCATCGTCTTGGCGAATGGAAAAGACTGGCGGGTAGCAGGTGAAATAAAGGAGTTGGACCGTCAAATCTGGTCAAACTATCCGTTGGAATTTCCAACGGTAACTTTGGCGCAATTACCGTGAGTAACGGCTATCCCGATTTTGGCGGGTGGCGTTTCCCATATAAGGGGAGTGATGGTTCAGCTCTGCAGAACTTCTTCGCATCCTTCATTCTTCCTCATTCGTTCTTCCTACCTCCAATCTCCCTGCCTGTGTCCTTCCGAATTGTCCTTTCCGCATCGTGCGATTCCACATCCTACCCGATGGTGCCTCCCAAAGGCTCATGGGGAAAATCCAAGTGTACCACGACCTAGCTTAAATCTTTCGAGGACGCCGGAGTGCTCCGCAAGGGGAACTGCCAGGTTTCCCCCTCCTCCGAGACTGAGCCGAAGCCGCGACCCGGAGAGTTCATCTACTTCCCTAGTCATCTTGAGAGGGGTCTGGGATTCCCCACCTCACTATTTTTCCGCCGCTTCTGCGCGTATTACGCGATCAAGCCATCGGATCTCGGTCCGCATAGCATCGAGCAGCTGGCGATCTTCGTCGCCTTCTGCGAATGCTACCTCGGCTGCAAGCCGTATTTCCCGCTATGGCTGGAGCTCTTCCACGGCCGCATTGGGCGCGAGGTGTCCAACGGCTTGATGCTAGCTGCAGGTGGAGTCACATTTCAACTGAAGCCGAAGGCCAATTTCGTCAAGCTCCTCCTGCCGAAGAAGGCCACCAGCGAGTGGAAGAAGAGCTGGTTCTACGTCAAGGAAGCCACCCCCTCCGGCGAGGTGGCTCTTCCTGAGTTCGTCACCGAGAGGAGCGAGCCCTGCCGGTTGGCACCAAAGAAGCTTCCCGAAGACCAGCGGATGGACGTCGCGGAGATGTTGGATCAGATCCAGAAGCTAAAGGTCCAGGGGTTGATTCTGATCAACCTCTACAACTGCTGGCTTGGGCGGCGCCTGGTTCCGCTGGCGGCTCGACCGCACTGGATGTATGAATACAGCGGGAAGCATGACCCATCCCGAACCAGCAAGGAATCATGGGAGGCCAAGGACTACAAGGCCGCCTTGAAGAAGATCACCGACGCGGAGTTCACCAGTGTGGCTGTCGGGGTCGCCCCGTACACTCCTGTGAAGAACAAAGCCCCAATAGTAAGTTCTCTTCCCAATCGCTACGTCCGTATTTCAGTTTTCAGTCTCCTCGTTTGGTGTTTTACTCGTGGTGGTTCTCAGCTTTTTCAGGTGTTGGAGGGCTGGCTCCCTCCGCTCGATGAAGAGGTTCCCCAGGAACTAGAGGAAGACTCTGAGGGGGACCCTTCCGACAGCGACGGGGAGGAGGAAGAGGTTCCACCCTAGCGCCTGTGGCTCGCAAGACCCGCATGCAGAAACAACGTGAAGTCGAGGCGAGCCGCAGCCTGGACGAGCACGACGGAGGCGACGAGGTCGCACATGAGCACACGTCCCGGCATACTGCTACACCGTCGAAGCCCGCACGCAGGCCCAAGTCGCCAGCGAAAAGGCCCATGTCACCGTCCAAGTCGGCGGTGGTGTTCGAGTTGGATGATGATTCTGATGATGAAGGTTCTCCCGAAGTCTCGCACAAGGCCCCAAAGGATGCAGTCCCGACGAAGGGGTTGGAGGGCGAGGACACGGAGGTAGTGGTAGAGGTTCCCCTGGCGGCGATTGCACCGACGGCCTCGGGGGTTCCAAGCCAAGAAGCGGCTGAGGCGATGACGTCCAAGTCGCCACAGCCGTCAAGGGCGGCCGCGTTGGAGCCAGAGATCCCGGCGACTGCAGCTTCATCGTCGAGGAAGCCCACGGTTTCGTGGGCTTCAGACGTCTTCGAGAGGAGGTTCACCCGTAAGTTGGGTCCCGCATTGGACAAGCCCGCCCACATCAGCACCGGGCTTCGCGTCCTCCCAGTCGCTAAGTAAGTACTGCTCCCTCGTCCCGATTCACCTTACTCTTTTGTATTGTTGTTATATTGATTGTGGGGACTCATGTAGGTCGGGGGCCAAGAAGATTGGTCGTCCTTCGGTGGCTAAGATTCCACCAGCCATCCCCACGGGAGAGGGCGATCTCCCCAAGAAGATAAAGGCCACCGGAGATGTGGCGACCGCCGAAGTCGCGAAGAAGCAGAAGGGGGGGTGCCGACGATGCTGCGGCCAAGGACAACGCCGTGGAGCCAGATGCTGCGCCAGTCACCGAAGAGGTGGTGGCGACGCGATCGGAACCAGTCTTGGCTGCGTCCGTGCCGGAAGCACCGGTCCCGACAACCAGTGCCCCCGCCAGAGCGTCGACGATGTTCCCGCGTTTCATGGCGAGGGGGTTTCCAGGTGTGGCAGACACGCAGTCTATGCAGAGTCCAGAGATCATGGATGTGGACATTGGGTCCTGTCACGGGCGCACTTCCTTCACGATCCCATCGCTCACGCCGGAGAACTTCATAGGATGCTCGGCGCTGCTATTTAGGTATGTCCAGTCCCCGAGTTCATGGTCGCTGAATTTCAGCGGCTGGGAACTGAATCTCTTGCTCCTCTCCAGTCCCCGAATTCCTAGTCGCTGAATTTCAGCGACTAGGAATTTAGTTTCTTTTCTCCTTCTCCAGTCCCCGAGTTCCTGGTCGCTGAATTTAAGCGGCTGGGAACTGTGTTTTGTTTTGTCAAATGCTGAGGCGAGTTGTTTGTTTGCAGGGATTGCAAAGAGAGTCGACCGATCGGCAGGCCACGAGAGAGCGCTTGGAGCGTGACTTGCGCGAAGCACAAGAGGCGAACCAGCGGCTTCAGGAAACTATTGGTGAGTATCTGTTTGTCTTTATTCTCCTCTTTCAGGTGTGAGCTAGTCGTGTACAGTACGCTGATGGCTTCTCTTGCAGATGGTTTCCCGGCTGAGATCTCCAAGGCCCGTGAGGGGTATGTTCTAGTCGCCGAGCTGGACGCGATGAATGGACGAATAGCCTCCCTGGTCAAGGACTTGGAGGAGGCGAAAGCAGCCTCAATTTCTTCGGAGGAGCGAGCGAAGGCTGCCATCGCTGCGGCTGAGGAAGAACGCAAAGCCACGGATTCCATCATCATGGGGCTGCACAACGAGCAAACCGCCTTGGAGAAACACGTCAAGGAGAACTACCGCAAACTCCTTGGTGAGTCTCTGTCTTCGCCTGACCCATTTGTCGAGTCCCCGATTTGGGCATTTCATAGTTTCACTGACACCTGACTTTGCAGCCGTGGTAGGCCAAAGCAACCAGGTAGTGCAAACTTACAATGCCTCGCAGTGCGTGACTGCTGTGGTGAACGTAGCCACAGCCTCGGCGTTGTGCGTCCAAGCGGCTCTTCAGGGCATGTCCCCCACCGAAGTCATTCCTGGGGGGCTTACGAAGGTGTGGCGCTATCTAGAGGAGGTGCCTGCCGTTGTGGAGTGGATGACGCGCTCAGCGTTCAGGCGCGGGGCCACCACAACGTTGAGCTTGGGTCTCGCCCACTTCCCCGACGACTTCGACCTTGACGATGTGACGAGTGGCTATCCATCAGCGACCGGCACGGTGGAGATGTCAGAGGTGCTGAAGCTGATCGTGAAGGCCGCCCCTTACGCTGATCGGATCTTGGCGATGGGGGATCTGCTGCCGTACCAGGAGACGGTGTTGGCGCCTGGCGACCCCGAGCCAGAGCATCGCGACATGAAGTCGGAGCAACCCTTCCGGTCGTCGTTGTCGAAGTCGCTGATGACATACCCGACGAACCCATGGCAGCCTTTTGTTCGCGTCAAGGGGGGTGGCGCTGCTTCTTCATCAGGGCCTATGGAGTAAACAATGTAATTGTCCAAGTTGTGATGTATGCCAAGTGGCAAATGCTGTAAGATATTTTTGCAATATGTGCCAAGGTGGCTACTCAACTTTAGTCACAAGTAAGTTCTTGTCATTGTAAGTAAATGTGTATCATGGAGAACCGCCAACGGGGTACCCCTTGCCCCATGATATAAGAGCTATCCCATATCAAAATGACAAGGCAACAGACAATGAGCATCTCATCGATCTTTTTATTTGCTATTTGCATAGGTTTTTATTGAGGATGCTTCACAGAATGCTCACTATGGTTATGCTGCAAGTTTCCACCATGATTAGGCATGGCTTAGGCTAGCCGCTCAGGTGTTTCTCTAACACATATAAAAACTCCATGAGCTTACAAGCTCCCCTTTTATTTCACACCATCGGTATCCATAAACAAAAGAACATGATATCAACTGAATAATAAGTGCAATGCTGAAAATGTTCCCCATGACAGCATGGTTCTGCTAATTCTTAACTTATAAGGTGCAAGCATATACGTAACATAGATGGACGCAATGGTTCAAGTTTATTAAGTGCAAGAAATTAAAGTGTGCCATCAAGTTCGTGAGAGCCTTAATCACTAATTTTCACATAATAATTTGGAAGGGTAGATAAAAGCATGAATATACTTGGATAGGTGTAACACACCATGCATAGGAATTTATAGTGGACTCTTTGGAATAACTTGGTTTTCTTGGGAGTTGGATGCATGAGTGGAACTCATACTTGGTACATGTGGAGGCTTAGCAAAAGACTGGGAGCGACCAACCAAGAGAGCTCTAATGGCCATAATCATGCAAACTGACAAAACATTATTAATTAAAAGCATAAAGTGATATTACAAGTCAAAAAAACTAAATGACCATAGAGGCTAAGGTGACTGATACATAGTCTTAACATGGTGTAAGCATGTGCCAAGTCAACCCAAATAAAGCATCAAAGGAGAATACCACAATATTATGCTTTTGTATGCAAAAACAACGCATGATTCTTTCAAGGCACATTATGCAATCTCAATTGTTTGGAACAAGTCATGCTAAATCAATAATTACTAAGCATAAAGTCAAAGAAATATCAAACATGACATGATAAAGTCTAGGTCACATTCAAAACAAAACTCCTTTTGTACCACTTATAAGCATGAACTTTCCTACTCTTTTCCAATCACCAATCAACTTATTTGAAATATCATATATGAATGCGGGGGTCCATCAAATTTATTTAAGCAAACTAATAAAACTAAAAGAAAAAATGAAGACACTCCAAGAACAACACAATTGTGCATGAAACAATAAAAATGAAGTGTTTGGAAGAAAACCTGAGATTTTTATTGATGAAGAAGGGGATGCCTTGGGCATCCCCAAGCTTTGACGCGTGTACTTCTTGAATATTTCTTGGGGTGACACGGGTGGCATCCCCAAGCTTGAGCTTTTGTCCATACTTCATCTTATCACATTATTCTTCCCCTGCACTTGATTTTCCTTCATACAAAACTTCACACAATCCTCATTAGCAACATTAGTGTATTCAAGATAATTGGCCATATGGTTTAGTTTCATCACAAGTAAAACTTCCATTAAAACACAAGCTACTGTAGCAATTCCTTATAAAATCTCAAGTGATCAAAGAGAACTCAAAGTGAAAGAGATTAAGAGGCAAATGCAAATAATGGCAGAAATCTGTCAAAACAGACCAACAGGTAAAAACCAATTTTTTAGAAGACCTTATGTTGCTCAAATCGCAAAGTGATGAACTAACAAAAGTTAGATAATAACCTAGGGCAGAAGCGCAAACAATTACAGCTCAATCCGACGTACAGAGATTTTTCACGAATTTTTACAGTGGAGCACAAAAATTTGTTTCGGGACAGCAACTTTCCCAAGTCTTACTTCTTTCTCATTAGATGTTATTCTTGGCACAAAAAAACACACAAAAAGGATAAGGAGAGGTTATTATAGAAGTAATAACTTCCAAGATTCAACAAAAGAAAAACCTACTGAATAGAAATTTGGGTTATCTCCCAATTAGTGTTTTTCTTTAACGCCTTTGAGCTAGGCATAGGAAGCAAGATGCAAGTATTTTCAAATAAAGAAGCATTAAGACCAAATTTCTTGCCCCTACCTTTCTTACCTTTATTCTTATTTTTAGGGAATCTCTGATTGTTTGGTAGAGAAGCAAATGCATGATGCCTTTTTCCACATCTATTATTGCTCAAAGGAGTTTCAGTAGGGATCTTCCAAGTGTAATTTGTCCTTTTCCTACACATTCAATAACAAGATAATCAGTAGACACCACCTTCCCTAGGATTTTTGTAAACACTCCTTTAGCTATTCCAATGGGTAATATCATGGCATTATTGGTAAGAGATATTTCTTCTCCTTCCTCAGAAAGTCCCCAAAGATTTAAAGATTCATAGATATCTTTAGGCATAAGGCAGAATTCAGACATGATGTTACAACGAGCATAAAAAATTTCATTATTTTTAACAACTTTTACTGTAGGAAGCCATTTTGAAGATTCATAATTTATTGGAACATATTCATGGTGCTCCCTAAGCATGTTATAGCATTCTTTTAAACTAGATGTGTTGGTCTCAAGAGTGTTTAATCTAGCAATAATGTTTGTAATGGAAAAATCAGATTTGCTAGGCAAGCCATATGTTGCAACCAACTTTTTTAGGGCATTAAAAGCTTCATCCTCATTGCACCGGAGGAAATCTTCTCCTACTACAGCATCCAAAGCATATCTATAGCAAAGAGCAAGACCAAAGTAAAAACTGCTAAGAAACAATCTTATAGTCATTTTGGGCTCAGTTTTTTCATGTAAATCAGAGATTCTAGACCAAGCTTCTTCGAAACTCTCTTCAATTCCTTGTTTGAAAGTAAAAATCATTTCCTCAGGTGACATAGTGATTGGAGCAATGCTAGACATAATGGAAACTTGAAATAGATTTTTTTCTTTTCTGTTTTTAATAAAAGAAACAAACCAGCTCAACTATTTTTTTTGTGTTTTTATATAAAGAAACAAGCAAACAAAGAAAAAATAAGCTAAGCAAAACAAAAAAACAAAGTAAAGAGATTGATTATGAGGGACTCCCCTTGTGAAGCT
This sequence comes from Avena sativa, assembly GCA_916181665.1. Lineage (NCBI taxonomy): Eukaryota > Viridiplantae > Streptophyta > Magnoliopsida > Poales > Poaceae > Avena > Avena sativa. Next base: position 133,526,956 of record OV702292.1, on the reverse strand, counting down.
GTCCTTGACTCCCCAGCAATGGCGCCAGAAAAAGTGCTTGATGGCTCAAAATGTAGAGCTCGTTGGGAACCCCAAGAGGAAGGTATGATGAGCATAGCAATAAGTTTTCCCTCAGTTATGAAACCAAGGTTATCGAACCAGTAGGAGCAAGGAAACAACTGCAAGGTGTTGCTAGCAACTTGGAATCCTGCACAACACAACCACGGAACTTTGCTCCCAACTTACAGTGAGGTTGTCAATCTCACCAGTTTTGCTGAAAACAAAGGAATAAATGTATTATGTGGAAGATAGTAATTGTTTGCAGAAAGTAAACAGTAAATAGTAACAGTAGAAGGAATAGCAATGGTAAAAGCATGGAATGGGATCCATAGTTCACTAGAGGTGATTCTCCTTAAGATATATAACATGCTGGGTAAACAAATTACAACGGGGCAATTGACAGATTAGAGAAAGCATACAATGCATATACTAGACATCTTGACTCCTATGAGATTTGATTGGGCATTACAACATTATACATAGGCTGTAATCCAACTGCATCTATGACTAATAATCCACCTTCAGGTTATCATCCGAACCCCTTCCAGTATTAAGTTGCAAGCAACAGATATTGCATTAAGCATTGTGTGTAAAGTAAACAATACGATTGCCCCATGGACAAAGGATTGTTGTTTTCAACCTATTAGCAACAACACATCTACAACCTTAGAGATTTCTGTCACTTCCCCAGATTACTAGATGTTGGGGTCCACAGCATAGAAAACAATAAAATTCCTACGATGAGAACTATACGCCAAGATCTATCTACTAGATACAGAGCAACGGGTGGACATACATCCATGGAGAACTTACCCTCGAAGACAACGAGTTTTGTTAACGAGTAGGAACTCGTGGTTGATGTAGTCGTACGCTTGCCGATCTCAAGATCGTGTGGAAGTCCGAGCGCCGCAAATCAGCAGCGCATCCGTCCTCGCACACACGTTCAATCTACCGGACAACCTCCACCTCCTCGCTCCAGCGAATCAGCGGAAGCAGCAACTCCTTCCAGACGCAAGGCCACCGGGAACATGTATCTCGCTAATCCGAGACCATGGGGGAATATCTAGAGGGGGAGAGAGATCCTTCACAAGGAGGTGTGGTTTGTGAGAGGGGAGAGGGGGGCTTTATATAGGAGGGAGGGAGACCCCTCCCCTCCCATAGCCGGCGCATGAGGGGGGGGGACTCCTCCCCTCCTTCATTCATGTGGTGAACCTCCACTCACATAAACATGGCCTCCACCCAAAATCCCACTCACATGTATTTAATTTCCACCAAATTAAATGCAACTCTCAATTTAATAAAACTCTTTTATTTATTTTATTCAGAATTTTGTTAATTACTTTAATTAACAAACATTCACACAAAACCCCTTGCAACATTTCAATATCACATGCAGAACCACTTTCTGCAATTTCACCCGAAACAATTCCGGTTTCTATCGAAACAATTCTTGTTTCTATCGAAACATTTCCTGCGCTTTGCAAACCTTTTGTCTGGAACATATGTGCTCCTAAATGGTGTCCGACAACCCTTAAGTGTGTCACCCTATGGTTCACGAATAATGCAGACATGATTGAGACTCCTCTCAGATCAATAATCAAAAGCGGGACCTGGAGATCCGTACTGACTCCTACACATTCAACGATGACTTCTGTGATCGTGAGAAACTTTAATGCTTGTAATTAAATCCCTTTGTCTCGTGATATATTACATGTCCGAGATTCGATCATCAGTATCTCCATACCTAGTTTGATCTCGTTACCGACATGCACTCTTTTCTCCTTCCCGTGATATAACATTCTAGTGATCATATCACTTGCTTGCAAGCTATCTCAATGTGATATCACCGAGAGGGCCCAGAGTATATCTATCCGTCATCGGGATTGACAAATTCCACTCTTGATCCATGAGCCTCAACATAACACCTTCGTAGTACTGAACCCATCTTTATAGTCACCCTGTTACGGTGTGACGTTTGATGTTATCAAGATACTCTTCCGGTGTTAGCAATTAACATGATCTCATGGTCTAAGGATAAAGATTACTTCATATGATGTTATAGCAATATAAAAATAATGACTTGATCGTAATGCTATACTTCAGATGAATGTTCATCACATCATTCCACGAATAATGCAGACATTATTGAGACTCCTCTCAGACCAATAATCAGAAGCGGGACCTGGAGATCCGTACTGACTCCTGCACATTCAACGATGACTTCTGTGATCGTGAAAACCTTTAACGCTAGCAATTTAATACCTTTGTCCCATGATATAATACATGTCCGAGATTCGATCATCGGTATCCAAATACCTAGTTTGATCTCGTTACCGACATGCACTCTTTTCTCGTTCCCGTGATATAACATTCTAGTGATCACATCACTTGCTTGCAAGCTACCTTAATGTGATATCACCGAGAGGGCCCAGAGTATATCTATCCGTCATCGGGATTGACAAATTCCACTCTTGATCCATGAGCCTCAACATAACACCTTTGTAGCACTGAACCCACCTTTATAGTCACCCTGTTACGGTGTGACGTTTGATGTTATCAAGATACTCTTCCGGTGTTAGCAATTAACATGATCTCATGGTCTAAGGACTAAGATTACTTTGTATGATGTTATAGAAATATAAACATCATGATTTTTATCGTAATGCTATACTTCGGATGAATGTTCATCACATCATTTCACAATTGTTGTGACCTTGTTATTAACAACATCAAATGTCCATGATCAGGAAACTTTGATCATCTTGTTAATCAATGAGCTAGTCTATAAGAGAGGCATAACTAGGAAACCTTTTTGTTTATTAAACACACATGTATTGACGTTTCCTATCAATACAATTATAGCATGCAAAATAAACATCTATCATATACAAAGAATACATAATAGCAACTTTATTATTGCCTCTCAGGGCATATTTCCTTCAGTCTCCCACTTGCACTAGAGACAATAATCTAGTTTACATAGTGATAAATCTAACACTTATGGAGTTCTGGTGTTGATCATGTTTTTCCCTAGGGAGAACTTTAGTGGATCTGCTACATTTAGGTCCGTGTGTACTTTACAAATCTTTATATCTCCATCCTTCACATGCTCACGGATGGAGTGAAACCAGCGCTTAATATGCTTGGAATTCTTGTGAGACCTTGGTTCCTTGGCGTTGGCTATGGCTCCATTGTTGTCACAATCGATCACCACTGGGTCCAATGCACTAGGAACCACACCTAGTTCCGTTATGAACTTCATCCAAACCGCTTCCTGCGCCGCTTCTGAAGCAGCAACATATTCCTCCTCCGTCGTTGATCCAGCCACCATAGGTTGTTTGGAACTCCTCCAACTAACTGCTGCTCCGTTCAAGATAAATACATATCCGAATTGAGGTCTTAGAGTCATCCGGATCAGTGTTAAAGCTAGCATCGACATAACACTTAGAGACTAGCTCTTCTTCACCTCCGTATACAAGAAACATATCCCTAGTTCTTCTCAAGTACTTAAGGATATTCTTAACCGCTATCCAGTGTTCCGAACCTGGATCAGATTGGTATCTACTAGTCAAACTAATAGCATGTGCCACATCCGGTCTTGTACATAGCATGGCGTACATTATAGAGCCTATGGCTGAGGCATAGGGGCGTAGCCAGAATTTGAGTCTTACTCAATGTCTTGCCTTGCAACATAGGTAAGAACCCCTTCTTACTTCCGTCCATATTAAACTTCCTTAATATCTTATCAAGGTATGTACTCTGCGATAGCCCAATTAGGCATCTTGATCTATCTCTATAGATTTTAATACCCAATATATATGAAGCTCACCAAGGTACTTCATCGAAAATTTGCTATTTAGATAACTTTTAACACTGTTTAAAAGATCTATATCATTTCCAATCAATAATATGTCATCCACATATAATATTAGAAATGCTGCATTGCTCCCACTCACTTTCTTGTAAATACAAGCCTCTCCATAAGTTTGGACAAATCCAAACTCTTTGATCACCTCATCAAAGCGGAGATTCCAACTCCGGGATGCTTGCTTTAGTCCATAGATGGATCGCTGAAGTTTGCATACCTTATCAGCATCCTTAGGATCAACAAAACCCTTAGGTTGTATCATATACAACTCTTCTTCAATATTACCATTGAGGAACATAGTTTTGACATCCATCTGCCATATTTCATAATCGAAATATGCAGCAATTGCTAACATAATTCTAACCGACTTAAGCATTGCTACGGGAGAGAATGTCTCATCGTAGTCAACTCCTTGAATTTGTCGAAACCCCTTTGTGGCAAGTCGAGCCTTATAGATGGTCACATTACCATCAACATCAGTTTTTCTTTTAAAAATCCATTTATTCTCAACGGCCTTTCAATCGTGAGGTAAGTCCACCAAGGTCCAAACCTGGTTTTCGTACATGGATTTCATCTCGGATTTCATGGCTTCTAGCCATTAGTTGGAATCAAGGCTCATCATCGCTTCTTCATACGTCGCAGGGTCATCTATTTCATCAATCATGAAATTCATGACAGGATTGCCGTACAGTTAAGGAGCTGCACGTGTCCTGCTTCACCTGCGAGGTTCGGTAGTGTCCTCTTTCGGAGTTTCATGATCAATATCATTAGCTCTCTCCTCATTAGGTGAAGTCAACTCCGAAACAACTTCCGGTGCTGCGCTACTCGCCATTTCATGAAGAGAAGGTTCAATAACCTCTTCGAGTTCTACCTTCCGACTACTCATACCTTTCGCGAGAAACTCCTTCTTAAGAAAGGTTCCATTCTTGGCAACAAAAACCTTGCCCTCGGATCTGTGATAGAAGGTATACCCAATCGTTTCCTTAGGGTATCCTATGAAGACGCATTTTTCCGCTTTGGGTTCGAGTTTATCCGGTTGAAGTTTCTTCACATAAACATCGCACCCCAAACTTTAAGAAATGACAGCTTAGGTTTGTTTCCAAACCATAATTCATACGGTGTCTTTTCAACGGATTTAGATGGTGCCCTATTTAAAGTGAATGCAGCGGTTTCAAGTGCATAACCCCAAAATGACAGTGGCAAGTCTGTCAGAGACATCATAGATCGAACCATATCCAATAAAGTACGATCACGACGATATGACACACCATTACGTTGTGGTGTTCCGGCAGGCGTGAGTTGTGAAACTATTCCACAGTCTTTCATATGTGTGCTAAACTCGTAACTAAGATAATCTCCTCCACGGTCGGACCGCAGAAATTTGATATTTCTATTACGATGATTTTCAACTTCATTCTGAAATTCCTTGAACTTTTCAAAGGTTTCAGACTTATGTTTCATCAAATAGATATACCCGTATCTACTCAAATCATCCGTGAAAGTAACAAAATAATGATATCCACCTCGCGCCGACACACTCATTGGTCCACACACATCAGTATGTATGATTTCCAATAAATCTGTCGCCCGTTCCATTGAACCGGAAAACGGCGCTCTAGTCATCTTGCCCATAAGGCATGGCTCACATGTATCAAATGATTCAAAATCAAGTGATTCCAAAAGTCCATCAGAATGGACTTTCTTCATGCGTTTAACGCCAATATGACCTAGACGGCAGTGCCACATATATGCAGATATATCATTATCAAGCTTAATCCTTTTAGCATCAACATTATGAATATGCGTAATACTACTATCGAGATCCAACAGAAATAAACCATTCAACACAGGTGCATGACCATAAAAGATATTATTCATATAAATCGAACAACCATTGTTTTCAGACTTAAACGAATAACCACTTTGCATCAAACACAATCCGGATACAATGTTCATGCTCAGTGCAGGCACCAAATAACAATTATTCAGGTTTATAACTAATCCCGACGACATATGGAGAGGCAGCGTTCCGACGGCGATCACATCAACTCTTGATACATTGCCGACCTGCATCGTGACCTCATCCCTTGCTAGTTGTCGCTTGTTCTGCAGCCCCTGAACCGAGTTACATATATTAGCAACCGATCCCGTATCAAATACCCAGGTGCTACTGCGAGTACTAGTCAAGTACACATCAATAACATGTATATCACATATACCTTTGTATGCCTTGCCGGCCTTCTTGTCTGCCAAATACTTGGGGCAGTTGCGCTTCCAATGGCCAGTCCCCTTGCAATAGTAGCACTCGGTGTCAGACTTAGGGCCAGCTCGGGGTTTCTTTTCAGGCGCGGCAATAGATTTGCCGCCCTTCTTTCCCTTCTGCTTGCCTTTCTTGTCCTTCTTGAAACCGGTGGTCTTATTGATCATCAACACTTGATGTTCTTTCCTAATCTCCACTTCTGCAGTCTTAAGCATTGACAAAATCTCGAGAAGAGACTTCTTCATGCCCTGCATATTATAGTTCATCACGAAGCTCTTGTATCTAGGTGGCAGAGATTGGAGAACACAATGTAAGCCTAAGTCAATGGGAATCGTTATTCCCAAGGACACAAGCTTATCGGCGTACCCAGATATTTTGAGTACGTGCTCACTAACGAAGTTGTTCTCCTCCATCATGCAGCTAAAGAACTTTTCAGAAGCATTATAACTCTCTACGGCAGCATGGGTATCGAAAAACATTTTCAATTCTCCCATGGTATCAAAGGCATTGACATTTTCGAAACGCTTTCGAAGTTCTGGCTCTAGCCCATACAGTATGCCGCAATGAGCTAAGTTGTGGTCCTCCTGACGAGTTATATAGACGTTCTTTTCCTCGTCAGGGGCATCATGAGCTGGTGGGGGGCCTAGCGACGCCTCTAGCACATATTGCTTTTGTGCAGCAGTGAGGAGAATCCTCAATTTCATAGCCCAGTTGGTGAAGTTGCTACCATTCGCAGCAAGCTTCTCTTTCTCCATGAACACATTGAAATTAAAAGCAGGTGGTGCCATCTACAACAGAATGTGTAAAGTATATTTAGACTAAGTTTATGACAAATTGAGTTCAACTAATCCAAATTACTAATCAACTCCTACTCAAAAACGACATCCCTCATGTCCTTTTGGTGATTACATGAACCAAATCCACTACACCAAGTCCGATCATCACGTGAGTTGGTGTAGCTTCAAAGGCGAGCATCTATATGGGCATCATATCAACTATATGACTCATGCTTAACATTTTGGTCCATGTTCCGAGGCCATGTCTGTACATGCTAGGCTCGCCAAGTAAGAACCTTAGTATTCACGTGTGTAAAACTATCTTACACCCGTTGTATGAAAGCGTAGAGTCGAAAAAAACCCGATCATCACGTGATGCCTCAAAACACAATCCACAAAACAGTGCATACTTAAGGAAGAACACATTTTATCTTGATATCTAAATGAGGGATCATCTTATAATGCTACCAAAAGCGTCAAACTAGCAATATAAGATGCTATCATCTAATGTGTGAAGTGAGATGATATGGTCCATGCATTTGATCTCTATCATTTGCATCGTGGTATGATCTATGTCATTCCTTTGTGTGTAAGGCCAAGGTCTATGGAACTTACATGTTAAGTGAGTTGTAAGAGTATCTATCATACATCTACTTACAACGATACCATATCAAGACACTAGCCCAGCAACAATCTAAACTAGACGCCTCTAATTTATCAATTGCAAGTTTTACGCGGTTTAGGGCTTCCGGAGATAGAAACCGGTCTTACCTACGAACATGAACCACAACGAGGATAACCAAGTTATTAGCAACTCGTTGTAAATCAGATATTGACTATAGTAGGAGAGACAGACATCTGCTAGCCACTTATGCAAAACTAGTTGCATGTCAGTCGTGGAACCGGTCTCATGTACGATGACATGTAAGGTTGGTCCGGGCCGCTTCATCCCACTATGCCACCAATATCCAAAGTACATAGAAGATGCAATAACATGATCATCATCGCCCACATATAAGCATATGTGTACTACCCGTGCAAAGCACCTACTCATAGATCAAGCTCTGATACCACTGTTGGGTCCGTAGCATAGAAAACAAAATTTTTCCTACGATGAGAACTATACGCCAAGATCTATCTACTAGATACAGAGCAACGGGTGGACATACATCCATGGAGAACTTACCCTCGAAGACAAGGAGTTTTGTTAACGAGTAGGAACTCGTGGTTGATGTAGTCGTACGCTTGCCGATCTCAAGATCGTGTGGAAGTCCGAGCGCCGCAAATCAGCAGCGCATCCGTCCTCGCACACACGTTCAATCTACCGGACAACCTCCACCTCCTCGCTCCAGCGAATCAGCGGAAGCAGCAACTCCTTCCAGACGCAAGGCCACCGGGAACATGTATCTCGCTAATCCGAGACCATGGGGGAATATCTAGAGGGGGAGAGAGATCCTTCACAAGGAGGTGTGGTTTGTGAGAGGGGAGAGGGGGGCTTTATATAGGAGGGAGGGAGACCCCTCCCCTCCCATAGCCGGCGCATGAGGGGGGGGACTCCTCCCCTCCTTCATTCATGTGGTGAACCTCCACTCACATAAACATGGCCTCCACCCAAAATCCCACTCACATGTATTTAATTTCCACCAAATTAAATGCAACTCTCAATTTAATAAAACTCTTTTATTTATTTTATTCAGAATTTTGTTAATTACTTTAATTAACAAACATTCACACAAAACCCCTTGCAACATTTCAATATCACATGCAGAACCACTTTCTGCAATTTCACCCGAAACAATTCCGGTTTCTATCGAAACAATTCTTGTTTCTATCGAAACATTTCCTGCGCTTTGCAAACCTTTTGTCTGGAACATATGTGCTCCTAAATGGTGTCCGACAACCCTTAAGTGTGTCACCCTACGGTTCACGAACAATGCAGACATGATTGAGACTCCTCTCAGATCAATAATCAAAAGCGGGACCTGGAGATCCGTACTGACTCCTACACATTCAACGATGACTTCTGTGATCGTGAGAACCTTTAATGCTTGTAACTAAATCCCTTTGTCTCGTGATATATTACATGTCCGAGATTCGATCATCAGTATCTCCATACCTAGTTTGATCTCGTTACCGACATGCACTCTTTTCTCGTTCCCGTGATATAACATTCTAGTGATCATATCACTTGCTTGCAAGCTATCTCAATGTGATATCACCGAGAGGGCCCAGAGTATATCTATCCGTCATCGGGATTGACAAATTCCACTCTTGATCCATGAGCCTCAACATAACACCTTCGTAGTACTGAACCCATCTTTATAGTCACCCTGTTACGGTGCGACGTTTGATGTTATCAAGATACTCTTCCGGTGTTAGCAATTAACATGATCTCATGGTCTAAGGATAAAGATTACTTCATATGATGTTATAGCAATATAAAAATAATGACTTGATCGTAATGCTATACTTCAGATGAATGTTCATCACATCATTCCACGAATAATGCAGACATTATTGAGACTCCTCTCAGACCAATAATCAGAAGCGGGACCTGGAGATCCGTACTGACTCCTGCACATTCAACGATGACTTCTGTGATCATGAAAACCTTTAACGCTAGCAATTTAATCCCTTTGTCCCATGATATAATACATGTCCGAGATTCGATCATCGGTATCCAAATACCTAGTTTGATCTCGTTATCGACATGCACTCTTTTCTCGTTCCCGTGATATAACATTCTAGTGATCACATCACTTGCTTGCAAGCTACCTTAATGTGATATCACCGAGAGGGCCCAGAGTATATCTATCCGTCATCGGGATTGACAAATTCCACTCTTGATCCATGAGCCTCAACATAACACCTTTGTAGCACTGAACCCACCTTTATAGTCACCCTGTTACGGTGTGACGTTTGATGTTATCAAGATACTCTTCCGGTGTTAGCAATTAACATGATCTCATGGTCTAAGGACTAAGATTACTTTGTATGATGTTATAGAAATATAAACATCATGACTTTTATCGTAATGCTATACTTCGGATGAATGTTCATCACATCATTTCACAATTGCTGTGACCTTGTTATTAACAACATCCAATGTCCATGATCAGGAAACTTTGATCATCTTGTTAATCAACGAGCTAGTCTATAAGAGAGGCATAACTAGGAAACCTTTTTGTTTATTAAACACACATGTATTGATGTTTCCTATCAATACAATTATAGCATGCAAAATAAACATCTATCATATACAAAGAATACATAATAACAACTTTATTATTGCCTCTCAGGGCATATTTCCTTCAGTCTCCCACTTGCACTAGAGACAATAATCTAGTTTACATAGTGATAAATCTAACACTTATGGAGTTCTGGTGTTGATCATGTTTTTCCCTAGGGAGAACTTTAGTGGATCTGCTACATTTAGGTCCGTGTGTACTTTACAAATCTTTATATCTCCATCCTTGACATGCTCACGGATGGAGTGAAACCAGCGCTTAATATGCTTGGAATTCTTGTGAGACCTTGGTTCCTTGGAGTTGGCTATGGCTCCATTGTTGTCACAATCGATCACCACTGGGTCCAATGCACTAGGAACCACACCTAGTTCCGTTATGAACTCCTTCATCCAAACCGCTTCCTGCCGCTTCTGAAGCAGCAACATAATCCGCCTCCGTCGTTGATCCAGCCACCACAGGTTGTTTGGAACTCCTCCAACTAACTGCTGCTCCGTTCAAGATAAATACATATCCGGATTGAGGTCTTAGAGTCATCCGGATCAGTGTCAAAGCTAGCATCGACATAACACTTAGGACTAGCTCTTCTTCACCTCCGTATACAAGAAACATATCCCTAGTTCTTCTCAAGTACTTAAGGATATTCTTAACCGCTATCCAGTGTTCCGAACCTGGATCAGATTGGTATCTACTAGTCAAACTAATAACATGTGCCACATCCGGTCTTGTACATAGCAAGGCGTACATTATAGAGCCTATGGCTGAGGCATAGGGGATCTTATCCATTATCTCTCTTTCTTCCGTCGTAGCCAGAATTTGAGTCTTACTCAATGTCTTGCCTTGCAACATAGGTAAGAACCCCTTCTTACTTCCGTCCATATTAAACTTCCTTAATATCTTATCAAGGTATGTACTCTGCGATAGCCCAATTAGGCATCTTGATCTATCTCTATAGATTTTAATACCCAATATATATGAAGCTCACCAAGGTACTTCATCGAAAATTTGCTATTTAGATAACTTTTAACACTGTTTAAAAGATCTATATCATTTCCAATCAATAATATGTCATCCACATATAATATTAGAAATGCCGCATTGCTCCCACTCACTTTCTTGTAAATACAAGCCTCTCCATAAGTTTGGACAAATCCAAACTCTTTGATCACCTCATCAAAGCGGAGATTCCAACTCCGGGATGCTTGCTTTAGTCCATAGATGGATCGCTGAAGTTTGCATACCTTATCAGCATCCTTAGGATCAACAAAACCCTTAGGTTGTATCATATACAACTCTTCTTCAATATTACCATTGAGGAACATAGTTTTGACATCCATCTGCCATATTTCATAATCGAAATATGCAGCAATTGCTAACATAATCCTAACCGACTTAAGCATTGCTACGGGAGAGAATGTCTCATCGTAGTCAACTCCTTGAATTTGTCGAAACCCCTTTGTGGCAAGTCGAGCCTTGTAGATGGTCACATTACCATCAGCATCAGTTTTTCTTTTAAAAATCCATTTATTCTCAACGGCCTTTCAATCGTGAGGTAAGTCCACCAAGGTCCAAACCTGGTTTTCATACATGGATTTCATCTCGGATTTCATGGCTTCTAGCCATTAGTTGGAATCAAGGCTCATCATCGCTTCTTCATACGTCGCAGGGTCATCTATTTCATCAATCATGAAATTCATGACAGGATTGCCGTACAGTTAAGGAGCTGCACGTGTCCTGCTTCACCTGCGAGGTTCGGTAGTGTCCTCTTTCGGAGTTTCATGATCAATATCATTAGCTCTCTCCTCATTAGGTGAAGTCAACTCCGAAACAACTTCCGGTGCTGCGCTACTCGCCATTTCATGAAGAGAAGGTTCAATAACCTCTTCGAGTTCTACCTTCCGACTACTCACACCTTTCGCGAGAAACTCCTTCTTAAGAAAGGTTCCATTCTTGGCAACAAAAACCTTGCCCTCGGATCTGTGATAGAAGGTATACCCAATCGTTTTCTTAGGGTATCCTATGAAGACGCATTTTTCCGCTTTGGGTTCGAGTTTATCCGGTTGAAGTTTCTTCACATAAACATCACACCCCAAACTTTAAGAAATGACAGCTTAGGTTTGTTTCCAAACCATAATTCATACGGTGTCTTTTCAACGGATTTAGATGGTGCCCTATTTAAAGTGAATGCAGCGGTTTCAAGTGCATAACCCCAAAATGACAGTGGCAAGTCGGTCAGAGACATCATAGATCGAACCATATCCAATAAAGTACGATCACGACGTTATGACACACCATTACGTTGTGGTGTTCCGGCAGGCGTGAGTTGTGAAACTATTCCACAGTCTTTCATATGTGTGCTAAACTCGTAACTAAGATAATCTCCTCCACGGTCGGACCGCAAAAATTTGATATTTCTATTACGATGATTTTCAACTTCATTCTGAAATTCCTTGAACTTTTCAAAAGTTTCAGACTTATGTTTCATCAAATAGATATACCCGTATCTACTCAAATCATCCGTGAAAGTAACAAAATAATGATATCCACCTCGCGCCGACACACTCATTGGTCCACACACATCAGTATGTATGATTTCCAATAAATCTGTCGCCCGTTCCATTGAACCGGAAAACGGTGTTCTAGTCATCTTGCCCATAAGGCATGGCTCACATGTATCAAATGATTCAAAATCAAGTGATTCCAAAAGTCCATCAGAATGGACTTTCTTCATGCGTTTAACGCCAATATGACCTAGACGGCAGTGCCACATATATGCAGATATATCATTATCAAGCTTAATCCTTTTAGCATCAACATTATGAATATGCGTAATACTACTATCGAGATCCAATAGAAATAAACCATTCAACACAGGTGCATGACCATAAAAGATATTATTCATATAAATCGAACAACCATTGTTTTCAGACTTAAACGAATAACCACTTTGCATCAAACACAATCCGGATACAATGTTCATGCTCAGTGCAGGCACCAAATAACAATTATTTAGGTTTATAACTAATCCCGACGACATATGGAGAGGCAGCGTTCCGACGGAGATCACATCAACTCTTGATACATTGCCGACCCGCATCGTGACCTCATCCCTTGCTAGTTGTCGCTTGTTCTGCAGCCCCTGAACCGAGTTACATATATTAGCAACCGATCCCGTATCAAATACCCAGGTGCTACTGCGAGTACTAGTCAAGTACACATCAATAACATGTATATCACATATACCTTTGTTTGCCTTGCCGGCCTTCTTGTCTGCCAAATACTTGGGGCAGTTGCGCTTCCAATGGCCAGTCCCCTTGCAATAGTAGCACTCGGTGTCAGACTTAGGGCCAGCTCGGGGTTTCTTTTCAGGCGCGGCAATAGATTTGCCGCCCTTCTTTCCCTTCCGCTTGCCTTTCTTGTCCTTCTTGAAACCGGTAGTCTTATTGATCATCAACACTTGATGTTCTTTCCTAATCTCCACTTCTGCAGTCTTAAGCATTGACAAAATCTCGAGAAGAGACTTCTTCATGCCCTGCATATTATAGTTCATCACGAAGCTCTTGTATCTAGGTGGCAGAGATTGGAGAACACGATGTAAGCCTAAGTCAATGGGAATCGTTATTCCCAAGGACACAAGCTTATCGGCGTACCCAGATATTTTGAGTACGTGCTCACTAACGAAGTTGTTCTCCTCCATCATGCAGCTAAAGAACTTTTCAGAAGCATTATAACTCTCTACGGCAGCATGGGTATCGAAAATCATTTTCAATTCTCCCATGGTATCAAAGGCATTGACATTTTCGAAACGCTTTTGAAGTTCTGGCTCTAGCCCACACAGTATGCCGCAATGAACTAAGTTGTGGTCCTCCTGACGAGTTATATAGACGTTCTTTTCCTCGTCAGGGGCATCATGAGCTGGTGGGGGGCCTAGCGACGCCTCTAGCACATATTGCTTTTGTGCAGCAGTGAGGAGAATCCTCAATTTCTTAGCCCAGTTGGTGAAGTTGCTACCATTCGCAGCAAGCTTCTCTTTCTCCATGAACACATTGAAATTAAAAGCAGGTGGTGCCATCTACAACAGAATGTGTAAAGTATATTTAGACTAAGTTTATTATAGATTGAGTTCAACTAATCCAAATTACTAATCAACTCCTACTCAAAAACGACATCCCTTGTGTCCTTTTGGTGATTACATGAACCAAATCCACTACACCAAGTCCGATCATCACGTGAGTTGGTGTAGCTTCAAAGGCGAGCATCTATATGGGCATCATATCAACTATATGACTCATGATTAACATTTTGGTCCATGTTCCGAGGCCATGTCTGTACATGCTAGGCTCGCCAAGTAAGAACCTTAGTATTCACGTGTGTAAAACTATCTTACACCCGTTGTATGAAAGCGTAGAGTCGAAAAAAACCCGATCATCACGTGATGCCTCAAAACACAATCCACAAAATGGTGCATACTTAAGGAAGAACACATTTTATCTTGATATCTAAATGAGGGATCATATTATAATGCTACCAAAAGCGTCAAACTAGCAATATAAGATGCTATCATCTAATGTGTGAAGTGAGATGATATGGTCCATGCATTTGATCTCTATCATTTGCATCGTGGTATGATCTATATCATTCCTTTGTGTGTAAGGCCAAGGTCTATGGAACTTACATGTTAAGTGAGTTGTAAGAGTATCTATCATACATCTACTTACAACGATACCATATCAAGACACTAGCCCAGCAACGATCTAAACTAGACGCCTCTAATTTATCAATTGCAAGTTTTACGCGGTTTAGGGCTTCCGGAGATAGAAACCGGTCTTACCTACGAACATGAACCACAACGAGGATAACCAAGTTATTAGCAACTCATTGTAAATCAGATATTGACTATAGTAGGAGAGATAGACACCTGCTAGCCACTTATGCAAAACTAGTTGCATGTCAGTCGTGGAACCGGTCTCATGTACGATGACATGTAAGGTTGGTCCGGGCCGCTTCATCCCACTATGCCACCAATATCCAAAGTACATAGAAGATGCAATAACATGATCATCATCGCCCACATATAAGCATATGTGTACTACCCGTGCAAAGCACCTACTCATAGATCAAGCTCTGATACCACTGTTGGGTCCATAACATAGAAAACAAAATTTTTCCTACGATGAGAACTATATGCCAAGATCTATCTACTAGATACAGAGCAACGGGTGGACATACATCCATGGAGAACTTACCCTCGAAGACAACAAGTTTTGTTAACGAGTAGGAACTCGTGGTTGATGTAGTCGTACGCTTGCCGATCTCAAGATCGTGTGGAAGTCCGAGCGCCGCAAATCAGCAGCGCATCCGTCCTCGCACACACGTTCAAGATACCGGACAACCTCCACCTCCTCTCTCCAGCGAATCAGCGGAAGCAGCAACTCCTTCCAGACACAAGGCCACCGGGAACATGTATCTCGCTAATCCGAGACCATGGGGGAATATCTAGAGGGGGAGAGAGATCCTTCACAAGGAGGTGTGGTTTGTGAGAGGGGAGAGGGGGGCTTTATATAGGAGGGAGGGAGACCCCTCCCCTCCCATAGCCGGCGCATGAGGGGGGGGGACTCCTCCCCTCCTTCATTCATGTGGTGAACCTCCACTCACATAAACATGGCCTCCACCCAAAATCCCACTCACATGTATTTAATTTCCACCAAATTAAATGCAACTCTCAATTTAATAAAACTCTTTTATTTATTTTATTCCGAATTTTGTTAATTACTTTAATTAACAAACATTCACATAAACCCCTTGCAACATTTCAATATCACATGCAGAACCACTTTCTGCAATTTCACCCGAAACAATTCCGGTTTCTATCGAAACATTTCCTGCGCTTTGCAAACCTTTTGTCTAGAACATATGTGCTCCTAAATGGTGTCCGGCAACCCTTAAGTGTGTCACCCTACGGTTCACAAATAATGCAGACATGATTGAGACTTTTCTCAGATCAATAATCAGAAGCGGGACCTGGAGATCCATACTGACTCCTGCACATTCAACGATGACTTCTGTGATCGTGAGAACCTTTAACGCTTGCAATTTAATCCCTTTGTCTCATGATATAATACATGTCCAAGATTCGATCATCAGTATCCAAATACCTAGTTTGATCTCGTTACCGACATGCACTCTTTTCTCGTTCCCGTGATATAAGATTCTAGTGATCACATCACTTGCTTACAAGCTATCTTAATGTGATATCACCGAGAGGGCCTAGAGTATATCTATCCGTCATCGGGATTGACAAATTCTACTCTTGATCCATGAGCCTCAACATGACACCTTCATAGCACTGAAACCCACCTTTATAGTCACCCTGTTATGGTGTGACGTTTGATGTTATCAAGATACTCTTCCGGTGTTAGCAATTAACATGATCTCATGGTCTAAGGACTAAGACTACCTCGTATGATGTTATAGCAATATAAACATAATGACTTGATCGTAATGCTATACTTCGGATGAATGTTCATCACATCATTTCACAAATGCTGTGACCTTGTTATTAACAACATCCAATGTCCATGATCAGGAAACCTTGATCATCTTGTTAATCAACAAGCTAGTCTATAATAGAGGCATAACCCGAAACCCATTTTGTTTATTAAACACACATGTATTGACGTTTCCTATCAATACAATTATAGCATGCAAAATAAACATCTATCATATACAAGGAATATATAATAACAACTTTATTATTGCCTCTTAGGGCATATTTCCTTCACTAGAGGCATGAACCCACTATCGAGCATAAATACTCCCTCTTGGAGTTGCAAGCATCTACTTGGCCAAGATAGTTACAAACAACGGAGAGCATGCAAGATCACAAATAACATAGACATGATAGAATCAATAATCAATCTGAAATAGCATCTCAATATCCATCAGATCCCTACAAACACAACATATAAGATTACAAATAGATGATCTTGATCATGAACGGAGCTCACAAGATCTAAATATGATAGAACAAAGGAGGAGAACCAACCATCTAGCTACTACATGGATCCATAGTCCAAGGATGAACTACTCACGCATCACACCGAAGGCATGCATGGTGATGAAGAAGGCCTCCAGGGTGATCTCTCCCCTTCGGCAAGGTGCCGGGAAGAGCTTCAGATCCCTCGCGATCTAGGGATGGAGATGACGATGAATACAGACTCTTTCGTGGAATTTTGATCGGGTTCTTAGGGTTTTTGTCTCAGGAGGCTTTTATAGGTGAAGGGGCAAGGTCGGTGGAGCACCAGGGGTCCACACCCCCTGGTGGCGTGCCCAAGGGCTGGCCACGCCGCCACCAGGTGTGGCCGCCCTGGTGCGCCACTTCGTCTCCCCTCCGGACTCCGTCTTGCTTCGGGTAAAATACTGACTTTGGCTTTTGCCCCATCTAATTCCGAGAATATTTGCTTACTAGCTTTTCTAAAACCAAAAATAGCAGAAAACAGGCAACTGGCACTATGGCATCTCGTTAATAGGTTAGTCCCAGAAAATGTATAAAAATACCTCAAAGTGTGAACAAAACATAAGAAAGTAGATACTAATCAAACATGGAACATAAAAAATTATAGATCCGTTTATGACGTATCACTATACTTGTTGGCCAGGTTACCGTCTTTGACTATATTAACTTTCCAAGTGTACGAGATAAATGGGAATATATTTTACGTGATTGCCCAAGATAAAAAGAGTACCAACCAAAACAGTGGTGTCTTCTTTGATGCAATAGACGACGGTGGGAAAAAGGACACATATTATGGTTCCATAGAGGAGATATGGGAACTTGACTATGGACCATATTTTAAGGTCCCTTTGTTTTGGTGCAAATGGGTTAAGCTGACAGGAGGCGGGGTAAAGGTAGACCAGTAGTATGGAATGACAATAGTGGATCTCAAAAATCTTGCATATAGATACGAACCATTCATCCTATACAATGATATGGCTCAGGTTTTCTATGTGAAGGACATGTCTACCAAACCGAGAAAGAGAAAAGATAAGAAAAAATACATCATACGATGAGCCAAAGTGCCACATAGTTCTTCCAGGGAAAAGAAACATCGTGGGAGTGGAGGACATGATAGATATGTTAGAATATAATAAGTTCCATGAAATTCTGCCATTTACATTGAACACTGACCCAAGAATCCCCTTAAATAAGGAATATGCTCCATGGTTACGGTGTAGAAGAAAACCCCAACACTAGATGTGGATGTTGGTGATGTGTAATAATGTATTAAACATTTTCTATAACCATGGTCTAGATATGAACTGACACTCAATAGGAAGTTGTTGATTCAGTATTTCAATTCACCGTGGCTAGTTAAGATTATTCTCTCTCCTTGTGTGTCATACACGGTCTACCTCCTTACCAACATCAGCCATTACTTTCTCATAACAAATCTCATTCATCAGATGAAACCTCTACAGTGGCTTCCTCACAGTTATCTAATATCTGAAACCTCTGCAGTGTCTTCATCAGTTGAATACAACAACATCTTAATAGTTCAGGAGAGTTGCAAAATCGCAAAATGCATTTCAGTTAGAATCTGTGAAAATATTTGAGTTAATACATTTTTAATTCAAAATGGAAAAATGATTAATATTTCGAGTAGTTAGAATAATAATTTTAGAAAACATAAAATGTTTTTGGATTAGTTATTCAAATTCAGACACTTATCATGTTGAAAGTTTTTTTAAAATATGCAAAAGATATGAATTAATGCATTTTCTAATTCAAAATGGCAAAATGGTTAATAGTTTGAGTAGTTCGAATAATAATTTTATAGAACATAAAATGGTTTTGGATTAATTATTTTAATTCAAACACTTTTCATGTTGAAAGTTTTGTCAGATTCGAAAATATGCAAAAGATACGAATTAATGCATTTTCTAATTCAAAATGGCAATATGATTAATAGTTTGAGTAGTTAGAATAATAATTTTAGAAAATAGGAAATGGTTTTGGATTAGTTATTTGAATTCTAACACTTTTCATGTTGAACGTTTTATCAAATTCAAAAATATGCAAAAGATATGAATTAATGCATTTTTAATTGAAAATGACAATATGGTTAATAGTTCGAGTAGTTAAAATAATTATTTTAGAAAACAGAAAATTATTTTAAATTAGTTATTCAAATTCAAACACTTTTCATGTTAAAAGTTCTGTCAGATTCAAAAATATACAAAAGTTATTCATATTCATATTCAAAAACTTTTCAAATATCCAAAAGATGGAAGAATAGAAAAATAAAATTGTTTGGGCACTAAAAATTGACCTTTAGTACTGGTTAGTGGCACCAACCGACACTAAAGGGGTGGGGCTCGCGCTCGAAACATGGTGGCTGAAACACTCTTTAGTCCGTGGTAGAGACTAAAGGCCATCCTTTAGTCCCGGTTGGTGGCTCCAACCGGGACTAAAGGTGCGTGGGTACAAATACCCGCTACCGCCTCCCCAGTTCGAGCCACGAACAGGGAAAGATAGTTCATCTTTTCCGATGTGCGCGCCGCTTATTCGCCTGGGGAGAGAAGGAGACTACCGCCGCTGCCCGTGCTGCCGTCCGTGGAGGGAGGGAGAGGAGGAGCGCCGTCGCCCCGCGTCGTGCCGTCTGTGGAGGGAGGGATAGGAGAGGAGCGCTGCCCCCGAGGTGAGTCCCGACCGGTTGGTTGGTGGTTTAGTTAGGTTTATTATTTAGGACTAGTGTTTAGGATTAATATTTAGTTAATTAGGTTTAGTGTTTAGTGTTTAGGATTAGTGTTTAGTTAATTAGGTTTAGTATTAGTGTTTAGGATTAATGTTTAGTTAATTAGGTTTAGTGTTTAGTTAATTAGGTTTAGGATTAGTGTTTAGTTAATACCCACCATTGGGACTAAAGGTGTGTGGGTATAAATACCCACTGCCACCCGCTGTCCCGGTAAGCTTCTTGACCGCATAGTGCCTTCCGTTTCACCGCTCGCTCGCCGTAGCATCCTGTCTGGATGGGCCCGACTGCGCTGCTGCATTAGCTCGCCGTCGATGATGTTTTGATGACCAGAACCAGGCAGGGGTAGCCCTAGGATGCTCGCCATCCCCGTGTGGTTCTAACTCGTTCATCCGTGTTTGCTGGGCGCACGAGATCGCCGTCGGTGACCACCAACTGGTGGTGCGGCCGTGTCCACCGTGGAGACGATGTGGCCATGACGTGGCGCTCGCGTGGTTTGCCACAGTGGCAGTCCTACATGGCCAGGTCCCACCCATCATTGTTTGTGAGTGCGTTTAGGTGCTATAACAAAATAATCTGGCCATGTCAATTACGTCATAAAAGCTTTAAATATAATCATGCGTTGTTGATCAACCTAAACCCCTAGTTTATATAGAAGAACATCGAACCCCCTTAAGTACATGGTGGTTTGACGGTGTGCCTTTACCAGGGCCCCAAACCCTCTTAAATCCATGTTGCACCCAGGGCTAGTGTAGAATCTCTAATCTGATATGTCATACATATTGATTGAGCATTGCATTATGCCTTGTCTTGAATGTTTTCTTTCTACTTTCGCGCTATAATGCACACAATTCCAATGTGGTTTTTTTAGTAGCTAGAGTTACCTATCTGCTGTATAGTTTCCCTTTTGTAGCCTTATACCCTAATCCACTACTCCTAGCATACCTAGGTCTGGCATGTGAGCATTGCTAGAGCTTCTACATCCGTCAAGCTTAGCCTCCACGGATAAGTTTTGCAACTAAAATAATTTAGAAATGTTATGCTAATGTAAAATTGTTTTATCTTTCTTCTTTATTAGTTAAGATATGGACTTCATTGGCAGACACCATGAGGACGAAATGCTTGATATGATAGACATGGGTGGAGCACATGACGGTGAACCATATGACGACTCGCAATTTCTGAATGAGTCTGGTGAGGGAATAGAGATAGAACCTTCAAGATACGAAGCGCCAACAATCACTGATTGCATTGATGGCTCACAAAATGTTAGACCATTATTAACAAAGTCCAGCGAGGTATATTAAGCCGACGGTGATCACTAGATAGATTCACTAATTTATTTGTATATATATATTAACGGATGTTTCTTCTTTTAGACCTTCGCATCGAGCCAATCAAGGAAACGAGGCCCGACCAGAAAGATGGCGGCCGATAGTGCGCAACTCACTCTTGAGAAAGTCTCTGAAGATGGTGCACCATTGGAGCCGGAAAAGAACACAAACACATTTGTAACTCAATACGGGTTTATTGTTAGGGACATCATCCCGATCACCATTCAAGACTAGAATAAGCCAGCAAAGGAAGTTGGAGTTTCTTTTGTCGATGAAAGACAGAAAAGTTATCTTTAGGAAGAGCTCTTGTCACATTTCAGCCTACCGGTCTTGGAGACTGCTGAGGCAACCGAGAAAATGAGGTTGAAAGTCAAGAAGTGGGCTCTTAAGAAGATGGCCACATAATTATAGAACTTCGAGGAAATATTATACAAGAACTATCTCAAGGACAAAAAAGATCTAGATTTGAAGGGCCACTAGAGAAGCAACAACACTATTGGCCCGCATTTGTGGAGTACAAGGAATTGGAAGAAGCTCAACAAAAGTCGCAAAAGAATAAGATAAATGCATGAAAAAAATCACCATAAGCTGGGGATAGGTTGCTACAAGGCTGCCATGCCTCAGTGGGATAAAACTGAGGCCGAGATGATGAGTAAAGGGATCATTCTAGTTATGTTTGATTGGCCCTTGAGGTCAAAAAATTTGCTACTTGGGCATGGGGCATCGTATAACCCACAAACATGGGAGATTATTGTAGGGAAAAAAATCGCTGCACCCAAGGAAGCCCTTGTTAAAGTGATGAAAATGTTGAAGAGGGAAAGTTCCATCCGGCAGAGAGAACGACGAGCTAACAAAGGCCCTCGGGAATCCTGAATATGTCGCTCGAACACGAGGCCTTGGACCTTATTTTCCATGGAAGATTGGGTTTCTACAAGACAATAACACTTGTAGAAGCCAAGAGAGAGAAAAGAAGCGATGGTAGGAGGAGGAGGCTGATGACCCACAAGTATAGGGGGTGTATCGTAGTATTTTCGATAAGTAAGAGTGTCGAACCCAACGAGGAGCAGAAGGTGCTGGCTAGTGGTATGGATCAGGAATTCTCTACAAATACTTAGCAAACGGATTTTTAGGGGTTTTTGATAAAGCAAGTAAACAAAGTACGAGCAAATAAAAGACAGTAGGAATAAATGCAGCAAGTGGCCCAATCCTTTATGCAGCAAAGGACAAGCTGGTTGTATTACTTAAGATGACCAAACATTCTCGAGGACACATGGGAAGACTATCAAGTGCTTTCACTTCATATAGTTGATTAATCCTGTCTAGCTTGCTAAGTGTTGTGTGGGTGAACCTGTGCTAATGTACCGCCCCATCCAAGACTAATACATACTTGTGATTATACCCCTTGCAAACATCCGTAAGTACAAGAAAGTAATTAAGGTAGAGACCTAACCACAGCTTTAAACTCTAAGACCCTTACGTCCCTTGTGCAATGGTTTCCTAACGGGGGTTCAGGTTTCTGTCACTCTGGCAACCCCTACGATTAGTAGCCAAATACACAATGCATTCTCCTAGGCCCATATAGGTGAAGTGTCATGTAGTCGATGTTCACATGACACCACTAGAAGAAGTACACCACAACTTAAATATCAAACTATTGAATCTTTCCCAACACAACTCCGCTACTAATAACATGAATTCTCCCATCTCCTCAAGAACAAAATGAACTACTCACAAGACATCATATGGATAATGATCAGAGATGGAATAATGATGTATAACAATCTGAACATAAACAATAATTCAACGGTTCACTCAATAGCATCAACTATAAAGAGTAATAAATACCAGGAAAGTTTCCCCTAAGAACTATGCAAGATTCAACACAATTGTTACAGCAATATGGAGATGGTGATGAGGGTGCTGATGTTGATGATGGTGGTGATGATGATGATGATCCCGACAAAGTCCAGCTTGATGGTGGTGTTGATGGTGACGATCTCCCCTCTCCGGGAAGGAATTCCCCCGACAGAAATCTGTCTACCGGAGAGATCTTTCTCTCTTGGTGTTTTCTGCCCCGCAGAGGCGGCGGAATCTTTCTATGGTTGCTCCCTGAGTCTTAGGGTTTCGGGAGGAATATATATGCCAGAGGGGAGAGCCAAAGGTGGGCCAGGGCGGCCACACTACCTGGTGGCGCAACCTAGGCTTGCCTGCGCCTGGGGGTGGTGTGGGCTCCCTGTGGCCCATCTCCACTCCCTCTTCTGGCTTCCTTCGTCTTCTAGAAAAATAGGATTTTCCGTATATTTTCCCGGATTTTCTGATCTTTGCGAATTTTGCCTCCAAACAGCACCTTTTCCATCAGAATCCTGACTGCAGCGGTCCATGCTCCAAAAGTCATCAACCATGCAAAAACAGATGAAATAACATAAGTATCACCTCTTAATATAAAATATATCAATGAATAACAGTGAATTATGACATATAATAGTGATGCAAAATGGACGTATCAGAGGCAGACCGGTTGTTGAAGGTAGAAATAACAAACGATGAATTGATAGCCATGATTGAGTGGTAGTAGGAGCAGATTGACGAACTTAGAGGAGTGCGCCGACAACAAGATCCTGCATTCGATAGTACCAGCAGTCCATCTCATCGGAAAAGCAGCATGGCTTCCACGGAGGTCCCGGCTGACGATGGTGCACCGATGGTGGCTACCCCGTGGATGCAATCAAGGATAAGACAAGTTGTGAGCTACATGTGTCACTGAAGAACATATCCATGAAGGTGGCGGTAGGCTATGCTTTACCTTTTGCACCTGGAGCGACCTACCATTGTCGTCCGATTCTAGATGGCTATGATCGTATTGGGGTGGATGAAGTTCAACCGGTATTTTAGTCACTGCAGCTTGACATCCCTGGAGGTGAAGGGGAGGTGACACTGGGAGAAGCCACGAGTGGCTTCATTTTATGGAAAAAGTAAAAGATCGTGTTTCTAGGCTAAACGCTAAGGTCACCGTCTCCTCTGAGAAGCAATCCATCACCTCTAAGGCCATCGTCTCCTCCGAGTAGAAGTCCACCATCTCCAAGTCCACCCCTCCCCTAGAGGGACCGCAGTGCTGTTGGATTTTGTAGCAGAAAACAAAATTTTTCTATCTACTCGAACACTAATACCAGGATCTATACTATGTAGACAAAAGTAACAGAGAAGGGATATAGTATTCATACCTTTGAAGACCGAGGCACGCCTTACGCATGAAGGCGTATATTGATGAACACGAGCAGCACCCCAAGTGTGGTGCCTCCGAAGTTCGTCACACGTCCGGTGTAGGAGACGTTAACCGGACTCTGATCCAGCCGAGCAGCGGAATAAGTAGATACCAGACCGTAGATCACACGACGGTGGTGTGAAGGTGGAGAACTCACCCACGAGGTCCTCCCCAATATTATAGAGAAGTCCTCAATGGATGAGAGAGAAAATGTGAGGGAATGGGGTGATTCCAAAGGGGGATGGGAGACCCCTATATATAGGTGGAGGGGGGGCGCACCACCCTAGGGCCAGGCGGTGTGGGACTAACGCCCACACTCACCGGCCACCTAGGGGCAGCCACCGGCCCTAGGTGGGCCCCATTGTGGCGGCCCACTAAGCCTAGGTCGGCTGGCCCCCTTTACCTAGGCACCATGCCCTATTGGGCCTCCCTTCGGGTGAGGCCCATTAGCATTATGATGCCTTTAATAATAAAATAAAACATATATTTAATATTAATTCTCCAATTAATATTCAAATACACATATTGTATTATTCCTTCACTCTGAAACATCTTTCGGACCCCTTCCGATCTCCATCGGATGTTACCTGGAACTATTTCGGTTTCTCTTTCTCTATTTCTCCTACGATACCTCATCTACCCTAAGCATCCCTTACCCTTAAGCGTGACATCCTTCGGTTTGGAAACACTCCGGACATGATCGAGACTACTCTCACATCAATGATCAACAGAGGGACCTGGATGACCATGTGACCCCCGTGCGTTTCACGAATATAATTGCTCGAACCGTGAGATAGTATTTTCCCGTTCCCTTTGTCATATGATACCTAATTCCTTCGAGACTTGATCTTCGATATCCCCATACCTTAGTTCGGTCTCGTTACCAATGAACTTGTTTACTCGTTCTCATGTCGTTGCATTCCATGACCAAGTCGCATGCTTGCAAGCTTCATTAATGCAACGTCACCGAGATGGCCACATGTATCTGTCCGTTACATGGACTAGACAAATACTGGTCTTGATATGTACTCCTCTACGCATCCCTTCAGAAAACCTGAGTGACACCTTTTTGATCACCCTGTTACGAGATGATTCTTGATAACCATCTAAGCTTCTTCTGGAATGGTGATTTGCATTACCTCATAGTGAAAGGATCATGTTGCGAGGTTCTCTATGTTTTATCATCAATGGTGAACTTTGTAACTAGATCTCATTCAAGATATAACAGTCGGATGTTTGTCTATCATGTTATTCAACTAATAACATGACCTTATTGTCAATTGGCATAAATGCCCATGATCTTGAAACCCAGACCATCCTCATGACCAATGAACTAATTCGCTAGAGGTAACTAGAGACACGGTTTGTTTACATACCACACGTGTATTAACGTTTCGCATTAACACAGTTATAACACAACATGAAACGTATTATGAACATATAGGAGATATATCAAATAATACACTTTATTATTTGCCTCTAGGGCATAACACCTTCAAGCACCAGTCCATCTCGATTTCCGGCGCCTCGGCCAACTTAGCCCACTAATTCACATGGCCAAAAGCGGAAGAGTACCACCGATTCATCAATGGATAACCGATGCGGAAACCGAAAATGTCTCCTAAGAGTACCACCGGCTCCTCCCAAGTTAGCTTACCACCGGACTGATGAGGAAAACATGGCAATTGTAAGGGCTGAAGTGTAGGCCCATTTTGCATCGAAAAAACCCAATCCAACTAAGCCAATAGATCCGAAAGTTAGAGAGCACTTTAGAATTTTTCGGGTGCAACCATCCCAACATGAGTTAAATAAGCCAGATGACTATACACGCTGTCTTACAAAGACACTTAAAGGGAAGAGATCAAGTAGTAGAGCACATAGGAAAAGAGACGTTCCCCATCTCGAAGAACAGGAAAAACAATCGACCCCCCGCTCAAGGTGTTACTCAAACAACAAATAGATATGGAAGAACGTTTGGATATGCAAATAGCTGAGCTATTAGCTGAGCAATGTTGTCGGTTACTGAAATTCTAGGCGGCAGTGCTATCCCAAGGCTAATATAGCACTACAATATGTCCGCGGGGAGCCTCTGGTCAGCGATGAGATACTCCAGCGTCTGTCAACAAAAATGCGATAATTGCATGACTGGTACTTGAAAGTCGCAAATTAAGGGAGACAAATGATCCTAGCGAAAGTTAGAGGGGATCATTTACTTCCTTGAAAACGAGATCCATATTGACCTTGCAGAAATCTTCTAGTTATTCAATCAAAGAAAACTCGACAAATCTTTCCTCAGTTGCTATTATCTGTAAGCGATTAATTTATTTATGTAATTAAGTCTCTAGCTCAGCTCGTTTAATTCATTGCCTGTAATTATCCTCACTATATCCTTTTATATGCTATTATGTAGAATGAATATAGAATGTGGCAGAAAGTCAATCTATTGCATTGGGTTCATTGACCCAAATTGAGTTAATTCTGCTATGCTACAGATGAGTCCCGTTGTCACGTAGCGTAACTTGCTAAGGTTTTTCAAGGAGTAGAATTACTGTAAGGAAATACTATTTTCCTACAATTATAGATGAGAGTGTTACTATCTTGTACACATTCACTTTTGCTTACTTGATGTTAAGTGTAACTGATGAGTTACTGACGTATATAACCCTCTGTAGCTTTCACTAGATTCTGCTAAGCATTGGCGTTAACCGTGCAAGAGTTGATATCATGTACCCATTAAATAAAAATATAGAAGAGTGCCGCGACATGCTTAATATGATCTAGAAGTAATTTCAATCATTATCCAGTCCCGGTAAGTAGTACGAGCTACGTCCGCGCATCTTTTTAATTCTAGTTTCAATACAATTATCATGCTTGTTTATTATTTAATTGAATTCTATTCTTGTAAAGTACGCGAGGCAGCCACATGAGACTAATTTATGTGGATACTACGTTTGTGAGTTCATTCGCATGTCAAATATTGAGAAGAGCACGGAATTTATTCGAGTATGTAAACAATATATTCACAATTTATTTTTATTATCATAATTTGTGTTGAGTTCCATTCATAATTTTGTTATGATGATTGATATATTCATATTGATCTTGTTTTTTATAGTTGGATAAGATGCGGGACGAGCTCCTACCATATGACCGCCTACTAGCAATTTAAGAGGAATTGGCAGGGTTCTTGCTTGACAAGGTCATATCCCCAATTGGAGAATACAGTGTAGATAGAGTCTTAAACATCCATGTAATTTAATGATCTGCACGTAATTAAATAGACGGGTTCTAGTTCTGGTTGTGATTCGTATACTAATTATATATATATATATATTTGTGTTCGTAAGAAAATTATATTATATATGCATCAACGTGTATAATATTTAGTAGCGTAGAATATGCATTACAAAAACTTGTTTTAAATGAAAACATAAAATAAAAAATAATTAAATACAAAATACAAAATAAAACGAAAATACAAAACATTAAACCCTAAAACCCATCTCATGTCGCGACAACCGATTGCTCTAAAATGCTGCCGCGACAGAAAATTTTTAGTCATGGTTGCTATAACCAACCGGAACTAAACGTCATTCAGAACAGCACGCTACGCGGAACCATGTGGATGGCCTCCGGTTTATAAGCCAACCAGGCCTTTAATCCTGATTGGCAGTTCCGGACTAAAGCACGTTTTCCACCGGTGACTCCTATTGATCTTGATGTTTTCTTAGGGTGCTGCGACAAATATCTGGCTAGAGAGGGGACAAGAAGGCATCGACGATGCTATAGCCTATCACACCTACCTTTGCTTTCTTTTGACTAGGAACACCTAGTTGGAGCTATCAGTTTAAAAGACATGTTTGGCATCCGGAGTGCTGCATCGATGGCTGCTTTCCAGCTCCATATGTAGACAAACAATGAGTACCGATTGTCTTGTCTTTCATAGAAAAACAGACACAATCTATTGCATTCAGTTTGTTTCATTTTAATCGCTTTATCCTAAGATACTATCCAATTTCGTAATGAAATTGGCAGCCCTGGGGACCCCTCTCATTTTTCTTTTGCTCTATCCTGTATTTTCCATCAGCTTCAGTCATTAGTGTATTTGGTCACTAGTATCGACGCGGATTTGCTACACACAGGTATAGCTGTGCATAGGCTTAGGACCGTTAGATATAGAGATCACATGCATATGCTCTTATAGATGCTTGTGGCTGGGTATTTTATTGCATAAACGGCGTCTAACAGTGTCTATTTAACTGTGCATGCATGGAATGCTAGGGTTTTGGACAAACCCTAAAACTTTTAGAGTGTTGTTTGGCCTAGAAAATTTTAGAAGCTAAAAAGAGAATGTAGTGAAAACAAGGCTTATAATAGGTTTGCATGCAAATGCTTCATGGCAAAATGGTTGTGCTAGTATGGAAACCCTAATTATCCGGCTGTAGAGTTTGCCTCGCTCCTAGTGATTCTTAATCGGCATGCCCATTTTTTTACGCCTTAAATTTTTGGGTTGAAGGTAGTATTAAAGTTTAGAAGTCCCTAATTAATATGTTGGCAGGAGGTGCGGGTATCTTATCGGTTATATTTTATGGCAAAAATATTTTAGAATTGCGTTATTGTGAAATTAATATTCTATCGGGTAATGAATATTGCCTAACGTTTGCATCGGAAACTGATTTGCCGGTAGCGCTACACGCGTGCATCATGAGTTGTGTCCAATGGCTAAATCAAAACAAAGCTTATTACTAGGTGGGTGGAGTGGTTTAGCTAGTCGAGGCATGTCTGTATATCAATGCCTACATTTAATGAACAGCTGAAACGAGATGAGTAGTTACTGATTGTTTTGCTCGACGCATGGATATTATCCATGTCTAGTGTAGATTTGCCCTAGCGTGTAGCTTAGTAATGCTTGTTGTCGACTGGGGTAAAAGGCGTAGTGCTAGTAGTTGTGTGGGCATTCAGTTTAACAGTAATTTAAGTTGCCTCGTGTAGTAACTTCCTGGCCGTAAAAAATGAATGCAAAGGTAATTTTCTTAGCTGTTCTAATGGTAAACAGTAAACTTTAACTAAAAGCAAGAACGGTTAGGGTTTGTGTGCATGGAATTTTTCTGTAGGTGCTAATTTGATGAAAGAATGAATAAGGCTTATTTGGCTTAGGGTTTTGTGCATGTAGCTGGCTAATTTTATGAAACATTGAATAAGGCTTGGTTCCGTTTGTGCTAGTGCGCATGTTGCTTGATTGTAGCTGATGGATTTGGATAAAGCTTATTTGGATTAGGGTTTGTGCATGGAACAACATAGGGTTTGTATGGTAGTAACGGCGTTAGAAATGTCATATGGGGATCAAGTCTTTTGGCTATGGTAACATGTGCTCCCTATATCAAAAGTGGAGAGAATCAACAGTGGATACCTTATGCGCAACTATGCCCGTTTTTAGCTGGCTATTTTCCATCTATATATATATATATATATATATATATATATATATATATATATATATACATACATATCTATACATATATACATACATATAATTGAAATCATTTATCATGTGGGAGAGCGGCTTTTCCTTCATAATTATAAATAATGACTAGAAATTGAACATTAGAAACATATCTCTAAGACCCTGTTTATGATTGTTGAACTGTGGTGTGCTGAACTTATTTTTTGGAAAAAATAGCCATGAAATACTATGATTCGTTCATGGAAAAAGCAGCTAATATTTAGATTTTAGACTATCATAATCCACCTGAAAACCAAGCATAATATATCGAATTAAGCTAATCAAGAGAAGCAACAGTGTTGCAGAAATTGCGACGATGGGGCGCATTCGATGCGCTCATTAGAGTAAATATACCAATTGTATTTTATCAACCAACTTGTGTTTTTCTTTTGGAGATTGAGGGGAGGGAAGGAAATAATCCCCCTGTTTGTTATATTCCAGCTCGAGAGCAACTGTCAGGTGATACTCATATAGAACCCTTTTTTTGCGGGTATTGAGATAGAACTTAACCGCAAGTGATAGATTATACAACATACATACACAAGGGAAGAAATGATTATACGGGTTTGCTCTTAGGACCGAGGACTCTCTATGGCTATGTAGAGATAATAGAGTGTTTAAAATAAAATTCTTCTCTCTTGCATGTTATTAACGGTATATCGGTATAGTCTATTTATGGTCGTCTCTACATCGTGTTAAGTTTTGTGATCTATTTACCGATGTGTGTATACAACTGGAGGGCACATCAAGGGATCTTTTTTACTCAATATGGATGGTGGCATAATTTTCGGATCAGGCCTCCACCTCCTCAGGCATTTTGCCAAAGTATCATTGTTCTATGTTGCTAACCGAAATGTCATCGCAAAAAATTGGAACTTACATGCACTACGGCATAGCGGGCCGTTGCCGTGTGGGCAATATAACACGGCAAAGACCTTCTGGAACACGGCAAAGGCTTTGCCGTGTGTATACACACGGCAAATGCCACACGGCAACTCGTTTGCCACCGCAAAGGCTCTTTGCCGTGTGTTTTCTAAATATGACACGACAAAGCCTTTACCGTGTACCTTACGCGTAGACACGGCAAAGTAAAGTGAGATGACAGTTCCCCTTGAAGATAACGGTGCCTATTCTTTGCCGTGTGTCATTCATAAATCCAACACGGCAAAGGCTGTCTTTGTCGTGTGTCACCTATAAAACCTACACGCCAAAGGCTGTCTTTGCCGTGTGTCGTCCATAAATCCTACACGGCAAAGACGCCTTTGCCGTGTGTCACGTACATGGCAAGGAGGCTGCCTTTTCAAAAAAAAATTCAATAGTTTTTTCAAACTTTTTTGAATATTTTTTACTTGTTAATCTCATATGGGATACTTTTAATCCTAAGTATGCTTAATATTAGGTCAAATTGCACTCATGATCAAACTTCCCCTATGATCACCCATCCTAACACTACTCTAGCCCTAACACGCTTAACTTCTTCGTTCCTTCTGAATGAGCTTCCGAGAAAGAAATCATACCTTGTCGATAATACTTTCGTATCAATCCTATTAACTATTGGACCATGATGTCACACATCTCAGTTTTAGATTCCAAACAATTATTTAAGTAGACAACAATGAATAAGTAATAATAATCTTGAATCCAAATAAAAAATAAAATGATTTTATTTTTTTACATTTTTCTATTTAATATGGAATAATTCATATATTTAAATCTGTAAATCGGAATTTGACAAATAAAATATCTAAATCGATCAAAAAAACGAGAGGAATCCAAATATGACATCCATATCATATTGTCAACCTAAAAATGATTTTTGTAACAAATTATGAGCATCATATCATGTACCTGCAGTTCATATCTGACCCACTTCCTACCAATTCGGTAGAAATTTGTCTTTTTCACCAAGGGTGAACGGAAAGGTTTTAAAATCCCTGATTAAGATATTGTTCATGTAAGATGGTCTAGTATTTTTTTTAAAAATGGGGTGGTAGCATTTTTGAATTGAATATTTGGTGTTGCTTCACAAAACGCCCCGATTTTTGCGCTCCGAAAATAGAAAATGGCTTTTCCGTGCGACGAAAAGGAAAACTTCCTCCTACAACATTGTTCACCATCCCATAATAAACATGCATGCACAATATGGGCACATTATCACAAACTATGTCGCGATTATGCCCATAACATTGGTTATTTGAACCGAAAGCCAAGAAACCTCGAATGAGATAGGTCATTTTGCGAAGGTTTTTTTGAGACATAATCAATATACCAAGTTTGATATCCCCCCCCCAACTATCTCACAAAATATGACACCACGCGAAGGTCTTGCATTTTTTTTGATTTTTTTTGATTTAGTTATGGTCATTTGAAACTATCGTCAAACCCTAATTGAACGGCGGGCATGAAGATTCTTAGCTCGGGACTGAGTCTCGCTAAACTTGCATTGGATCTCTGAAGAAACATCATATTGTGAACTTAAAAATGATTTTTTTTTTAAATCATGAGCATTAGATCATGTACATGTAGTTCATATCTTACCCACTTCCTACCGATTCGGCAAAAAAAATTCTTTTTCACCAAGGGTGGACGGAAAAGTTTTAAAATCCCCGCTTAGAACATTGTTTATGTAAGGTGGTCTAGTATTTTTGAAAAATAGGGTGGTGGCATTTTGAATTGAACATTTGGCGTTGCTTCACAAAACGCCCCGATTTTTGTGCTCCGAAAATTGAAAATGGCTTTTCCGTGCGACGAAAAGGAAAACTTCCTGCTACAATATTGTTCGCCATCCCATGATGCACATGCATGCACAATATGGGCACATTATCACAAACTATGTCGTGATTCTGCCCATAACATTAATCATTTGAACCAAAAGTCAAGAAACCTCGAATGAGATAGGTCATTTTGTGAAGGTTTTTTTAAGACATAATCAATATACCAAGTTTGATATTTTCTCTTCCAACTATATCACAAAATATGACACCACATGAAGGTCTCGCATTTTTTTGATTTTTTTGATTTAGTTATGGTCATTTGAAACTATCGTCAAACCCCAATCGAACAGCGGGCATAAAGATTCTTAGCTCGGGGCTGAGCCTCGCTAAACTTGCATTAGATCTCTAAAGAAACATTATATTATGAATCTAAAAATGACTCTTGTAAAAAATCATGAGCACCATATCATGTACCTGCAGTTCATATATGACCCACTTCCTACCGATTCGGCAGAAATTTGTCTTTTTCACCAGGGGTGGATGGAAAGGTTTTAAAATCCCCGGTTGGAACATTGTTCATATAAGGTGGTCTACTATTTTTGAAAAATACGGTGGTA
The DNA here is from genome assembly GCA_916181665.1 of Avena sativa. NCBI lineage: Eukaryota > Viridiplantae > Streptophyta > Magnoliopsida > Poales > Poaceae > Avena > Avena sativa. Next base: position 133,493,586 of record OV702292.1, on the reverse strand, counting down.
GCATTTTTGAATGAAACATTTGGTGTTGCTTCACAGAACGCCCCGACTTTTGTGATCCGAAAATAGAAAATGGCTTTTCCGTGCAATGAAAAGGAAAACTTACTCCTGCAACATTGTTCGCCATCCCATGATACACATGCATGCAAAATATGGGCACATTATCACAAACTATGTCACGATTTTCCCATAACATTGGTCATTTGAACCGAAAGCCATGAAACCTCGAATGAGATAGGTCATTTTGTGAAGGTTTTTTTAGACATAATCAATATACCAAGTTTGATATTTTTCCTCCCAACTATGTCACAAAATATGACACCACGCAAAAGTCTCGCATTTTTTTTATTTTCTTGATTTAGTTATGGTCATTTGAAACTATCGTCAAACCCTAATCGAACGGCGGGCATGGAGATTCTTAGCTCGGGGCTGAGCCTCGCTATACTTGCATTGGATCTCTGAAGAAACATCATATTATAAACCTAAAAATGATTTTTCTAAAAAATTATGAGCATCAGATCATGTACCTGCAGTTCATATCTTACCCACTTCCTACCGATTCGGCAGAAATTTGTCTTTTTCACCAGAGGTGGACGAAAAGGTTTTAAAATCTCTGGTTGGGACATTATTCATGTAAGGTGGTCTAGTATTTTTTTTAAAATGGGATGGTAGCATTTTTGAATTGAACATTTAGTGTTGCTTCACAAAACATCCCGATTTTTGCGCTCCGAAAATAGAAAATGGCTTTTTCGTGCAATGAAAAGGAAAACTTCCTCCTGCAATATTGTTTTCTATCCCATGATGCACATGAATGCATAATATGGGCATATTATCACAAACTATGTTACGATTCCGGCTATAACATTGGTCGTTTGAACCGAAAGCCAGAAATCCTCGAATGCGATAGGTCATTTTGTGAAGGTTTTTTGAGACATAATCAATACACCAAGTTTGATATTTTTACTCCCAACTATGTCACATAATATGACTTCACGCGAAGGTTTCACATTGTTTCGCTCATTTTTGAAAATTTTATGCCTGTTTTAAACTATGATCAAAATGGCGAGTATGAAGATTCATATTCAACATAAATATCTAATATTTGAGTGTAGATAGATAGATCTTTATTTTTATGCAAATTTTGATATATTATTTCTATTTTTTTGAACTAGAATAATCTTTTTATGATTTTCCTAAGAGTAATGTGATAAAAGGGAAAAAAGAAAAAAAAATTAGAACTTTGCCGTGTATATAGCGGAATACACACGACAAATGCCCTTTGCCGTGTATACTGCGGAATACACACGGCAAAGGGCTGGCGAGGGCACACGGCAAAGAGGCCACCGTCTGCTGCCGTTAGCTCATTCCCGTCAAGTGGACCTGTGGGGTCAAGAGTCCCACCTCGTTGCCGTGATGACACCTCTGCCGTGTGCCGCTGTCAACTTTGCTGAGTGTTTTTTCTTTGTCGTGTTCCTTTGTAGGTCTTTGCCGTGTATATTTCTTTGCCATGTTCTTTTTCAAAAATTTGCCGTGTTCGTGTACTTTGCCGTGTGCTTTCTGGGTTGTACACGGCAAAGACAAATTTTGCCGTGTTCCAGTCTATTTGGCACACGCCCGTAGTGATGGGGATCACGGTTGCGCAAAAGGCCCTACGCGATGCGAGCTTTAAGTACTCCATGAATGCCTAAACGGTCTGTCCAATTCAGAATCTATCTTAACTATTGGCCTCATATTGAGGACTTCAAAATGTGTATGTTTTTGCAAACTTTTTTTAATCTTTTTTACTAGCAAGTAGCACATAAATTGGCTACACTTCCAAGTACTAGCACATAGTAGGGTAGGGTTTTCCTTACATGATGCTTGTGATGGTAAATTAACTGAAGTACTATTCAACACTTCCAGGTTTCATTAATTTACGAGATCCATACAAACATCTACAAACTACTTTGATACAAGGCAAAAGCATAGAAATATATGTAACAAAAAGGTTAAAGGCTAAGGTTAATTGATTATAATTCACTAAAGTAGTTGATCTGCCAGGGCCCACTTTTCAGAGACCCATGCATATACTAGCTAATCTCAGTACGCAGAACCCTTCTCATCTTCCTGCTCATCACCACCATCGGCTCCAACGCCGGCCACCTGCACCGTCTCGACGCTGTTGGTGTACCACCTCGACCAGAAGAGGAAGTTGAAGAAGTTGAGGATGCTCAGGCCGGCAAGGAGCCAGTAGAAGAGGTCGAGCCTATCCTTGTCGAGGTCGTTGTTGCTGAGCCAGCCGCCGCCGCCGTTCCTCGATGTCACCCTGTTGACGAGCGACACGAGCACGGAGCTGAGGTAGAAGCCGAAGGAGTAGGAGCAGTAGGTCATGGAGGTGAGGAAGGCCTGCATGCCCGACAGGGACTGCTTGTAGAAGAACTCGATGAGCCCCACGGCTGTGAACATCTCCGACAGCCCAAACACCAGGAACTGCGGCGCGATCCAGAAGATGGAGAGCGTTCGCCCGTCTCCGTCTACGGAGACGGACGAGTGTCGGCGACGTGCCTCCACTAGAGCGGCGGCCACCATGGAGAAGGTGACGGTGAAGAGGCCGACACCGATTCGCTGGAGCGGTGTGATGCCGGTGCTGACACCCGTGAGGCGGCGCACGGCGGGCACGAAGGCAGCCTCGTAGGCCGGGACGAGCACGATAAGCATGATGTAAGGAATGGCCTGGAGCGATGCTGGAGGGATGTGGAAGGAGGCGGTGAGGCGGGTGTCCATGGCGCTCCCCTGCTGCACCGAGAAGGTCTGCAGCTGTGCGAGGATGGTGTTGAAGACGATTGTGCACGCGAAGATGGGCACCACGCACAGAAGCACCTTCACCTGCTCCACCTCCGCAGCCGTGCACAGCCCCCACGCGCTCTCCTTACTGCTGCCACCGTCCTGCGCCTTGACGCACGCCTTGTCCAAGAACCTAATTAAAAACGTCCAAACAAGGGAAAAATGAATTTGTGAAAATAAGTTCAGCCAAAAAAATAGAAGTCCTTAAATGATTAAAGATCCAGGCCATAAATCTTCCAGATTCTCCGCCGGGGTAACCTTTTCTCCTTTCAGTGATTTTTTTGAAATTCAAAGTGAGATTTTGGAAATAAATTTGTTGACCAAATTCAAAATTTGGCATATTTGTGACATTAAGTACCCACCTGAATTTGTTGATGCGGCGGATGTTTGTGGTGTCGAGATGCATCTCATGGGCATGTGTGCCGGAGAAGGGCTGCATCCCGTTCGTCGATGATGGGCACACTTGCTTCCTCTGTGTTACCGCGGCGACAAAGACCTAGGTACATTGATTTTTCATTTTTAGTCCAGAGCTTTGTATTCTAGCGTCAAAGGTACATAATTTTTCATGAGATTAGCTATACGGTTTAAGGTTGAAATGTAGCATGTAAATACTTAAGTAATTGTGATTATAACTTTTTGATTCCAATAATAATAAAGCTACGCACGTGGTATCCCATTTGGGCATGCATGTCACTAATGCTACATTCCTCCCCACATATGATGATTGATGCATCACAAGCATAACAGAATATGGGCCTACGTTTCTGTGATTAATAATCACATGCACCTTCCAATAGGAGATATGAGCAAGTGTTGTTGTTGACCCACTCAAAAGAAGCGCCACTAGCCCTTGTCAACTTGTCCCACAAAACAATAAATTCCTCAATTAGCTAGCTGTATGTGTCAATAGGTAAAACATTTCATTACATACCACTTACTTTGAACAACCCCCTTTTTCAAATAAAAAATCCTTTATTACATTCATTGATAACTTAATTTTTTGTATGCCTTTTGTGTCAAGGTTTTGGAGATTAAATATCACTAAGTTGGGCTTCTTTGCTCCTAAAGCACCATATCTTGATCCATCAGTGCTTTCTAAACAAGGAATCATGATGATGATCCGTATTTGGTCAAACTTTGTTGTTTAACTTGTTGGATACACACATGCCTGTTCACCCATACGTTCTTAAGATTATGGAGTGCCAAAGTGTTTTCCATTACTGGATCTCACATATTATATATACCTGCAGCTAGTGCACATATGTATAGGTAGGGTACGTCGGGCGGCCGTTCCATTTGACTTTACTCAAGACCCACTAAAAACCCATGTTTGGAAAGTGGTACTTTTGTAGGATCGCAACATGAAGATTTCTTTTTGGTAAAACTAAAAATACCATGAATATGCTCTGTTGATACATAGTTCAATGGGTTCTTGTTTGCGTCCAAGCTGCAAAGAGCGGGAGAATAAAACTCTGCCGGTACTCCGGTGATGTCAGTTTGTTGCAAAATCTTTTGAGGCGGAGGCAAATTGATCCCGAGACCTCTCGTTTTCAAAATGATGCCTTTTGGCCACACCACGATCTCAGTTGTGATAGTGAAGTCATCCACACCTTATTTGATCCTTGAAAATGGTTTAATCAAATTTATCCAAAAAATACCCTTAACAACATTTTTTGGTCTGTATTAGTCTTTTTAACTACATTACTTACTTGTGCAATATGTTAATCCTTGTGTTGTACCTTTTGTCTTAACACAGAGTTGCCATATTATTGTACCACATCTATTATTCCCCAAAGAATACCACTTCTGTTATATTAGGGTAGTTATATCCTCATGGATTGATATATTTTTTTTTGCTTTCTGAGAAAAAACCTCATCAATTGTCATTCTTTTGTAAAAAAAATAGACAGTCATTTTTCTTTTGGAGAAAGTTTTCTGTACTCGACATTTGCCAAAGACAGCGAAAGTTCTGTCAAAAAAAAAAAGACAGCGAAAGGCAGACATCACTCCACAGTGTACATCGACAACAGTTTCCCGGGTTTTTCTAAAACGGTTGCAATTTATCTATTAATATTTTTTTTCCGATGAGAACATCTCCTGACGTCCTGATTCCGTGTGTATTCGAATTTTCAATACATGTATATATACTAGGTTCTTCAGACTTGCCACCACATGTTCATAGGACGCACCTTTGCTATGGGCGTGCAGATGCTTCCCTGCGGTGGCTTGTTCCGGTAGAAGAAGACGCCGGCGACGAGGCTGACGAGGCCGATCCCCATGGCACCGGCGGAGACCCCGAAGCCGACGTCCATTCCGGACCGCGTCTGCACCCAGACGAGCAGGGTGAGCGCCACCATCTCGCCCACGCAGAAGCTGAAGTAGGCCGCGTTGAAGTAGCTGGAGAGCCGCTTCCCGGCGCCGACGTCGTCACCACCGCCGCCGCCGCGACGGAACTGGTCGGCGCCGTGCGCGATGATGTTGGGTTTCAGGCACCCGCTGCCCAGCGCCACCAGGTACAGCGCCGCGAAGAAGATGCCCGCCTTCACCCCGCCCACCTCCTCACACTGCCCCGCGCCGCTGCTGCTGCTACTCGCCGCCGCCGCCATCATGTCGCACGCCGGCGGCCGGAGCTGCGGCAGGTGCGCCTGCACCGCCAGCAGTATAAACCCCTGCGACATAAAGTACAATCTCTTTTAGAGACCAACTGGTGGCCAATTAACAGCCATTGATGCATTGAACCTGAAAGAAAAGACGAAGGCAGCATAATAATAATAATCGTCCTTTTTTTTGTGCAGGCAAAGAGAGTGAATTGATGTTTCGACCGGCCGCGCACTGAATGCGCACTAGGACACAGCAGCTGCCGCTTGCCGGTGCAGGCGATGATTTGCTCCCACAATGGCATTCTCAGTTCTCTCACCTTTACTTGCTTATCTTCTCTACATTTTTGTTACCATCTTCCATGCCAAACCCGTCCATCGCGACAATCTTTTTAGTTTTTCAGAAGGTTATAAAGTTGCATGCCCAGGCCTTTCTCTGAATATTTTCCCGTGCCTTCTATAGTTTTACTAGTAGTACTAGTAGAAAAAAAGAGTAGTTCTTTTTTTCCTGCAGATATTGTTAATTTTTGGGTTTCTAGCAGTGAGTTTAATTACCGAGAGCTCGACGAAGCCGAAGATGAGCATGGTCCAGAAGCTGCCGAGGTAGGAGTCGGAGAGGAAGCCGCCGAGGAGGGAGAGGAGGAAGACGGTGCCGATGAAGTTGGTGACGATGTTGGCCGACTTGGACAGCGGGAAGTGCATCTCGTTGAACACGTAGGTGATGAGGTTGTTCCCCACCGCCGCGATCGCCATGATCTCGAACGCCTGGATCCCTGAACCAAGCACACGTACTTAATCTCCATCATCAACCAGAGAATCCAAGGACAAGAACAGAGCAGAGCACATCAAGGATACGGCGAGTCAAGAAAAGAGACATAAAACATGGATGAATGCACACCTAGGACAAACACAGCAGCTTTCATGTCTCCATGCTTTTGAGGCTTGCAAGGCATGCCCCTCCAGTCAACAAAGACCTCGGAGGCGGCAGCCATGGAGTTGGAGTCCCCCTTGGGACCTTGCTGCCTCGAAGACTCCACATCCATTTCTCCTACTATTGCCTCTCCCTTCCAAGAATTTATATTCTTTCTCTGATATGTTGTTGCAGCACGTACTAGTTTTTTATGGTGAGAGTTCGACTCTCTTGGTGGCCTCACTAGCTAGGGCAGAGCACACTCACTATCAAGCTCTTAAAGAGTGTGTGGTCTGCTCAACTCCTAAGAGTGCCTTGGTAAGCTCTAGGTAACTTGGCCGGTTATTTATAAGGCCCGCCGGGGCGGGAAGCCGATCATCGTGACGCTGTGTTTACCCGTGCATATGCGATGAATAATCGTCGACAAATAGATAAAACATAATGATTGATTACTGTAAACACTTGAGGAGACAAGCTGGTTAAGAATCTGATGTGAAATGACAATGTTTTTCTTTAAAGTTGGATGACACATTTAATTCGATTACCTGCAGTCCCAAAAGATACTATATATACAAAAGACATTTCCAATGAGATTAGTAAGCATCTATCTTTTCTGTATCTTCTTTTTACCTGTGGAAATGCCAATAATTGTCGACAAACGGATTAAAACCTAGTGACTTATCACCATTTTTTGTTGTCCCTGCTTGAGGAGACCACCCAATTAGGAATCTGATGTGAAATTAAAGTATTTTTTTCCAGTTCATGAGAGATATACCAAATGCCATCTCTGATGGGATGCGAAAACATGTACTCCCTCTGGTCCATAATAAGTGTTGCTGATTTAGTACAAAGTTATGCTAAATCAGCTACACTTATTATGGATCGGAGGGAGTACCTTTTTTTTCAACTTGTTATAATTCGATCTGGACAGCTCATACAATGTGTGGTAGGAAGGAGTCTGACTCTAATTGGGTTCAAGCACTACTTAAAACTTGCTGTTGCAGCTGTGATTTACAGTGCTGCACGAACCTTTTGTCACTTGTAGTTGCGTTTTTCATATGTGGCGTCCAGCGGATACACACTTGGACTTCCTCCAAACAAACTATCGGATTATTTAAACAAATGAAATTTTAAGGACTCTTTGGTTTGCGGCAAATTTTACCGAGTACTACTATGAAAATTGTTTTTTGCTTAATTATTGTGTACTACTTTATTTTGTTTACTTGTTGAAATGCGAAAACAAAGATAAAGAGCATAATGATTGTTACCATTTTCCTTGTCACTGCTTGAGGAGACCATCTGACCAAGAATGTGATGTGAAATAAAAGTGTTGTCTCTTATAAATGCAAGATGAATCTTCTTCAACGAGAGAGCATCTTTCGTTTGCCCTTTGTTTGTTATCAGTTTAGAGCAGCTGTTAAATTGTGACCTTGGGAGTAGTATAATTGCTACTGAGTAAACTACTAAAATCTTGCAGTTGCAGATAAGGTACTCAGAGTTCCGATTGTATCATAATGATTCCACGATTTTACGGTCTAAATTGTTTGAACTGATTCTCCGATTCTAATCAGTAGAATCTAGTACAATTTTACGATTATACTAGTTATGATACTATGATTTGGGCTCTTACCGGAGAGGCCTGATCTGGCTAAGAATCTCGATTCTGACTACCTAGGATTCAGCTGTTACTTCTGTCAATATATACTGTTACTAGAATTTCAGTACTCGCATCATATTTCCCAAAATAATCACTTGCAGGAAAATTAATATGCTTATCTGATTCTAGTACAAGATATAATCATGGTGTGGTGCCACTGTTTCTTGAAGAAGGCAACGATCTGGTCCAGTGCAGGTCTCTGTTAGAGTGCCAAATCTTGTACTCTGCTTTGGAGATCGGTGCAATGTGGGGGTGCATTGGCAGGAGCATGGGCCTGAAACCAACACTGGCCATACGCACAACTTTCCAATGGGAAGTGGGCACATCTGTTTAAAAATCTATTCCGATCTACTAGCATTTCCAATCACCCAGCTTTCCCACTGATGCTGGACACACGCTGCACCAGTTCACTGCACAGATATATTCTCAGTATACAGAGTTTCATTTTTCTTTATGCTCCAGCTCCAATGAACATGGGTTATCCTAATGGCATATGTCCTGGCGCAGGTGGTACAGGGCTTGTGATGCAGAGAGATCGAGCTAGCTTTGCTTAGATTGGTACCAGTCCACCAGAGCATTACTAGTTCATCTCCCTGCTTTGATTTTTTTTTTAATCTCGAAGATACGGTAATCGTTTATATTATTCTCGACATAACCTGAATAGAATATTCTGAATGTTATCTAGATCGAGCATGTGTTGCTGTCTGAAGATTGCGAGATCTTTGCTTCTGCTCCTTGTTTAGGAATAGTGATTACTTTTTGTATTTGTTGAAGGTAAACAAAGTCTTGAAGTAGTAATCTCAAATCATATCCTTAATCGCTTCTGCAATCCGTTCAAAACGAAATCGCTTCTGCAAAAGGTCAAGTCCTCTTAAATCGTTTGCTGAAGTAGCCACTGACACTAATGTCTGAATGAATAATCAACACCCCAAAATTGTACTCCATGCAAAAAGCAAACCATATATTTGTCTGCAATGTTCATAATAAGAAAACACTGTTTACTGAAGTTCTGTACATTTGGCAGGAGTTGACATATTATCGCAGTAGACAGTGAATCTTAGGTACAATGACATACATGTTAGCAAAGTAACGATATATATTAGATGGTCACAGCCCACAAACACATACTTGTTTAATTAACTGGTTGAATGTCGTACCTTTCCCTCATCACTTTGACGATTATGGGATGGTGCATGCTATATGTACAGAGTGATCAGGATCCAAACAAGAGATCTTGATTTAGACACCCCAAAGCAACTGGCAGTATCTGGATCCATGTGTATGGTATGATCAGCATTCACCGCCGCCTGTACAAAACAATATTAACTCTAGCAGCCAGCTAGTCACCCGTCGGCGCGGAGAATTTATCTGCAATATCTATACTTAAAGCATGAGAAGTGGTTTTGAGAATCACCTTTCTCTCGTGGGGTGATGGACTTATCAGAGCGTGCCAGGTGATGTAAAATACATTAAATCTATAATTTTATATTTTATTAGGTGTTCTTTAGTTAGTTTTAAGTTTATAACTATTGTTTAGTTGTTTTCACCCACCAGTATTTTTTGTTCATATTTACACATGCTGGTTTGTTAAGTAGGTATTTGGATAGACTACGGATTTATTTCTAGTATCCAGATATTCTTAGGTGTAATAAGTGGCACACTTGGGTTAATTCTCTTGATAATCCACCCTTCAAGAAGCTTGCTCCCGTCCGCCTGAGCATGGATTGAGAACAAAATTTACTCTTGTTTTATTTCTGTGCTTTAGAGAATATTTTATCGGGTTATATGCCGTTGTTGCTTGACACTAGAACTGCCTCATCCTCCTGGTAATACAACGCCAATTGCTTGTAATGCCACTTCTCTAGAGGCACTTTACGAATCGCCTCCATCAAATTGTCATATATCATGTAGAGATACTTTTCTTATGGTAAACATATTAAATGTCCTAGAGATATTGGTTGATGCATTTTTACTAATATTAAATAAGTGCTTACAGGCATTCTATGAGGCACTTAAACTAATTTTCGTTAGACACATTATGTGAGACGCTTCATCAATCAAACTTTAATTATATAGCTAGAGATGTGGTTTGAGGCAATACTTACATTTTAGGGTTTATTAGGACTATCTTCCCATGTCTCACCGAAATTATGGTTGTGCAACTATGGTTCGAGCAATTGGAAAAATGTCACTAGCTTCCGCGAACTCGTTATGTCTAACCCTTTGGATCCGTTTGACGTCGGCTGCCGTTTGCTCCGGCTAACTTGTCGTCTGTTTGACTTGTTTCTTTATATGTGGGTGCTATCTGGCTCAATCACTGTTTCGACGTTTATTCTGATGAGCGGGACCCACCACCTCAATAGTAGACATCGTGCATCCTAGGTTCGGGGATTAGACCCACGGTTATGCAATTTCCAACCGCGCCGGCTTCGCTCCAGTGCCCTTCTCCTCCTGCCACCACACTGTTCCATCGTTCACCACCCCTGCCCCCGCCCCCATCCCTTGGGCCTATGCTCGATTGCCCTCACCATTGTCCCCTCCCTCCATATCTCTTGGCTGATTTATCCTGCCTTGACACGTCAATTGCTAATGCGACTGGAAGCAAAAACCATGAGCCAATCGTTGGTTGCACGCCTACAAAGGGTCCGACACGAAGATTAATCATGCATGGATGGAGAGAGAACGGAGTTGGATCCCGGGAGGCTGGAAAGCACGAGCGAGGGCGACAAAGGAGTAGAGATGTAGGGAGCATATCATTGCACCTCTGGAGCCCTGTGAACGTGTCATTCATCCTCTCTGAAGGGTAAGAACTGGAATTCCTTCTGTCTTTCCCAAATGCCAATTCAATTCCCTAGTAATTGCGATGATATGTGTTGAAAACTGTAGGACGTCTGCTGCCTCCAGATTTCTATTTAAGTTTTGATACAGGTGTCGAACTGAAACCATGCCACCGGTAGAATTATAGTTAGTGCTAGTTTTGATAACTGAGTGATAGTAGACACAGCAAACCTAACTCTGTGTGACTTATACATGGAATTTGACAAATTCACCATTAGACATCATGAGGAATTCGTACCCAGGTACTACGAAACCAATTCTAAGATTTCTTGTGACAATAGAACTATGGAGACGTTGGCCATGATGTGGGGTAAACACCTAGGAACGAGGACTGTGTTGATATCTGTTCAGATTGTTAGCAAGTAGATTGGGGAATACAATCGTTAATGACTTCGAACCATCAACTAGGCAAACAACTCAGCCGATCATAATGGACCAGTATCTCATTGCTCAACCAAGCGCAACCAGCCAGCTTGTCCTTGAGCATGATGCACTATTAAGCGATAGGGAAGACGCCGAAATGTGCGGGAGGGGGCAAAGGATGATTTTGTTTTCGGAGATGATGATGAAAAAACATATCTGGATGTGGCTGCTAATCCTGAAAGGATACAAAGCAGGGAATATTTGATTCATCCAAACTTTGAGCCTCGATATGAGACTGATGAGGATGCAGATGCTGAAGATGCGGAAATGGGATGCAAATATGATGATGAAGACGAGGAAATGCTAGTAACCTACTTGTCGGATTTGAGAAAACTAGGGTATCCCTTACCCGCTGACTGTGGGTCTCTATTCTCCGTACCTTCACGGGATGCAGGATCCCAAATCGGGAAAGCCAAGTAAGGTCATGGGATCATTCCCCGGTACCACGGTCATCGGGAAGGAATCATCATCAATGACATCACCAATAAGCCCGAGAAGGCCTACATCATCCATGGCACAACCCTAGCTACTTTACAAATGGGCCAACACCACTAAGAGGAGAAGGTGAGTCTGCGAGGCTATGCGTGATTATCACTAGCAACATCTCTAGTGCAAGCAGGCTTCCCACTAGTGCAAGCGATTCTCCCAAGGGTGGAATAAAGTGGGCTCGGAATGTATCATAATTGCGATAATTCCTAGGCTTAGGCCAGTGCAGAGTGGCAGGAAAGGATGAGACCTAGGAAGGAAAATCACCCTAGGGAACAACCAAGGTCAAAAGATGGGACTGGACGAGGCCAATACCCCGTCTTTTTCCTCTTGACGTGGCTTTGTGATAGCTCCAAATATTGACACTTTTTATCAAGGATTTTCCATTGGTTTTCACCGGGTTTCATTGATTTTGATCTTTCAACTAACGCTAATATCACAAGTTAGCGAAACCTTATTTGTTTGTGATGACTTTGAGGTACTGGACACTTTTGGAAAGATTTGAGAGAATTTATGGGCTAATCACACCTAAATGATCAAATCTCCAATTGAAGTCATTTCCATCAGAGGCCTACTGAGCCTTTAACGACCTGTAATACGACCGGAGGCCACCCGTATGGCTCCCCTTTACGACACTCCATCACCTATATTATATCAATACAAGCAACTTTCATGAAGGAGAGGGGGGCAGAATACGAACACATCCGCCACAAACCATCCCAGAAGAGAGGAGATCAGATCTGGAGAAGGAGAAGAACATCCATCCTTCGAAGATCCCTAGCCACTTGATCATCAACTCCACCATAATTCCCCACTTGTACTGAGAGATAGAGAGAGATTTATACTTATAAGACTAGGGATTGAACCTCTATTCCTTATTTGGCTTGTATTTTATATTCGACGATATTTTTGCTTGCTATGGTAAAGTTGAGATGATTTCTATTTTCAATATTATTATATCTTTGATCTATTCTCCTCTCATGTGTGAGTAATTCCCCATAGGCGTGGGAGATGTAGGGAATTGGTGAGATGTGATGCACCTCCTTTATTTCCATCCAATTGTGATTGTTGTTGTGATTATTATATTGTGGGAATGATTATCTATGTTTGCCTAATGCTTGTTATCCAATTTAAGGGCCCGGATAACATGATCCTAAGATATCATAAATATGAACTCGTTTACTAGCGAATCGGTGACCCCCGAGTGACACGACTGATATCAAAGAGGAGCTAGTACAACTCGAGGAAAACAAGGAACCATCAAGTTTAAATCCTTGATCTTGTCGAAATACCTTTATTTGTGTGCTGACCATGGCTTTGGTAATAGGCAGAAGGATCATTGGGATCAAGAAGAATCTACCAAGAGGACTCTTGATTGGTATATGAGTTGCTTACCTACTCACATATGAATAAGAAGTATCATAATCACTTATCCCATTTTATTCACCTGGCACATTGACTATCACCATGAACCGTTTCTCTCCGCGTCTAACTTTTCATCCATAGGAAACCTCGAACAACCTCTGTGCCTTTTACTTTTATGTTATGTACTTTAAGTACCGTTCAGTACTCAAAACTACTTCCTTTTTCACTCACCCATTTCCACCTCAACACTTGTAGTCAATTCACTCAATACAAGTGACACCTTGAGTGCAACATAAACGCCGCAGATAAACATTTTCTTAGGATCCTTATTGGGATCGATATAAAAACTAGACTAATACTTCCCTGAAACATGCTCTGAAGAACCTATGCTCTTGCAGGCCATTACTTCGCCATGTAAAATCTATTCTGTCTCCCCTCCACTCCTATTCACGGAATGAGAGGCAGGATTCTATCAGCCACTTTTGGTATCCCTTTGGAGCTATAAAATGAGGGTCGTGACCAAGAGAGAGGGGAGAGACCAAGAGATATGATAGTCAACTTCCTTTCCAAAGGACGACAAGGATCACCTTGTAAACACCTTGTTATCCAACGATCAATACCATTAGACAACCAGGAATTAGAGTTGTTAGCCTCCGGGTGGCCCGAACCTTGGTAAAACCATTGTGTTTGAGTGTCTTACAAGATCGGGGATGATGAAGTAGAGCTTTCTTGCCGCCCACTACTAAATCTCTAAAAGGGGGTCTCACGATTCCTAGTGTCCGTGTTTCCACACATGAAAATACTTTGATAGGGACAACCCTAGAATTGATGAGGGTGCTATATTTGAGACTGTCGAGCACTTCAGATATGCAATTGCTAAATTTGCAATTAAAGTTGGGTATGATTATATAGTAGAAAAGAGTAACAAAAAATATTAGGGTTGCATTGTAGAGAAAGTAAGGTGTGTAAATGGAGACTGCATGCATCCCTAATGAGGAGTGGATACCCATTTCAGGTTGCAATAACTAAATAATATTTATTTTTCATATTCTATTTACTGAAATGTGTTTTGATTTAATTTATTATACATTGTAGATTAAGGTAAACACCTAGAAACACAACTTCCCAGATACTTCATTAAGTGATAAAATAAGACCTATTTAAACCAAGTAGACTGTTGCTACTATACCTGATTGGGTGAGGTAGGATCATAACACTGGACCTGCTGAACTTAGATCAAAGCTTAGTAATAAGTTTAATGTTCTAATTTCTTACCAAAAAGTTTTTTATGGGCATGATATGGCTTTGAACATGATTTAAGGCAAGTGTAATGACATTTTCCACCTGTTTTACAGTTTCAAAGGAGATCTAGAAAGGGCATCACCTAGGAGTGTTGTTGATATTGATTATGAGATAGCTAGAGGAAACCAAAAGAATACAAGAGGGAAGATGTATAAGATGACATATAAGAAGTGCTTTAGGAGATGTATACTCTGCCTAAAGGCATGTTGGGAGGGGTTTCTAGAGGGATGCATGCCATACTGTTGGGTTTGCAACATAGAAAACTAAAAATTTCCTACGATATGAACAACTAAGCACCAAGATCTATCTACCTAGATACAATCAATGGGTGGATATAAATTCATAGATATCTTACCCTCGAAGACAAAAAGCTTTGTTAACAAAATCTGATTTCTTGGATGATGTAGTCGTTCACTTGCCGATCTCAAGATCGTGATGAAGTCTAGCACCGCCAAGCAGCAGTGCATCCGTGATCGAACACATGTCCGGTACCCTGACAACCTCCATGTCATTGCTCCAGCAAAGCAGTGGAAGAAGCAAATCCTTCCAGAAAAATCCACCGGGAACATGTACTTCGCTAATCCGCAGACATGGAGAATAATCTAGAGGAGAGAGATCTTTCACGAGGAGATGTGAAGTGGGAGGAGGAGGAGGATGCCTTTTATAAGAAGATGGGAGGCAGTCCCCTCCCATGGCCGGCAGCGAAAGGAGGTGCCCCCACCTCTTCCTCATTCATGTGGGTGGAGCTCCCACTCACATGTCCACTCACTTCCATTAAATTTCCACCAAATTTAATGCATCTCTCATTTAATAAAATTCTTTTATTTATTTTATTCAGATTTTTTTAATTACTTTAATTAACAAACAATCACATAAAACCCCTTGCAACATTTTGGTATCACATGCAGAACCAATTTCAGCAATTTCACCCGAAACAATTCTGATGTCCATCAAAATAATTCTAGTGCTTTCATAATCTTTCTCTGGTATATTATTTTCTCCAAATGGTGTTGGTATTCCTTAAGTGTGTCACCCTATGGTTCGCGAATAATGCAGACATGATCGAGATCCCTCTCCGATCAATAAAGCAGCGGGATCTAGAGATCCGTACTGTCTCCCACACATTCAACGATGACTCTAGTGATCATGTGAACCTTTAACGTCATAACTAAATCCCTTTGTATCATGATATATTACATGTCCGATATTCGATCATTGGTATCTCCATACCTAGTTTGATCTCGTTACCAACAAGTACTCTTTTCTCATTCCCGTGATATAACATTCTAGTGATCTCATCACTTACTTGCAAGCTATGTCAATGTGATATCACCAAGAGGGCCCAGAGTATATCTCTCCGTCATCAGGATGGGAAAGCCCACTCTTGATCCATGAGCCTCAACATAACATTTTCAAAGTACCCAAACCCACCTTTATAGTCACTCTGTTACAGTGTGACGTTTGATGTTATCAAAGTACTCTTCTGGTGTTAGCAATTAACATGATCTCATGGTCTAAGGATTAAAGTTACTTCACATGATGTTATAGAAATGTAAATATAATGACTTTCATCATATTACTATACTTCAGATGAATGTTCATCACATCATTCCACCAATGTTGTAACCTCGTTATTAACAACATCCAATATCCATGATCAAGAAACCTTGATCATCTTGTTAATCAACGAGGTAGTTTATATGAGAGGCATAACTAGAACTCTTTATTTGTTTATTAAACACACATGTATTAATGTTTCCAATTAACACAATTATAGCATGAGAAATAAAATTTTATGATAAACATGGAATAAGATAATAACCACTTTATTATTGCCTCTCGCGCATATTCCCTTTAGTCTCCTACTTGCACTAGAGTCAATAATATAGTTTGTAAACTTGCGCATTCAACACCTATGGCTTTCTGGTGTTGTATATACACGTTTGCTAGTGGTAAACATAATCTCTGGATCTAACACTTTCAGGTCCGTGTGTATTTACATGTCTTTGTGTCTCTACGCATGACTCATTCTTAAATGAGATGGCATTGTATAAATTTAATCCTTTGGTGAGACCTTTAGTTCCTTTTGGGTTAAAACATATTGATATTATTGTCGTACAATATATCTTCATCGTACTAGCTAACTGTGAACCACACCTAGTTTGATAACAAGCTACTTAACACAAATGCCCTCCTTTGCTGCTACTATAGAAGTCATATACTTAGCCTTTTGTTGTAGTATCTGTCACAATGTCTTAACTTTGGAACTCATCCAAATCCATCATGGAACCTCCTTTCCATTACATTGTGCCACCCATATTTTAAATTGAGATAAATTTAATTTGTATCTTATGACAAAGATAGTATCAATGTAACACTTTATAGTGAACTATTTGTCACCTCTATATAAATATATTCTTAGTTCTTCCAAAGATCATAATAATATCCTTACTATTGTCTAATGATCTTCTTATGAATCATTTTGGTATATGCACATAACATTTAGAGCATAGGATATATCTGTATATGTACATATCACGGTTTACATTATTGATCAAAATATTCATGTGATTTCACTCACCAAGTGTCAAAACACTTGAATCTCGTTTCACTTACCAAGTGTCACTAAGCAACAATAACCTTTCTTGTCGTTTCCATATTGAACTCATTCAATATATCATATATGTATGTATGGCACAACCATATTAGCGCCTCAACCTATCCATATAGACATTGGTGCCTAATATTCTAGTTTTTCTGAAGTTTTTCATTGAAATCCAATTTAAATGAAATTCTTAACCCGTGTCAGTAAAATATACATAATTTCCAATCAACAATATGTCCTTTATATAATGTATTAGAAATATGTCTTAGTGCTCCCACTTAATTTCTTGCAAATGCAAGCATCTTCATCGTCTTCGATGAAATTAAACTCTTTTAACAGTTTCATCATTGTGAAGATTCTAACTCCACTATGCTTACTTCAACCATTGAAATTTGCATGCCCTTTTAGCATCCTTTGAATTAACAAAACCCTTCAGACGGTGTCATGTACACGTCCTAGGTAACCATTATATTAGAAGAACTTTGTTTTGTTTGATCAACTCCATATACCAAAATTGACATATGTAGTGGTTGCTACGTTAATCCGTCCAGACTAAATATCGCTACGAAAGATCAAATATTGTCGTAGTCAATTCCTTGAACATTGTCGTAAACTATTTTCTGACATGTCAACTATTTCATAGATGTCAAACATCCATGTCTATTTCTTTATAAATCCAAATACGATCGATAGGCTTCACGCCTTTCCAGAGGGTCTTCCAAGGTCAAAAACTTGATTCTTCTGTATGGAAACTATCACTGATTTTATGAATTATAGTCACTTGATGGAGTCCGGGCCCATCATCGCTTCTTTGCACGCAGTCGGTTCATCATTGTCAAAACAATAATGACTTGTTTATCAAATCTTACTATTCGATTGTTACCCGACCCATACGGTTCAATAGGAACTCAAATCTCTGAAATCACAACCTTTGTAATCACCCAATCCATGAGGATTTTGGCCACCTCCGAGACACTTTCCGGTGCTGCGCTACTTAGCACATGTGGCTTAGGTTCATCAACCTAATCAAAGTTCTATTGTCCTCCCACTTAACTTTTTGCGAAAAATTCCTTCTTAAGAAACTTAACGTTCTAAGTGATGAACCCTTTTGTCTTTACTGTTATGGAGGAATACCCAATTGTTGCTTTGGGATAACCTACAAAGACTTTCCTATCCTACTTTGGTTGTAAACATTTTACTTATGCCTAGCATACCATAATTTAAGAAAAGATAACTCAGGTTTTATCCCAAACCATAACCTGTATGGTGTCATTTCAACGGATCACGATGGTGCTCTTTTCAGTGTAAAAGTGCTAGTCTCTAAAGCTTTAATCCTTAAAACATAATGCAGTTTTATAAATGACACCTTTGATCTTACCATGTCAAACAAGGTTTGATTTCATCTCTCGAACACTCTATACTTCTCTGGTTTATCGATAAACACAAATACATGGAACAATTCCTCAAATATTAGGTGTTTTTCTAAACATGTAACTCAAATGTCTTCCTTTATGATCCAATCATAAATTCTTTATTTTCTTGTTACAATGATTTTCCACTTCATATTAAAAGTCTTTGAACAATTTTCAAATGTTTCATGCTTCTTCCTTATTAAGTAAATATACACATATATTCACTCAAATTTCTGGAGAAAGTATATGAATTTGAAAGATCCACCACACATGGCAACACATAATGGACTATATACATCAACATGCATAGTTTCCAATAAGTTAGTCATCCGTTCCTCTTTGGCCTAGTAATGGAGTTTCAATTATGTCGAGGAAAGTCTCATAAGCGTTAATTGATCAAAATCAAAGACTCCAAAAATCCATCAACATGAAGTTTCTTCATGTTTTATTTCCAATATAATTTAAACAGTGATGTGAATTTTTAAGTGATATTTCAATCATTTGTCTTGCGACATTTTAGCATTTGTTTTTATGAACGTGATTTCTCCAACAAGACATGTAAAAGTTTATCTATTTCTATGGAATATGGTAATTATCTGAATAAGTATTATTCTCATAAAACTGGAACAAAATAGCAATTATTAAAACAAATGTTGAAGGAAAGCTTTGATCTCAACGAGAAACACAATAACACTTTGTTTGTTTTCGATGAACATCATCACATATTCCTTTGCTAATTACTTAGGACATTGTGGTTCATGAATTGTGTTGTTTTGTTGAAATTTCACACCAACCAATTCGGTATCCAATACCCAAGAATCATATTGTTTAACAAGTAAAGAATACAGCCATAACATGTATATCATCTGTATACACAAGATGGACATTTCCAGTCTTTTCTTTTCTGCCAAATATTTTATAGATTCTCTTTCAACATTTTCTTTTATTTTTAAAAGAATCTATCAACATCAATATGGTGCCATACACATGACACATAGTCCAAAGCTTGTTAGTCAAATACTAATATCTTGGACTTGCACTTTTGAAGTAGATCACCATCATCAAATGTTTGGCGTTCTTTGAAATCCATTCTTTAGTAATCTTTTAGTGTAGTAAACATCTTACCTACATTTCCTATTCATCCTTATCATTCTAATTTTCATGATCAAGCTACTATAGCCTGTAAGGGCAAACCGTGAGTATAATGTCAGTTCCCAAAACCTATTTGGGAGATTAGGATGCCTAGCATATTCAACCTTCACAAATTCTCATACAATGTGAGAACATATATTTTGCTAAATTATACTCTATCATATTACAACCAAAACATTGTTTCAGATATCATAATATCTTCCACACGTGACAGTTTCTGAAATAATTCTTTCAGCTCCTAGATAACCTCGATATTAAAACAACTTTTTAATACCAAGAATCATGGAGGCAAACATGATACTTTAGATACTAACACTTGAATTGTTACTCTTGATTTAATACTACTTATTAAACTTATAGAGTTAATGGGTTTGCTAAAAGTTTGCAATAGTACTTTTAAACTTTAGATCGACACTCAAAACAATACGATACCAATTCGTAAAGTAAATACCCAGAATTCTATAGTTCTACCATCTCAATTATAACTAAGCATAAAGTAGTAAACGAATGCCAATGAGTAAAACAAATTATGCAAATTCACTTTGATATAATTTATGATAAATTTAGTTCAACTTTAATCATATTACTACATGAACTCCCACTCAAAACCAACATCCCTTGAGTCGTTTTGGTGATTACATGAACTAGATCCACTACACCAAGACTGATCAACACGCGAGTTGATGTAGCTTCAAAGGCGAGTATCAATATGGTCATCATATCAACCATATGAATCAGGTTTTACCTTTCGGTTCGTGTTCCGAGGTCATTTATGTACATGCTAGGCTCGCCAAGTAAGAACCTTAATACTCGCATGTGTAAAACTGTCTTACACCCGTTGTATGCAAACGTAGAGTCTATCATACCCGATCACCACGTGGTGCCTCGAAACGACGGACTTTCATACTAAGAAAGTACACATTTTTATGTTGATATTTTAAATGAGGGATCATCTTAAAATGCTACTAAAGCACCATACAAGCAATATAAGATGCAAAAAAACATCATATGCAAAAAGTGATATGATATGGCTCTTGCACTTGATCACTATATTGTGCATCGTGGTAATCTTCATCATTCCTTTATGTGTAAGGCCAAGGTATATGGAACTTACACTTTGGTATGTTATAATTTCCAAGAGTATCAAGCCATACTACAAATTATAATATTACCATATCATAGCACTTGCCTAGCAAAACCAAAAACTAGACGCTTCTAATTTATGTTTTGCATGTTTTTATGTGGCTTAGGGCTTTAGGAGTTAGAACCGTTCTTACCTACGAACATGGAACCACAACAATAATAATAAAATTATTAGCAACTCGTTGTACATCAGATATTGACTATAGTAGGAGAGACAGACACCCGCTAGCCACTTATGCAAAATTAGTTTCTTGTTAAGCATGGAACATGTCTCATGTGCGAGGACATGTAAAATTAGTCCGGACCATTTCATCCCACTATGCTACCAATATCCAAAATACATAGAAGATGCAATAATATGATCATCAACACCCACATAATCATATGTGTTCTACCTATGCAAAGCATCTACGCATAGATCAATCTCTGATAGCACTGTTGGGTTCGCAGCATAGAAAACAAAAAAATTCCTATGATATGAACAACTAAGTACCAGGATCTATCTACCTAGATACAATAATTGGGTGGATATAAATCCATAGAGATCTTACCCTCGAAGACCAAAAAGCTTTGTTAACAAAATCTAATTTCATGGATGATATAGTCGTTCACTTAACGATCTCAAGATCATGATGAAGTCCAGCACTACAAAGCAGAAGTGCATCCGTGATCACACACACGTCTGGTACCCCGATAATCTACGAGTCCTCGCTCTAGCAAAGCAGCAGAAGCAGCAAATCATTCTAGAAAAAGCCATCAGGAACATGTACTTCGCTAATCCGAAGCCATGGGGAATGATCTAGAGGGGGAGAGATCCTTCATGAGAAGGTGTGAAGTGAGAGGAGGAGGATGAATTCCATAGGGAGAGGGGGGGCAGCCACCTCCCATGGCCGGTGGCCAAAGGAGGTGCCCCCACCTCTTCTTCATTCATGTGGGTGGAGGTCCCACTCACATAAACTCTCCTCCACTCACATGTCCACTCACTTCCATTAAATTTCCACCAAATTTAATGCATCTCTCATTTAATAATACTCTTTTATTTATTTTATTCAGAATTTTGTTAATTACTTTAATTAACAAACATTCACATAAAATCCCTTACAACATTTCGATATCACATGCAAAACCAATTTCAGCAATTTCACTCGAAACAATTCTGATGTCCATTGAAATAATTCCAGCGCTTTCATAATATTTCTCTAGTATCTTATTTGCTCCAAATGGTGTCGGTATCCCTTAAGTGTGTCACCCTACGGTTCTCGAATAATGCAGACATGATCGAGACCCCTCTTCGATAAATAATCAGCAGCGGGACTTGGAGATCCGTACTTACTCCCACACATTCAACGATGACTCTAGTGATCGTGTGAACCTTTAACATCGTAACTAAATACCTTTGTATCACGATATATTACTTGTCCGAGATTCGATCATTGGTATCCCCATACCTAGTTTGATCTTGTTCCCGACAAGTACTCTTTTCTTGTTCCCGTGATATAACATTCTAGTGATCTTATCACTTGCTTGCAAGCTATGTTAATGTGATATCACCAAGAGGGCCCAAACTATATCTCTCTGTCATCGGGGTGAAAAAATCCCACTCTTGATCCATGAGATCGAACATAACATTTTCAGAGTACCCAACCCACCTTTATAGTCACCCTGTTACAGTGTGATGTTTGATTTTATCAAAGTACTCTTCCGGTGTTAGCAACTAACATGATCTCATGGTCTAAGGATTAAAGTTACTTCACATGATGTTATAGCAATGTAAACATAATGAGTTTTATCGTATTACTATACTTCAGATGAATGTTCATCACATCATTCCACCAATGATGTGACCTCGTTATTAACAACATCCAATGTCCTTTATTTATTTATTAAACACACATGTATTAATGTTTCCAATTAACACAATTATAGAATGAGAAATAAACTGTTATCATAAATATGGAATAAGATAATAACCCCTTTATTTCCTCTCGGGAATATTCCCTTGACATAATTCGTAATAGATGCTACTTCGTTATAGGGAAGTTTAGAGGACATCTTGCTACATCATTAGTTGTAGATGCCTATAATTAGCTATTTCTCGTAGCTTATGTTGTTCTTGATGGTGAATCCAATGAAAGCTCGACATGGTTCATGGAGAGACTACTGATGTCTGCAAGAGCACAAATCATTTGTAGCTAGTTTTGAAATACAGATATCGATCCCACATGGAGCTCAAAGGTAAGTGTTTATGGGTGAAGTCTCTGTCACACTCGAAGTTGTCACATGTCTTCGAGTGAATTGACTAGAAGTGTTGAAATAGGAATAGGGTTTTGATTAAATGAGATGTATTTAAATAGAACTAGAATGTAAACTTCAGAAATATAAAGCATAAAAGTAAAGAACGACTTGGTTGTTTGTTGTTTCCTACAGATGGCGAAAGAAGGCGCAGTGAGATTCATTTCATGGTGATAGTGACTGTGCCAGGTGCACGAATGATAAATGTAACAATTATAATCTTATAAATATATGTGTAGGCGAGTAACCCATAATTAGCCGGAACTCCTCTTGGTAGATTTCATTCCAACTTCAATAATCCTACTAGCCTGTTACCAAAACCATGGTCAGACACTAGACGATTAAGACCCTTTAGGTCGCTTAGCGATTAAGCTCCTTGGATCAGACTAATGCAATAAGCATAGTAGTTCCTCGTTATCCTCGAGTCTAATAGTTTTCCAATGATATCCTCGTGTCACCCGGGGGTCGCCAGTCCACTAGCCAACAAGATCTTATCTATGTAGAACAAAGCATCATGTTGTCTAGGCCCTTAATTGGACAACAAGCATTAGGCATCGCACATATAGTCAAGCACACATAATATAGTAATTAAAATCAAACAAACTAATTGAAAATATATGAAGGCACATCACATCTCACCAATCCTCTACATCTCCCACGCCCAAGGGAATTACTCACACATGAGAGAAGAACGGATCATCAATATAATCAAATAAAGGGAATTCGTCTTTGTATTACCGTGGAGATCCACAATAAGAATAGAAAAATATCCAACACAATTCAAGATGGGAAGAACAATCTCAAACCCTAGTCTTGCAAGGTGGAGATCCCTCTCTATCAAGTACAAGTAGTGGCTATGGGGGTGCATTGGCTAGGGGGTTGAAGATTGTGGAGCGAGATGAAGAACGTTGATGGCCCAAAATATCGAGCTCGTTGGGGAACCCCAAGAGGAAGGTATGATGAGCATAGTAGTAAGTTTTCCCTCAGTTATGAAACCAAGGTTATCAATCCAGTAGGAGCAAGGAAACACCCCCAAGGTGTTGCTATCTAGTCTTTGGCAGGGCGCACTACCGGTGCTAGCAGCAACGTGGAAACCTGCACAACACAACCACAGAACTTTGCCCCCAACTTACAGTGAGGTTGTCAATCTCACCGGTTTTGCTAAAAACAAAGGATTAAACAAATTGTGTGGAAGAAAGTAATAGTTTGCAGAAAGTAAACAGAAAGCAATAAACAGTTGTATATTGATGGTAAAAGAAAGGACCGGGTCCATAGTTCACTAGTGGTGGCTCTCCTTAAGATAGATGACATGTTGGGTGAACAAATTACAGTGGGGCAATTGACAAACATCGAGAAAGCAATATGCATATACTACTCATCTTGACTCCTTTGAGATTTGATTGGGCATTACAACATTATACATAGATCGTAATCCAACTGCATCTATGACTAATAATCCATCTTCAGGTTATCATCCGAACCCCCTCCAGTATTAAGTTGCAAGCAATAGATAATTACATTACACATTGCGTGTAAAGTAAACAATACGATTGTTCTATGAACAAAGGATTGTTGTTTTCTCCCTAGTAGCAACAACACATCTAGTACCTTAGAGATTTCTGTCACTTCCCCAGATTACTAGAGGCATGAACCCAATATCGAGCATAAATACTAACTCTTGGACTTGCTAGCATCTACTTGGCCAAGATAGCTACTAACAACGGAAATCATGCAAGATCACAAATAACAAAGACATGATAGAATCAATAATCAATCTGAAATAGCATCTCAATATCCATCGGGTCCCGCAAACACAACATGTAGGATTACAAATAGATGATCTTGATCATGAACGGAGCTCACAAGATCTAAACATGATAGCACAAAGGAGAAGAACCAGCCATCTAGCTACTACATGGACCCGTAGTCCAAGGATGAACTACTCACGCATCACACCGGAGGCTTGCATGGTGATGAACAAGGCCTCCAGGGTGAATTCTCCCCTCCGACAGGGTGTCGGGAAGAGCTTCAGATACCTCCCGATCTAGGTATGGATATGATGGTGGCTATAGACTCTTTCGTGGAATTTTGATCGGGTACTTAGGGTTTCTATATCGGAGGCATCTTATAGGTGAAAGGGGAGGCCGAGGGGGTGCCCGAGGCGGCCAGACCACCCCTGGCGCGGGCCAGGCTTGGCTGCGCGGCCAAGTGGTGTGGCGGCCCCCTGGCCCCTCTCCGTCTCGTATTCTGGCTCCGTGTGTCCCTCGGTGAAAAACTGACTTTGGCCTCTGTCCCGTCCAATTCCGAGAATATTCATTTTCTGACTTTCCTGGAACCAAAAACAGTAGAAAACAGGCAGCTGGCACTGTGGCTCTTGTTAATAGGTTAGTCTAAGAAAGTGTATAGAAAGTACTCCAAAGTGTGGACAAAACATAAGAAAGTAGATAAAACCAAGCATGAAACATCAAAAATTATGGATACGTTAGCAACGTATCAAACGTCTTCTTCTTCTCTGGATCTCTTCTTTCTCCCTTCTGGATGGTATGGCGGCTACTGCGTTGTGTTTTCGACCTCAGTTCCTTCATGGAAGTTGTTCCTTTTGACAAGACAGAGGCGGTGCCAACTATACGGCGGAAACTATACGGCTAGAAAAATATTCCTGCCGTATAGTTGCTTGTTAAAGCTTCTGTGAGTTCCCCTCGAGTGCTTCCAAAGCGAGACTTGCTTGTTCTCTCCAGAATATTGTGTTTCTCTAGTTAAAACCTTCTATTGACGTTCATAACCCTAAACACACATTAAAAATCAAGTTTTCTTTGCTACCGAAGTATTAGCGTTAGGTAAAGCCATAAAACGATTAAATCCGGGAGAAAACTATCAATAAAAGCCATAAAAAATGAGTCAAATCTCACAACTATCAACTACATGTAGTGATTGGTCACTCTAAAGGCTTGGTGGTACACACTGATGCATGCAAGGGGCTAGACAATGATGTTGATGCTATATTTCCTGGGTTGAGCATAGAGAATGCCTAAGACACGTCGCTACTGACTTCATGAATAAGTTCAAAGGAAAGATTTTTAAAGACAACCCGTGGCCATCATCTTAAACATACACACCAATAAGACATGCTACTTACATGCAGAACGTGTATACACAATGAAAGGTTAAAGAATACCTTGAAGAACATCACATGAAATTATGGGCTAGAGGCAAGTTTGATGGGTTAAACAAAGTGGATTATGCTTGCAATAGTTTTCTAGATAGTTTCAATTAAAAGATTAGAAGCCTTAAATCACTTGGGAAATTTTGCTAGATGCAATAAGACAATACATAATGGTGAAGATAGATTTTAGACACAAATTGTGCAAGAAAATTTGCAGGCCATAAAATAGTGCTAAAGGTTGCTCTGTTACTGAATGCAAGAACCTGGGAAATTCCATGAATAAAGATGAGGATGCTATAAGTTCCAATACATTAGATGAGGTTTATGCAAAAGATAAACATGGAACATAAAGGAGGTATCATGTAGACATTACAAACAATACTTGTTCATGCAGAATGTGTCAGATTACTGGTCTGCCATGTAACCATGCACCATACTTCATCTTGAGGCTGAGAGGTGATGGTGCTAAAATAGAAATTTTTGTTGATGACTATGTACTACCCATGGCTGATGAAAATGATTGGGAATTTATGGATGTAGGATTCAAACTTGAACCACCAGTTCTTAGGAGGCCACATGGGAGGCCTAGAAATCTAATGATCAAATCCTCCACTTAAAAGGGTTTGAGGTTAGGATCAAGGAAAATAAAATTCAAAGTTCTCGGGGATTATGCCATATCAAGAGGCTATGCAAAAAACCTAGTTCTGCATGGGTTCAAAGATGATGACCATGTATTTGTTCACATTCAAGAACCAGAGGTTCTAGCTTCTCAGGTAGAAGATGAAGCTTTTCCTTCAGATAAATAGAGCAAAGGTAAACGAAAGGAGAAGGGCAAGAAAAATGGAATGATGGAGAATGGAAAGGAAAAAATTGTCAATGAGGACATTGATGAAGAGCAAGAAGTGCATCAACTTGATGAGTGTGCAGGAAGTGCATCAATTTGATGAAGAATAAGAGGTGCCGGTTGACACTAAATGTCATGATTTTCATGAAGGGAGGGAAAATAAGAAGAAACAAAAGTGGAAGCAAAGGGGGAAGGGGAAGAGGAAGGGGAAAGGGAATAAAAATAAGAGAGATGAGGATAGGATGTTGCTGGGCGATTGAGGATGTTGGCGGGAAAGGGGAAGAACTGAAATATGAACATGTAGCTAGGGTTATTGAGGGTGTTCTAGAAGATCTTGCTGCTAATGAAAGGAGAATGAATAACCCCTATCTATTTCGTCTTTGTATAGTTCTCCACATGAAAGGTGACCTTCAAACCTTGTTTTCTTTGTCTTTTCAACGATTTTTATTTAAAAAAACTTCACCTCTTCTTTTATGCAGCACTAGCCTGGCAAAAAAGAGGAGCATTAAAAAGCATGCATAAGAATACATTTTTTGGATTTGTATTGAAACTGAAGTATTGATGTCAACTATATTTGTATTTGATATATTAACATGTAATTGATGTAGCAACGATGGATTTTTGCTTGTCAGTGGTAATCCATGTGGGGATCATCTCATGGCCTAGTGGTGATGGTTTTTTGTCACCAAGGGCGAAAATTTTGTTTTCCTCCACTAAGGCCCATGTGGCACTAAGACTTTTTTCCACTAGTGGCACCTTTTTTGCTGATTTTCGCAAGATCTTACATTTAAAGGGGTTAATGGTAAAATAAATTAAGGATATCATTTTTGAACCCAAATATGTTAATTGGAAGCAATAAATACATTCTATACAATTATCCACACAAATGGGAGTCAATACAAGAAGAAAATCGTGGAACCGGTCTTTAGACGGTTTAACGAGCACTTTTACTGGTTGGTATCGCCGTACATGCCTCCATACGAGCTGTCATTAGATTTGTCTCGTCAAATACTTTCTCCCTACGCAATCGGATCAAACGTTAGACATAGAAAGATGCTACAAAACAAAGGAAACCCCACCTCCAGAAGGGATTTGGTGGGGAATTCGAAGAAGGACATCCATCTCCATTGATGCTTGGATCTTGTAGGCTATGACATCGATATTCATCATCAACACCATCATCTCCGTCACCATATCCAACCCCTTCATTCATCTCGTTGTAAGTCGACCCTAGTGCAGATTTGCACATGTATTCATTTGATCTTTCATATTCCATTCATATGTTTGCTCCCATGTGTGAGTAGTTTCTTTGTTCTTGGAGATATGGAGAAATCCTATAAAAATTGCGAATTGAAATAATTATGTTTGTTTTTACTTGTATAAGTATGAATGTTGACTGCATAGTATTTATGGTCTTAATATTATGTGAATATTCACTGCATAGTATTTATGGTTGGTGTATGGTGGATCCTGGCGGACGTAATAGTGACACATCACATTGCCATCCTAAGCCCTGCATAAATGAGAGAGCACGAAGATCCAAGAGTGTATATCCACAACCATGGGGTAAGCATTAATTGCTAGTTTACTATGGCGATTGCAGAAAGAGTATCATCTGTGTCTGCAAGCAATTGCAACATGGTACTTATGGAGTACTGGCGGTGATTATGAGTGGTGTGATGTTCGAGATTTCTGAGCATACCTATACGTGGGGCTCAGCCCCTGTACATGTAATGCAAAAAAGGTTCTATCTCCTAATCATATTCTACAAATTCTAGTGGTGGATCCGACACTCCCTCGGAACAGTTTTATCCCTATTGTAGTGTTATAATAAGTTACATCGATTACTCTCTATCTACTTTCTACTAAATTTCTTTGAACACTATTTTGTGCTCATTCACAAAAAACTTCGACACTCTCTTGCTTTGTACCAAAGATAACTTGCAAGCACACTTTGGTAAATTAAAAACATGAGGCATGAAGAACATTATGAAGAGCTCCCCATGGTTCGATACTCTCACTTCGAAACTAGGTACATACAATATTTGCACTTACAGGCAACAACTCACTTTCCAGATATTTCTCGTACATTATTAACAATGTTGAGGCTGACCCTAGCCAAACAAATCTAGGTGTACGACCAAGAGTATGAGAAAATCCTGGAACAATCAAGGAAGAAAGTGCAAGAGAAGTAAACATGATTAATGGGTTGTTTTGGTGCCACTTAAGGAAAATCTAGAGGACATGATTTAAGATTGATTTGTGCTGTTTTTGAAGTTGTCATTTCACATTTGAATAATTAAGATACTAATTAAGATGTGTGTTTGGCTTCCTATTATGGCATTGTATCAACCAATATAGAGTTATTTATATTTGTCTATGTTAGTGCGTGGATTATTATTTTTCTTAATTTCAAGATTGGGTAACCAAATTAAGGGACATATCATAAATTTTGTTATGAAGTGAATAAATTAGAGTATGGACTCCTAAACTACAATTGTGAAAATAATCGGTCTAACATGTTCCCACACTGACAGGTGTGTCCCACAAGCTAAGAGCACCTGTTGGACCCATTATGGGACCTTTGAGAAATAGAAAATTATAGAGTTAATCAAGGACCCATGAAAATAAACCCTAAACCACTCCTCCACTCCCATCACAGTTTTATACATAAGAGCATCTCAACAGATGCCTAAAAAGGGAGAGGTGCCCACGAAGTTGTTTTTCGGGATACCCAAGGAAAAAAAAGTTGCTCCAACAGATACCCATGCCAAAAAAGTTGGGCACGTCAAAAAACAATCGCCAACACGCGCGTGTTGCCATCCTTGTGCTGCAAATCCATCTCACAAAACGTGCACTCTACCTCCACGCTAAAATTTCCCCATGCACCACTACCACTGCCGTAGCCACCTCCCCGACCGTTTCCAGCCATGAAAATCGAGCAACGATTCTCCGGCGCCTCCGCTCTTTGAGCACTACTTCTAAGCCGCTCTGCAAATCGTATTTTCCATGTCTACTAATCCCCTCCACCAAATTGATTCTAGATCCACAATCGATCGCCTATGGACTGATTCTGGGCCTCTGTAGGCCACCCACCGTCCTATTTCATCTCTGCAGCTGGCCCCAGACCACAGCCAGCCGACGAGCACTACACCGCACGCAAGGTGTTTGACAAAATTTGTCAAAGGTATACATCACAAGTTTTT
Organism: Avena sativa; assembly: GCA_916181665.1. Classification (NCBI taxonomy): domain Eukaryota; kingdom Viridiplantae; phylum Streptophyta; class Magnoliopsida; order Poales; family Poaceae; genus Avena; species Avena sativa. The sequence goes on along the minus strand of OV702292.1, from coordinate 133,463,371 downwards.
TTAATCATTTTGTTGCCAAGTTGTATTATAGTGTTCCAACAATATTTATTGGCTTCTAGATGAGTTCTTTGTATGATGATTCATCAACCAATGAAGAGTAGGACACATACAAATATGAGGATATTTCTATCATTTTAGCTTTGTACACCAACAAGCGGCCAAAGCACAATGATTCCATCCTCGTTCGTGAGAATCTATGGAGGGAGAGAATCGGAGGGTAGAACAAGTTGATGCGGAGGTACTTTGTGGAGAATTCTGTTTTTCTAGAGTGCTATTTTTGCCTCCGTTGATGGGAATCAAGTTTTTTGAACACATTTCCGAGTGTGTTAATAAGCATGATTGGTTCTTCGAGAAAATGGGGAATCGAAGAACTTGTACATAGCACCATTCAAAAGGTGACTGTCGCTGCGCTTGATGGCATACAATATTCCATCGGATCTTGTTGATGAACACTTAAAAATGGGTGAGATTCTAGCTATCAAGTGTGTTGAGCACTTTGCAATAGCGTTGGTGTGAGTGTTTGGTGAATAGTACTTGAGACTTTAGAGCCCCTGATGCTAAAGAAACGGCTAGGCACTTGGAGTTCAACAAAGCTCATGTGGGTTTCCAAGTATGCTTGGCTCAATTGTGATGAGTTTTATATAGTTCGTTTCATATATGTAACAATTGTATAGAAGATACATGTATGTGGTGCCCTATATTAGGGTATCTGGAATTTTCAGTGGTGCCCTTTCTAGGGCATCTAGAATGGCTGCAATAGTTTTGGTGCCCAAAACCTAGAAAAGTGGTGCCCTGTTTTTTGGCATTTGTTGGAGATTCTCTAAGATATGGAACCCTTTCCCCATTGCCTATCTCCCAAGTCCCCACGTCAGCACACTCCCCCCTATTTACTCTGGACCCTAGATCCAATCACTGCTCTCTCTTCACTCCAAAGGGTAGATCATAGGACTCCCGCTCTCCACTCCGAACCCTAGATGTTAGCGCTCACCTTCCTAGTATATGGTGTGCAAGCTAAAGACTTGTTAGGTTGTTTTATCACCCAATATGCGGAATCCACGCTAGAGTACTCCACCGGTGTTCCCGACCCACATGTATGTTCTTCAACCCATCTACAACTTGCATTTTGACTTGTTCGTCTTTTTCTTCTTTGACCACACTTATATTTATTTTACATTTGCTATGAGGAAAGCAAGAAAAAAATGCCACACGGAGGATGGCGGGAAGATGCGCATCAAGGTCATCAGTGTACGATGCATAGAGGATGTACAAATACGTAGCGAGGTCATGAATTTATTGGTAGCTAGTGTTAAAAAAGTGAGTTGCTCAATGACACTTTGGCCAAGTAATGTATATCATTTTTCATAGTTAGTTCGTTAGTTATAGGGATTGCTGAAAGGAGAGTAACTCAAAACCTCCTCTCTTAGATAGAAATCAAGAGTTCTTCTGCTAAAAGCTCCACATCAACACTTATTTCTAACAATTTAATGGGAACAACCAATGAATGGATTCCATAAGAAGTGGTTGCAGTCCAATGTTATGAAATTTATATCTGAATGAAATGAAATTTATGTACTAATTATTTGGAAATTGTGATCTAAATGAAATGGAGAAAAAAATATTTTTTAGATTTGATTGTTATTAAGTTATGTACAACATAAGGTGTACCTAAGACAACAAGTAAATATGCAACACACGATCTGTCCATATCACCCAATTGGCACCTGCATCCTTTTTATCTATCAAGAAACATGATTTAAATGTCGCAGAACAGACTGCACAACAGTCAACTATCCATCAAGCCACAAAAAGCGTCACATGTGTGTACATGTTTTTGATCAATGTGTATATTACTTGCGGTATTAAGCATCATCGTCTAACCTTAACCGGGGTATTTAGGCATGTGGCTTGGCGTTTATAAACACCTTGTAACGCTTGCAATATTGTAGTGAACCAGTGGGTCGGAGAGTTGAATAGATTGCATTGGTAATTAACATTAGATGGAAATGACGTTATTCTTGCCCTATCCTTCCTAAGAAATTCATTCAAACTTGATGGAAATTCTAGTCTTGCATTGATGAAAATTTAGCCAGAGCGGTGCTGATATTGTTGTCTCTCCCATAAGAAGAGTATGGAAGGATGTTCTAAAAACAGGGGCATCATGCCGACAAAAAACATAACCAAGAATTGGAAGGTTTTCTTTTTCTTTGATTTTAAGAACCTCCATTTAGATGCATATCATGAATGGTAAACTATAGTCATGTAGTAGCCATGAAGATATGTGTTGTCTTTTTAACATGATATATATTAATGAGATGAATTTGATATGTATGTTTGTTGTGAAAGTATTAGCTTTGAAATGTTGTGTGAATATATTGTTTTTGTAGAAGAAATTGTTCTACCTCTATTGCCGATGAGGGACCAAGTCGGAAACGGTCAAGACTCCATTCGTGATTTATCGACCACATCAGCAAGACAAATGTGCTGACGAGCCACATATCTATTGCTAATGAGGATCCCACCCATGCCCAATGTGGCGTGTTGTACTAGTGTTCCAATGTATCGACTCTTATGTTCTTAGGCTTTCTTTTTGTCTTGCCTTTGTCGAATAATCAAATCTAATTTTTTTTAAAACGAGGCAAAAGCTTTGCCTTTCATTGATATAGGAGAAAAAAGTTGGCCCGTTTATAAGGAAAAATTGGCCGAAAAAACAATTACAACACAACACCACACGCCAGCTCCGAGGCTGCGCTCCAAATGGGTCGACGACCAACCAGATCGACACCACACTTCAATGCAACATGCGGAGGCGAAAGACTAGAGCTGCCACTCCAAACTACCACGCCAGCCCAGGGCCGCGCCCCGCCTGGCCGAAGACGAACCCGCTCCGCCAACCACCACAACAGTCCACAAGTCCCTTTGTCCGGTGGACGTCCAAAGCGAGGCCCCAAGAGGCAAAGCGACACCAGAGCGTCACCCACGCCCGATCCCACGAGGGATCTGGGGTTTCCCCCGGAGAGCCTAGGCGGAGGAGCATGAAAACACCCGCAACGGTGACGGCTTCAAGAAGCATGCGGCGCCCACGGGCGTCACCATCGTCGGTCCTAGCCAGCCGCCAGGACAAGGCTTTCGCCTAGCGAAGAGTCCCAAACCTCACGCCCGTCCAACAAGGACCGGCACAAAACCACCACACCTCCCCTCTTACCCCAAGCTCCCGACGATCAACAAACATCCACTCCCGCCGCCACGGCTAGACTCCCCGTCGTCGCGACAAAAGCCGCCGTTCGGTTCATCACCACTGTCCGCGAGATAGTTGCCGAAAAACAACCAGAGCGAACCCGGGCAGCCGCCACCGCGAAAGGGACAGAAGATCGCCGCCACCGTAACATCTCCTTGGTGGCCCAGATCGAAACCCGGACAAGCCCGCGCTGCCATGACGAGCCATCCGACCACGCGCCCAGGGCCATGACTAGCACCGCGCCGCTCAAGCGCCGGGCTAGCCTAGGCGCAGCCTCCACCGCTGACCACCGCAAGCAGCACCCCCGCGGCCACCCGAAACCACCGTCGATCGCAGCCACCACCAGCTCTCCAAGGCGGCCAACACGCCTGCGCCGCAGTAGCGCCACCGTCGCCCCCCAACCTCAGATCGTAGAGCTCCGCAAGCACCGCCGTCACCACCCGCACCACGCGGAGGTGAGGAGCCGAGCTGCATCCAGCCACCGACCACCGAGCACCACCAAGGGCATCGCCAAACACCACGAAAGAGGGGGCGCCGACCACCACCGACAAGGGGCACTAGGTCGGGACCGACCGCATCAGGGCCTGGGCCCACAGATCTGGCCGTCGTGCCGCCCACACGGCCACAACGACCGCTGCCGTCGCCGAAGGAAACCCCGGGGCCGCCGCCCCGGCGTCCAGACTCCGTCGGAAGTGCCGCCATGTCCAAGGCCACCACGCCACACCGGTCGGAGGTCTCCCCGCGCCAGAAGGATGAAGCCCCTGCCACCGCCCGCCGTGCGAGAAGACGAGATCCCGCCGGCGTCGTCAGCCTCAAGGTCTTAGCCCGACATCGTGTCCTCCGGCGGCGGCAGGGGGTTGGGGACGGGGGGGGGGGGGGGGGAGGGGGCTAGGGGCGGCGGCGATTTAGGGTTCACCCGAGCCGCCCCCTCGAGCGACGCGGGCGTGGGAGAGTTTTTTTTAGCGTTTGCCTCTTTTCACCTCTTATGGCTTCCCATAATCTTAAGGGGAAAGTTTGTGCCATCACATATATCCACTCAGACTATATAAATTGTTCCTAATTTTCTACGGAGGAAAGGTTGTGAATTACATATACACAACTATAGGGCTAATTAAATGTGGTGTAACAGAATGATTAGTACTTTCTCCGATCCATAATAAGTAGCTGCTGATTTAGTACAAAGTAGCGGCTACTTATTATGGATCGAAGGGAGTAGCATTATCATGTAGTGAAATCGAATTCAGTTATCTGCTTGCTTTAAACTATCCCACATTTCTCCGGATAAGCAAGAAATTATGCCTTCTGGATTCAAATGTCTGGTGACGATCGCTCATGATATCTTCGGTTGGTTGGCTGGCAACATATTAGTTGACTACATGATGTGTAGTTTCTATATGTTTTTTATTTTTTGCTAGCTGATTCATGTATCAACTTTGAGCGACCCCTAACTTGTAATAACTCCAAATATTAGACCGTTTTAATAAAGAGTTGTGTGCATCAGCTGATGCAGAGGCCAGGTACTATTTCTCTTGTCAATTTTTTTTATCTTCCACAGACATATGCGTGTTGATCTGTCCTCCAAGTCTCCAACCTCATGCAAGCTAGTAAACTTGAATATACGATGGATTTGATACTACGTGCATATTATTGTGTCCACAAAAGCAACATGCCTTTAGACAAGTATGATTGTGCGAGAGACTGACCATGAAAAGAGAGAGTCCTGCAAAAAAAAAAAAAAAGAGAGAGAGAGCTCTGTGCACAATATTTCTTGCTTTGGGAGAGCCTCACCGAGTGCATGCAATCGTGGTGTCCACTCTCGTTTCCTTTTATGAACTTAAGTACTAATTCTGTCTAACACTGTTTAATGCTTTGGTCAATGACCACCTAATACTGTCAACTAATTAGATAATGTATAAAAGAATCATTTGTTTGTTGAGAGATTTTCACATTAATGTAACCCATTTAAGTCTAGTGCTTGATTAGCCATGACACTGCACAATAACTTACTACTACCTCTGTTTCATAATATAAGCGTTTTTTAGAAAGCTAAAACAGCTTATATTGTACTAGAACGGAGGTAGTATATGCAGCCACGTATGTACATAGCATGCCTAATCAACAGACAGATAGATAGACAGCAGACATACCCAAATCGACATCTTTGGATTGGTACCAGATGACTGCTGCAACTTGTGGAGTAGTAGGATTTTTTTTTTGCGGGTAGGAGTAGTGTAGGAATTATGACTACAAGTGTAACCGGTTGGAGATGATCATTTGGGATACATTCACATGCTTTGCATGACGTATTCGAAATAGAATTCGTGACAGGTGATACATGAGTTATATTGTTTAATTTTTGCTACTCCCTCCGATCCATATTAGTTGACTTGGATTTTTCTAGATTTGAATGTATCTAGTATTAAAATATGTCTAGATACATCTGAATATAGACAAATTCGAGTTAACTAATATGGGTCGGAGGGAGTATCAATTTTCTGAGTTTTTTTATGTAAGTTAATGATAAATAAGTAAAGGGATGCGTGCATCTTTTGACGTAGAGGCCGGAAGGATCCTCCTTTTCCAAAAAAAAAACTAAACACACTTAAACCACTCTCAACTACGATGCCGAGCACGTATAGGCTAGCAACAAAACCTTATCTATTATAGAAAAATCAAAAGTCTAAAGACCGCATGATGATATCATCTTTTTCAGGTATGCACGAGTGCCGCACACTTTCAGGATGCTGGCGACATCATGGTGTGGCTACAAATAGCACCGGTACTCTATGTGGTTGCTTGGTGTTTTGGGAAGTGCTGCCGAGAGCGTAGCTATAGCTCTACACACCATATATATCCATATGCCAATTACATGTGAAGTGAACTAGCTAGTGCTTGTCCACCATATATAGTTGTCTCCTGCAACCTTTAGCTACCAATGGTAAGAAAAAGAAAGGGCTATTGATTGTCTTTTTTACTTTCTACCACTAGAGCTTGGGTATGTCTAGTGTAACCTCTTTTCTTTTGGGCTGTCGGTTGGTTGCTTGTCAATTTGTGTGCTCCTTGTTTACCTTTAGTTCACCACCACCGTTGCAGGTGCTGTTGAATTTTTACCACTCTGTGTGTTGCACGAGTTAGCTAGATCACCACCTCTATTTCTGATGACGCTCTAGTTTTGCCATTTCACGTGCTCCATACTGTTGTCTTTTGTTGTCCATATGGGTTGAACTAAAGTTTCACACATGAGAACAGAAGTTTGAGGTATCAAACGTAATTGTTAGTCAGGGAACTCGTGCCTTGTCTCGCACGAGGGTACGTGTTAATATAGCCTCAAAGGGCAACCGTGTGTTACAGAGGGAAACGGACTCGACTCGTACACAAGTCGTACGATCGGTCCTATACATGAATTGTAGATAGACTCCAATACATTGTCTAACAGCCCCCCTTAATCGAAACCTGTAGACAAGTTGAGATTACGCTTGAACTCATCTAAACTCTTAACAGGAAGTGCTTTGGTGAATCCATCCGCAACCTGATCTTTGCTTGACACAAACCGTATAGCCAGCTGATTGTTTGCAACACGTTCTCGAACAAAATGAAAATCAATCTCAATATGCTTAGTACGAGCATGAAACACTGGATTTGCAGACAAATAGGTAACACCTAGATTGTCACACCAGAGACTTGGTTTTTCCTGCAATTTTACTCCAAGTTCACCAAGAAGAGCCTCCACCCAAATCAACTCAGCCGTGGCATTCGCCAGAGCCTTGTATTCAGCCTCAGTACTGGAACGAGACAATGTAGCTTGCTTGCGAGCATTCCACGACACCAAATTGGGTCCAACAAAGACAGCAAAACCACCAGTGGAACGACGATCATCAAGAGAGCCAGCCCAATCTGCATCAGAAAAGGCACTAAGAAGTGTAGAAGAAGATTTGGAGAAAGTGATCCCAAGCTTCAGTGTATCTTTCACATATCTGAGAATACGTTTGGCAGCTGTCCAGTGTTCTGTAGTTGGAGCATGAAGATACTGGCATACTTTATTGACAGAGAAAGATAAGTCTGGACGTGTCAAGGTCAAGTACTGTAAGGCTCCAACAATACTTCTGTATTAGGTGCTGTCTTCAGGGCCAAGAGGTATACCACCAGTGAGAGATAACTGCTCAGAAGATGACAATGGTGTGGGAGCTGACTTACAATGGCGTAGACCAGCATTGGCAACTAAATCTGCAGCATACTTTTCCTGAGTCAACAGCAAACCATTCGACACCTTTGTAACCTCAATACCAAGAAAGTAGTGTAAGTCACCAAGATCCTTGATAGCAAAGTGTTTGTTGAGATTTTGAACAAGAACTGTGATGGCATGATCTGAGGAGCTAGTCACTATAATGTCATCAACATAGATCAGAACAAAGATAGTGATACCTGACTTGTTTAAAAGAAATAATGATGTATTAGCCTTGGATGGTGAAAAACCAAGGTCACAGAGCTTGGAACTCAGCCTAGAATACCATGCTCGAGGTGCTTGTTTCAATCCATACAATGCTTTGTCAAGTTTGCAAATATGATGTGGAGCATGAGGATTTACAAAACCTAGGGGTTGTTTCATATAGACCTCCTCTTCCAGAACACCATGAAGAAACACGTTCTTGACATCTAGCTGTCGAAGATTCCAACCATGAGAGACAGAAACAGACAACACAATTCTGATGGTAGCAATTTTCACCACAGGACTGAAAGTATCTTCATAGTCAATGCCATAGCGTTGCTTAAAACCTTTAGCAACCAGTCTAGCCTTGTATCTATCAATAGAACCATCAGCTCGTCTCTTGATACGATAAACCCATTTGCAATCAATTAAATTTTTGTTGCTACTAGGGGGAACAAGGTGCCAAGTTTTGTTCTCAAGTAAAGCGTTGTATTCCTCTTCCATTGCTCGACGCCAATTCAGATCATTAAGAGCCTCAGAAGTTTTGCACGGTTCTCCTATGGATGAAAGCATGCCATAGCGAATGGTACCACCAGTGTACTTTTTAGGATGTCGAATACCTTTTTGTAGTCGGGTGCGGACACCAGGTGGCGAAGGAGCTTGAGCATCATCAATATTTTCTGCATTTTCTGTACTGGCAACAGAAACCCCTGTACCAGACGTTGCCATAGAAGATCCACTAGAGACGCAAGGTGTCAGCGGGGAGCTGGCGGGAGCAGGTGAGGGCGCTTGTTCATGTGCGCGCTGTTGGTCGCCACGCGCACGCGGAGCGTCGAGGGGCGAGCGAGCCGGGGACCTAGGGGAGGCGAGAGCTGCATGGCGCACTGTCGCTGGCGCCTGGCAGCAACACCGAAGGCGAGGGTGCCAACAGATCCTCCTCGAGATTGCTACGGGCAGGAGAATGTCCTGCAACAGGATCTTCATCGTTTTCTGCAAAATCTTCGTCATTTTGTGGCTGAAACTCAGATTCAATTCCTGAATCAATTTCTGCATTGTTTTCACCAGAATTTTCTTCTGGAGTTTCACCACCCTGCTGCACATTAGTAATTGGCACAATAAAAGGCATATGATCATCAATAGTTTGTGCACCTTCAAAAGAAGTGGTGGAAGATGGAAGAAGAAGAATTTCTTTCCGAAGGAGGGGACCAGCATTAGGACGCAAGGATGAAAAAGGAAATACATTCTCATCAAAGACAACATCACGAGAAATATACACACGTCCTGTAGACATATCTAGGCACTTGACACTTTTATGGAGAGGGCTATATCCAAGAAAACCACACCGAGTAGACCGAAAAGGAAGTTTTCGTTCATTGTAAGGACGAAGATTAGGCCAACAAGCACAGCCAAAAACACGAAGAGCATCATAATTTGGTGGAATATGAAGAAGACACTCACAAGGAGTTTCAAGGTTAATGACTTTGCTAGGAAGCAAATTGATGAGAAAAGTGGCTGTGAGGAAAACTTCATTCCAATATTTGAGAGGCATAGATGCATTAGCAAGCAAAGTAAGACCAACCTCAACTATATGACGGTGTTTTCTTTCAGCGGAACCATTCTGTTGATGGGCATGTGGACAAGAAACATGGTGTGTGATGCCTTGTTTTTGGAAAAAGGAATTGAGTTTCTCATACTCACCACCCCAATCAGTTTGCATAGTAATAATTTTCCTATCAAACTTGCGCTCAACATATTGCTGATAATTAAGAAAAGCTTGATAAACATCAGAACGCTTTTTAAGTAAATATATCCAAGTGAACTTGCTATAATCATCAGTAAAGCTTACATAATATGCATGTTTTCCAGCAGAAAGAGGAGCAGGCCCCCATACATCAGAGAAAATCTATTCTAAGGGAACAGAGGATCTACTAGAGGAGATGGGGTATGGAAGTTGGTGACTCTTTGCCAACTGACAAGAATCACAAACATATGGAGTGATCTCTGGAGTGTAAGCTATTTTATTTCTTCTAAGAACTTGTTGAACAATGAACGAAGACGGATGTCTTAGACGACGATACCATGTAGAGGAAGACGGCTTTATTGTGACGAAGGCATGCTTGGAGGACTCATTTGAGATAGGCATCAAGGGATATAGACCTCCATGTCACGGTCCTCTAAACAGAATTTGATGTGTTGCTTGGTCCTTGATCAAAAAGGAGAAAGGATGAAATTCAATATAAACATGATTGTTAAGGGTAAACCGATGAACAGATAGAAGATTTTTTGAAGCATTAGGAACATGTAATATATCATTAAGGATGAAGGAAGTATGAGGAGTGCGCAAAATTGAATGACCAATATGACTAATGTGCATACCTGTGCCTTCAGCCGTGCGAACACGGTCTTGCCCATTGTATGTATCATGAGTAGAGAGCTTGTTCAGCTGCCCGGTGATATGATCAGTGGCGCCAGTGTCATAGTACCAGTTGGTGTCAACTCCATAAGCAACAAAATTGGCACATTTATTTCCATGGTCTCCATTGTCACGCTGATCATCCCCATAGAGCCACCAACAATCCTTTGCAGGATGCCCATGTATGTTACAAATCTGACAGGTAGTGTCGACATAGGGAGTAGGCCGATGATCACCTCGGCCACGCCCACCACCGTCACGGGGGCGATCCTCCTCCTAGCGACGGCCTTGATAGACGCCTTGGTAGCCACCACGGTAGCCACCTCCATCATGTCCTCTATTTCCACGATCATCACGGCCACGGTCATCATAGTGGCCACGGTACTCCTGCTGCCTACCACGGTCATCATAGCGACCACGGTTGTCATCACGACGACGTGGACGATCATCGCGCCAACGATCATCCTGGCGCCCACGATCATCCTGCCACCGGTCTTGGCCGCGAGAGGGGGCACCACCTCCACGGCGAGCAACATTGGCAGACGAGGAGAAACCAGTGTCTTCCTCCTTATGCATGCGATCAAAAGCTTGTACCTGGCTGAACAGATCAGACAAAGATGTACCAGAATTGGCACGAACAGCAGTAATCAGCGAGTTATAGGGGCTGCCAAGTCCGTTTAGCACGTACCAAACAATCTCATCATCATCAAGAGGTTTTCCTGCAGAGTCAAGCTCAAGGGCAATGGTTTTCATCTTAGCAAAATATTTTTCAGCAGATAGATCATTTTTCTTTGTCTCAACCAAGGCAGTATGAAGGTGTTGAATTCTGGTTTTGGAAGCATCAGAGACATGACTGTTGATGGCAGCCCAGGCACCAGCTGAGGAATTCTTACCAATAACATGAGCAAGAACATCAGGGGAGAGAGCATTGAGTAGCCACCTGAGAACTTGCTGATCACGAGCAATCCACGTAGTGTAGTCAGGATTCTGAATTGTTACCGTCTTCTTGTTGATATCCTCTATTTCCAGCATCTTTTCAGGAGCAACGTCAGAACCTTCAACTAGCTCGAGCACACATGCACCACGAAGAGCAGGAATCACGAGTGCCTTCCACACAAGGGCGTTCTCACGTGTCAGAAGCTGAGTGGGAGGGGCGCCGAGAGCGGCAACCAGCGAAGTTGCAGATGATGATGAAGCCATGGAAGCAAGTTTTGAGCAGCAGCGACATAGTTAGATGTGGCGGCGGCGAAGTCTTGATCGTCGTTGGTCGTCGGTCTTGGGCGGCGGCAGCACAGATCGGAAGATCAGGGCGGCGGCGGCTGGCTTGTCTTGGTCGTCGATTTTTTTTGTGTGGGCTTGTGCGGCGGCGACGACAGCAGGGTGCTGTGGCGGCGGCGGCTTTGTGTTGCGGCGGCGGCGGCGACTTTCTTGCGACAGCTAGGTATCGGAAGAGCGAGACTCTGATACCATATCAAACATAATTGTTAGGCAGGGAACTCGTGCCTTGTCTCGCACGAGTGTACGTGTTAATATAGCCTCAAAGGGCAACCGTGTGTTACAGAGGGAAACAGACTCGACTCGTACACAAGTCATACGATCGGTCCTATACATGAATTATAGATGGACTCCAATACATTGTCTAACATGACGAAGGGTGATAAAAACCCACCAGATTTATTCAGTAACCAACCCTATGTGGTCATCCAACTGGGGCATAGTGTTTGACAGTACTTTGAATTTTATCAGAAGGCCTAGGACTATTCAAGTTTCAGAAAGCAAAAAATCTGTTAACTAAGGTTTAAATGCACTTACACTTCAGTATAATTTACATAAGATAAAGATAGGTAGCGGGTAAGGATGACATAAACGAAAAGAATAGATCATACAAGTTCTCATGTTTGAGGGACAAACCTTCACTAGTATATAAATCCAAATTAGTTTACGGAGTTAGGATTGACACGTATTGATCATACTGTATGCCGATTGCTTGGACAAAACCCCAAAATTTATGTTTATTACTCCATACAACTAGTTGTAAGTATAGATTCTTCATGCTAAGTCAATTGTAAATAGATGAATCCAATGGACCGTAACATTTTTAAATTACGTTGAAATACGGGGAACTTTGGCAAGTGCAAGAAAAATTCTCTATGCTGCAAAGAAAGAAAAGGAAAAAGAAATATTACATAATGAACATGGAGATTCCCTATATGTGTGGTGTCCTCAGATGTTTTTAAATAAGTACTGAGTGAAATGGATTCTCCATTCAACTGTACTATTCAAACCTTGAATTTTCACCATTCTCTTCACATCATAGGTGGTAACCGGTGAAAGCTGGCACTAGCCGTATCAGGAACTGTTGTGTAAATATTAAGAAAACAAGATATCAAACTCCACTAAGACATGCTATAGAGAGTGGCATTTTGACCAAGTAACATGGTCAGCTGTCATAAACTATACATAGAAGGCACAACTGCATTTGCATAGAACACCTGAAAGAACTTGTAGAAGTGTATGCAAATGCAGTCAACCATAAACATATATAAATCTTATATCCATATAGTGCCATAGGATTGAGAAAGTCCCGACGAAGGTCAAGATACAGAAGGATAGGGCCCTAATAAAAATTATAATTGTGTCATAGAAAAGAGAGATAAGCCGAGTATTGCTAAAAAATTCAACACAACTCTGGCCAATATTAGTATTTGCAACGGAAGGTGAACAAATTCAATATCAGTCTAAAATTCCACTGTAATTTGAAAAGCCTCACTAAAGGTAAATTCTTGAATAATAGAGATATTATTTTTGCAAACCGGTCTCCCTTTTCTTATGAAGTAAAGGTGGTACGATAGATCTAATAGAACTATATTATGCAAACAACAAACTCTTTATAATTTAAAATGATAAGTTGCTCCAATCAGCCTGCAAATGCATAGGCGGAGAGTCCCACCTTTATACGGTTAAGCCTAAGCCTCTTATCTCAAACCATGCACTCTCGTCTATGCAAAATTACATATCATGCATCCATAGTGATATGAATAATTTAAATGTCAAGATTTTTATTTGTGTGAAATATTTGAAATGTATCTTCTAAAAAATGGGAAATTGAAATGTAGAAGTTGAGTAAAAGAAACTAAAATGTGGTCCTTGATTTAGTCAACATGAAATACATCCAATCCAACATTCAAGTAATGTAGTCAGATGACATCAGCCTATATACCACAGACTTGTCGTGATCGCCTCATAGAACTAGCAGGTATTTGCGCAAATGCACCCAAGCATGAAGACATATTCAAGGCCGATACTCATAGTGTAATGAAATGATTGATGAAGTATTAACAAGTCTCGATGAAGATTAGTATTATGTTGAGCTACTAATCAATAAAAAATCTTCATATGTTTGTTCACACATAGACCACCAACCCGAGGTTTTAAAGAAAACAACTTTGACAAAATTAATACCAAAGTTAGCATTCGCAATGGAAGGTAGAGACAATTTAAGTTAACACATAAATGTTATAATTTGGATCATCTTTGTAATATCCCAAAGAAATAGGAAAGACCTAAGGATGATATTGAAATTGTGCATTGCATTTTAGGACATAAAATTTAGGGGGAATTTGAAAATTTTGTGTTTGGAATGTTAACACTTGAAAATTTAAGCTAGAGTTTAGATTGAATCCATTCAACCCAGGGATTTGAATTCAGATTGAATGGTGTTTTGTTTAAGAGTTCTTTGAGAGAATAGTTTCACCAAACTTGAAACATTTATTCACGGCCACACACTCACTTATGATCAAGAAAGTAAACAATACAATACACATAAATACTTGTAATTCAAAAGTGAGGTTTGAATCATTCAAACTTGAGTTCACAACATAATATATACAACAATTAAAGAGAAAAATCATCACAAGTCAAATCACATCAAACTTGAGTAAAAATTGAACTTTATTCATAACCCAAATGACTATAAGTTGGACATTACAAAGCTTGATACAAAATAAAGAAGAGAAAAAACCTAAAACCTAAACCTATCTACTTCTTATCTATCTTCTCATCTTATTATCTTCAATATATTATTCAATATCATCTTGATCCTTCAAACCTTCAAACAAAAACACACAAAAAACCTTTTGGCAAGGTTAAAATGCGGGGATTGCCCTAAGGAAAAACCAACTTAATATTGAATCCAAAAACTAGGATCCATGAACATGTCCTAGATCCCAGTGGCTTGAGCTGACCAACCAAACATCCCAGGAATGACAACAGAATTAAACAGTAGGGAATAACAGGAACCAAAGCCTAGTCAGGGTGAGCAGCTACTCACAATAGATAGTACCCAACCACATTAGACAACTAGGATTTCATCCAATACAAGTAAGCCAACAAAATGAATGCTATAACAAAATATAAATACTTTCAATTAAACCAACACCCAAGCCTTGGATGCATACACGAAGCATTAAACCATGGAGGATGAACACTTGACAATTCACCACTCCAAATCATAATTCAACAGAAATTAAGTAAACCAGTAAACCAACCAAGATCTCAAATTGAATATCATCAAATAGTATATTTGAACACAATCATCTCACAACACACTAGCAAAACCCCACAATAGAACAAAATCCCAAGATTAGTAAACTATTCCAGGATTTCTAAACACAACCAGTGGAAATTCTAAACTAATAGGAATCACAACAACCTTAACACAAGACTATTAACCAAAGGAATAACCCATGCTCAAGATTCTACCAAGAACAAGTAAATACTAGAAATGTAAATCATAAGCTATGAAACATATAAACCATTAGAAGTAACAGTAAACACAATACAAGATCAAAGACCAAAGGATATACCTAGGCTTTAGATTTTGTCAAAACCACAAGAACTATAGAAATTTAAAACATGCATGAAACAAGAGAAAAATAAACCAATCAAACTTCACACTAAGATATACTAAGAACAATCATCCAATTAGAATTGCAAGGGCTCATGGATGAAACACTAATTGAAATCATCAATAATAAAATTAATATACACTTGTCATTGTCCAAAACCCGAACATGACAAAAGATAAACCGACATGCCTATTTAGGCATATGCAGATATTCATCCCCGCATATAAAATAAAAGGTTTATATGCCAAATTTGGCAAACACACATAAGTTAAAGGCATCATGGGCTTAACCACTGAAAGCAACATGCCACCTTCACATTAGTTAACACACAAAGATGGTTTCACATACCCAAGCAGGTGAATCACCTATATGCATGCCATTGGTGTCATCACCACAGCCATTTGAGCAGACCATAAATATCTAACCACCTGAGACCCTAGAGCGTACAACTCACTGGTTTAGCTCTGACTAAAAACACCCACACACTAGTTAGGGAGTGATCTGAGAGGTAGAGCAAACAAGAATGAGAAGAGGAACTTGAAGAACACTTCAAGAACCATATGAATAAGAAGACATGAGCTACTACCGATCTTCATCAAGAAGATTTAGGAAGCTACAAAGGTTTTACCTTAGGACTCTTAGGATGGGTAGAATAATAATTAATTTGTTAGCTAGGGATCATTTGGTTCTAGGGAAGGGTAGGATAATACATGTAGAACTAGTATTTAGAACCAGAAGATCATGTATGATGATGATTTTGCTTCTAGGAAGCAAGAACTAGCACAGAAGCCTGATTATCATCTGTGTATACGATACCTTCGATCCGGATTACGGATATAGTGTAGCTTCTGTTTCCCTAGTATACCTAGGTTATCGAATCCTCGGGAAGAGAATGCGTAGTGAAGTTACTTTAACGGACCTTCGAGAGTTTTATAATTCCTTTTGTGTTTTTACCGGACCAATGGCTTGTGTCTTTTTGTTGTTGTCGATGATGGAGAGAGAGGGCCTAGGGCGTTCGGTTTTACCTATAGTTGTGCAAGACATCTGATGGAAATAAAAGATAGAAATAAAGTATGCGTGTACTTGTTAGAGCAAGATAAATTATATGTGGGCATTACATCCATAATTGCTATTTCCTCTGCAACCGCTTGTAGCAATAACCTACTAGTCTCATCCATATAAGAAAGAGAACTAATGATATGCATAGTGATGTCACCGTTAATCCCAAGCAAATCCCTCACATACAGCCGTACTACCCCTTCTGTCACTGGGGTTCCCAACCTGCAGATCAGTCATCACTCATATTCCCTATACCTGGCTCAACCCTCGGGGTCTTGGGTACCTAACAAGTCCTTGGATTGAGGCAACAAAGGATACAATAATCATCATGTCATACAAACTAATACACGATCCCATCAATGATAAATCACAAGCACAATTGCTACATGGATAGTCTAAAGCCCTTAGCCCAAGGAGAATTACTCACACATAGATATGAGATCAACAATCACAAACATTGTAATGAAAATCATAAGATTGATAGAAATAGTCTTAGAATGTCGCCAATCGGAGAAGAGATCTACTATTACAAGTGGTGGAATATGACTATGGAGATGGAGAAGGGTTTGGAGATCTGGAGGCGGCTAGTGATCTGTGGCAGAGACTTTTTGGCGAGGTCTGGCTTGTTTTATCGTCTCCCTAGGCTTCTTTATATAGGGGTCCCTTCATGAAAGTTTTTCTGTTTGACCTAATGGTGGCGGCGCCAACTATACGCCTGAAGCTATACGGTCGAAATTTTTGCTCCGGCCGTATAGTTGGTCGTTAAAGCGTCTGCCTCCGTTGGACGGCTCCTGGTTTCTTCTAGTTGTTGGAGATCTTGTATCTTTGACTTTAATGTAGTGATTCCCTCCTTTAAACAACATTATCTGCGCATGAAAAATATAAAAGAAATGATTGCATACCCCTCTGAATATTAGCATTAGTGGCAGGGTTTAGAGAGATGTTTCATCAAGAATATGATTAATATCCAGTTTAAATGTGGACGTAGATGGCTATATTTCAGAGCCATCAACCTCCCCAAGCTTATACTTGATCGTCCCGAGCAAGAAAACCAAAATCAAAAAGGAACTCAACATTTAAACTGAAATAACGAGATGGTGATCTTACTCATGATTAGTGGTCTCATGTTTCCTCCACTTTATAAATCTGAAAAACTTCAGCATAGATAGAGTAACAACAAGCATATCATACGTGTTTCATGCATTGATACGTCGTAAAAGTATCTATAATTTTTGATGCTCCATGCTTGTTTAATATCAGCTTTCTTATGTTTTGTTCACACTTTGTGGATTTTTATACATTTTCTAGAACTAACCTATTAACAAGATGCCATAGTGCCAGTTGCTTGTTTTCTGCTGTTTTGGTTTCAAAAAAGCTAGTAAAGAAATATTCTCAGAATTGGACGGAACAGAAGCCAAAGTCAATATTTTACCTGAAGCAACACAGAGTCTGAAGGGCAGCCGAAGGGGGACAGGAGGCGGCCACACCCTATGGTGGTGCGACCAGCCCTAGGCGCGTCACCAGGGGTGTGGGCCCCATGGAGCTCCACCGACCTTTCCCCTTCGCCTATATATTCCCCCCGAGATGAAAACCCTAAAAACAAGTTCAGAATTTCACGAAAAGTTCCGCAGCACCGCTGCCACCGAAGAGGAGATTTAGGGGACAAAAGTCTCTGTTCTGGCACCCTGCTAGGACGAGGAAGTGCCCTCGGAGCCATCTCCATCGACTCCGGAGCCATCTCCATCGCCTTTACTGACTCCCTTGATGAGGACGGAGTAGTTCTCTCTTAAGGCTAAGGGCTCTACCGGTAGCTATGTGTTCATCTCTCTCTCTATGTGTGATCTTATGAGATCATGAGCTTTGTAATCTATAGATCTATTCTGCTACTCAAGTGCTTTAATTAATCTCTGCTTATCCCCACGTGTGAAGTTGACAGTGTGCACACCGTGTGGAACTTTGGCTAAGGTTACAGAAATACTTATCATGAGTATAATTTGAGTTGGATGTCGCTATGAGATTGTGGTGTTTGTTGGAACCATCTAGCGCTCAAGGTGACAGTGAGGGGTTATCTAGATGGGCAATGCGAACTTTAAGGTGTGCTATTATAGCCCTACATCGTCCAACCAGAGAGTAGTTCATGGTAGCATAATGAAGAGAAGATATTTATATGAGAGTGTCCACTATTGAAAGTATGATCCCTAGGCCTTGTTTCTAAGCATTGAAACACCATTTACAATCAGTCCTATTACATGTTTGCTTGCTGCCACTCTTATTTCAGATTTCAATTACCACTTATAATCATCCATATTACTTTTATTTCACTATCTCTTCGCCGAACTAGTGCACATATACACCTGGCAAGTGTATTGGGTGTGTTGAGGACACAAGAGACTTCTTGTATCTTGATTACAAGGTTGCTTGAGAGGGATACCTTCGACCACTTCCTCCCTGAGTTCGATAAACCTTGGGTGATCCACTTAAGGGAAACTTGTTGCTGTTCTACAAACCTCTGCACTTGGAGGCCCAACACTGTCTACAAGAATAGAAGCGTGCTTAGAAATCAAGCTATTTTCTGGCACCGTTGCCGGGGAGGTACGGTAAAAGGTACTCACATCCTGTGGCTACTAAGCTATCTTCTAGTACTGTTGCTGGTGTGTGAGTGCTCGAAGTTATTTCCTTTAGATTCTGCAATTATATCTTTTTTTTCTTGTTTTTATTTTCACTAGTTAGGCTTAATGGAAAACAACAACAAAATTAGAGAGTTTTTTAGTATTTTTCCTAAGGTAGAACACGAATGGTTTGAAAAGAAAATTAAGAACCCCATGGAACTTTCTTCGCATGCTAATAGCAATGTTATTAGTATGAATTTTTTGAACACCTTTGTTACTAATGCTATGGAAATGTCTAAGCTTGGGGAAGTTAGTTTTTATGAAAATGATCTTTTTAGTTCCCCAGCTTTAGAGGAGAAAATTTGCTCTGATGATACTTTATCTCCCATATGTGGTAATTCTAATGATACTTGTGATATTTTAAATCCACATACTAAAATCGTCCCTTTTAAAATACCTATGGAAATTGTTGAACGTGTTATGAATAACTGTTATTTTGGAGATGGAACTGTCCATCCTGGTGATCATTTACACTTTATACATGAATTATGTGAGTTGTTCAAGTGTGCAGGTATTTCAATGAACCAAGTTAAGAGGAAGCTATTCTCTTTATCACTTAAGGGCAAAGCAAGGGAGTGGTATGAGCTACTAGACGATCCTCATCATTCGGAGTGGAAGGAACTTGAATCTCTCTTTTACTCTAAATTTTATCCTCCTCATGAAATTCATAAAGATAGTAATTATATTTATAATTTTCATCCTCATGATGGAGAAAGTATTGCCCAAGCATGGGGGATATTGAAGTCACTAATGCTCAAATGTCCCATTCATGAGCTCCCCAGTAATATTGTTATTAATAATTTTTATCCAAGGCTTTCAGGACATTACAAGGACTACCTAGATACCTGTTTAGAGGTATCCTTCACAAGGAAGGAGGTCAAAGCTAAGTGGGATCTTCTTGAAACAATTCAAATCAATACCGAAGATTGGGATAACAACAAAGGTAAAGAACCAGGTATAAACTATGAGTATGATTGCATTAAGTCTTTCGCTGAAACTGCTGATTTTCAAGAGCTTAGTGCTAAATATGGTCCTGATCCTCAAATTCTTGTTGATTGTTGTAGAGCCTTTGCTTCTCATATTAATTCTCCTAAAGAAAAATGGGACATGTATCATGAGCCTTTTAAAGACACTTGCATGAAAAATGAAATTGTTATTAATGATAGCAATAAACATGCTTAAACCTCTAAAAGTACTATTTCTTATAAGAATGTTAATTTTTGTGGAGTACATAGACCTTGTGAAAAGAATCAAATTGAAGAAAAATATTGTATCACCCATAGGAATGAAAAAACTAGAACATGGTATAGGGCTCTAAATGATCTTGTTAAAAAAGTTTGTGCCCTCTATCCTTTTATTTGTGAACTTTGCTTTGAAGTGGGTCATTTCAATTTTCAATGCCCAGGCCATAATAATAGCCTTGCTAATCCAATGAGTACTGCAAGTTTGTATTGTGATAACATGATCACTCCTAATCAGCATGATGAACTTACATTATTTTTGGTGTGTGAAGAGTTATCAAGAAAAACTTCTTTGGTAGATATGAGTGCTTTTGATATGAATAGTGTCCTGCATGGTTGTCATCTTTATTGTGTTGATAATTGCCACACAAATACTTACATACAAAATATTATAAAAGATGATATTTTACCAAAATATGACAGGACTAATATGTGTTTTGTTCTTATTAATGAAAGGGAGGAATCCTCCAAAGTTTCTTCTATTGTCTCTAAAAATAAACTAGGGTATATGGAGAAGCTTCCTTTCAAGCCTCTCCCTCACAAAGATAAGAAGAAAAAGAAGAAGAGGAGGAGTAGAAGGAGGGAGGAACCATTATTTTCCCCTAATCATGTTGCTCCTATTATAGTTTTTTACGAGTCTGAACTCGATGATGTTCCTATGCCTGTGACCTATAGTAGTGATCATGATTGGGAAAAGCACACTACTTTTGATGTTGAAAACCACTTCGGTACCAATTCTGAAAATAATGATGTTAATAATTGATGTACTATTAGTACTAACCATGTTCCTTCCAATGATAATATGTTTACAAATGAACACACTTTAGAAGATAACTATTCTATTGCTTATGATGATACTATACCTCCAACATATGATGATTATAATGATGAATATGATATATTCAGTCCACCTACTATTGAGGAGAAAATTAATTATGATTACAATATGCCTCCTATATTTGATGATTATGGTGATGAGAATAATAATGATATCTATTTTGTTGAATTTGCTCCCACTGCGATTAATAAGAATGACTATGCTTATAGGGAGAGTAATAATTATTTTATGCATGTGGCTCATGATAAGAATGTTTTATGTGATATTTATATTTTTAATTTTATTCATGATGCTACTGAAAGTTATTATGAGAGAGGGAAACATGGTTTTATGTATTTCAACAATATCAAGTTTCCCCTCTTTATGTTAATTTTTTTGAAGTTGCACTTGTTTTGCTTTCCTATGCTTGTTACTTTGTGCTTTCATCACTTGTTTATTTACAAGATTATTTTTTATAGGAAGTGGGTTAGACTTAAATTTGTTCCATATTTGCTTCTTGATGCTCTCTTTTACTTCAATTCATATTTCTTATGTGAGCATCATCGAAATTATCAAGCCTATCTTAATGGCTATAAAGAAAGAGCTTTTGGGAGACAACCCATTATATTTTTACTTTCAGTTTATTTTTGTTTTGTTGAGTCTTGGAAGTTATTGCCTTTGTAATAACCTCTCCATATCCTTTTTTTGGTTTTTGTGCCAAGAATAACCTCTAATGAGAGGGAAGTAAGATATGGGGAAGTTGCTCTCCCGGAACAGATTTCTGTGCGTCACTGTAAAAAATTGTGAAAAATCTCAGTACCTAGGATTGAGCTGTAATTTTTTGTGCTTATGCCCAAGGTTATTATACAACTTTCGTTAGTTTAACACTTTTCTATTTGATCAACAGAAGGTTTTCTAAAAAATCGGTTTTTACCTGCTGGTCTGTTTTGACAGATTTCTGCCATTATTTGCATTTGCCTCTTAATCTCTTTCTTTTTGAGTTCTCTTTGATCACTTGAGATTTTAGAAGGAATTGCTACAGTAGCTTGTGTTTTAATGGATGTTTTACTTGTGTTGAAACTAAACCCAAAGACTTATTATTTTTAATACACTAATGTTACTAATGAAGATTGTGTGAAGTTTTGTATGAAGGAAATTTTGAAGTGTAGGGAAGAATAATGCGATGAGATGAAGAATGGAAAAAGCTCAAGATTGGGGATGCCACCCCAAGAAATATTCAAGAAGTACAAGCGTCAAAGCTTGGGGATGCCCAAGGCATCCCCTTCTTCATCAATAATCTCAGGTCTTCTTTCAAGACACTTTATTTTTATTACCTTATGCACTATGTGTTGTTCTTGAAGCGTCTTTGTTTTTAGCTTTATTTTGCTTTGTTTGCCGCAATAAGTTGGTTGGATCCCAACACACTTCTTTTGTAGAGACACACACCCTGTTATTCATTGCCTAGAACACTCTAGTTTTCACTCTTATTGTTCTATGAGTGTTCTCCTTTGCTAGCACTATGTTTAGCTTTAGTTTTCTAATTATTTTGGCTTATAACTTTTGAGTTCTTCTTTGTAGATGGGTGAGACATTCTCTTAGGTATTTATTGATTATTATCTTTGAGAGTTGTTTCAAATAAGTCGATTGGTGTTGGAAAAAAGTAGGAAGTTTCATGCCTATAGTGGTACAAAAGGAAGCTTGTTTTGACTGTGACTTAGACTTTATCATGTCATGCTAGATGTTGCTTTGACCATATTCTTAGTGATTATTGTTGTAGCATGACTTCTTTCAAACAATTGAGATTGCTTAATGTGCCTTGAAAGAATCATGTGTTGTTTTAGCATACAAAAGCATAATAATGTGGTATCCTCCTTTGATGCTTTATTTGGGTTGACTTGGCACATGCTTACACCATGTTAAGACTATGAACCAGACACCAGAACCTCTATGATTATTTAGTTTTTGACTTGTAATGTCACTTTATGCTTTCATTAATATTGTTTTGTCGCTTTGCATGATTATGGCCATTATTGCTCTCTTAGTTGGTCACTCCCAGTCTTTTGCCAGCCTCCACCTGTACTGAGTATGAGTTCTACTCATGCATCCAACTCCCAAGAAACCAAGTTATTCCAAAGAGTCCACTATAAATTCCTATGCATGGTGTGTTACACCATTCCAAGTATATTCATGTTTTTATCTACCTTCCAAATTAAACTTTTGTTATGTGAAAATTAGTGATTAAAGCTCTCACAAACTTGATGGCACACTTTATTTTCTTGCACTTAATAAACTTGAACCATTGTGTCCATCTATGTTGCTTATATGCTTGCACTTTATAAGTTGTGAATTAGCAGAACCATGTTACCATGGGGAACTCTTTCAACATTGCACTTACTATTCAGTTGATATCATGTTCTTTTGTTTATGGATCCTGGCGGTGTGAAATAAAAGGGGAGCTTGTAAGCTCATGGAGTTTGTATGTGTGTTAGAGAAATGCCTGGGTGGCCAGCCTAAGCCATGCCTAATCATGGTGGAAACTTGTAGCATAACCATAGTGATCATTCTGTGAAGCATCCTCAATAAAAACCTATGCAAATAGCAAATAAAAAGATCACTGAGATGCTCATTGTCTGTTGCCTTGTCATTTAGATATGGGAAAGCTCCCTTGTCATGGGGCAAGGGGTACCCTGTTGGTGGTTCTCCATGATACACATGTACTTACAATGACAAGAACTTACTTGTGACTAAAGTTGAGTAGCATGAGGTTCGGTACTCGTAAGCAAGGGGCATGAGATTTCTGTCACTTTAACCTTAATCACCTCAAGATGCTTATGATAGGGGCAATGAGAGCTGAAAGCTAATAAGTACCATAATTTTTGGAAGCTCTTTATGAAACTTGAAATCCCTTCTTCCCTCTGTGAAGGGCCTTTATTTTTTACTTTTATGTTGAGTCTCTATCTTCTATATTTATACACCAATTGAGAGAGCATAGTGGTCATTCTTTGTTTAATGTGCATTGTCCCAAAACTTGTTGATTGATTCATAACTTTGATATTGCTTGTTCTTAAATTATTTGTATCTAGTCACCCTTATGAACTTTGAAGGTGTCATATGCATTTATGTTTTGCTATACCATGAGGGACAAGTTTAATACCACTCTTATTATGTTTTCTATATGTGAAACAAACAAAAGTATTTCAATTTGTTGTTATTCATGATCTTTTGTTTGTACCTTTTCATGTTACAACATAGTTGCTATGTCTTATGGTTAGAACTCTATCTTTCATTCTCATGTTTAGAGTACTATGATCCCAGCTATCAATGTTTTACAAGACCTTGATCAAGATTGTGATGGTGCATGTAACCTCAAAAATTATTCTTTTTATCACTTACCTACTCAAGGACGAGAAGGAGTTAAGCTTGGGGATGCTTGATACATTGTAAACGTATCTATAATTTTTGATGATCAATGCTGGTTTAATATCAGCTTTCTTATGTTTTGTTCACACTTTGAGGTACTTTTAAACATTTTCTAGAACTAACCTATTAACAAGATTCCCTAGTGCCAGTTGCCTGTTTTCTGCTGTTTTTGGTTTCAGAAAAGCTAGTAAAGAAATATTCTCGGAATTGGACGGAACAAAAGCCAAAGTCAATATTTTACCCGAAGCAACACGGAGTCCGAAGGGCAGCTGAAGGGGGGCCAGGAGGCATCCACACCCTTCTTATCATTTGGTAGATCCAAGTCCATGGCCTATTTCGGGTTCACTCGGAGCTTTGGCAACCACCGTAGGAGGTGTGATGTACATGCACTCATTTCAAGGGGGTGCAACACTTCTTAGTTTGGGCCTAATATTTCTCCTTTATACCATGTTCGTATGGTGGCGGGATGTTCTACGTGAATCCACGTTGGAAGGGCATCATACAAAAGCTGTACAATTAGGACCTCGATATGGTTCTATTCTCTTCATAGTCTCGGAGGTTATGTTCCTTTTTGCTTTTTTTTGGGCTTCTTCTCATTCTTATGGTGGCGCAGCCAGCCCTAGGCACGCCACCAGGGTGTGTGGGCCCCTAGAGATCCACTAACCTTGCCGCTTCGCCTATATATTCCCCCCGATATGAAAACCCTAAAAACCAGGTCAGAATTCCACGAAAAGTTCCACAGCACCGCCGCCACCGAAGAGGAGATTCCGGGACAGAAGTCCCTGTTCCGGCACCCTAACGAGACGGGGAAGTGCCCCCGGAGCCATCTCCATCGACTCCGAAGCCATCTCCATCGCCGTTGCTGACTCCCATGATGAGGAGGGAGTAGTTCTCTCTCGAGGCTAAGGGCTCTACCAGTAGCTATGTGTTCATCTCTCTCTATGCGTGATCTTATGAGATCATGAGCTTTGTAATCTATAGATCTATTCTACTTCTCAAGTGCTTTAATTAATCTCTGCTTATCCCCACGTGTGAAGTTGACAGTGTGCACACTGTGTGACACTTTGGTAAGGTTACAAAAATACTTATCATGAGTATAATTTGAGTTGGATGTCTCTATGATTTTGTGGTGTTTGTTGGAACCATCTAGCGCTCAAGGTGATAGTGAGGGTTATCGAGATGGGGAATGCGAACTTTAAGGTGTGCTGTTATAGCCCTACATCATCCAACCGGAGACTAGTTCAGGGTAACATAATGAAGAGAAGATATTTATATGAGAGTGTCCACTAGTGAAAGTATGATCCCTAGGCCTTGTTTCTAAGCATTCAAACACCATTTACAATCAGTCCTGTTACATGTTTGCTTGCTGTCACTCTTATTTTAGATTGTAATTACCACTTATAATCATGCATATTACTTGTATTTCACTATCTCTTCGCTGAACTAGTGCACCTATACACCTGACAAGTGTATTGGGTGTGTTGGGGACACAAGAGACTTCGTGTATCTTGATTGCAGGGTTGCTTGAGAGGGATACCTTTGACCACTTACTCCCTGAGTTTGATAAACCTTGGGTGATCCACTTAAGGGAAACTTGCTGCTGTTCTACAAACTTCTACACTTGGAGTCCCAACACTGTCTACAAGAATAGAAGCATGCGTAGACATCATGCATTCTTATAGCGCAGCAAAATTATTGTAAACATCGATGATTCAACTGAGTAAACTTTGTTCCATGTCAAGGAATCAACTCATAGGCTTGCCTTTGAATAGTAAAGTATAATCATGTAAATTAAGAGTGTGATAGTTGTCATGAAAAGCATATATATACTAGAGTATCTCAATTCCCACATCAATGAATCAAGACTTTGCAAACACTACTTTTCTATTCATTGTCCTTGAAGAATTTCAGTTTTTAAGTAATTGAGAGCATGCCAAAGATTTTTATTAGTTTATCGGGCTGTGATGGACACTCATGGAATCACTAAGGTTTTTGTTCCTTTTGCATAATGATTACTCATAATAGCTAGAGGAGTGATTCCATCATGATTACCGCTACCCGGGAGTGCCAAGAATCTTACCCACTAGCATTGCTGCTACAAGTGTTTAATCAACTCATAGCCGAAATCTACGAGTTTCCTCCATGAATATCGTTCGTAGGCCAGTGGAGTTGTTGGCATCCCATGAAGTTTGACACCCATAAAGCTATATCATTCTTATGATTAACAAGTCAAACTTTGGCATGCTCACAAAACCGCTAAACATTAATTCAATCAAACAAATCCTTTTAAAGAGAGCTATCGAGACAATTAACATTTTTAGTGGTGTTGAGTGTCTCTAGAAACAAACCTTCAAGACTAAGCAGTACAACACCCTGCCTTCAATTCTGAGACTTTTTCTTATTACAATTGTTTAGCAATTTTAGGCAAGACTTGGTTAATTACGAGAGCTGGAACAAAATGAATACCCACGCAAACGAAAAATCTTACTACGATACAAAGACTCACTCCACCAATATAATATCTCAACATTTACTACTAACTAGTATGGGTTTCTCAAACTTCAAAAGTGGGGAGTCATAAGGCATACCTCTCATGTTTGGTTCCAATTCTCTCTTCCTTTTTTATTTGTTTCTTGGAAACTCGAAGTTGACCACTCTCCTGCAAAAGACCTCGAGGCGGAAAGAAAAGAAAGAGGGAAAATAAGGAAAAATGGAGAAATATTTTCGTGATTTTCAAGAGAGGGAATTGAAAGAATAGAAAATTGGCGGCAAAGCTCGGCTAGAAAATTTCGAAAGAAAAATAGAAAGAACTAAAGGTAAAGTGTTGGGGAAACCAACATGAGTGCTTATAAACTCAAATAAAAATGCAACCTCGAAATAAGTAAAAGCAAATGAACGCCAAATAAAGATACATGAGGAAACTTCCCCAAGCTTAGGCTTTTGTAAGCCCTTCAAATCATTGTGGTGGCGGGAAAAAGTCATTACTCCAGTTCACAAATTGAGTTGAGAGGTTACTTGTTGATTCTCAGAGGTTCAAAGAGAGGCTATGCATCCTCTCCACAGTCTCTCCAAGTCCTTGGAAATCTTGGTATGTGACGAACCGGGTTTGTGGCTGCTCCTCCTCTTGGTCCTCATCCTCCTGCGGAATCTCTTCCTTGGGTTGCTGTTGCTCAACCTGCAAGTCATATAGCAAACATCCTTTCTCGATAGATAAAAGACCATTAGGCATAGGAGCAGGGTAGATACGCCCAGCTCCAGCAATATGCAGGTAATAAGCACCACCTCTCCTAGTGATCATCCCACATGCCCTCAAGGTGGAGAAACAACCACGTGTCTCACCTACTACGGGTTGCAACTCACCTAGATTGATGTATAGGGCATGAGAAAGTATGGTGATGACGCCTCCTCCTGTGATTGGCCCTTGGCTTTGGGAGGCTTGGTGCTCCAGGTAGCGCACAAGGATGGCGCCCAAGTTGAGTGACAAGTTGCAGTTGATGTAAGCATCCTTTGCAAGGTCTAGGATGTCCTCCTCACTGAGTCTCGTGAACTCATTATGTGCCTGCAAGGTGTTATCAATAACATAGAACAAATAGAGAATTGCAGGATGTTGAATATTCTTCCCCTTGGTCACTCTAGTAGTGAAACTCATTCCATTATAGTATTGTTTAGGGGAAGGTTATAAGCCAGTAAAGGATGCGCCTAAAGCATGAACATCATTGTTTGGAAAATTAAAGCATGCACACCATTCATCTAATGTTAAACTGTAGTTGTTGTTCATTAGATGGAAAGAAGTAGTATCCTCTCCTTGCCATTGTTTAACGGTGCTTTGCAACGAACTTAAGAATTCAATTGTTAAGCGGCGATAAGTAGGTACATCATTGTACACAAAGTTTTGCAGGCCAACTTTATTGAAAAGTAAATTAAAGTCATTAGAAATAACGAGTTGGTTCAATATGATGGGGAAGCCCACTTGGTGGCCTTCACTTCGCGGTTCTTGATCCTGTTGAAGCGATCACGATGGGCCTCATCCTTGAACCGTATCCCCATGCGTTCCTGAGCGGCAGCCCGAGAAGCACTAGCGGTGGAACGAGCACGAGTTTGGTTCCTTGTGTTCATCATCTAAAACATTGAAGAAAGGCAAAAATAAAACTTTTTGATCCAACAACAGTAAGTGCATCATATTCCTCATCATAGCACACTAAAGAATTCTCCTCAAACTAATAATCTAGGTAAGAAAATCATGGCAATTGGTTCATTTTAGGTCTCACCCTAGATTGATAATGACAATAGATCAAAGATGAATTTGCAAAAAGTAATTAGAGGATCAGAGGAGAAACATACCGTAGATCACTTGTGTGTGAGGAAGTCGAATGAAATCGAGTAGAGATGGAGATCTCTTGAGGTTTTGAGAGAGTTTGGAGGTAGAAGAAAGAAAAAGGATTGAAGTTTTGGAGTTGGGAGTGCCTTCTCGTGTGATTTTATGATCGGACGCAACTATACGGGCGGAACTATACGGTCGGAACAATGTGTTCTGGCCATATAGTTGGCCTTTTGTCAAAAATTTAGGGTTTCCTCCTGGCGGTGCAGCTATACGGATGCAACTATACGGGCGGAACAAAATGTTCCGGCCATATAGTTGGTCGTTAAACTCTCTGTTCCTGCGAAAGAAAATTTGCAAAGGCATCGATATCTATACGATCGGAACTATACGGGCGGAATTTTTATTCGCGTCGTATAGTTGGCCGTTAAACTCTCAGTACATATGAAAAGAAATTGTATAGAGGCATTGATATCTATACGACCGGAACTATACGTCCGGAATTTTTATTCCTGCCATATAGTTGGTCGTTAAACTCTCAGTATATATTGCAGAAATTTTTTCGATGGCAAAGATATCTATACAACCGGAACTATACAGCCATAATTTTTATCCCTGCCGTATAGTTGGTCGTTAAACTCTATGTATGCATCAAAAAATTTCTTGTTTCTTCGTGAACTATTTCTTTTCCTGAAACTTAGTGATATACCTTGTTTTTGACAGTAAATATTCTCAACCAACAATAGCATGAATAAAGCAAAATTTCAATTACTACCGAACTTCTTCTCCTCGAATGGAGTTTTCTAGCACTCTTTATTTAACATAAATTTAAACTAAAATTAAAAACTTAACTCAAACCTTTATTTAACATGGGTTGCCTCCCATGGAGCGCTCTTTTATATATGGTCAATAGCTTGACCTTGATGATACTCACTTGGGCCAGATGAGTGGAACACCCACTCCAAAGTAATTGGCCTTCAAAGTGACGGCCTCCTTCTCATCATGTTTGGCTTTCTTTTTCCTAGGGAAATGGATAACAAAAGGAATCCTGCGAAGGCAGTTGCAACTTCACGTTCCCTTCATGAAGGTTAATTAAAGCCTTTATAGTTCTTAAGAAAGGACGACCTAGTATTATAGGAGCAATAGTATCTTCAGGCATGTCAACAATAACAAAGTCAACTAGAGAAGGACAACCTTTGATGTAAACTAAAGTGTTCTCCTTAATTCCTATAGCTTGTTTGTAGGTAGAATCTGCTAGATGCAATTTTAGTCAGTAATTTCAAAGGAGCCAAGATTTAACTTGTTAAAAAGACTCTTTGGAATTGTTGAAACGCTTGCACCAGATCACAAAGTGCAGCTATCTCATTGGTTCCAATCTTTATCTTAATAGTAGGCTCAAATATGTCATCTAGTTTAACAGGTAACTTTTCAGCGATTTTCTTGTATTCCTCTTCAAGCTCGCGTACCTTAATTGCTAATTGATCAACAAAGTGTTGATACATGGCTTCATCATTAGCTTCACTTAACGGAATTTTGACGTTGATCCTCTTTACGATTATCTTACCTAGTTGTGCCTCAACGATCCTTGTTCTTTCTTGAAGGGCCTGCAAATCATTTCTCAAACTAATAGCTTGGTTAGATAATTTACCAAGAATAGCATCATTGTTCTCCGTAATTTTGACTAGAATATTATTTTGTTCATTTTGTGAGTCTATGAAAGACTTAACCGTTTCTTGGAGACTACCATTACTAGTTCCCATATTATTATTATTAGAGTTACCTGCAGGACTAGAATAATGTTTCTGAAAGTTAGGATTGTAACAGTTCTTCCAAGCAGGGTTATAATCATTACGAGCTACGAAGTCTATTTCGTCAATGTTTGTTTCGAGGGTGGCTCTTACCTGAGTTTCCTTACCTTTTACAGCTAGTATGAGCTCATCCAACTTAGCATTGAGATCTCCGTTCTCTTGTGGTGAGATAGAGTTCACCTTCTTCGTGTTTGATCTTTCCACGTGTCATTGGGCATGGTTGTCTTGCATATTGTCTAGCAGCTGCTTTGCTTCGCTAATGTGTCTACCCATAAATGTTCCTCCAGCTGCAGTATCAAGAATATACTTAGACACACGATTAAGAGCATTGTAAAACAAATGGAGGATAAACCAATCTTCCATCCCACGACTGGGACAATTTCTTTGGAATTCTTTCATCCTCTCCCATGCAAGCGCTAGTGGCTCACACTCTTCCTGTCTAAAGCCAGTAATATTAGATCGAAGTTGCATAGTCTTTGCAGGTGGGAAACATTTAGTCATAAATAAAGAAGTATATCCTACCCATGATATAATAGTATTTTTAGGCAAAGATAGCAACTATTGTTTATCTCTCCCTCTTAGAGAGAAAGAAAATAGACGCAATTTGACAAAGAGTCAATTAGAACGAATATAGGTCAAAATCTTTGGCATAATCGGAGCCAAAAATCACAGCTCAAAATTAGAGGCAAAAGCAGAGACAAAATCGGAGCCAAAATCAGAAGCCGTTGGCCGCGTTCTTGGCAACTGCTATTGAAAATGTAAGCAAATTACTATAATATTTAATCTGAAATAAGAAATAGTAAAGCAGGACTATAATCGTAGGAATTAATCTAATCATGCACACTAGTAGTATAGATGATCATATCACATCTAACACAGATAAATAGATCACATATATCCCAAAAGCTAGTACAAGAAACAATAGCAAAGATTGAAATAGGTAGGAGCAGATTGCGTACGTTGCTGCAGGATGATTCATCTTGGGGCTCAGGTTAGCATTGAGGTTCGTGTTGACACCAGCGTCGTTAGCCATGTAGTCGATATAGAGACTTTTGAAGTCCGGGAAGAAGTCATCGTCGCGGAAGGAGCAGTCAGTCGACGTGATGCCGTCAGTAGTCATGCAGAAGTACCTGCTCGCTCCTCACCCGTACAGGTTCACGAGAGGCGGGGTTCCGGAGGCCTACTGTCCTATTGTTCAGGGCACGTCGACAGAGGGGATGAGGAAGGTGTAGCAGCGACACAAGGCTCTGGAGGCAGCGAGAGGGATCTACATAGCGTGATTTGGGTTTACGCCTGAGCCGCTTATATATAGCGTCGGCCGGGTAGGATGTGGGGCATAGCCCATGTTCGATTTAGTAACAGCCCACGACCTGGTAAGACCGGAAATGGCTGATAGAGAAATAACTCGCACAATAATTTTCCCGAGAAGCAAAAACTATGGCGCGCGCGCATCTTGATGAGGCGTGGCGTGGCGAGGTGGAGGAGGAGCGCGTGTGTATGTCACTCCTCTTCTCTCACTTTAGGAAGTAGTGGAACACTCCACTATATATATTGGTGTAACTCCCTTCAAACTAGCAAGGTGGGACTAAAATTTGGTCCACCCCTTGTTAGGAATGAATGGGCCTTCAGAATTTTAGAATTTGAATTGGGCCATGGGCTAAAGCCCACATCCAAATTCCAACAATTCCCCACAAAGTATCATAGGCACATCTCATCACATCACATCAAATAGTTCCAGAACATTGTTTATATACCGGTGCAAGGTGGAGACTGTTAAGTTGAACTTCCACTTAGAACTTCATACTACACTAGGTTGCAACTTGAATAGTGGATTATGCCTTGAACTACAAGTTTTGGGCGCACTAGCTTCACACAAAGTCTAGACCGATGCAGGGTTGCCGCGAGGCTTCCCCATGGTTTGGAGATTATGCGTCATACTCCATGGCCTTTCATTAGTTTATTAGAGATCACCCAACCCCCATAGACTGCGACGTTTGACGGTCAGACTCATATAGGTGTGTTCTTTAGAAGATGTTCTGTAGGACAACATCTTTGCTTTAGATAAGCCACTTAGAGCATATTAAGATAAATGTCAACCTGCCATACAAAAAAGGAGAGTATTGCATTTATACGGATTGGTAGTATAATATAAGGATACTCTCCTCCCAGCTACCAACAGTTTGTCTCCCAACTCTACTTCACGGGATCTCCGATCACATAGAGTGGGTTACCACTGTGGGCAACTCAAAATGTGGGTCTCAAACCCATCTCCCTCGATGCATTATCTGTCACATTACGTGATAAACCCTTTGCGAAAGGATCTGCCAAGTGCCTAGATGTTTGGATATAATATAATGCAATAACTCCGGAGTTTCTCATTTTCCTAACAGATTTCAATCTCCTCTTCACATGCCTTGATGATTTCATATTATCCTTAAAACTGTTTACTTTGATGATCATAGTTTGATTATCATAGTTCATAAGGATTGCACGTATTGTTTTTTCAACCATAGGGAAGTTCATCAAGAGTTCACGGAGCCACACTGCTTCAACAATGGTTGTATCTAATGCTGTGAGTTCTGCTTCCATAGTTGACCTTGTTAAGATGGTCTGCTTGAAAGACTTCCAAGAAATAGCGCCACCACCAATTGTAACCAAATAACCAGTCGTGGACTTAGTCTCATCAGCATCAGAAATCCACTTTAAGTCACTATACCCTTCAAGTACCCTTGGATATCCAGAGTAGTGAATCCCAGAGCTCACAGTGCATTTCAAATAACGCAAAACCCTTTCAAGGGCCTGCCAATGAACATATCCAGGATTTGAGACAAATCGACTCATCTTGCATACAACAAAGGAGATGTCAGTCCTTGTAGCGCTGGCTAAATAAATAAGAGAGCCAATAATATGCGAATATCTCAGCTGATCTTTAGCATCCTTAGGATCTTCCTAATTCTTTCGAACCAACATGCTAGGATCATATGGTGTGGGAGAATATTTGCAGTCGCTATTGATACGTCCAAAACGTATCTACTTTCTCGAACACTTTGCTATTGTTTCTCCTCTAAACTTGTGTGATTTGGATACAACTAACACGGACCGACGCTGTTTTCAGCAGAATTACTTTGGTGTTTAGTTTTTGTGCAGAAAATTAACTATCAGGAAAAATCCTGGAAAATATGCCAAAAATCCTATTTCGCCAGAAGACTCAAGGATCCAGAATACGAGATGGACTAGGACTGGCCCTTGGCCACACCACCCGGCCTCGCGGGCTAGGCCTAGTCGCGCCAGGGGGTGGTTTGGCCACCCCAGGCACCCCCTCGGTCTCCCTCTTTGCCTATAAGTTGCCTCCTGACCTAAAAAACGAGGGGGATTCGACGTTTTTCTAGAGAGAGTTCCGTTGCGCCGCCACCACCAGATTCCGCGATTCGGAACCAGAAAGTCCGTTCTGGCACCCTACCGGGGCGGGGAATTGGAGGAGATCATCGTCATCATCATCACCATCGCTTCTCCATCGACCATCCATGTTTCCCCCATATATGAATGAGTAATCCCCCGCTGTAGGCTATGGGGATGGTAGGGATTGGATGAGATCATTCATGTAATGGCATCAGATTGTTAGGGCATGGTGCCTAGTATCTATTATTAGTGTTTTTTGACTTTGTTGCAACTTGTTATGCTTAATGCTTGTCACTAGGGCCCGAATGCCATGATTTCAGATCTGGACGTGTTATTGATTCATTATGATAGTATTGTTTATGGTCTTATCTGCAAGTTGTACACACACATTGTTGTCTAAAACCAAAGGCCCCGAAGTGACAGAAATCAGGATAACTGGAGGGAATGGCTTTGATGTGAGGATCACATGTGTTCACGGAGTGTTAATGATTTGCTCCGGTGGTCTATTAAAAGGAGCACCTTAATTGCAAGTAGTTACCTTGAGGCCCCGCTGCAAACGGGCTGGCAGGACAAAAGATGTTGTGCAAGTTCTCATTGCGAGCACGTATGACTATATATGGAACACATGCCTAGGATTATTTAGTACTTGGATGCTTTATCTTATTTATCTGCAATTGCCATATGTTCTGATTGCTATGTGAATTGTCTTGTCCATGAAACGCCCGTCCATCCATCCCTATGCCTACCGCGCTCTAATCCTACTATTTACTGCAATTGTTACTATCGTCTTTACTTCTACTACTGCTATTACTTTACTATTCCTACTACAAAACTGTTGCTACTGATAAACTGGTGTGAGCAAGATTGTTTCCAGGTGCAGCTGAATTGACAACTAAGTTGTTAAGGCTTATTAATATTCTTTGGCTCCCCTTATGTCGAATCAATAATTGGGTTTCACTTCCCTCAAAAATACTGCGATACACCCCCTATACTTGTGGGTCATCAAGACTATTTTCTGGCGCCGTTGCCGCGGAGCATAGGTTTATTTATCAAGTCCACTTGGAATCATTATTGTTTGCTGCCATCCATCCATCATGGGTAAGTCTCGTGATGGCAAGGTTCCTATTTTACCATCCACTACAAGAAGAGGTACGGTTCTTAACACCTCTGTTGCTCTTGATTCACCATCTGTTATGAGTAAGTTCCTTACACCACCACATACACATGCTACACACACTACTACTACTACTAAATCTGAAACTTCTGATACTTATGATGTTGCTTCTACTGTGCTTGATAAGAGTGGTTCATTAGGTCCTTTCCTAGATGCTACGATTGCTAGAACTATAGCTGGAAATACTAAAACTCCTAATGAAGACACTACTACACCTGTTAGTTCACCTGAGTCTAGAGAGAGCTATGATATTTAAGACGGTTATATTGAGATGACCGATGAATTTATTAAAGAATGTCAAAACACCCATGATAGGAGTGCTGCTAAGAGTCGCCTTGCGAGGCGTACTATTAAACCCAAATTGTCTCCTAATGCTAAGTTTGCTGCATCTCCCATAAACATTAAAGATAAAGATTATGATTTCTCTCTTGATCTATCTTACATAGCTATTGTTGAGAAAGAACCTTTTTGTGGGACTAAGAATGAAAGTGCGGTAGCACATATGACTGAGCTTTCAACCATGAGTGGCCTGTTTTCTGATGATATTAAGATGCGCACCTACTTTGTTGCTAAAATTTCCCCTTTTCACTAAAAGGAGAAGCTAAAACTTGGTTTAGTAATTTACCTCCTGGATCTATTGATAGCCTTGATTGCTTGATTAGTACTTTCCTACAGAAATATTTTCCTCCTAGTGCTAGACATGCTATTTTGCAGGAACTTTTTGATTTTAAACAGGGAGAAAAAGAAATATTGCCTGAATCATGGGCAAGGTTTTGTGCTTTGATTCATGCACAGGCTAGATGTCCATTACCTTAGAATGAGCTTCTTGATATATTTTATAATGGACTAACTGAAGAATCTAGGAGATACCTGGATAGTTGTGCTGATTGTGTTTTCAGGAATAGGACTCCCAAGGAAGCTGAGGAATTAATGGCTAAAATAAGCAAGAACTATGAAGATTGGACTCCTCCTGAACCAGCTATACCTGAAACAATTATACCTGAACCAGCTATACCGGCGCCTATACCATCATCTAAGAAGAGGGAAGTTATTGAATTGAATGATGAAGAGATGAAGGAAGCTAAGAAATGTCTTAAGGAGAAGGGAATTAAAGCTGCAGATGTCAAGAATTTACCTCCTATAGAAGAATTATGTAAGCCTATCCCCCACTCATCCACTATTGAGGTACACTCTCTTCAACACTTTGATGAAGGTGATATCCCTTACTCTAAACCTCCTGATCAATGCTTAGAAGAACTCGATATTTTTATTGTTAAGCAAGATAATTTTAATAAAAGGGTGCAAAATCATTTAATGGAAAAACTAGAGCTATTGTTGAGTTAAAAGATATTGTGGAAAGAACCTCTAATGATGTTAAAATGCTTGTTAAACATTTTCAAATGGTTCAAACTCAAATATATCAACTTATTAAAGTGCAAAAAGACTTGCTAGTTAATGTTGCCAAAGAAAGACATGCTTATGAAATTAGAACTAGAAGTGGTGTTGCTACCCAGGATCCTCTATATCCTGAGGGGCATCCCAAAAGAATTGAGCAGGATTCTCAACAAGCTGAAAATAGTGGTACTACTCATAAAAAAGAAAAAACAAACATAAAACTATTGTAGAACCCTCTGAACCTTTTAAAGATCCTAATAGTATATCTGTCTCTGATGCTGAAACTGAAAGTGGTAATGAATAAAATGATGTTCCTGATAAAGAAAAAGTTGAAGAAGAACCTGAAAGGCACGCTAAGAATACTAAATACACTAAAGAAGATTTTGTTGCTAAGAAACATGGTAGTGAAAGAGAGC
This sequence comes from Avena sativa, assembly GCA_916181665.1. Taxonomy (NCBI): domain Eukaryota; kingdom Viridiplantae; phylum Streptophyta; class Magnoliopsida; order Poales; family Poaceae; genus Avena; species Avena sativa. The sequence goes on along the minus strand of OV702292.1, from coordinate 133,426,674 downwards.
CTTGGGTCCAAAAACCTATGCATTTCCCTGATAAGAAACACAAGTCAAAGGAAGATGAACACTATAATAAGTTTTGTGAGTGGATGAAACCTTTATTCTTGCAAATTCCTTTGATGGATGCTATTAAATTGCCTCCTTATTCAAAGTATATGAAGGATATTCTCTCGAATAAAAGGAAGATCCCTAATGAAGAAATTTCTACTTTGCTTTCTAATTATTCCTTTAATGGTAAGGTTCCAAAGAAACTTGGAGACCCAGGGATTCCAACTATTCCTTGCTCTATTAAAAATAGTTATGTTAGAACTGCTTTGTGTGATTTGGGAGCAGGAGTTAGTGTCATGCCTTTTTCTCTATATAAGAGACTTCAACTGGAAAAACTGATACCAACTCATATATATTTGCAAATGGCTGATAAATCTACCACTATTCCTGTTGGTATATGTGAGGATGTACCTGTTCAAGTGGCTCATAATTGCTTGATATTAACTGATTTTGTTGTGCTTGAAATGCCTGAAGATGATAATATGTCTATTATTCTTGGGAGACCTTTTCTTAATACTGTAGGAGCTGTTATTAATTGTAATCAAGGAAAGGTGACCTTTAATGATAATTACAAGGAGCACGCTGTCTATTTCCCCAAGAAGATTGATAGGACTTATGGTTTAAATTCAATTGAACATGTTGAGGGCGTTCAACTTGGAGAAATATATTGTCCCATACCAAGAGAAAATTTTGAAACTATTATGATTGGGACAATTGCTATCAAGGTTGAGGTAACATAATCATTAGTGGAATACAAAGTTTTGTTTCATATAAAATTGTTTTGGTAACAAGACCTGATCAACCTTGTTAACAAAAGGATTTCATTGAACAAAATAATGTTTTCACCATGATTATCTCCGCTTACTTCTATTCGATGTATTTTAGTTTTTGCTTTCGTTTAGTTTACTTTTCTGTTGTTTGTTACTTGCATGTTAGAGTGTCTTAGAACTTCTGAAGTTCTAGCTTTAATTTGTCATTGCATTCATTCCAGAAACCTTTTTCTGTCAGAAAATCATTCATCTATACCTGAAAATTGCTCAAAAATAAAGTGTCTCGAAAAATTCCAGAAAATTCATATTAAATTTTTACGTGAAAAAAGGGGTAGAGAAGTGCTTAGAGGGTACCAGGGGGCCCACCAGGCAGGCACACCACCTGGTGGCGTGGCCAGCCCAGGGGCGCGCTTGGCCATGGAGTGGGCCACGCCTGGCCCTCCACTCACTCTCTCACTTGCCACTACTCTCTCTCTCTCCCAAGAAAATACCAGTTCATTGCTCGAAATCATGTTCTTGCTGTTCTTGCCCTCGATTTTTCGATCTCCTTGCTCAGCCCATATTTGCTGCTAAAATTTGGAGCATTTATTCTCCGGTATGTGACTCCTCCGCTTGTCCAAGTAGATTTGTGTTTAGTAGTTTATATCTTGAGTATTTTGCTGCTGTAGGTGACAGGTTTTGAGAGCTTGTAAGCTTGTTCATTGCTTAGAGATATAGTTTTGATGCATGTTTAGGCCTCTACAAGTCCCTATGAGTAGTGCTCTCCATTATATATTCACTTTGCAATCACTTGTGTAATAGAGGTTTAAATTTCAGAATATCAAAGATGAACAACCACACCTTTGGAAATTTTTTGAGAGGGATGCACCTAGGAGGTCAAGGCCCTCAAGATCAGCCTCTCAGTTTAGGCCTTCATAGAACAAAGATCTCATTGCACCTCGCTTTGGTAATGAAGGAGATGATGGGGATGCTCACCCATCTACTTTTCCTTGTTATACCTTCTTGCAAGCTGCAGGGATTCTTGATGAATTCTTGCTACTGATTCAGAGGGTTGGTTTGACCTCATACATTCAAGATGAGAGTGAGCAATACGCTATGCTCACCAAAACTTTTGTTGAGACTTTTGTTTTCACTAACACCCCCTACCAGTCAACTATCTCTTTCAGAATCTATAATCTTCCTTTTACCATGCCATTGGAAAGATTTTGCAGCATTATAGGCATAGGCATGGCAGGGACCGTGAAGAAGATTCAAGGGCGACCCGCTGATTTGCTGGAGCTCTATCGAGGGGTGACCAATGACGATGACCGCTTAGCTCAGCGCGGGAAGATAAGAAACATCCAACTCCTAGCTCTTAGATACTTTGCCTATTATCTTGCTACTAGCATTCTTGGTAGGGAGAATACGAGTAATATCTCCAACTATCATTTAGCCTTCCTCGTTGCTACGCTTAACAATGATACTCGGTTCAATCTTGGCTCTCTTATTGCTCGCCGCCTAGCTGCTAGGGGGCCTATTTATGGGGGCATCATCGCTTCGCGTATGGTCAGTGCATTAGAGCTTTCGGTGGATCCCAATGATACTATATTGGCACCACAAAGGCTTGACCTTGCTGCCATGAAAACACATCACTTCGTCACTGCTAACTCTGATATGGACAGTCTAGTATACAGGATGTTGTTTACTGACGGGGATGAAAGGGAGATTCCTTTGCCGCAATCTACTTTATTCAGTGTTCACAGGAGGCCGTGGTCGCGCTCCAAGGAGGAGGTGGACGAGCAGCTCCGCTTGCTGGGTTTCCATAGGCAGCATCAGGAGGATGTGCCCTCTATGATTATTTTGTGCACTACGGTGGGGCGTCCTCGAGCTCGCACTAGGACGAGGGTACCTCCTCACCGTACTATGGAGGTGCTCCATCCTGGCCAGCTTGGGATTGATACCCACTTAGGCCAAAAGCCTAAGCTTGGGGGGAGGTACACCGACATCGCACTCATCTCCATATCATTTTGTGTTGGTACTTTGTATATTCATGTTTCGTTGTATTTTTAGTTTTCGTTCTTTCTTTGCTTTTGCTTTCTAAAACACAAAAAGACTAAAAATATTTCTGTTGTTTCTCTTTGTTTGTTTCTTCTTCTTTTTGCCTTGGTTTGCTTTTCCCTTTTTGCTTTGTTTGAACTATTCGAAAACCCAAAAAGATTTTGCTTTGCTTGTTCTTCCTTTTTGGTTCTTGTTGTTAAAAATCGAAAACACCAAAAATATTTGTTGTTCTTCTTTGGTTTTGTGAGTTTGTTGCTGGGTTCAACAGTCCTCAGTGGAATTTGGTTTCATGTTATTATCCAAGCCACACAAGTGAAGGGAATAATGAGGATTAATGACAACTTAACGTATGGTAAGAGGCTGGTAACGAACTCTATTTGTTTTCATTTTTGTACATATACTCATCATTGTGGGCATGCTTAGCCTGTTCGTGTAGGGTGTATGTTATTTATGGATTCTTAGTAGTTCTTGCTTTCTTATGATTAGCTCCAGCCCACTAATAATTTGTAGCATGTCATATGAATGTTTGCATGCATTACTCTATTCATAATTTGGTATGACACTGTGGTATCCTCCTCTGAATGTTTCACTTGAATTGACTTGGCACATGCTCACGCATGCATATGACTGAAATAATCAGTTAAGCCTCGATGAATTGTTTTGCCTTGAGGGTCTTGAATCACTTTCATGCCATGATTAGTCCTGTTTTGTTACAAGCATGATTATGACAGCTATTGCTCTCTCGTTTGTCGCTCCCTTGCTATTGCTAGCCTTCACTTGCACTGAGTATAAGCTTTACTCGTGTTTCCAACTCCCTAAAACCAATATTGCCAAAAGTGTACACCATACCTACCTATTAGCATCATTTGCTATTTCCATGCATATTCAATATGCCTTGTTTTCTTCCGAATAAAATGTTTGCTTGTTATGAGAAAGTTAGTTAGTAAAGCTCTCACGAACTTGATGGCACACTTTATTTCTTGCACTTAATAAACCTGAACCATTGTGACTGTCCATGAAAGTTATATGCTTGCAAATTATAGGCTGGGGATTAGCAGAACCGTGCTTTCATGGGGAACGCTTTCAACATGTGTAAATATATACCCAGTTGATATCATTCTCTTTTGTTTACAGATGTCGTCGGTGTGAAATAAAAGGGGAGCTTGTAAGTCCATGGAGTTATGTATGTGTGCAAGAGAAACGCCTAGGTCGCTGGTCTAATCCATGCCTAATCATGGTGGAAATCTGCAGCGTAACCATAATGAGTATCTATGAAGCATTCTTCTTATAAAAAGAGATAGCTATTGAGAAAAAGAAAAAAAGAGATATGAGAAAAGAGGAAAGAGAGTAAAAATCACCATTTTCCCATGGTAAATAAGGAGATTGCTGAGATACTCGTTGTCTGCTTGCCTTGTCATTTTGATATGGGGATTCTTCCATATCATCGGGCAAGGGGTACCCCGTTGGCGGTTCTCTATGATACACACGTATTTACTATGACAAGAACTTACCGGTGACTAAAGTTGAGTAGCATGAGGAGCGGCCCTCGTACTCAAGGGACATGAGATTTCCAATTTATAGTCTGACAAGCATATAACACAGATTGGACCTCACTTTCACCTTAACAATATTAAAGATGCTCATGATAGGGGTAATGAGAGATCAAAGCTAATGAGTACCATACTTTTAGCATTTGGAAGCCTTTCAAACTATTCAAAACCTTTTTCATTTCCTTGTTGAGTCATCACCTATTCTATGAGCACTTTCTTGAGAGCATAGTTGTCATTCTTAGTATAATATGCTTGTCTCATTACTAGATTAATTGTGTTATGACTTTGATGCTTGTATCTTTGATATCTTTACTTCTAGTCTTCACCTGAACTTCAGAGGTGCCTTGGCATTCACAATTAAAGGCAAGCGAGATTCCACTCTATCATACCTTGTTATGAGCATTGGAATGTTGCTTATGTTTATGTTTCATGCTACTTATTATTTTTTGAGTTGGAATCTCTTCATAGCTTGCAATGCCTATTAAGTAAACTTAGTTGCATACTCCTTATTATGAATTGTCTAAGTAGTTGATCACATGCTGAGAATATATACATCATATGAAGCAAATGTGTTCGTGAAAGTTTCTTTCATCGCACTCAGTTTTCAACTGAATTGCTTGAGGACAAGCAATAAGCTAAGCTTGGGGGGAGTTGATACGTTCAAAACGTATCTACTTTCCCGAACACTTTTGCTATTGTTTCTCGTCTAAACTTGTGTGATTTGGATACAACTAACACAGACCGACGCTGTTTTCAGCAGAATTACTTTGGTGTCTAGTTTTTGTGCAGAAAATCAACTATCAGGAAAAATCCTCGAAAATATGCCAAACATCCTATTTCGCCAGAAGACTCAAGGAGCCAGAATACGAGACAGAGTGGGGCTAGGCCCTGGCCACACCACCTGGGCGCGCGGGCTAGGCCTGGCCGTGCCAGGGGGTTGTCTGGCTGCCCCAGGCACCCCCTCGGTCTCCCTCTTCGCCTATAAGTTGCCTCCTAACCTAAAAATCGAGGGGGGTTTGACGTTTTTCCAGAGAGAGTTCCACTGCGCCGCCAGCACCAGATTCCACGATTCGGAACCAGAAACTCCATTCTGGCACCCTGCCGGGACGGGGAATTGGAGGAGATCATCGCCATCATCATCACCATCGCTTCTCCATCGACCATCCATGTTTCCCCCATCTATTAGTGAGTAATCCCCACTATAGGCTATGTGGATGGTAGGGATTGGATGAGATCGTTCATCTAATGGCATCAGATTGTTAGGGCATGGTGCCCTAGTATCTATTATTAGTGTTTTTTGACTTTGTTGCAACTTGTTATTCTTAATGCTTGTCACTAGGGCCCGAGTGCCATGATTTCAGATCTGAACATGTTATTGATTCATTATGATAGTATTGTTTATGGTCTTACCTGCAAGTTGTATAGACACGTTGTTGTCCGACACCAAAGGCCCCGAAGTGACAGAAATCAGGATAACTGGAGGGAATGGCTTTGATGTGAGGATCACATGTGTTCACTGAGTGTTAATGCTTTGCTCCGGTGCTCTATTAAAAGGAGCACCTTAATTGTCAGTAGTTCCCTTGAGGCCCCGCTGCAAACGGGCTGGCAGGACAAAAGATGTTGTGCAAGTTCTCATTGCGAGCACGTATGACTATATATGGAACACATGTCTAGGATTATTTAGTACTTGGATGCTTTATCTTATTTATCTGCAATTGCCCTATGTTCTAATTGTTATGTGAATTGTCTTGTCGATGCAACGCCCGTCTATCCATCCCTATTCCTAACGTGCTCTAATCCTACTATTTACTACAATTGTTACTATCGTCTTTACTGCTACTACTGCTATTACTTTACTATTCCTACTACAAAACTGTTGCTACTGATAAACTACTGTGAGCAAGATTGTTTCCAGGTGCAGCTGAATTGACAACTCAGTTGTTAAGGCTTATAAATATTCTTTGGCTCCCTTGTGTCGAATCAATAAATTGGGTTTCACTTCCCTCTAAAATACTGTGATACACCCCCTATACTCGTGGGTCATCAGCTATACCCAAAACAACTCAAGATCTTTTCCACATAGTGAGAATGAAGAAGTGTTATCCCACCATCATCATCTTTCAATAGCTTGATGTTCAAAATCACACCAGCCACTCCTAAATCTTTCATCTCAAAGCAACGAGATAGAAACTTTGACCTCCTTGATAACATCAGGATTGGTCCCAATATCAGTATATCATCAACATACAGACATAGGATGACTCCCTCACCCCCATCATGGCGATAGTACACACACTTGTCAGCTTCGTTAACAACAAAGCCTTCAACAGTTAAAGTTCTTTCAAACTCCTCATGCCACTGCTTGGGGGCTTGCTTAAGACCATACAAAGACTTTAGCAACTTGCACACCTTTCCTTCTTGACCATCTACCACGAATGCATCTGGTTGATCCATATAAATTTCCTCATCTGACTCTCCATATAGGAAAGCCGCCTTAACGTCTGATGAACGAGAAGACCATGCGAGGCAGCCAAGGATAGTAGTACTCGAATGGTGGTCAGTCTAGCCATAGGTCAATAAGTATCGAATAAATCTTCGCCGTCTTTCTAGGTATAACCCTTGGCAACAAGGCGTTCCTTGTACTTCTCAATAGTACCATCAGGTCTAAGCTTCTTTTTGAAGACCAACTTACATCCTACAGGTTTGCACCCATAAGGACGATCAGTAATTTCCCAAGTTCCGTTTGCTATGATGGAATCCATCTCACATCGAATGGCTTCTTTCTAGTAGTCAGCATCTTGAGATGCATAGATTCTGAAATAGAAGTGGGAGTGTCATCCACGAGGTATACAATGAAATCATCACCAAAAGACTTTGTAGTCATCTGTCTCTTACTCCTAGTATGAGCTTCATTGTTATCCTCAACAGGATTATCAGAGTGTTCCATCGAAATGGTAGGTTCAGGAATTGTAATTAGTTATTGACTAGATGAACTAGGCATCTCCTGATTTGATAAGCTAGACGAATCTTTCATGGGAAATATGTCTTCAAAGAAAGTCGCATCATTTGAATCCATAATTGTAGCAACATGCATGTCGGATACCTCATATTTCACTATCAAAAATATATAACCAATGCTATGGAATGCATATCCCAGAAAAACACAATCCACGGTTTTTGGTCCAAGCTTGCGCTTCTTGGGTATCGGCACAGTCCCTTTCGCCAAATAACCCCAAGTTCGTAAGTAGGAGGGTTTTAGACTTTTCCTTTCTCATTACTCAAATGGAGTAATGGTTTTGTTATTTTTAGGAACACGGTCTAGGACATGACATGCGGTCTTTATCGCCTCCCCCATTCCTTGGATATACCTGATGTATCTAACATGGCATTAACCAAATTAGTTAGAGTACAGTTCTTTCTTTCGGCCACCGCATATAACTGAGGTGAGTAGGTAGGCGTCCTCTCATGGATAATACCATGGTCCGCACAAAAAGAATCAAATTCATTGGAAAAATACTCTCCACCACGATCAGACCGGAGCCGCTTAATCTTTTGATCAAGTTGGTTTTAGGATTCAGCTTTATAGATTTTGAAGTGATTAAAAGCTTCATATTTAGATTTCAGGAGGTACACATAACAATATCGAGTGGAGTCATCAATTAAAGTCATGAAGTATCGCTTTCCACCTTTTGTCAACTCGCCATTCATTTCACAAAGATCTGAATGTATGAGTTCCAGTGGTGCCAAATCTTGTACCTCAGCAGACTTGTGAGATTTGCGAGGTTGCTTAGCTTGCACACACACTTGACACTTGGAACTCTTGACAGTGGTAAATTTCGGAATTAAATTCATATTAGCTAGCCGCATCATGCATCCAAAATTAATATGACACAGTCGTGAATGCCAAATATTGGAATCACTTTCATTGCAAACATGATTAATAACTTGAGTACATAACTCTGAAAAAGAGAAGAGGAACAAGCCTCTACACTCATAACCCTTTCTAACAAATTGTCCACACTTAGAAATTACAACTTTATTGGACTCGAAAACCAACTTAAAACCATCTTGACATAAAAGAGATCCGCTGACGAGATTCTTATTGATGGAGGGAACGTGCTGCACATTCTTCAGTTGGACGGTCTTCCCCGGAGTAAATTTCAGATTTATCGTACCAACACCATGAACAGAAGCACGTGAGCCACTTCCTATCAGCACGGAGAAGTCCTTGCGACCTGATAAGAAGAAAACATGGAAATATCAGAACATACATGTGTATTGGCACCAGTATCTATCCACTAATCGGGAGAGTTACATACTAAAAGAATAATAGGAAAAATACCGTACCCAGCGTCCTTCATCTCAGTATCAGCCATAACAACATTTGTGCTTTTACCGCCATTCCCACGCTTGTCAAAGCTATTTGGGCAATTAGGAGCCCAATGATCAGGATCACCATAGACGTAGCAAGCCCCTTTCTTCTTATCAGTCTTCTTACTAAAGTTGGTAGTGTGTGAGGCCTTGTTCTTAGCATCAAACTTGCCTTTGCCTTCAGATTTATTTTTGTTTTTGAACTTGTGGGGTTGGAAGTTTTTTCTTCTATACCACATTGGCACTAGAATCTCCCTCAAAGCCTCGAACGTATGTGTCCTTTGCTCTCACCTTTTCTTCCACATGAAAAGACCCAATGAGATTTGATACCGAAAACTCTTGTCTCTTATGTTTTATAGAGGTAGAAAAATCCTCAACGAGGGAGGAAGCTTAGCAATAATGCCACCGGCCACAAACTTGTCTGGTAAGGTACACTTAAACTTCTCAAGTTATTTGGAAAGTGACCGTATCTCATGAGCTTTCTCAACAATGGAGAGCTCACCAATCATCTTGTAGTCATAGTATGGCTCCATGACATACAATTCAGTGCCAGCATCCGAGACCCGAAATTTGGCTTCGAGCGCATCCCACGCATCCTTACCATGCTCAAACGTCATGTACGGGTCAACAATGTTATCCCTAAGAATACTGAAGAGAGCCGCCTTAAACATAGCATATACTTTCTCATAGGCTTCATCCTGAGCAGGAGAAAGATCACCCACAGGTTTCCCAAGAATGGCGCTATAACAGTTCAGGTCTCGAAACCAGAGAACTGCTCTCTTGCTCCATCTCTTATAATTGGAACCATCAAAGAGAGGCGGCCTAGTAGTAGCAGCAACGCTACTTGAATCCATTTGCCTATAATCAGGTTTTTGGATTGTTGAAAATGTAAGAAAATTACTATAATATTTAATCCGAAATAAGCAATAGTAAAGCATGATTATAATCACATGAATTAATATAATCATGCACACTAGCAGTATAGATGAAAAGATCACATCTAACACAGATAAAAAGATCACATCTATCCCAAAAGCTAGTACAAGAAACAGTAGCAAAGATTGAAATAGGTAGGAGCAGATTGCGTATGTTGCTATAGGAGGATTCACGTTGGGGTTCAGGTTGGCGTTGAGGTTCGCGTTAACACTAGCGTTGTTAGCCATGTCGTCGATGTAGAGACTGCTGGTGTCCAGGAAGAAGTCGTCGTCGGGGAAGGAGTGGTCGGTCGACGTGATGCCGTCAATAGTCGCGCAGAAGCGCTCCCCAAACACCTAATTGCCCCTCACCTGTACAGGTTCACGAGAGGTGGGGTTCTAGAGGCCTACCTTCCCGTCATATGGTGCATGTCGGTAGAGGGGATGGGGAAGGTGTAGCGGCGGGAAAGGCTTTGGAGGGAGAGAGAGGGATGTGCGTAGCATGATTAGGGTTTATGCCTGATCCGCTTATATATAGCATCAGTTGGGTAGGACATGGGGCATAGCCCACGTTCGAGTTAGTAACAGCCCACGATCCGGTAAGACCGGAAGCGGTTGATAGAGAAATAACTCGCACAGTAATTTTCCTGAGCATCAAAGATCGGCACCAAGCCATAATTCCGCAAACCGCGGCGCGCATGCGCGGCGTGGCAAGGCGAGCGGCAGTGGAGGAGGAGGAGGAGCGTGTATGTCACTCCCCTTCTCTCACTTTAGGAAGTAGTGGAACACTCCACTATATATATTGGTGTAACTCCTTTCAAACTGGCAAGGTGGGACTAAACTTTGGTGCCACCCCTTGCTAGGCATGAATGGGCCTTGAGAATTTCAGAATTTGAATTGGACCTTGGGCTAAAGCCCACACCAAAAATCCAACAGCCGCCCCCGCCGCGTGAGCTATGCTGCGCCGCCAGGAGAGCGGAGTGCTTCGCTGCGCTGCGCTGCCCGCGCGTGGTTAGCTTGGGAGAGGCTAATTAGTTTTATGTTAGTGAGCCGTTCCCCGGGTTTGGCCGATTCGGTTGGACGGATCGATTCAACATATGAAGAGAATATTCCATTCCTAGGAGTTACTTGGTTCCATTTCTTCCGTCGAACCAAATATATGAACGAATTAGTGCGGAACGCACCCTCAGTTCCTCCAAATTTCAGAACCAAACACAGGCAAAAAAATCTATGCATCTCAGCGACTATACGCACCGGGTGGCGTGGATTCGACTCGAGCAAGATCTCTATCCACCGGAGATCTCAGATTGTTTCCATGTGCACTGCATGGTAACTCGCCGCAAAATAATCATGTTCGGTGGTATTGCTGGGGACAACTAGCTTGTGCAGATTGTGGGTGGAAAGGTCGTGTCTAGGTGGCAGGTCACTTGAGGCGACACACCGGTGTTTACCTGGTTCGATGGCTCTCCAAAGGAACTGAGGAGTTCCACTAGTGGTAGTTTTTTTGCGGGTACCACTAGTGGTAGTTTTAGTAGCAGTGTCCGATAGAAAAGGGTAATCCACGCACACCAAGCAGACTCACCGGACCAGGACATGTCTCGGAATAGGAAAATGCTTCTATACATCCGGGGGATCGCGTTGTTGCGCCCTCCGCCTCGTATGCGCGACGCGTGTCTAGCCGTGTGGGGCAACACGCGGGCCACCACGTCTTAACATTTCCCTGGTATCTCCTCCACCCTGATGTCTACGCACTTCTATTCTTGTAGATAGTTGTTGGGCCTCCAAGTACAGAGGTTTGTAGAATATCAGCAAGTTTGCCTTAAGTGAATTACCCAAGGTTTATCGAATTCAGGGAGGAAGTGGTCAAAGGTGTCCCTCTCAAGCAACACTGCAATCAAGATACAAGAAGTCTCTTGTGTCCCCAACACACCCAATACACTTTTCAGGTGTATAGGTGCACTAGTTCGGATAAGAGATAGTGAAATACAAGTGGTATGGATAATTATAAGTGGTAGCGGTGCCAGAAAAGAGCTTGACGGGTAGGAAGAGACTAAAGGCAATCTGAAATAAAGATGGAAGCAAGCAAACATGTAACAAATCTAGTTGCAAACGGTGTTTCAATGCTTAGAAACAAGGCCTAGGGATCATACTTTCACTAGTGAACACTCTCATATAAATATCATCTCCTATGATACTACTCTGAACTACTCTCCGGTTGGACACTCTAATCCATGGTAGGGCTATAACAGCACACCTCAAAGTCCGCTTTCCCCATCTAGATAACCCCACACTATCACCTTGAGCGCTAGATGGTTCCAACAAACACCACAATTTCATAGAGATATCCAACTCCAAATATAACTCATAACAAGTATTTATGTAACCTTAGCCAAAGTGCCACACGGCGTGCACACTGTTAACTTCACACATGTGGGGATAAGAAAAGATTCATTAAAGCACTTGAGTAGCAGAATAGATCTATAGATTACAAAGCTCATGATCTCAATAAGATCACACACATAGAGAGAGAGATGAACACATAGCTACCGATAGAGCCCTTAGCCTCGAGGAAGAACTACTCCCTCATCATCATGGGAATCAGCAACATCGATGGAGATGGTGGTGGAGATCGATGGAGATGGCTCCAGGGGCACTTCTCCATCCTGTCAGGGTGCCGGAACAAAGACTTTCTGTCCCCCGAATCTCCCCTTCGGTGGTGGCGGCGCTGTGGAACTTTTCATGGCTAGAGGCTGCCTTCTTTTGGGTTTCTGCATCGGAGGCTTCTTATAGGTGAAAGGGCGATGTCAGAGGGTTGACCAGGGGCCCACACCACCTGGTGGCACCGCCAGGGGGACCCGCGCCACCACATGGTGTGGCCAGCCCCTGGCCCCTCTCCGTCTCGTCTTTTGGCTTCGTGAGTCTTCCGGTAAAATATCGACTTTGGCTTTTGTCCGGTCCAATTCCAAGAATATTCATTTTCTGGCTTTTCTAGAACCAAAAACAGAAGAAAACATGCAACTGGCACTATGGCATATTGTTAATAGGTTAGTTCCAGAAAATGTGTAAAAGTACTCCAAAGTGTGGACAAAACATAAGAAAGTAGATATAAAACAAGCCTGGAACATCAAAAATTATAGATATGTTTGCAACGTATCAACATCCCCAAGCTTAACTCTTGCTCGTCCTCGAGTAGGTAAGTGATAAAAAGAATAATTTTTGAGATGACATGCAACATCACAATCAAGATCAAACCATTTGTAAGCATTGAAAGCTGGGATCAAAGTACTCTAAACATGAGCATGAAAGATGAAGTTCTAATAATAAGACATAGTAACTATGAATGCAACATGAAAGGATACAAACAAAGATCATGAATAACAATGCATTGAAAGACATTTGTTTGTTTTACATATAGAAAACATAGCATAGTGGCATTCAGCTTGTCCCTCATGGAGTAGCAAAACATAAATGCATAGGACACGTTCAAAGTTCATAAGGGTGACTAGATACAAATAGTTCAAGAACAAGCAATATCAACATTATGAATCAATCAATAAGTTTTGGGACAATGCACATAGAAGTAAGAATGACAAGTATGCTCTCTTAATTGGTGCCTAAGGATAGAAGGTGGAGACTCAATATTGTTGGGTCCGCAGCATAGAAAACAAAAAATTTCCTACGATGAGAACTATACGCCAAGATCTATCTACTAGATACAGAGCAACGGGTGGACATACATCCATGGAGAACTTACCCTCGAAGACAACGAGTTTTGTTAACGAGTAGGAACTCGTGGTTGATGTAGTCGTACGCTTGCCGATCTCAAGATCGTGTGGAAGTCCGAGCGCCGCAAATCAGCAGCGCATCCGTCCTTGCACACACGTTCAAGCCACCGGACAACCTCCACCTCCTCGCTCTAGCGAATCAGCGGAAGCAGCAACTCCTTCCAGACGCAAGGCCACCAGGAACATGTATCTCGCTAATCCGAGACCATGGGGGAATATCTAGAGGGGGAGAGAGATCCTTCACGAGGAGGTGTAGTTTGTGAGAGGGGAAAGGGGGGCTTTATATAGGAGGGAGGGAGACCCCTCCCCTCCCATAGCCGGTGCATGAGGGGGTGGGGACTCCTCCCCTCCTTCATTCATGTGGTGAACCTCCACACACATAAACATGGCCTCCACCCAAAATCCCACTCACATGTATTTAATTTCCACCAAATTAAATGCAACTCTCAATTAATAAAACTCTTTTATTTATTTTATTCAGAGTTTTGTTAATTACTTTAATTAACAAACATTCACATAAAACCCCTTGCAAAATTTCAATATCACATGCAGAACCACTTTCTGCAATTTCACCCGAAACAATTCCGGTTTCTATCGAAACATTTCCTGCGCTTTGCAAACCTTTTGTCTGGAATATATGTGCTCCTAAATGGTATCCGGCAACCCTTAAGTGTGTCACCCTATGGTTCGCTAATAATGTAGACATGATTGAGACTCCTCTCAGATCAATAATCAAAAGCGGGACCTGGAGATCCATACTGACTCCTGCATATTCAACGATGACTTCTGTGATCGTGAGAACCTTTAACGTCAGCAATTTAATCCCTTTGTCTCATGATATAATACATGTCCGAGATTCGATCATCGGTATCAAAATACCTAGTTTGATCTCGTTACCGTAATGCACTCTTTTCTCGTTCCCGTGATATAACATTCTAGTGATCACATCACTTGCTTGCAAGCTATCTTAATGTGACATCACCGAGAGGGCCCAGAGTATATCTATCCGTCATCGGGATTGACAAATTCCACTCTTGATCCATGAGCCTCAACATAACACCTTCATAGCACTGAACCCACCTTTATGGTCACCCTGTTACGGTGTGACATTTGATGTTATCAAGATACTCTTCTGGTGTTAGCAATTAACATGATCTCATGGTCTAAGGACTAAGACTACTTTGTATGATGTTATAGCAATATAAACATAATGACTTGATCGTAATGCTATACTTCGGATGAATGTTCATCACATCATTTCACAAATGTTGTGACCTTGTTATTAACAACATCCAATGTCCATGATCAGGAAATCTTGATCATCTTGTTAATCAACAAGATAGTCTATAAGAGAGGCATAACTAGGAACCCTTTTGTTTATTAAACACACATGTATTGATGTTTCCTATCAATACAATTATAGCATGCAAAATAAACATCTATCATATACAAGGAATACATAATAACAACTTTATTATTGCCTCTCAGGGCATATTTCCTTCAGTCTCCCACTTGCACTAGAGACAATAATCTAGTTTATATAGTGATAAATCTAACACCCATGGAGTTCTGGTGTTGATCATGTTTTGCCCTAGGGAGTACTTTACTCAATGGATCTGCTACATTCAGGTCCGTGTGCACTTTACAAATCTTTATATCTCCATCCTTGACATGCTCATGGATGGAGTGAAACCGGCGCTTAATATGCATGGAATTCTTGTGAGA
The DNA here is from genome assembly GCA_916181665.1 of Avena sativa. Taxonomy (NCBI): domain Eukaryota; kingdom Viridiplantae; phylum Streptophyta; class Magnoliopsida; order Poales; family Poaceae; genus Avena; species Avena sativa. The sequence goes on along the minus strand of OV702292.1, from coordinate 133,411,480 downwards.
CCTTGGTACCTTGGCGTTGGCTATGGCTCCATTATTGTCACAATAGATCACCATTGGGTTCAACGCACTAGGAACCACACCTAGTTCCGTTATGAACTCCTTCATCCAAACCGCTTCCTGCGCCGCTTCTGAAGCAGCAACATATTCCGCCTCCGTCGTTGATCCAACTAACTGCTGCTCCGTTCAAGAGAAATACGTATCTGGATTGAGACTTAGAGTCATCCGGATCAGTGTCAAAGCTAGCATCGACATAACACTTAGCGACTAGCTCTTCTTCACCTCCGTATACAAGAAACATATCCTTAGTTCTTCTCAAGTACTTAAGGATATTCTTGACCGCTATCCAGTGTTCCGAACCTGGATCAGATTGGTACCTACTAGTCAAACTAATAGCATGTTCCACATCCGGTCTTGTACATAGCATGGCATACATTATAGAGCCTATGGCTGAGGCATAGGGGATCTTATCCATTATCTCTCTTTCTTCCGCCGTAGCCGGACTTTGAGTCTTACTCAATGTCTTGCCTTGCAACATAGGTAAGTACCCCTTCTTACTTCCGTCCATATTAAACTTCTTTAATATCTTATCAAGGTATGTACTCTGCGATAGCCCAATTAGGCATCTTGATCTATCTCTATAGATTTTAATGCCTAATATATATGAAGCTTCACCAAGGTCCTTCATCGAAAATTTGTTGTTTAGATAACTTTTAACACTGTTTAAAAGATCTATATCATTTCCAATCAATAATATGTCATCCACATATAATATCAGAAATGCCACATTGCTCCCACTCACTTTCTTGTAAATACAAGCCTCTCCATAAGTTTGGACAAATCCAAACTCTTTGATCACCTCATCAAAGCGGAGATTCCAACTCCGGGATGCTTGCTTCAGTCCATAGATGGATCGCTGAAGTTTGCACACTTTATCAGCATCCTTAGGATCGACAAAACCCTTAGGTTGTATCATATACAAGTCTTCTTCAATATTACCATTGAGGAATGCAGTTTTGACATCCATCTGCCATATTTCATAATCGAAATATGCAGCAATTGCTAACATAATCCTAACCGACTTAAGCATCACTACGGGAGAGAATGTCTCATCGTAGTCAACTCCTTGAATTTGTCGAAAACCCTTTGCGACAAGTCGAGCCTTATAGATGGTTACATTAACATCAACATCAGTTTTTCTTTTGAAAATCCATTTATTCTCAACGGCCTTTCGATCGTGAGGTAAGTTCACCAAGGTCCAAACCTGGTTTTCGTACATGGATTCCATCTCGGATTTCATGGCTTCTAGCCATTTGTTGGAATCAGGGCTCATCATCGCTTCTTCATACGTCGCAGGGTCATCTATTTCATCAATCATGAAATTCATAACAGGATTGCTGTACAGTTCAGGAGTTGTACGTGTCCTGCTTGACCTGCGAGGTTCGGTAGTGTCCTCTTTCGAAGTTTCATGATCAATATCATTAGCTCTCTCTTCATTAGGTGAAGTCAACTCCGAAACAACTTCCGGTGCTGCGCTACTCGCCATTTCATGAAGAGAAGGTTCAATAACCTCTTCGAGTTCTACCTTCCGACTACTCACACCTTTCGCGAGAAACTCCTTCTCAAGAAAGGATCCATTCTTGGCAATAAAGACCTTTCCCTCGGATCTGTGATAGAAGGTATACCCAATCGTTTCCTTAGGGTATCCTATGAAGACACATTTTTCCGCTTTGGGTTCGAGTTTATCCGGTTGAAGTTTCTTCACATAAACATCGCATCCCCAAACTTTAAGAAATGACAGCTTAGGTTTCTTTCCAAACCATAATTCATACGGTGTCTTTTCAACGGATTTAGATGGTGCCCTATTTAAAGTGAATGCAGCGGTTTCCAGTGCATAACCCCAAAATGACAGTGGCAAGTCAGTCAGAGACATCATAGATCGAACCATATCCAATAAAGTACGATTACGACGTTCTGACACACCATTACGTTGTGGTGTTCTGGCAGGCGTGAGTTGTGAAACTATTCTACAGTCTTTCATATGTGTGCTAAACTCGTAACTAAGATACTCTCCTCCACGGTCGGACCGCAGAAATTTGATCTTTCTGTTATGATGATTTTCCACTTCATTCTGAAATTCTTTGAACTTTTCAAAGGTTTCAGACTTATGTTTCATCAAATAGATATACCCGTATCTACTCAAATCATCCGTGAAAGTAACAAAATAACGATATCCACCTCGCGCCGACACACTCATTGGTCCACACACATCAGTATGTATGATTTCCAATAAATCTGTCGCCCGTTCCATTGAACCGGAAAACGGCATTCTAGTCATCTTGCCCATAAGGCATGGTTCACATGTATCAAATGATTCAAAATCAAGTGATTCCAAAAGTCCATCATAATGGAGTTTCTTCATGCGTTTAACGCCAATATGACCTAGACGGCAGTGCCACATATATGCAGATATATCATTATCAAGTTTAATCCTTTTAGCATCAACATTATGAATATGCGTAATACTACTATCGAGATCCAATAGAAATAAACCATTCAACACAGGTGCATGACCATAAAAGATATTATTCATATAAATCGAACAACCATTGTTTTCAGACTTAAACGAATAACCACTTTGCATCAAACACGATCCGGATACAATGTTGATGCTCAGTGCAGGCACCAAATAACAATTATTCAGGTTTATAACTAATCCCGACGGCATATGGAGAGGCAGCGTTCCGACGGCGATCACATCAACTCTTGATCCATTGCCGACCTGCATCGTGACCTCATCCCTTGCTAGTTGTCGCTTATTCTGCAGCCCCTGAACCGAGTTACATATATTAGCAACCGATCCCATATCAAATACCCAGGTGCTACTGCGAGTACTAGTCAAGTACACATCAATAACATGTATATCACATATACCTTTGTTTGCCTTGCCGGCCTTCTTGTCTGCCAAATACTTGGGGCAGTTGCGCTTCCAATGGCCAGTCCCCTTGCAATAGTAGCACTCGGTGTCAGACTTAGGGCCAGCTCGGGGTTTCTTTTCAGGCGTGGCAACAGATTTGCCGCCCTTATTTCCCTTCTTCTTGCCTTTCTTGTCCTTCTTGAAACCGGTGGTCTTATTGATCATCAACACTTGATGTTCTTTCCTAATCTCCACTTCTACAGTCTTAAGCATTGATAGAAGCTCGGGAAGAGACTTCTTCATGCCCTGCATATTATAGTTCATCATGAAGCTCTTGTAGCTAGGTGGCAGAGATTGGAGAACATGATGTATGCCTAAGTCAATGGGAATCGTTATTCCCAAGGGCACAAGCTTATCGGTGTACCCAGACATTTTGAGTACGTGCTCACTAACGGAGCTGTTCTCTTCCATCATGCAGCTAAAGAACTTTTCAGAAGCATTATAACTCTCTACGGCAGCATGGGTATCGAAAATCATTTTCAATTCTCCCATGGTATCAAAGGCATTGCCATTTTCGAAATGTTTTCGAAGTTCTGGCTCTAGCCCATACAGTATGCCACAATGAACTAAGTTGTGGTCCTCCTGACGAGTTATATAGATGTTCTTTTCCTCGTCAGGGGCATCAGGAACTGGTAGGGGGCCTAGCGGCGCCTCTAGCACATATTGCTTTTGTGCAGCAGTGAAGAGAATCCTCAAATTCATAGCCCAGTTGGTGAAGTTGCTACCATTCGCAGCAACCTTCTCTTTCTCCATGAACACATTGAAATTAAAATCAGGTGGTGCCATCTACAACAGAATTTGTAAAATATATTTAGACTAAGTTTATGATAGATTGAGTTCAACTAATCCAAATTACTAATGAACTCCCACTCAAAAACGACATCCCTTGTGTCCTTTTGGTGATTACATGAACCAAATCCACTACACCAAGTCCGATCATCACGTGAGTCGGTGTAGCTTCAAAGGCGAGCATCTATATGGGCATCATATCAACTATATGACTCATGCTTAACCTTTTGGTCCGTGTTCCGAGGCCATGTCTGTACATGCTAGGCTCGTCAAGTAAGAACCTTAGTATTCGCGTGTGTAAAACTGTCTTACACCCGTTGTATGAAAGCGTAGAGTCGAGAACACCCGATCATCACGTGATGTATCAAAACACGATCCACAAAACGGTGCATACTTAAGGAAGAACACATTTTATCTTGATATCTAAATGAGGGATCATCTTATAATGCTACCAAAAGCGCCAAACTAGCAATATAAGATGCTAACATCTAATGTGTGAAGTGAGGTGATATGGTCCATGCATTTGATCTCTATCATTTGCATCGTGGTATGATCTCTATCATTCCTTTGTGTGTAAGGCCAAGGTCTATGGAACTTACACGTTAAGTGAGTTGTAAGAGTATCTATCATACATCTACTTACAACAATACCATATCAAGACACTAGCCCAGCAACGATCTAAACTAGACGCCTCTAATTTATCAATTGCAAGTTTTACGTGGCTTAGGGCTTTCAGAGATAGAACCGGTCTTACCTACGAACATGAACCACAACGAGGATAACCAAGTTATTAGCAACTCGTTGTAAATCAGATATTGACTATAGTAGGAGAGACAGACACCCGCTAGCCACTTATGCAAAACTAGTTGCATGTCAGTCGTGGAACCGGTCTCATGTACGATGAAATGTAAGGTTGGTCCAGGCCGCTTCATCCCACTATGCCACCAATATCCAAAGTACATAGAAGATGCAATAACATGATCATCATCGCCCACATATAAACATATGTGTACTACCCGTGCAAAGCACCTACGCATAGATCAGGCTCTGATACCACTATTGGGTCCGCAGCATAGAAAACAAAAAATTTCCTACGATGAGAACTATACGCCAAGATCTATCTACTAGATACAGAGCAACGGGTGGACATACATCCATGGAGAACTTACCCTCGAAGACAACGAGTTTTGTTAACGAGTAGGAACTCGTGGTTGATGTAGTCGTACGCTTGCCGATCTCAAGATCGTGTGGAAGTCCGAGCGCCACAAATCAGCAGCGCATCCGTCCTCACACACACGTTCAAGCCACCAGACAACCTCCACCTCCTCGCTCCAGCGAATCAGTAGAAGCAACAACTCCTTCCAGACGCAAGGCCACCGGGAACATGTATCTCGCTAATCCGAGACCATGGGGGAATATCTAGAGGGGGAGAGAGATCCTTCACGAGGAGGTGTAGTTTGTGAGAGGGGAGAGGGGGGCCTTATATAGGAGGGAGGGAGACCCCTCCCCTCCCATAGCCGGCGCATGAGGGGGGCGACTCCTCCCCTCCTTCATTCATGTGGTGAACCTCCACTCACATAAACATGGCCTCCACCCAAATTCCCACTCACATGTATTTAATTTCCACCAAATTAAATGCAACTCTCAATTAATAAAACTCTTTTATTTATTTTATTCAGAATTTTGTTAATTACTTCAATTAACAAACATTCACATAAAACCCTTGCAACATTTCAATATCACATGCATAACCACTTTCTGCAATTTCACCCGAAACAATTCCGGTTTCTATCGAAACAATTCCTGTTTCTATCGAAACATTTCCTGCACTTTGCAAACCTTTTGTCTGGAACATATGTGCTCCTAAATGGTGTCCGGCAACCCTTAAGTGTGTCACCCTACGGTTCGCGAATAATGCAGACATGATTGAGACTCCTCTCAGATTAATAATCAGAAGCGGGACCTGGAGATCCATACTGACTCCTGCATATTCAACGATGACTTCTGTGATCGTGAGAACCTTTAACGTCAGCAATTTAATCCCTTTGTCTCATGATATAATACATGTCCGAGATTCGATCATCGGTATCCAAATACCTAGTTTGATCTTGTTACTGACATGCACTCTTTTCTCGTTCCCGTGATATAACATTCTAGTGATCACATCACTTGCTTGCAAGCTATCTTAATGTGATATCACCAAGAGGGCCTAGAGTATATCTATCCGTCATCAGGATTGACAAATTCCACTCTTGATCCAGGAGCCTCAACATAACACCTTCATAGCACTGAACCCACCTTTATGGTCACCCTGTTACGGTGTGACGTTTGATGTTATCAAGATACTCTTCCGGTGTTAGCAATTAACATGATCTCATGGTCTAAGGACTAAGACTACTTTGTATGATGTTATAGCAATATAAACATAATGACTTGATCGTAATGCTATACTTCGGATGAATGTTTATCACATCATTTCACAAATGTTGTGACCTTGTTATTAACAACATCCAATGTCCATGATCAGGAAACCTTGATCATCTTGTTAATCAACAAGCTAGTCTATAAGAGAGGCATAACTAGGAACCCTTTTGTTTATTAAACACACATGTATTGATGTTTCCTATCAATACAATTATAGCATGCAAAATAAACATCTATCATATACAAGGAATACATAATAACAACTTTATTATTGCCTCTCAGGGCATATTTCCTTCAAATATAAAAGTGGAAGAAAGGCCTTCATAGAAGGAAGCAGGGATTCAAGTCTCATAAAGAGCTTCCAAAAATCAAGGTACTTATTAGCTTTCAGCTCTCATTGCCCCTATCGTAAGCATCTTGAAGTGATTAAGGTTAAAGTGAACAAACTATGGAGTATATGCTTGACAAAGTATAAGTTGGAAATCTCATGTCCCTTGAATACGAGGGTCGCTCCTCATGCTACTCAAGTTTAGTTACTGGTAAGTTCTTGTCATAGTAAGTACATCTATATCATAGAGAACTGATACGTCCATTTTGCATCACTATTCTATGTCTTAATTCACTATTATTCATTGATATATTTCATATTGAGAGGTGATACTTATGTTATTTCATCTATTTTTTCCTGGTTGGTGACTTTGGAGCTTGGACCGCTGCAGTCAGGATTCTGATGGAAAAGGTGTTGTTTGGAGGCAAAATTCACGAAGATCAGAAAATCCGGGAAAATATACGGAAAATCCTATTTTTCCAGAAGACTAAGGATGCCAGAAGACGGAGTGGAGATGGGCCATAGGGGCCCACACCACTCCCTGGTGCAAGAAGCCCTAGGTCGCGCCTGGAGGTGGTGTGGCCACCCTGGCCCACTCCAGCCTCTCCCCTCTGGCATATGTCATCCTCCCGAAACCCTAAGACTGGGAGAGCGACCACAGAAAGATTCCGCCGCCTATGCGGGGCGGAAAACACCGAGAGAGAAAGATCTCTCCGGCAGACAGATTTCTGTCGAGGGAATTCCTTCCCGGAGAGGGGAGATCGTCGCCATCAACTCCACCATCAAGATGGACTTCGTCGGGATCATCATCATCATCACCACCATCATCACCATCAGCACCCTCATCACCATCTCCATATTGCTTTAACAGTTGTGTTGAATCTTGCTATAGTTCATGGGGGATACTTTCCCGGTGTTGATTACTCTTTGTAGTCGATGCTATTGAGTGAACCATTGAATTATTGTTTATGTTCAGATTGTTATACATCATTATTACATCTCTGATCATGATCCATATGATTTCTTGTGAGTAGTTCGTTTTGTTCTTGAGGACATGGAAGAAGTCATGTTGTTAGTAGTGGAGTTGTGTTGAGAAAGATTCAATAGATTGTTATTTAAGTTGTGGTGTACTTATTCTAGTGGTGTCATGTGAACATCGACTACATGACACTTCACCTATATGGGCCTAGGGGAATGCATTGTGTATTTGGCTACTAATCGTAGGGGTTGCCGGAGTGACAGAAACCTGAACCCCCGTTAGGAAACCATTGCACAAGGGACGTAAGGGTCTTAGAGTTTAAAGATGTGGTTAGGTCTCTACCTTAATTACTTTCTTGTACTTACGGATGTTTGCAAGGGGTATAATCACAAGTATGTATTAGTCTTGGATGGGGCGGTACATTAGCACAGGTTCACCCACACAACACTTAGCAAGCTAGAGAAGATTAATCAACTATATGAAGCGAAAGCACTTGACAGTCTTCCCATGTGTCCTCGAGAACGTTTGGTCATCCTAAGTAATACAACCGGCTTGTCCTTTGCTGCATAAAGGATTGGGCCACTTGCTGCATTCATTCCTACTGTCTTTTATTTACTCGTACTTTGTTTACTTGCTTTATCAAAAACCCCTAAAAATCCGTTTGCTAAGTATTTGCAGAGAATTCCTGATCCATACCACTAGCCAGCACCTTCTGCTCCTCGTTGGGTTCGACACTCTTACTTATCAAAAATACTACGATACACTCCCTATACTTGTGGGTCATCAAGACTATTTTCTGGCGCCATTGCCAGGGAGTGAAGCGCTATTGGAGAGTGGAACTGGTAAAGGAAACTTCTACTGTGAGTATTGTTTACTTCTGTTAGTTGCTTTATTTTTGTTATGGATAATTCGCTGGGTTTCTTATTTGGTAATGCTACTACCACTGCTAAGGTAGTAGATAAGCCACCACCTGCTGAGAATGATGTTTTCAAAATACCTACAAGAATTATTGATCGTGTTATGGATAACTACTATGTTGGGGATGGAACTGTCCATCCCGGTGATCATTTACTCTTTATACACGAATTATGCGGGTTGTTCAAGTGTGCAGGTATTACTACAGATCAAGTTAAGAAGAAGTTATTCTCATTATCACTAAAAGGAAGAGCTGAGGACTGGTATAAGCTGCTGAAGAATGGTCAAGCTTTGTAATGGGAGGAAATAGTACCTCTCTTTTATTCAAAGTTTTATCCTCCTAGTGAGATTCATAATGATCGGAATCAAATTTACAACTTTTGGCCTATTGATGGAGAGAGTACAGCTCAAGCTTGGGGGAGATTGAAGTTACTAATGCTCAAATGTCCCATTCATGAGCTCCCCAACAATATTATTATCAATAACCTCTATGCAAGGCTCCCTCTACATGACAAGGATTTATTGGATGCTTCTTGTGTTGGATCATTCACTCGCATGGGAGAAGAAGCTAAATGGGATCTTCTGGACCGTATTCAAGACAATGCTGAAGCTTGGGAGAATGACAAAGGTAGAAAGTCAGGTATAAATTATGATTATGAATGCATTGAATCTTTTTTATGGGAACTGATGACATTCAAAATATTAAAAATGCTTATGGTCTAGACTATCAAGCTATTGCTTCTTATTTTAAGGCTTTTGCTTCCTACATTGAAGTGCCTAAAAAGAAGTGGAATAAGTATCATGAACCTTATAAAGATATTGCTAAGAGTGTTCCTGCAAGAAATACTGAAGTTTATACTGCTAATCAAGTTTTACCTGAACCTTATATTGAGAAAATGCCTTTTCCAGTTAAGGTAAAGGAACATTCTATGATAGCTAGTATGGTTAATGAAAGTATAAGCAAAGCTGTTGAACCTGATAAACAAATGGTTGATGAACCTATAATAGCAAATGTGAAAGACTTTGTTACTAAATATGAAGAAGAGGGACACACTATCTTTTGCAAGGATACCTCTAATATTGTTTCACATAGTAGTGTTATGAGAGCTAGTATTCCTGTGTTTTCTGTTAGAATAAGTGATCATTGTTATGATGGTCCTTGTGATAGCTATATTGTTAAGTTTATGCATGATATTGAAAGTTACTATGAGAGAAGGAAAAGTGTTTTTATGCATCTCAATAATATCAAGTTTCCTCGTTTTATGCTGAAAGACTTTATGTTGCACTTCTTTTGCCTTCTTATGTAAGTAGCCTCTGGTTTTAACAACTTGTTTGTTTACAAAATTACCTTGCATAGGAAGTGGGTTAGACTTAAATGTGTGTGTGTTTTTGCTTCTTAATGCTCTCTTTCACTTCAATTCATATTCCTGAGTGAGCATCTTTAAAATTATCATGCCCATCTTAATGGCTATAAAGAAAGAGCTTTCTGGGAGACAACCCAATTTGTTTTTGCTTTCAGTTTGTTTTTGTTTCTTTGAGTCTTGGAAGTTATTACTTTGGTAATAACCGCTCCTTATCCGTTTTGTTTGGTTTTTGTGTCAAGATCAACCTCTAATGAGAGAGAAGTAATATTTGGGGAAGTTGCTGTCCCGAAACAGATTTTTGTGCTTCACCGTAAAAATTCGTGAGAGATCTCTGTCTGTCGGATTGAGTTGTAATTTTTTGTGCTTCTGACCCAGGTTGTTTTTTAACTTTCGTTAGTTTTGCACTTTTTGATTTGAGCAACAGAAGATTTTCGGAATAATTGATCTGTACCTACTGGTCTGTTTTGACAGATTTTGCCACTCTTGCATTTGCTTTTTTATTCGATTTCCTTTTTGAATTCTTTTTGGGTTTTCAGAAGGAGTTGCTACATTAGCTTATGTTTTGATGGATATCAGTTGAAGTGGACTCAAAAGGTTTTATCACTTCACTTATACTAATGTTGCTAATGAGAATGTGTGAAGTTTTGTGTGAAAGAAATTTCCAGGAAGTGGAGATAATGGTGTAATAAGGAAGAGAAGGGTTTTATGACTCAAGTAATAAGTGTATGAAGATGAAGATATTGATGTTATTCAAGTGGTGACTCCGAAAGAATCTACTAGATACCAAATTCAGAGACCTACAGAGTCTGTTTTCAAATAGGTTACAGTTCTGGTAAGAAAAGTTCCGCGAAAATACAATACAACTATATTTTTGCATTTTTTAGTCAATAAGGAAAGTTACGAAGCGAAAAAGGGACGGAACTGGAGCCAGGGTGGCCCACACCACCCTGTGGCGTGGCCCCCCTGGTCGCGCCACTAGGTGGTGAGGCCACCCCAGACTCTGCCTCCGACTCGTTTTCTCCCAGTACCTTCCTTTTGATATGAAACTTTGTAATATATAACCCCTCGGATCTTCCGAGGTTCGTATATTGCTTTTTCATCGTGTTTTCGTTTCGATCTGTTTCTGCCAGGACATACTCTTTGAAGGTTTAGAAGCACAATGTTGTCCGCCAAGGATAAAGGGAAGGAGCCTATGGAGGAAGACCTCCAAGACCCTGGGAAGGAGAAGGAGATCAAAAGTGAAGATGAAGAGGAGCAAGGCCAACATCCGCTCACCGGCACTACCATTGCAAGCATTGGAGTTGTGACGGAACCTGCCAGGGTTAGAAGGACTGCGCGGATGCAGACTAGGGGAAAAGCTCCCCGTCACAGTTTGGCTCCACGGTCACTTCCTCCACACACCAAGAATCCTTTCCATACCCTTATCCATGAGCATCAATACCAGAATATGCCCAAAGGGAAATTACCCTCCAATTCGGATTTGCCTCGTTCTAGCCATGCAGGAAAAGAAGACTTCAAGGAGGAAGAGTGGGGAAAGAATAGCAAGAGCTGGAATTCTCAACACGACATGATCATGAGCCGCATTGAGCAAAACTCACAGCTGATTCGTAATCTCACTTTCGATATTGAGGACTTGGGGAAATTGGTCAAGAAGCTCATCGAGAGGATACCACCACCACCGAAGGAGTAATTCATCATCAGGTTTGGCATCCCCTTGGTTTGTTCCAAGCTTGGGGGAGTGCCGCGGTATCACATCACTATCTTCTATCTTTTTACCTTTTTAGTAGAGTCATATCATGAATAGAGGAGTTATTATGTAGGATGGTTTGCATTATGGAAGTGTCCCCTCTCTTGTTAGATATGTATCCCTTGGTGTGAGTTGCCGATATGGAATATTAATGAGAAGTTCTATCATTTACTCTTTTGCATAGCTTATATTAGTTTTCAATTCTTGGTTATATGATTGACCTTGTTGTTAGTATTGGTATCACTTTGGGATCATTGAGTTAATTTTGTTGGTTTTGGCAAACCTGGCTCGGTCAGTAGCACACTATTTTTGAGAGTTGAATGAAAAAGATAAAAGTACTCTAAAGAAAAATTATTTCATCATCTTTCTTTCTTGATTTCCTCATAAGTCTAGTATTCTCTAGTTAAGATCTTTTGTGCTTCCAAGGAAGATTGCATGTTTGTCTTTATCACTTGTATGTTTGTTTGTTTCCTTCAACTCTTATACTTGCTACCCAGCCTTGCTATCCAAAAACCTATACTGAGAGGGTTTTCTTCTCGTGCATCCACCTCCTTTAAACCAAAACCTTTGCCATTTGTGTCCACCATACCTACCTAGTAGCATTATTGCTATTCCAAGTAAATTCTTGTTTTATCTACTTCCCAAATTAATCTTGTTATGTGAAAATTAGTGATTAAAGCTCTCACGAACTTGATGGCACACTTTACTTTCTTGCATTTAATAAACTTGAACCATTGGGTCCTTCTTTGTCGCATATATGCTTGCGCTTTATGAGTTGAAGTTAGCAGAACCATGCATCATGGGGACCGCTTTCAACACTTCATTGGTACTTGTACCTAGTTGATATCATGTTCTTTTGCTTATGGATCCCGGCGGTGTGAAATAAAAGGAGAACTTGTAAGATCATGGAGTTTATATGTGTGTTAGAGAAACGCCCGGGCCGCTAGCCTAAGCCATGCCTAATCATGGTGGAAACTTGCAGCATAACTATAGTGAGCATTCTATGAAGCATCCTCAATAAAAACCTAAGCCAATAGGAAATAAAAAGGTCGTTGAGATGCTCACTGTCTGCTTGCCCTGTCATTTTGATTATGGGATAGCTCCTGTGTCATGTGCAAGGGGTACCCCGTTGGCGGTTCTCAATGATACGCATGTATTTACAATGACAAGAGCTTGCTCGTGACTGAAGTTGAGTAGCACGAGGATCGGTACTCATAAGTAAGGGGCATGAGATTTCAACTTATAACTTGTCAAGCATATCCTCTTAGTTGTGTCACTTTTACCTTAACCACCAAAAGATGCCTATGGTAGGGGCAATGGGAGCAGAAAGCTAGTAAGTATCATAATTTTTGGGAGCTCTTTATGAGACTTGCAATCCCTGCTTCCCTCTTTGAAGGGTCTTTCTTTTACTTTGTAGTTGAGTCAGTAAACCTACTCCCTTCTATCTCAGCAAGTATTTTGAGTTGTTGTGTTTCATTCATTCATATGTTGATTTATTCAATCATGTTTCTTATGTTCCTTGTTTTGCAGATTGCTCTTATCCTGATGTTCAGTACTTTGAAATCTATCATTGAAAACCAGTTATTTGTGAACCCCAGCAAATTATCAACTATTCTTTGACCAAGAGCTAAGTTTGCCATTACCAATTATGATTCACTTTATGTATCTTTATTGTGTTTCCTTCACTCATTGCAAGTTGAGTTATATAATAGTAAGTTGTCTTCTATTACGATCTATGTATTTGATGAATGTGATGCTTCTTGTCCGTATTCTTTTATCAACCCTTCACTCCATAAACCTGAGGCCATGTTTATTGAGCTCAGTTTCGCTTGGGGACAAGTGAACTCTAAGCTTGGGGGGTTGATACGTCCATTTTGCATCACTATTCTATGTCTTAATTCACTATTATTCATTGATATATTTCATATTGAGAGGTGATACTTATGTTATTTCATCTATTTTTGCATGGTTGATGACTTTTGGAGCTTGGACCGCTGCAGTCAGGATTCGGATGGAAAAGGTGTTGTTTGGAGGCAAAATTCGCGAAGATCAGAAAATCCGGGAAAATATACGGAAAATCCTATTTTTCCAGAAGACTAAGGATGCCAGAAGACGGAGTGGAGATGGGCCACAGGGGGCCCACACCATCCCCTGGCGCGGGCAGCCCTAGGCCGCGCCTGGAGGTGGTGTGGCCACCCTGGCCCACTCCAGCCTCTCCCCTCTGGCATATGTCATCCTCCCGAAACCATAAGACTGGGAGAGAGACCACAGAAAGATTCCGCCGCCTCTGCGGGGCGGAAAACACCGAGAGAGAAAGATCTCTCCGGCAGACAGATTTCTGCCGGGGGAATTCCTTCCCGGAGAGGGGAGATCATCGCCATCAACACCACCATCAAGCTGGACTTCATCGGGATCATCATCACCACCATCATCACCATCAGCACCCTCATCACCATCTCCATATTGCTGTAACAATTGCGTTGAATCTTGCTATAGTTCTTAGGGGAAACTTTCCCGGTGTTGATTACTCTTTGTAGTCGATGCTATTGAGTGAACCATTGACTTATTTTTTATGTTCAGATTGTTATACATCATTATTCCATCTCTGATCATGATCCATATGATGTCTTGTGAGTAGTTCGTTTTGTTCTTGAGGACATGGGAGAAGTCATGTTATTAGTAGTGGAGTTGTGTTGAGAAAGATTCAATAGATTGTTATTTAAATTGTGGTGTACTTCTTCTAGTGGTGTCATGTGAATGTCGACTACATGACACTTCACCTATATGGGCCTAGGGGAATGCATTGTGTATTTGGCTACTAATCGTAGGGGTGGCCGGAGTGACAGAAACCTGAACCCCCGTTAGGAAACCATTGCACAAGGGACGTAAGGGTCTTAGAGTTTAAAGTTGTGGTTAGGTCTCTACCTTAGTTACTTTCTTGTACTTACGGATGTTTGCAAGGGGTATAATCACAAGTATGTATTAGTCTTGGATGGGGAGGTACATTAGCACAGGTTCACACACACAACACTTAGCAAGCTAGAGAAGATTAATCAACTATATGAAGCGAAAGCACTTGACAGTCTTCCCATGTGTCCTCGAGAACGTTTGGTCATCTTAAGTAATACAACCGGCTTGTCCTTTGCTGCATAAAGGATTGGGCCACTTGCTGCATTCATTCCTACTGTCTTTTATTTACTCGTACTTTGTTTACTTGCTTTATCAAAAACCACTAAAAATCCGTTTGCTAAGTATTTGCAGAGAATTCCTGATCCATACCACTAGCCAGCACCTTCTGCTCCTCGTTGGGTTCGACACTCTTACTTATCAAAAATACGGCGATACACCCCCTATACTTGTGGGTCATCAAGAACCGCCAACGGGGTACCCCTTGCCCGATGATACGTGTGGGGCCCCTGGATTAATCCTCCGAGAATCCCTGTTATGCATACAATCATGATCCCATGATCAGTTAGTCGTGGCACATAACCGACAAGTATCATTACATCATCCGAGAATATACCGAATTACAAGGCTTACATGAATGCCGTTATGGCTACATCAATAAACAGCAGCGGATCTTCATCAAGCGTAGAGCCCGAGCCATGCCTTAGCCTACAGGCAACTGACTGGGAGAACGTCCTAGCTCGCATAGTCGGCAACGCCATCTTCTTCTTGATATCTAGCCAAGTTAATAGCCAGGGACAATGCAAGTGAGTACTTTCAATGTACTCGCAAACCACCTTAAGGGAATAGTAATAACAAGGGGATATGCAATATGGCTGTAGTAGTAGGAGGGCTCCAAGATGGGTTCTTTTCTAAATAGTTTCTCTTGTAGATATAGAATCTACATATCTTTGTTGAAAACTTTTGTAAACCATTTTGGAAACCTTTTTGAAAAGTTTTTGGAAAACATTAGGCCTGGGTCACCCATTTGTTGCCATTTTCAGGTCGTCCCACGACCAAACTCCTTCCATACCTCTCTGACCATCCCATGGTCAAAGCAAGTATCCTTTCTGACCATCCCATGGTCAAAACATTTCAAAATCATTTCCTTTCTGAAATCCTTTTTGAAAACAAAACCAGCACCACTCTACAGCAACCTTCCCAACCGTCCATGACCGTGGACGCGGCTATTCAAATAGGTTTACACTCTACAGAGGTTGTACACTTTACCCACATCATCCGGGTACACTACCCCTGATCTTCACCGATCGTGGGTCGAGTAACCGATCAAGACTCTCCGGATGCCAACTCCAGTACAAGTGCCTACCCTATGAGTGTTAATCCCCTCAAAACCGGGTCGTCTGGCGAGGACCAACCGGAGCGCTTAGTGCACGTCCCACGTGCGCACTTTCAATGAGGGGATCATAGTAACGCGTGGAGGCCTGCCGACCCTTCATTCCATTCTCCAGGTCGATGTCCCACATGGACCCTTTTACGTGAGAAGGCCCACCCTCCAGGGATCCCCGATCCCCTGTAGTAGTTGCTAGGCAGCTTATACCAGAACAGATAAACATCAAAATCCAGCCCTGTCCCATTCCAGAGTAATGTGGTTGCACAGGGTTAATTGTTCTAGCAAAACTGCAGAGAACTAGGTGCGTTTTCATAAACCTTTTTCCTCCGGTTTTCTTCCAGCACTTTGTAAAACAAAACCTTTTTCTTTCTCAACATATCTTGGGAGGTCCCACCTCACCAAGGTTTTATCAGAAATCATTTAGTAAAACTTTTTCCGGGGTCTTCCCATCCTCTAGTTTTTGCTCCGGCTAAAACGGGGTCTCCAAAGGGGTATGGTGGATATGCACCATCTATTCTACTAGGGACATCTAGGTCTCACCAAGGGGGCTGTACTTAATAGTACAAAGGTATAATGGTTTGGAGGAGCCAAACCACTACCATATATATAAAGCTCAATATATAGCAAAACAATGCAGTTTTAATAAGCAGTTGTTAAAACATGCATAAGTAAAATAGTAGGACAAGGCTTATGAGCAAGAAGGTGGATTGCCTGAGATCAGCAATATGGCATCATTGTCCCTGGACTTCTTCTTTAGATAACCCCGAACACCAATATCAATAATAAATACCAATTCTTCTGCTCTCCGATTTCATCGCAACTATCGTCGTCCCGACAGCACATGCAAGCAAACCAAGCCACAATCAAGACAAGGCATACAAGCAACAATACATACAACAAGCAATTGAATAATACCAGATTAAGATTCAGATGGTTTTGGGAGGATTGGAAATAGGAGATTGAGATGACCTTGGAGAAGAGGATGAAAATCCCTTAGGATTTCTAGTCTAGCCATTACCTAAGAGATGGATTTTGGACCAAGACAGAATCTGTATGGTACCATTGTATTAAAATGATACCTTCAGGTGGATGTTGATAAAATGAAACCATCAAAAGTGGTTTCACTATTTTATCACTTACAAAAGATTTATAGTGATTTTTATAGTGAGAAAGATTCTAGTTTTAGGAAATAATGCACCAGAAGAGTTCTGGAGCACCAAAAATTATTTTCTTGGATGGTTAAGTAGGCTTTAATGTACTTGTTCACTAAGAGTTGGAATCAGGTCAAGAAAAATACCAGAATGCCCACAGGAAATTTCTAAAGGCACCTCTGTAGACAACTTGTCTTTTTCTCCAGATTTAATCTGTAGAGGATTTTAATATGAGGTAAAGGGAAATGGATAGGTATGTAGAGTACCTCCCAGTACCAACTGGAATCACTCTTTTTGGAGTTACAAAGCTACTTTAGTGAATTTACAGGTGAATCAATCATGCATAGAATAGTTTAATTCACAATAAATCATTTGGGCTTAGAAATTTATGGGCTCCTGGGTTTTCATAGATACTGATATGGAGTTTTACTAGGAGTTTGAAGTGGTCCAATACATTTGTTGGTTTGACTTAGAGAAATTCCTAAAGTCGGATCGGAGCTGTTTTTGTTATTTTTACTAAAGACAACCTACTGTTCACCTTGGCATGGGGCCAAGTCCATGAAATAGGTACATGTAATACCTACTGGGGGAAGTTGGTTTTACCCCATTTGGACTTATGAAACTCCTAGAGGGATTTATTTACTAGAAAGAACAACTGTTAGTATTATTTTTATTGGGAGCGATAGATATAATGTTTTTGAGATATTATTGCTCCTCATGTTGAATAAAAGGAATAGGTATATACCAAAAATCATATCTGGGCAATTCCTTGTAGTTTCCATTTTCAAAACTAATTAAACCAAGCAGCTATTTCATCTAGTTTTGGAATTTGATTAAAAAGGAGAGGAGGCCGGCTGTCTAGGCCAGATCTGGGGAAGATGGGCCTTGGAGGGAGGGAATTCGGCCCCCTCGGGGCGCATTGAGCGGGAGGGAGACAAATTTGAACTGCCCGTGGTGGGGCCCGCGGGTCAGTGACTCCGAGGCGCCGAGGCAGTATGGGGACACCCCGGCCGTCCGATTTAAAAGCAGATCGACGGCCACGGGATCGCCTCCTACCTCGTGCAGGGCACGGGGAGGAAACCCTAGGCAGGCTCAGTGGAGCTTGGGAGTGCTCACCTGGGGCCACGCCGGAGGCGGGGGAAGGGTGGAGCGGATGCGGTGCGCCGCGGGGATTCCAGGGAGGGGCGGCAGGGTGGTTTTCCGCGATAGAATCCGGCTCGCGCGGGAACGCCGGATGCGACCTCATCGGAGCTCGCCGGAGCAGCGTCCTGGGGAGGTCCTAGGGAAAGAGGGGAGCAGAGTTAGATTCAGAAGAGTAGGGGATCCCAAAGGCGACACATACAGAGGGAGGGTAAGTGGAAGAGAGGGTACACGAGCCCAACCTTGGAAATGGCCGAGAGGAGGAGTTCTCCGTCTCCAGCGACATGCAAGAACAGGAGCTCGGTGGGGGAGGTGCAGGGGAGATGTAGGGTTCTGTGGAGAGGTTAGGAAGTGCGAGGAAGGGTCGAGCTTGACCACACTCGCGACTACAAGAAGGAACTCGAGGAGGTTCCTCCTCCTCCTCCCGAGCAACAGAGTGAGAGAGAGCTCTTGGCGCTCTGAGGGGAGGTAAATGGAGTGGGAGGGGTAGAAGTGAGGGAGTAGGAGTGGGGTGGAGGGCCTCTAGTCCATTTAAAGGCAATGGGGAGGTTCATGGTGGACATGGCCTATGGAGCAAGGGTGAGGGGGTGAAACCAGGGGAGGTTGCTGTGGGCATGAGAGGTGGTTTTCTGGTCGGTGGTGAGAGCAGAGGAGAGGTGGGAGGGCTGCTGTAATCAGATTGGCTCTCATGCTTCCCATTATCTCTCCTTCTCTCAACCAAGCAGATGGGACAAGGGAGAGGGGCTTCTACAGTAACTTAGCTACAGTGCAACTCGACCAGAGGGGTGTGCTGGGGTAGTGGAGGCTTGCTGTGGAAGACTTGAGGGGTTTTGGCTTGATATTGATCAACATCTTGGAAGTAGATAAGATTGGCAAATGTATATGATCATGATGGAAGTCTCAATTCTTGGTTTATGCAATATGAACTAAATATGCTGGTGGATAGAGGGGGTTGAGATACCCCTCCAGGAATTATTTGAGATTTTTCCATGACTTATAAGTCCTCTTAAATCCATTTGTTCAAAAACTACAGAAGTGAAGTATTGGAGCTCAGTTGATATTTTTACATTGAACCAGTGGAGATTTTGATGTGAGATGGTCTCAAATGTGAATACACACTTAGGAGAATTTTCCCAAGATTTATTGAGGATTAAAAGTATTTTAATCTATTATTATTCCAATTCAGCCATTTAAGAAAAGGGGCAAAAAGAAATAATACAACTCTTCAAAAATATTTATTTTTGAAGTGGGAATGTAGAGTATGATGTGTGGAACTCAATTGATCCAAAAGTTGGGGAAGTGTTTTGGCAAAAACCAAACTTTCCTTTATGGGAGAGGTTTTGGAGGTTTTGCCTATTAAGGGAGTTAAATAGTTTTTGGGCCCTAATAATTATGGATGATATTTGAATAATCTTGGTGATCAAGGTAGATGATGTATACAAGGTGTAGAAAGCAATTGCAACCTTGGGATTGGAGAATCCATGTTGATTTTGGTGAAATACTCTAGATTAAGGATCTAGGGTGATGTTAATTTCATACCATCAAAACATGGTTGTATCTTAGAGTTTAGATCACCCCTCGGGGCATGGGGTAGATGGATGGATATACCAAGTGATGTACATCAACATGTTACAAAGGTTTGAGCTTGATCCTGCTTGAGCTCACCAAGAAAAGCTTTCAAACTATGAATAAAATAAGCCTGCCAAAGCAGATTATCAACTAGCCTTCAAAACCTTGTGGGTGTAAACAGCTCAAGGATCCAATTGGAACAAGTGAAGTAGGTAATGATAGACATATATGATTAGAACACAACCATGCAAAGAGTTGGTCCATAGAAGGTTGGATGGTGGTGTGAGCTTCCATCAAAGTAGGCATGTTGACTAGATTTGCAGGAAATGTTATTATCTTGCCTGCAAAACCATCAAGAACAAGTGGGTAGGAGGATGATCTAACCAAGGGAAAGAGTGGAACTTGGTAGTCCTTACGATGGTTAACAAGATGGTTCAGGTGCATTACGTAAAATGCACAAGGGTTGAGAAAGGGAGACATCCAAAAAGGTGATGTTGAAACAGATTCCAGACTTAGCCAAATTTGGCAGATTTAGGGTTTTTGACTAGAATGTTGGTGGAGATGATTTTGATGGGTTCCAAGGTACCCAAGAACCATCAAGTGGATGATATGGAAGAGTAGGTTGAGTAGGAGGGATCCATGCTTGATATTGGGCTTCATTGACTTGGAAGCTTCTAGAAGGGATCACTTTAGAATTAATCTAGTTAAGGGTTTTAGATGATCACCTGGTGGCTAGAGAGTGGATCCAGAGTGTATTATTGCTTAGGGTTTGGTGATCTTAAAGTACCTTGATCCTAGAGGATGAGCTCCTAGAGTAGCTCATACTACTTCTAAGCAAACAATTCAAACAGCAGATCAAGACAACTCATCTTACAAACAAATCAACTACTACTAGGGTTACCACCAAGCTTAGCTTGATGTAAGGATGGGTATTTTTAAATAGGTTGGAGTTTGAACAAGGTAAGGGCCTTGGTATCTCTACCAAGAGTAGAATTCAAAAGTTTAGAAAAAGGTTTTGTTAAATCTAGAGGTAAGAGTATTAGAAGGTTCTGTCTTGAAAACATAAGGAGATAGTATTCTATAGCTCTCCATAGTTTGATAAAAAGAAGCTACTAAAATAGTTGGTTTGCAAAGGCTTCTTGGCTCAGGTTTTGAAATGCCAGAACATTTGAGAATATGGAGATTGAGCCAAGACAATTTTGGGAAGTAGCTTTTGTCAACTTGTGTTGAGGTAAGGAGTATATCATGTAATACCCATTCATATGCATAAGCATATCCAAACAACAAGCAAACACTTCAGCATTAAACAAGAAAAAGTTTTTGTTCCCCCTGATTTTTGCATTCTGGACAACTAATCGGGGTTGCTGAAATTGGGATGTTACAGATCTTTCCCCCTTAAAAGAATCGCGTCTCGAGATTCTGGAGAGTAGGGTTAGGGGAGGTTGAGTCAAGGATAGCACTACTAGTTTCAAGCGTGCTATCTTACGGACTCCGTCTTTGAAATTTGTTACCCTGTCGATGAAGTTGAGCTTTAGTCTTCGGGGATGCACGGAGAGTTGGGCAGAGTCTATTCCTGATTGCAAGGGATGACCTTCTTTTTCTTCCAGACTCTATATCTCGAGGGTTTGGACTGGGCAGACTACTTCGATGCTGAGCTTCACGGGTACTCGTCAGAAGATAGAATCTACGGTTGGGAGTACCTCTCTCTAAGGATTCACATCTCTTCCTTAGGGCCGTAGCATATCCTATTTAACAATTTTAGGATCGAGACTCCTGAGGTTGCTCCTGGCAGAGGGTTATTCTAAATTGTGGGAAAGACGTAGTCTTTCCCCCTTAGGATTTAGCTGGGGTATATTGGAGAGTTGACATAGTCCTTCCTTCTTGAAGTCATTCAATGGGGTTTCTGGGGATTGTCGTCCATCCTTCTTCTGGAGTAGACACCTTCGGAAGTCTTCCAGGGATTATGACTTACTGGGCTTATATACTACTATTATTCATACTTAGCCTAGTAGAGTCATGGGAGTCTCACGTCCTCTAAGCATTAAGGACCTAGGGTTAGTGGTTCGGCGGTCCTTCGGGTGGGGCCTCAACTGAAGTAGCGGAGGGACTTTGTAGAATCTTCAGTTAGTTTCTCATCGGATACTCACGGGTTGCTGCTTGGCGGGAAGACTTCGGATCCGGGAGTCTTTTCTGAGGTATCTTCTGGTAGGCAGTCTTCTAGAGGTTGAGTGGAAAGACGCCGTCTTTCCACCTTCGAGCTTCAATAAGGTACTTCGGGAGGGGTGCGGATATTCAGTCTTGGGAGGCTGACTGGCTGTTAGCGGAAGGATATAGCTTTCCTGAATCTTGAGCTGAGGTCTTCCGGCGACGACCTACTGTACCAACCTTGGCGGGTGGTTTCCTAATGCAACCCTTTAAGAGGTTAGCTCTAGGAGGGTTAGCGTTTAACAAGACTTCTTGTTAGTTCTCCAGTCAAAGTAGAGGGATCCAGCTTCGGGGAAACTGTCTTCACGCTTCCTAATCATCTGGCTTCAGGGGTGGTTCTAACCTTCTAGGGAGGAACTTCCCGTCGGTTTGGGTAGGGTCGACTAGATTAGTTAGTCTCCTGAGGCGGTCAGAAGCTCTAATACACTAAGGTTAGTGTGGTTAGGTCTTCACTTCTTGTCTTGGTTGGTTTATCGAGTGGTTTCTTGTGGATATTGAGGATCCTTCGATGATCGACTTCCGATTTCAACGGGATTCTGGCGGTAGTAGACTGAGGAACAAAGGAGTGTGGTGCCATTGATGAGTCTTGCGAGGTGAATTTGACGAGGTGTGCCATCCTGCTGAGGTGAAATCTTTGAGTTGATTCGGACTTGACGATGTCGAACTCCTGGTTCTTGTGATGCTCTTCCTCTCATATACTCTCGAGGTTAGTCTGGGTCTCACTACCGACCTCTAACACAGGGGTTTCCTGAGCTATTAGGTGGGTTATCGTTCCTTGAGTCACATTTTTAAGGAGGTCAAAGCAAACCAGAACATTGCAACAAGGCGAACAGAGCGAGAGAGTCGCAATGTTCTTGGCACACATCACACATCAAGCAACACAGGATGCACTTAGGCAAGCAAACACGGTCAATGCTAGGGACCAAGGAGTTAACTACTCGCGATGTAGGGGAATCCTATTCTTAGGACTATTGACCCTAGGTATCGTTTTTCTTCAGGTCGGAGTCACTACCTTGCAGATGGAGTCTTCGTCGTATCTTGGACGTTTCCTGATAGTGCAACACCCGATTTCTTCTGGTTGGGAGGATTCCGCTAGTAGAGCGATATTGTAGTCTCCTTGTGTTTGCTGGTAGTTGCTTGTCTTCATCTTGTTCTCATTATCTTCATCGGGTTCTAGATCCTAGTTATTTTTAAAATCCATAGATTTGAAGTTTGGGCGAGAGTTAGAGGAAACCATTTTCAAAAGCATTTACTTAGAGTAAGAGAAGGAGTAGAACTTTTTGAAACTCATTGGGAAACTAGTTTTCGGAAGTCGGGGTTTTCAAAATAAGGTTCTTGTCTAGCGACCATGCTAACTAAGGTTCTCCTACAGTCAGGATGGCTCTGATACCAAGTATGTGGGGCCCCCGGATTAATGCTCCGAGAATCCCTATTATGCATACACCCACGATCCCATGATCAGTTAGGCGTGGCACATAACCGACAAGTATCATTACATCATCCGAGAATATACCGAATTACAAGGCTTACATGAATGCCGTTATGGCTACATCAATAAACATTAGCGGATCTTCATCAAGCGTAGAGCCCGAGCCATGCCTTAGCCTACAGGCAACTGACTGGGAGAACATCCTAGCTCGCATAGTCGCCAACGCCATATTCTTCTTGATATCTGGCCAAGTTAATAGCCAGGGACAATGCCAGTGAGTACTTTGAATGTACTCGCAAACCACCTTAAGGGAATAGTAATAACAAGGGGATATGCAATATGGCGGTAGTAGTAGGAGGGCTCCAAGAGGGGTTATTTTCTAAATAGTTTCTCTTGTAGATATAGCATCTACATATCTTTGTTGAAAACTTTTGTAAAAAAATTTGGAAACCTTTTTGAAAACTGTTTGGAAAACATTAGGACTGGGTCACCCATTTGTTGCCGTTTTCAGGTCGTACCACGACCAAACTCCTTCCATACCTCTCTGACCATCCCATGGTCAAAGCAGGTATCCTTTCCGACCATCCCATGGTCAAAACACTTCAAAATCATTTCCTTTCCGAAATCCTTTTTGAAAACAAAACCAGCACCGCTCTACAGCAACCTTCCCAACCG
Source organism: Avena sativa (assembly GCA_916181665.1). Taxonomy (NCBI): domain Eukaryota; kingdom Viridiplantae; phylum Streptophyta; class Magnoliopsida; order Poales; family Poaceae; genus Avena; species Avena sativa. The sequence goes on along the minus strand of OV702292.1, from coordinate 133,387,494 downwards.
TCCATGACCGCGGACGCGGCTATTCGAATAGATTTACACTCGGCAGAGGTTGTACACTTTACCCACATCATCCGGGTACACTACCCTGATCTTCACCGATCGTGGGTCGAGTAACCGATCAAGACTCTCCAGATGCCCACTCCAATACAAGTGCCTACCCTATGAGTGTTAATCCCCTCAAAACCGGGACATCTGGCGAGGACCAACCTGAGCGCTTAGTGCACGTCCCACGTGCGCACTTTCAATGAGGGGATCATAGTAACGCGTGGAGGCCTGTCGACCCTTCATTCCATTCTCTAGGTCGATGTCCCACATGGACCCTTTTACGTGAGAAGGCCCACCCTCCAGGGATCCGCGATCCCCTGTAGTAGTTGCGAGGCAGCTTATACCAGAACAGACAAACATCAAATCGAGCCCTGTCCCATTCCAGAGTAATGTGGTTGCACAGGGTTAATTGTTCTAGCAAAACTGCAGAGAACCAGGTGCGTTTTCATAAACCTTTTTCCTCCGGTTTTCCCCTAGCACTTTGTAAAACAAAACCTTTTTCTTTCTCAACATCTCTTGGGAGGTCCCACCACACCAAGGTTTTATTAGAAATCATTTAGTAAAACTTTTTCCGGGGTCTTCCCATCCTCTAGTTTTTGCTTCGGCTAAAACGGGGTCTCCAAAGGGGTATGGTGGATATGCACCATCTATTCTACTAGGGACAAGTAGGTGTCACCAAGGGGGCTGTACTTAATAGTACAAAGGTATAATGGTTTGGAGGAGCCAAACCACTACCATATATATAAACCTCAATATATAGCAAAACAATGCCGTTATAATAAGAAGTTGATAAAACATGCATAAGTAAAATAGTAGGACAAGGCTTATGAGAAAGAAGGTGGCTTGCCTGAGATCAGCAATATGGCATAATTTTCCCTAGACTTCTTCTTTAGATAACCCCGAACACCAATATCAATAATAAATACCAATTCTTCTGCTCTCCGATTTCATCGCAACTATCGTCGTCCCGACAGCACATGCAAGCAAACCAAGCCAGAATCAACACAAGGCATACAAGCAACAATACATACAACAAGAAATTGAATAATACAAGATTAAGAGTCAGATGGTTTTGAGAGGATTGGAAATAGGAGATTGAGATGACCTTGGAGAAGGGGATGAAAATCCCTTAGGATTTCTAGTCTAGCAATTACCTAAGAGATGGATTTTGGACCAATGCAGAATCTGTATGGTACCATTGTATAAAAATGATACCTTTAGGTAGATGTTGATAAAATGAAACCATCAAAAGTGGTTTCACTATTTTATCACTTACAAAAGATTTATAGTGATTTTTATAGTGAGAAAGATTCTAGTTTTAGGAAATAATTCACCAAAAGTGTTATGGAGCACCAAAAATTATGTCCTTGGATGGTTAAGTAGGATTTAATGTACTTGTTCACTGAGAGTTGGAATCAGGTCAAGACAAATAACAGAATTCCCTCAAGAAATTTCTAAAGGCACCTCTTTAGAGAACTTGTATTTTTCACCAGATTTAATATATAGAGGCTTTTAATATGAGGTAAAGGGAAATGGATAGGTATGGAGAGTACCTCCTAGTACCAACTAGAATCACTCTTTTTGGAGTTACAAAGCTACTGTAGTGAATTTAGAGGTGAATCAACCATGCACAGAATAGTTTAATTCACAATAAATCATCTGGGCTTAGAAATTTATGGGCTCCTGGTTTTTGACAGGTACTGATATGGAGTTTTACTGGGAGTTTGAATTGGTCCAATACATCTGTTGGTTTGACTTAGAGAAATTCCTAAAGTCGGATCAGAGCTGTTTTTGTTATTTTTACTAAAGACAACCTACTGTTCACCTTGGCATGGGGCCAAGTCCATGAAAATAGGTACATGTAATACCTACCAGGGGCAGTTGGTTTTACCCCATTTGGACTTATGAAACTCCTAGAGGGATTTATTTACTAGAAAGAACAGCTGTTAGTATTATTTTTACTGGGAGCGATAGATATAATGTTTTTGAGATATTATTGTTCCTAATGTTGAAGAAAAGGAGTAGGTATATACCAAAAATCATATCTGGGCAATTCCCAGTAGTTTCCATTTTCAAAACTAATTAAACCAAGCAGCTATTTCATCTAGTTTTGGAATTTGATTAAAAAGGAGAGGAGGCCGGCTGTCTGGGCCAGATCTGGGGAAGATGGGCCTTGGAGGGAGGGAATTCGGCCCACCCGGGGCGCGTTGAGCGGGAGGGAGACAAATTTGAACTGACCGCGGCGGGGCCCGCGGGTCAGTGACTCCGAGGTGCCGAGGCGGTATGGGGACACCCCGGCCATCTGATTTAAAAGTAGATCGACGACCACGGGATCGCCTCCTACCTCGCGCCGGCCGTGGGGGAGGAAACCCTAGGCGGGCTCAGTGGAGCTCGGGGGTGCTCTCCTGGGGCCACGCCGGAGGCGGGGGAGGGGTGGAGCAGATGCGGTGCGTCACGGGGACTCCAGGGAGGGGCGGCAGGGTGGTTTTCCGCGACAGAATCCGGCTCGCACGGGAACGCCGGATGCGACCTCGTCGGAGCTCGCCGGAGCAGCGTCCTGGGGCGGTCCTAGGGCAAGAGGGGAGCAGAGTTAGATTCAGAAGAGCAGGGGGATCCCAAAGGCGACACATGCAGAGGGAGGGGAAGTAGAAGAGAGGGTACACGGGCCCAACCTTGGAAATGGCCGAGAGGAGGAGTTCTCCTTCTCCAGCGACATGCAAGAACAGGAGCTCGGTGGGGGAGGTGCAGGGGAGATGTAGGGGTCTGTGGAGAGGTTAGTAAGTGCGAGGGAGGGTCGAGATTGACCACACTCGCGACTGCAAGAAGGAACCCGAGGAGGTTCCTCTCCTCCTCCCGAGCAGCAGAGCGAGAGAGAGCTCTCGGGGCTCTGAGGGGAGGTAAGTGGAGTGGGAGTGGGAGAAGTGAGGGAGCAGGAGTAGGGTGGAGGGCCTCTGGTCCATTTAAAGGCAATGGGGAGGTTCATGGTGGACATGCCTATGGAGCAAGGGTGAGGGGGTGAAACCAGGGGAGGTTGCTGTGGGCCTGAGAGGTGGTTTTCTGGTCGGTGCTGAGAGCAGAGGAGAGGTGGGAGGGCTGCTGTAATCAGATTGGCTCTCATGCTTGCCTTTATCTCTCTCCTTCTCTCATCTAAGCACTTGGGACAAGGGAGAGGGTCTGCTACAGTAACTTAGCTACAGTGCAGCTCGACCAGAGGGGTGTGCTAGGGTAGTGGAGGCTTGCTGTGGAAGGCTTGAGGGGTTTTCGCTTGATATTGATCAACATCTTGGAAGTAAATAAGATTGGAAAATGTAGATGATCATGATGGAAGTCTCAATTCTTGGTTTAGGCAAGATGAACTAAAGATGCTGGTGGATAGAGGGGGTTGAGATACCCCTCTAGGAATTATTTGAGATTTTTCCATGACTTATAAGTCCTCTTAAATCCATTTGTTCAAAAACTAAAGATGCTCAGTTGATATTTTTACATTGAACCAGTGGAGATTTTGATGTGAGATGGTCTCAAATGTGAATACACACTTAGGAGAATTTTCCCAACATTTATTGAGGATTAAAAGTATTTTAATTTATTATTATTCCAATTCAGCCATTTAAGAAAAGGGGCAAAAAGAAATAATACAACTCTTCAAAATATTTATTTTTGAAGTGGTAAGGTAGGGCATGATGTGTGGACCTCAATTGATCCAAAAGTTGGGGAAGTGTTTTGGCAAAAACCAAACTTTCCTTTATGGGAGAGGTTTTGGAGGTTTTGCCTATTAAGGGAGTTAAATAGTTTTTGGGCCCTAATAATTATGGATGATATTTGAATAATCTTGGTGATCAAGGTAGATGATGTATACAAGGTGTAGAAAGCAATTGCAACCTTGGGATTGGAGAATCCATGTTGATTTTGGTGAAATACTCTAGATTAAGGATCTAGGGTGATGTTAATTTCATACCATCAAAACATGGTTGTATCTTAGAGTTCAGATCTCCCCTCGGGGCATGGGGTAGATGGATGGATGTACCAAGTGATGTACATAAACATGTTACAAAGGTTTGAGCTTGATCCTGCTTGAGCTCACCAAGAAAAGCTTTCAAACTATGAATAAAATAAGCCTGCCAAAGCAGATTATCAACTAGCCTTCAAAACCTTGTGGGTGTAAACAGCTCAAGGATCCAATTGGAACAAGTGAAGTAGGTAATGATAGACATATATGATTAGAACACAACCATGCGAAGAGTTGGTCCATAGAAGGTTGGATGGTGGTGTGAGCTTCTATCAAAGTAGGCATGTTGACTAGATTTGCAGGAAATGTTATTATCTTGCCTGCAAAACCATCAAGAACAAGTGAGTAGGAGGATGATCTAACCAAGGGAAAGAGTGGAACTTGGTATTCCTTAGGATGGTTAACAAGATGGTTCAGGTGCATTACCTAAAATGCACAAGGGTTGAGAAAGGGAGACAACCAAAAAGGTGATGTTGAAACAGATTCCAGACTTAGCCAAATTTGGCAGACTTAGGGTTTTTGACTAGAATGTTGGTGGAGATGATTTTGATGGGTTGCAAGGTACCCAAGCACCATCAAGTGGATGATATGGAAGAATAGGTTGAGTAGGAGGGATCCATGCTTGATATTGGGCTTCATTGACTTGGAAGCTTCTAGAAGGGATCACTTCATAATTGATCTGGTTAAGGGTTTTAGATGATCACCTGGTGGCTAGAGAGTGGATCCAGAGTGTATTCTTGCTTAGGGTTTGCTGATCTTAAAGTAACTTGATCCTAGAGGATGAGCTCCTAGAGTATCTCATACTACTTCTAAGCAAACAATTCAAACAGCAGATCAAGGCAACTCATCTTACAAACAAATCAACTATTACTAGGGTTACCACCAAGCTTAGCTTGAGTTAAGGATGGGTATTTTGAAATAGGTTGGAGTTTGAACAAGGTAAGGGCCTTGGTATCTCTACCAAGAGTAGAATTCAAAAGTTTAGAAAAAGGTTTTGTTAAATCTAGAGGTAAGAGTATTAGAAGGTTCTGTCTTGAAAACATAAGGAGATAGTATTCTATAGCTCTCCATAGTTTGATAAAAAGAAGCTACTAAAATAGTTGGTTTGCAAAGGCTTCTTGGCTCAGGTTTTGAAATGCCAGAACATTTGAGAATATGGAGATTGAGCCAAGACAGTTTTGGGAAGTAGCTTTTGTCAACTGGTGTTGAGGTAAGGAGTATATCATATAATACCCATTCATATGCATAAGCATATCCAAACAACAAGCAAACACTTCAGCATTAAAAAAGAAAAAGTTTTTGTTCCCCCTGATTTTTGCATTCTGGACAACTAATCAGGATTGCTGAAATTGGGATGTTACAATACGGAAGAATCCCCATATAAAAATGACAAGGAAAGCAGACAATAAGCATCTCAACAACCTCTTATTTACCATGGGAAAATGGTGTTTTTCTCTCTTTCCTCTTTTCTCATCTTTTTTTTCTCAATCTCTATCTCTTTTCTATAAGAAGAATGCTTCATAGATTGCTCATTATGGTTATGCTGCAGGTTTCCACCATGATTATGCATGGATTAGACTAGCCGCCCAGGCGTGTATCTAACACACATACATAACTCCATGGACTTACAAACTCCCCCTTCATTTCACACCGACGACATCCATAAACAAAAAGCATGATATCAACTGGGTACAATGTACAAGTGCAATGTTGAAAGCGTTCCCCATGACAACATGGTTCTTTTAATCCCAACGTATAAGTGCAAGCATATACAACATAGATGACACAGTGGTTCAAGTTTATTAGGGGCAAGAAAAGTAAAGTGTGTCATCAAGTTCGTGAGTGTTTTAATCACTAATTTTCACATAACAAGTTTAATTCGGAAGGTAGATAAAAACATGAATATACTTGGAATAGCAAATGCTAATAGGTAGGTATGGTGGACTCTTTGGAATAACTTGGTTTTATTTGGAGTTGGATGCATGAGTGGAACTCATACTTGGTATGTAGGCTAGCAAAAGACTGGGACCGACCAACTAAGAGAGCAATAATGGCCATGATCATGCAAAGTGACAAAACATTATTAATTAAAGCATAAAGTGATATTACAAGTCGAAAAAATAAATGATCATAGCGGCTATGGTGACTTGGTATAGTCTTAACATGGTGTGAGCATGCGCCAAGTCAACCCAAATAAAGCATTTAAAGGAGAATACCACAATATTATGCTTCTAATATGCTAAAACAACGCATGATTCTTTCAAGGCACATTAAGCAATCTCAATTGTTTATAACATGTCATGCTACAGAAAAAAATCACTAAGCATAAAGCCAAAACAATATCAAGCATGACATGATAAAGTATAAGTCACAGTCAAAAACAAGCTCCTTTTTACTACTTAAGCATGAACTTTCCTACCCTTTTCCAATCCAAATCAACTTTATTTGAAAATTAATGTATAAATGAGGGGGTCCAACCAATTTATTAGCAAACTAAGCAAACGAAAACCAAAAACAAAGATGCTCTAAGAACAACACAACTGTGCATGAAACAATAAAAATGAAGTGTTTGGAAGAAACCTGAGATTTTTATTGATAAAGTAGGGGATGCCTTGGGCATCCCCAAGCTTAGACGCTTGTACTTCTTGGATATTATTTGGGGTGTCACGGGTGGCATCCCCAAGCTTGAGCTTTTGTCCATACTTCATCTTATCACATTACTCTTCCCTACACTTTAAAATTTCCTTCATATAAAACTTCACACAATCTTCATTAGCAACATTAGTGTACTCAAGATAATAAGTCTTTGGTTCAGTTCCAACACAAATAAAACTTCCATTAAAACAAAAGCTACTGTAGTACTTCCTTTTAAAAGTCCAACAATTTTGGCAAGAACTCAAAGAGAAAGATATTAAGAGGCAAATGCAAATAATGGTAGAAATCTGTCTAAACAGACCAGCAGGTAAAAACCGATTTTTTCAAAGACCTTATGTTGCTCAAATCGAAAAGTGTTGAACTAATGAAAGTTGGATAACAACCTGGGGCAGTAGCACAAAATATTACAGCTCAAGCCGACTAACAGAGATTTTTCACGAATTTTTACAGCGAAGCACAAAAATCTTTTTCGGGACAACAACTTTCCCAAGTATTACTTCTCTCTCATTAGAGGTTATTCTTGGCACAAAAACCACACAAAAAGGATAAGGAAAGGTTATTACTGAGGCAATAACTTCCAAGACTCAAGAAAACTATTGGTTTATCTCCCAATAAGTACTTTTTATTAACGCCTTTAAGTTAGGCATGATAGTTTGAGAAGATGCTCACATAAGAACTATGAATTAAAGTAAAAGAGAGCATCAAGAAGCAAATTCAAAGCACATTTAAGTTTAACCCACTTCCTATGCATAGGAATCTTGTAAAGAAACAAGTCATGAAAGCACAAAGCAACAAGTATAGGAAAGCAAAACAAGTGCAACTTCAAGAGTTTCAACATAAAGAGGGGAAACCTAATATTATTGAGATGCATAAAACCATGTTTCCCTCTCTCATAATAACTTTCAGTGGCATCATGAATAAAATTAACAATATAACAATCACATGAAACATTCTTATCATGAGCCACATGCATAAAAGAATTAATACTCCCCACATAAACATAGTCATTTTTATTAATTGTAGTGGGTGTAAATTCAACAAAATAGCTATCGTTATTATTCTCATCACCATAATCATCAAATATAGGAGGCATATTGTAGTCATAATTAATTTTCTCCTCAATAGTAGGTGGACTTAAAATATGATATTCATCATTGCAATCATCATATATTGGAGGTATAGTATCATCATAAGTAATAGAATAGTTATCTTCCAAAGTATGTTCATTTGTAAACATATCATCATTGGAAGGAACATGGATAACACTAATAGTACATCAATTATTAATATCATCATTTTCAGAATTGGTCCCGAAGAGATTTTCAATATCAAAAGTAGTTTGCTTTTCCCAATCATGATCACTACTATAGGTAATAGGTATAGGAACATCATCGAGTTCAGACTCATCAAAAACTATAATAGGAGGAACATGCTTAGGGGAAAATATTATTTCCTCTCTCCTTTTACTCCTCCTATTCTTCTTTTTCTTCTTCTCTTTAGGAGGGAGAGGCTTGAAAGGAAGCATCTCCATATACACTGGTTTATTGTTAGAGACAATAGAAGAAACTTTGGAGGATTCCTTCTTTTCATTAATAAGATCAAAGAACATATTAGTCCTATCATAATTTGGTAAAATCTCATCTTTTATAATATTTTGTATGTAAGTATTTGTGTGGAAATTAGCAACACAATAAAGATGACAACCATGCAGGACGCTATTCATACCAAAAGCACTCATATCTACCAAAGAAGTTTTTCTTGATAACTCTTCACACCCCAAAAATAATGTAAGTTCATCATGCTGATTATGAGTGATCATGTCATCACAATACAAACTTGCAGTACTCATTGGATTATAAGGGCTATTATTATGGTCTAAGCATTGAAAATTGAAATGACCCACTTCAAAGCAAAGTTCACAAATAAAAGGATAGAGGGCACAAACGTTTTTACCAAGATCATTTAGAGCCCTATACCACGTTCTAGTTTTTTCATTCCTATGGGTGATACAATATTCTTCTTCAATTTGATTATTCTCACAAGGTCTATGTATTCCACAAAAATTAACATGCTTATAAGAAATGGTACTTTCAGAGGTTTGAGCATGTTTATTGCTATCATTAATAATAATTTCATTTTCCATGCAAGTGTCTTTAAAAGGCTCATGATACATGTCCCATTTTTCTTTAGGAGCATTAATATGAGAAGCAAAGGCTATAAAACAATCAATAAGTATTTGAGGATCAAGACCATATTTAGCACTAAGCTCTTGAAAATCAACAGTTTCAGTGAAAGACTTAATGCAATCATACTCATAGTTTATACCTAGTTCTTTACCTTTGTTGTTATCCCAATATTTGGTATTGCTTTGAATTGTTTCAAGAAGATCCCACTTAGCCTTAACCTCCTTACTTATGAAGGATCCCTCTAAACAGGTATCTAGATAGTCCTTGTAATGTCCAGAAAGCCTTGCATAAAAATTATTAATAACAATATTACTGGGGAGCTCATAAATGGGACATTGAGCATTAGTGACTTCAATCTCCCCCATGCTTGGGCAATACTTTCTCCATCATGTGGATGAAAATGATAAATGTATTTCCTATCTTTATGAATTTCATGGGGAGGATAAAATTTAGAGTAAAAGAGAGATTCAAGTTCCTTCCACTCCAAATGATGAGGATCATCTAGTAGCTCATACCACTCCCTTGCTTTGACCTTAATTGAAAAAGGGAATAGCTTCCTCTTAACTTGGTTCATTGAAATACCTGCACACTTGAACAACTCGCATAATTCGTGTATAAAGAGTAAATGATCACCAGGATGGATAGTTCCATTTGCAAAATTACAGTTATTCATAACACGTTCAACAATTTTTATGGGTATTTTAAAAGGGATGCTTTCAGTATATGGATTTAAAATATCACAAGTATCATTAGAATTACCACATATGGGAGATAAAGTATCATCAGAGCAAATTTTCTTCTTTAAAGCTGGGGCACTAAAAAGATCATTTTCATAAAAACTATCTTCCTCAAGCTTAGATGTTTCCATAGCATTAGTAACAAATGTGTTCAAAAGATTCATACTAATAACATTGCTATTAGCATGCAAAGAAAGTTCAATGGTTTTTTTAATTTTCTTTTCAGACAATTCATGTTCTACCTTAGGAAAAATACTAAAAAGCTCTCTAATTTTGTTGTTGTTTTCCATTAAGCCTAACTAGTGAAAATAAAAACAAAAAAAAGATATAATTGCAGAATCTAAAGGAAATAACGTCGAGAACTCACACCGGAGGATGTGAGTACCTTTTACCTTACCTTCCCGGCAAAGGCGCCAGAAAATATCTTGATGTCTACGCACTTCTATTCTTGTAGATAGTTGTTGGGCCTCCAAGTGCAGAGGTTTGTAGAAGAGCAGCAAGTTTTCCTTTAGTAGATTACCCAAGGTTTATCGAACTCAGGGAGAAAGTGGTCAAAGGTATCCCTCTCAAGCAACCCTGCAATCAAGATACAAGAAGTTTCTTGTGTCCCCAACACACCCAATACACTTGTCGGGTGTATAGGTGCACTATTTCGGCGAAGAGATAGTGAAATACAAGTGGTATGGATAATTATAAGTGGTAACGGTGCCAGAAATGAGCTTGACGGGTAGGAAGGGACTATAGGCAATCTGAAATAAAGATGGAAGCAAGCAAACATGTAACAGATCTAGTTGCAAACAATGTTGCAATGCTTAGAAACAATGCCTAGGGATCATACTTTCACTAGTGAACACTCTCATATAAATATCATCTCTTATGATACTACTGTGAACTACTCTCCATTGGACACTCTAATCCATGGTAGGGCTATAACAGCACACCTCAAAGTCTGCTTTCCCCATCTAGATAACCCCACACTGTCACCTTGAGCGCTAGATGGTTCCAACAAACACCACAATTTCATAGAGATATCCAACTCAAATATAACTCATAACAAGTATTTATGTAACCTTAGCCAAAGTGCCACACAGTGTGCACACTGTCAACTTCACACATGTGGGGATAAGCAAAGATTCATTAAAGAACTTGAGTAGCAGAATAGATCTATAGATTACAAAGCTCATGATCTCAATAAGATCACGCATAGAGAGAGAGAGATGAACACATAGCTACCGGTAGAGCCCTTAGCCTCGAGGAAGAACTACTCCCTCATCATCATGGGAATCAGCAACGGCGATGGAGATGGTGGTGGAGATCGATGGAGATGGCTCCAGGGGCACTTCTCCATCCTGTCAGTGTGCCGGAACAGAGACTTTCTGTCCCCCGAATCTCCCCTTCGATGGCTAGAGGCTGGAGGCTGCCTTCTTTAGGGTTTATGCATTAGAGGCTTCGTGTAGGCAAAGGGGGTGGACCAGGGGCCCACACCACCTGGTGGCGCGGCCAGGGGGACCCACGCCACCACATGGTGTGGCCAGCCCCTGGCCCCTCTCTGTCTCGTCTTCTGGCTCTGTGAGTCTTCCGCTAAAATATCGACTTTGGCTTTTGTCCGGTCCAATTCCGAGAATATTCATTTTATGGCTTTTCTGGAACCAAACACAGAAGAAAACATGCAACTGGCACTGTGGAATCTTGTTAATAGGTTAGTTCCAGAAAATGTGTAAAAGTACTCCAAAGTGTGGACAAAACATAAGAAAGTAGATATAAAACAAGCATGGAACATCAAAAATTATAGATACGTTTGCAACGTATCAACATCCCGAAGATTAACTCCTGATCCTCCTCGAGTAGGTAAGTGATAAAAATAATAATTTTTGAGGTGACATGCACCATCACAATCAAGATCAAACCGTTTGCAAGCATTGAAAATTGGGATCAAAGTACTCTAAACATGAGCATGAAAGATGAAGTTCTAACAATAAGACATAGTAACTATGCATGCAACATGAAAGGATACAAACAAGGATCATGAATAACAATGCATTGGAAGACGTTTGTTTGTTTCACATATAGAAAACATAGCATAGTGGCATTCAGCCTGTCCCTCATGGAGTAGCAAAACATAAATGCGTAGGACACCTTCAAAGTTCATAAGGGTGACTAGATACAAATAGTTCAAGAACAAGAAATATCAACATTATGAATCAATCAATAAGTTTTTGGACAATACACATAGAACTAAGAATGACAACTATGCTATCTTAATTGGTACCTAAGGATAGAAGGTGGAGACTCAATATAAAAGTGGAAGAAAGGCCTAGGTAGAAGGAAGCAGGGATTCAAGTCTCATAAAGAGCTTCCAAAAATTATGGTACTTATTAGCTTTCAGCTCTCATTGCCCCTATCATAAGCATCTTGAAGTGATTAAGGTTAAAGAGAACAAACTATAGAGTATATGCTTGACAAAGTATAAGTTGGCAATCTCATGTCGCTTGAATACGAGGGTCGCTCCTCATGCTACTCAAGTTTAGTTATCGGTAAGTTCTTTTCATAGTAACTACATGTGTATCATAGAGAACCACCAACAGGGTACCCCTTGCCCGATGATACGATAGAATCCCCATATCAAAATGACAAGGCAAGCACACAATTAGCATCTCAGCATCTTCTTATTTACCATGGGAAAATGGTGCTTTTTTCTCTCTTTTCTCTTTTCTCGTCTTTTTTTTCTTTTTTCTCAATCTCTATCTCTTTTTTATAAGAAGAATGCTTCATAGATTGCTCATTATGGTTATGCTACAGGTTTCCACCATGATTAGGCATGGATTAGACCAGCCGCCCAGGCGTTTATCTAACACACATACATAACTCCATGGACTTACATGTTCCCCTTTCATTTCACACCAACGACATCCATAAACAAAAGAGCATGATATCAACTGGGTACAATGTACAAGTGCAATGTTGAAAGCATTCCCCATGACAATATGGTTCTGCTAATCCCAACGTATAAGTGCAAGCATATACAACATAGATGACACAATGGTTCAAGTTTATTAGGGGCAAGAAAAGTAAAGTGTGCCATCAAGTTCATGAGAGCTTTAATCACTAATTTTCACATAACAAGTTTAATTCGGAAGGTAGATAAAAACATGAATATACTTGGAATAGCAAATGCTAATAGGTAGGTATGGTGGACTCTTTGGAATAACTTGGTTTTATTTGAAGTTGGATGCATGAGTGGAACTCATACTTGGTATGTAGGCTAGCAAAAGACTGGGACCGACCAACTAAGAGAGCAATAATGGCCATAATCATGCAAAGTGACAAAACATTATTAATTAAAGCATAAAGTGATATTACAAGTCAAAAAATAAATGATCATAGCGGCTATGGTGACTTGGTATAGTATTAACATGGTGTGAGCATGCGCCAAGTCAACCCAAATAAAGCATTTAAAGGAGAATACCACAATATTATGCTTTTAATATGCTAAAACAACGCATGATTCTTTCAAGGCACATTAAGCAATCTCAATTGTTTATAACATGTCATGCTACAGCAAAATTCACTAAGCATAAAGCCAAAACAATATCAAGCATGACATGATAAAGTATAAGTCACAGTCAAAAACAAGCCCCTTTTTACCACTTAAGCATGAACTTTCCTACTCTTTTCCAATCCAAATCACCTTTATTTGAAAACTAATGTATAAATGAGGGGTCCAACCAATTTATTAGCAAACTAAGCAAACGAAAACCAAAAACAAAGACGCTCCAAGAACAACACAACTGTGCATGAAACAATAAAAATGAAGTGTTTGGAAGAAACCTGAAATTTTTATTGATAAAGAAGGGGATGCCTTGGGCATCCGCAAGCTTTGATGCTTGTAATTCTTGGATATTTCTTGGGGTGACACGGGTGGCATCCCCAATCTTGAGCTTTTGTCGATACTTCATCTTATCACATTACTCTTCCCTACACTTTAAAATTTCCTTCATATAAAACTTCACACAATCTTCATTAGCAACATTAGTGTACTCAAGATAATAAGTCTTTGGTTCAGTTCCAACACAAATAAAACTTCCATTAAAACAAAATCTACTGTAGTACTTCCTTTTAAAAGTCCAACAATTTTGGCAAGAACTCAAAGAGAAAGAGATTAAGAGGCAAATGCAAATAATGGTAGAAATCTGTCTAAACAGACCAGCAGGTAAAAACCGATATTTTCAAAGACCTTATGTTGCTCAAATAGATAAGTGTTGAACTAACGAAAGTTGGATAACAACCTGTGGCAGAAGCAAAAAAAATACAGCTCAAACCGACTAACAGAGATTTTTCACGAATTTTTACAGCGAAGCACAAAAATCTGTTTCAGGACAGCAACTTTCCCAAGTCTTACTTCTCTCTCATTAGAGGTTATTCTTGGCACAAAAACCACACAAAAAGGATAAGGAGAGGTTATTACTGAGGAAATAACTTCCAAGACTCAAGAAAACTATTGGTTTATCTCCCAAGAAGTACTTTTTATTAACGCCTTTAAGTTAGGCATGATAGTTTGAGAAGATGCTCACATAAGAAATATGAATTGAAGTAAAAGAGAGCATCAAGAAGCAAATTCAAAGCACATTTTAGTCTAACCCACTTCATATGCATAGAAATCTTGTAAAGAAACAAGTCATGAAAGCACAAAGCAACAAGCATAGGAAAGCAAAACAAGTGTAACTTCAAGACTTTCAACATAAAGAGGGGAAACCTAATATTATTGAGATGCATAAAACCATGTTTCCCTCTCTCATAATAACTTTCAGTAGCATCATGAATAAAATTAACAATATAACAATCATATGAAACATTTCTTATCATGAGCCACATGCATAAAAGAATTAATACTCCCCACATAAACATAGTCATTTTTATTAATTGTAGTGGGTGTAAATTCAACAAAATAGCTATCGTTATTATTCTCATCACCATAATCATCAAATATAGGAGGCATATTATAGTCATAATTATTTTTCTCCACAATAGTAGGTGGACTTAAAATATCATATTCATCATTGCAATCATCATATATTTGAGGTATAGTATCATCATAAGTAATAGAATAGTTATCTTCCAAAGTGTGTTCATTTGTAAACATATCATCATTGGAAGGAACATGGATAACACTAATAGTACATCAATTATTAATATCATCATTTTCAGAATTGGTCCCGAAGAGATTTTCAATATCAAAAGTAGTTTGCTTTTCCCAATCATGATCACTACTATAGGTAATAGGCATAGGAACATCATCGAGTTCAGACTCATCAAAAACTACAATAGGAGCAACATGCTTAGGGGAAAATATTGTTTATCTCTCCTTTTACTCCTGCTCTTCTTCTTTTTCTTCTTATCTTTAGGAGGGAGAGGCTTGAAAGGAAGCTTCTCCATATACCCTGGTTTATTGTTAGAGAAAATAGAAGAAACTTTGGAGGATTCCTTCTTTTCATTAATAAGATCAAAACACATATTAGTCCTATCATAATTTGGTAAAATATCATCTTTTATAATATTTTGTATGTAAGTATTTGTGTGGTAATTATCAACACAATAAAGATGACAACCATGCAGGACGCTATTCATACCAAAAGCACTCATATCTACCAAAGAAGTTTTTCTTGATAACTCTTCATGCCCCAAAAATAATGTAAGTTCATCATGCTGATTAGGAGTGATCATCTCATCACAATACAAACTTCGAGTACTCATTGGATTAGAAGGGCTATTATTATGGCCTGAGCATTGAAAATTGAAATGACCCACTTCAAAGCAAAGTTCACAAATAAAAGGATAGAGGGCACACACTTTTTTACCAAGATCATTTAGAGCCTATACCACGTTCTAGTTTTTTCATTCCTGTGGGTGATACAATATTCTTCTTCAATTTGATTATTCTCACAAGGTCTATGTATTCCACAAAAATTAACATGCTTATAAGAAATGGTACGTTGAGAGGTTTGAGCATGCTTATTGCTATCATTAATAATAATTTCATTTTCCATGCAAGTGTTTTTAAAAGGCTCATGATACATGTCCCATTTTTATTTAGGAGCATTAATATGAGAAGCAAAGGCTCTCAAACAATCAATAAGTATTTGAGGATCAAGACCATATTTAGCACTGAGCTCTTGAAAATCAGCATTTTCAGCGAAAGACTTAATGCATTCATACTCATAGTTTATACATGGTTCTTTACCTTTGTTGTTATCCCAATCTTCGGTATTGCTTTGAATTGTTTCAAGAAGATCCCACTTAGCTTTGACCTCCTTACTTGTGAAGGATCCCTCTAAACAAGTATCTAGATAGTCCTTGTAATGTCCTGAAAGCCTTGCATAAAAATTATTAATAACAATATTACTGGGGAGCTCATGGATGGGACATTTGAGCATTAGTGACTTCAATCTCCCCCATCCTTGGGCAATACTTTCTCCATCATGTGGATGAAAATGATAAATGTAATTCCTATCTTTATGAATTTCATGAGGAGGATAAAATTTAGAGTAAAAGAGAGATTCAAGTTCCTTCCACTCCAAATGATGAGGATCATCTAGTAGCTCATACCACTCCCTTGCTTTGACCTTAATTGAAAAAGGGAATAGATTCCTATTAACTTGGTTCATTGAAATACCTGCACACTTGAACAACTCGCATAATTCGTGTATAAAGAGTAAATGATCACCAGGATGGATAGTTCCATCTGCAAAATTACAGTTATTCATAACACGTTCAACAATTTTTATGGGTATTTTAAAAGGGATGCTTTCAGTATATGGATTTAAAATATCACAAGTATCATTAGAATTACCACATATGGGAGATAAAGTATCATCGGAGCAAATTTTCTTCTTTAAAGCTGGGGCACTAAAAAGATCATTTTCATAAAAACTATCTTCCTCAAGCTTAGATGTTTCCATAGCATTAGTAACAAATGTGTTCAAAAGATTCATACTAATAACATTGTTATTAGCATGCAAAGAAAGTTCAATGGTTTTTTTAATTTTCTTTTCAGACAATTCATGTTCTACCTTAGGAAAAATACTAAAAAGCTCTCTAATTTTGTTGTTGTTTTCCATTAAGCCTAACTAGTGAAAATAAAAACAAAAAACAAAAAGATATAATTGCAGAATCTAAAGGAAATAACGTCGAGAACTCACACCGGAGGATGTGAGTACCTTTTACCTTACCTTCCCGGCAAAGGCGCCAGAAAATATCTTGATGTCTACGCACTTCTATTCTTGTAGACAGTTGTTGGGCCTCCAAGTGCAGAGGTTTGTAGAAGAGCAGCAAGTTTTCCTTTAGTAGATTACCCAAGGTTTATCGAACTCAGGGAGGAAGTGGTCAAAGGTATCCCTCTCAAGCAACCCTGCAATCAAGATACAAGAAGTCTGTTGTGTCCCCAACACACCCAATACACTTGTCAGGTGTATAGGTGCACTAGTTCGGCGAAGAGATAGTGAAATTCAATTGGTATCGATAATTATAAGTGGTAACGGTGCCAGAAAAGAGCTTGACGGGTAGGAAGAGACTAAAGGCAATCTTAAATAAAGATGGAAGCAAGCAAACATGTAACAGATCTAGTTGCAAATGGTGTTTCAATTCTTAGAAATAAGGCCTAGGGATCATACTTTCACTAGTGAACACTCTCATATAAATATCATCTCTTATGATACTACTCTGAACTACTCTCCGGTTGGACACTCTAATCCATGGTAGAGCTATAACAGCACATCTCAAAGTCCGCTTTCCCCATCTAGATAACCCCACACTGTCACCTTGAGCGCTAGATGGTTCCAACAAACATCACAATTTTATAGAGATATCCAACTCCAAATATAACTCATAACAAGTATTTATGTAACCTTAGCCAAAGTGCCACACAATGTGCACACTGTCAACTTCACACACGTGGGGATAAGCAAAGATTCATTAAAGCACTTGAGTAGCAGAATAGATCTATAGATTACAAACCTCGTGGTCTCAATAAGATCACGCATAGAGAGAAAGATGAACACATAGCTACCCGTAGAGCCCTTAGCCTCGAGGAAGAACTACTCCCTCATCATCATGGGAATCAGCAACGGCGATGGAGATGGTGGTGGAGATCGATGGAGATGGCTCCAGGGGCACTTCCATGTCCTGGCCGGGTGCCGGAACAGAGACTTTCTGTCCCCCGAATCTCCCCTTCGGTGGCGGCGGTGCTGTGGAACTTTTCGTGGCTGGAGGCTGCATTCTTTAGGGTTTCTGCATAGGAGGCTTATTATAGGCGAAAGGGCGATGTCAGAGGGTGGACCAGGGGCCCACACTACCTGGTGGGTCGGCCAGGGGGGAGCCGTGCCACCACATGGTGTGGCCAGCCCCTGGCCCCTCTCCGTCTCGTCTTCTGGCTCCGTGAGTCTTCCGGTAAAATACCGACTTTGGCTTTTATCCGGTCCAATTCCGAGAATATTCATTTTCTGGCTTTTCTGGAACCAAAAACAGAAGAAAACAAGCAACTGGCACTGTGGCATCTTGTTAACAGGTTAGTTCCAGAAAATATGTAAAAGTACTCCAAAGTGTGGACAAAACATAAGAAAGTAGATATAAAACAAGCATGGAACATAAAAAATTATAGATACATTTGCAAGGTATCACATCCGTTCTATTCCCCCCTCCTCTGTTTCTCTCGTCCACCGCCGCCCAACGCTAGCTCGCACTTCCATGGCCATGGATCGCCCGGTCACCCGGTCACCATGATGCCGCCCCCAGCTCGTCCCTCCATCTCCCTTGCCCCCACCTCTCTTCCCCGTGGAAACCCGGCACCATGGCCTACCTCTACATTGTCGAAGATGACCCACACGCCGCCGGAAATGCAGGCTAAGGGGCAGAAAAGGTGTGGCGTCACGGTGCTATGGTGTGGCATTGAGATGCTACCAGCGGCGAGCGGCGCTGCTACGACTGCCCGGCCGTGGTGCTGCCAGCTGGAAGAAGAGATGGTACTGTCGGCTGTCGATGGTGCTCTTAGCGGTGGGCGGCGTTGTAACCAGCCCCCGACCGTGGTGCTTCCAGCAGCAAGGAAAGATGCTACCATCCACATCTGACGGTGCTGCCAACAACGTGCGACGCTACTACCAGTGCACGAACGCGGTGCATCCAACAGCAGAAAGATGCTACCGTTGGCTGGCGGAGTTGCTACGAGCGTCCGACCATGTTGCTGCCAGCGGCATGGGAAGATGCTACCATCGGCAGTAGTTGCTGCTACCATTGGCCGGCGGAGCTGCTACCAAGGGCCGGCAGTCGTGCTTCCAAGGTACGGCGATCTTGCTACCAAGGACTGGCAGAATTGCTACCAAAGGGCCGATGGCTTTGCTACCAGTGGCTAGCGGTCATGCTACCGAGTTCCGATGACCTTGCTACCGAGAGAAGGCAGTCGTTCTTCCAAGGGACGGCAATCTTGCTACCAAGGACTGACAGAGTTTCTACCAAGGGCCAACGGCTTTGCTACTGGCGGCCGGCCGCTGTGCTACCAAGGGCCGGCAAGGATGCTACAAGGGGATGGCGGCCATGCTACCGGTGTGTGTGCTGCCATCCTTCAACGACACTGCTACAACGGGTGACACGTGGTGGTACGAGCCACGGCAGAAGTTGCTACGAGCGGCCATCGCCAGAGTTGCTACGAGCGATTGGCGGTGATGCTACGATGGGCTGGCAAAGATGCTACCAACGCTCATCGAAGATGCTATGACCGGCGGCGGTGGAAGATGCGGCGATGTCATCTCTGGCAAAGTCATCTCCGGCGATGGGAAGGGCTCGGGAACCAGCTTTCGAGCGAGGATGACAGGCTAATGGCTTCTTGCTTTGTTTTCGGGAGCTTGGGGTACTTTTTTCTTTTCATGTTGTGTGTGTGTGGGGGGGGGTGTTCTGGGTGGAGTGGGACACGTGGCAGAAGCAGGACTCGGAGGTTCGGTAGTTTCCGATCCTCCGGAGGACGCACAACACGACCCCTCGGAATAGTAGCATCACCAGTTGTGTCATCGTTTGCCTCCGACTGTGAACATGAAAGGTTTTTTATTTTTTTCTTGTTATCGGCAAATACAATAGCACTAGAACGCTATGTGGTACCATGCTGAGTATCTCTGGATTCCGTGTTACATTGACATGGCTGATTCGAGGCGAGTCGGATGCTACGATTGCATATGGTTTGAGGATCTTGGGCCATGTGGCTGGTCCGAACTTGGTCGCATGTATCTATGGATTACATTTGGGACGGTTTCTATTGTGCAAGCAGGGTGGATTCAGCGGTGACTTGTGCTTCAGTGCTCCTCCCTCACAGAGTCTTTGCAAGCTTCAGCAAGCTTTCACGGAGTGACTTGTGCTTCAGTTCTCCTCCCTCACGGAGTTAACCACGAATAATTAGGGTTGTTTCCACGGAGTTAATCAAGCATTAATTACCACATCTAGCCTAATTATTCATGGTTAGTGTAGCGGGTTTACTTAAAATATAGTAATTAATTTTAAATTACTATGCTACCCTTTCCGGTTTCCGGAGGGAGGAGCATGGAAGCAGGCCTCTTCGGCGGTACATTAGACGTCACCTGGCCCGGCGACTCCCCGATGGAGGTGGCCATCTTTGTCAGCGGTGATCGGCGGAAATGGTTGACTTGTGTCTACTAGTAGTTAAGCCGCTTTTTCCGATCCTCCGTAGGACGCACAACACGACCCCTCAGAATAGTAGCATCACCAGTTGTGTCGTCGTTTGCCTCCAACTGTGAACATGAATGTATTTTTATTTTTTTTCTTGTTATCGGCAGATACAATAGCACTAGACCGCTATGTGGTACCATGCTGAGTATCTCTGGATTCCATGTTACATTGACATGGCTGATTCGAGGCGAGTCGGCTGCTACGATTGCATATGGTTTGAGGACCTTGGGCCATGTGGTTGATCAGAAGTTGGTGGCGTGTATCTATGGATTACATTTGGGACGGTTTCTATTGTGCAAGCAGGGTGGATTCGGCGGTGACTTGTGCTTCAGTGCTCCTCCCTCACAGAGTCTTTGCAAGTTTCAGCAAGCTTTCACGGAGTGACTTGTGCTTCAGTGCTCCTCTCTCACGGAATTAACCACGAATAATTAGGGTTGTTTCCACAGAGGTAATCAAGCATTAATTACCACATATATCCTAATTATTCATGGTTAGTGTAGTGGGTTTAATTAAAATATAGTAATTAATTTGAAATGACTATGCTATCCTTTCTGGTTTTTGGAGGGAGGAGCATGGAAGCCGGCCTCTTCGGCGGTACATTAGACGTCACCTGGCCCGGTGACTCCCCGATAGAGGTGGCCATCTTTGTTAGCGGTGATCGGCGGAAATGGTTGACTTGTGTCTACTAGTAGTTAGGCCGCTTTGCCGGAGTGACCGTTTCTTAGTAGCCAAGTGTCTTATTTCAGGTTGCTGGCCGAGAGACCCATTCTTCGTTTTCTGTGCCTTATAGTGTATTGGGCTGCTTTTTTTGGAACATCTAACTACGACTTTCCGTTATGGTCTTTGTCTGCTGTGTAGTGTGCGGAAATCCCGACATTTTTGATTTAGCATTTTGTTCCTGTTGCAAGCTAACTTGATTATTACTCCTTCCATTATGAAATATAAGACGTTTTAGCTTTGCGCGAACCTATATACTAAAATGCGTCTAGATACATTCATTTCACAAACCTAAAATATCTTATATTTCTGAATGGAGGGAGTACGTATGTGTGTGGTTTGTTTAAGTTTCCATGCTCGTTGAGTGTATCCTCAATGTCAGTGGTCCCTTAGGATCTGTTGTTAGCTTTGCGACAAGTAAATAACAAAGAACGAAAACAAAATCACAGCAAGAAGACACATATTAAACGTGGAAAAACCTCTCCAACAAAGAGAGGAAAAAATCACGGACGCCAGCCAGCGAAACTTCACTATAACGGAGAGTGTTTACACAACGCCGGGGATTTTCACAGATACAACTTATCCCAGCCGGCGGCTTACAAGAGGTTTATATAGCGGTGGTAACTTCCGCATCGGCCCAAGCCTCTGGCGACGGGCCTCGCTCCGCTCTATCAGAAGTTAGCCTCCTTAATTGAATTTGGATCATACTTCAACAAACTCCATCTTGAGACAAATTTCTTCTTGTAGCATCAATAACAATCATCTTCCTAAACAAATAAAGAAAACACTTTTGGCGCCAACAACCACTTGGGCTAAGTAGTTATACCAACTAAGCTTGAGCATAGCTCAAACTTAGCAACAAGAACAGACTTTGTCATCATATCAGCAGGATTATCATGAGTGCTTATCTTGCACACCTTTAGTGTATCTTGTGCAACAACATTGCAAACATAATGGTACTTGATATCAATGTGCTTTGTTGTCTCATGGAACGTTTGATCATTACTAAGGTATATAATACTTTGACTATCATAGAACATGTTAATGCAAGAATCATCCTGACAATGCTCAATATACAAACCTTTCAACCAAACAGAGTCTTTGCAAGCTTCAACAATATTCATATATTCTGCTTCGGTTGTAGATAGAGCAACAACTGGTTGCAGCGTTGCCTTCCAACTCACGGCACATCCACCTACCGTGAACACATAACTTGTGAGATACCTACTCTTATCCAAGTAGGTAGAAAAATATGAATCCACATAGCCTGCGAGTCCCTCACCAGTCTTGCCAAACTTCTAGCAAGCATTTGATGTGCCACGAAGGTACCTGAAAATCCACTGAACAACATTCAATGTTCTTTTCCAGGATTAGCCATGTAATGACTCACCAAACTCATAGCATATGATAAATCAGGGCGAGAATAAACCATGGCATACATATAGGAACCAACAACACTAGAATAAGGAACTCATGACATGTACTCAACATCTTCATCAGAACTAGGACATTGCAATGCTGACAATTTAAAGTGAGGGGCAACAAGATTACTAACTGACTTTGCATCATGCATATTAAAACGTTGGAAAACTTTCTTAACGTAACTTTGCTGACTAAGAAATAACAACCTAGATTTTATGTCCCATTTAATTTCCATACCTAGGATTTTCTTAGCAGCACCAAGATCTTTCATCTCAAATTCACTACTCAGGTGTGCCTTCAAAGTAGTGATTTCTTTCATGCTCTTGGCAGCAATTAACATATTATCAACATATAAGAGCAAGTATATAGGTGAACCATTAACAAATTTTATGTAAACACAACTATCAAACTGAGACCTCTTAAGATCATGTGAGATCATAAATGAATCAAAACTTTTGTATCACGGTCTTGGAGATTGCTTCAAACCATAAAGCGATCTCTTGAATTTGCACAAAAATCCTCTTTCCTAGGAACTATGAACCCTTCAGGTTGGTCCACGTAAATCTCCTCCTCCAGTTGACCATGCAGAAAAGTAGTCTTTACATGTAGCTGCTCAAGATCAAGATCATGCATAGCAACAATACCAAATAAAGCACGAATGGAACTATGCTTCACAACCGGAGAGAAAACATCATTCTCAATACCTGGAATCTGGTTGAAACCTTTTGCTACTAACCTTGCCTTAAACCTTGGAGGCTCATTAGGAGATAAACCTTCCTTATTTTTGTATATCCACTTACATCGGACATCCTTCTTTTGCTTAGGCAAGCGCACAACATCCCATGTACCATTCTTTTCAAGTGACTGCATCTCTTCTTGCATAGCAGAAACCCACTTCTCGTGGTCAACAGATGCAATAACTTCATTGTATGTAGCAGGTTCAGTATCATGCTCCATCTGTTCAGCACAACTCAAGGCATAATGAGCAAGATTACATTCTTCAATTAAACGACGAGGTGTAATTATGTTATGCCTCAGTATATCAGCAGCAATAGACTCATGTGGTTACTGCAAAACAGTAGGTGAGTTCTGAACAACATCATCATCAATGTTTTCCTCCTGAGTATCATCAACGACGACATTATTATCAATAGTTTTCTGCAGGTGCTCCATCTGCACACTAACTCCCTCCTCTCCAAGAGCAACAGGAGAGGGATCTAACGGCAAAGTGTCATGATACATAATGGATTCATTGAAAATAATGTTCGTACTCAACAAGATCTTTTTAGTTTCAGGATTCCATAGTTTATATGCTTTAACTCCTAAACCATAACCAAGCAATACGCACTTAATAGCTCTAGGCTCTAACTTTCCATTATCGACGTGAGCATATGCAGTGCAACCAAAAATTCTCAACTATGAATAATCAGTAGGCGAACCTGACCATACCTCAATGGGAGTTTTCTTCTCAAGTGGAATAGAAGGTGACCTGTTGATGAGGTAGCAAGCTGTACTGGCTGCTTCAGCCCAGAAATATCTATGCATACCTGCATTGGACAACATATAGCGAGCCCTCGAATGATGGTTCTATTCATGCGCTTGATACGTCATAAACGTATCTATAATTTTTGATGTTCCATGCTTGTTTAGTATCTACTTTCTTATGTATTGTTCATATTTTGAGGTATTTTATACATTTTCTAGAACTAACCTATTAACAAGATGCCATAGTGCCAGTTGCCTATTTTATGTTGTTTTTGGTTTCAGAAAAGCTAGTGAGGAAATATTCTCGGAATTGGACCGGACAAAAGCCAAAGTCAATATTTTACCCGAAGCAACACGGAGTCCGGAGGGCAGCCGAAGGGGGGCCACGAGGCGGCCACACCCTAGGGTGGCGTGGCCAGCCCTAGGCACACCGCCACCTGGTGTGGGCCCCTCGGGCCTCCACCGACCTTACCCTTCCGCCTATAAAAGCCTCCTGGGACGAAAACCCTAAGCACCCGATCAAAATTCCATGAAAGAGTCCGTTGCCACCGTTATCTCCATCCCTAGATCGGGAGGGATCTGAACCTCTTCCCGGCACCCTACTCGAGGGGAGAGATCACCCTGGAGGCCTTCTTTATCACCTTGCATGCCTCTGGTGTGATGCGTGAGTAGTTCATCCCTCGACTACGGGTCTATGTAGTAGCTAGATGGTTGGTTCTCCTCCTTTGTGCTATCATGTTTAGATCTTGTGAGCTCCGTTCCTGATCAAGATCATCTATTTGTGATCTTACATGTCGTGTTTGCAGGGATCCGATGGATATTGAGATGCTATTTCAGATTGATTATTGATTCTATCATGTCTATGTTATTTGTGATCTTGCATGCTTTCCGTTGTTAGTAGCTATCTTGGCCAAGTAGATGCTAGCAACTCCAAGAGGGATATTTATGCTTGATAGTGGGTTCATGCCTCTAGTAATCTGGGGAAGTGACAAGAATCTCTAAGGTACTAGATGTGTTATTGCTACTAGAGAGAAAAAAGCAATCCTTTGTCCATGGGACAATCGTATTGTTTACTTTACACACTTTGCTTAATGCAATTATCTATTGCTTGCAACTTAATACTGGAGGTGGTTCGGATGATAACCTGAAGGTGGATTATTAGTCATAGATGCAGTTGGATTACGGTCTATGTATAATGTTGTAATGCCCAATCAAGTCTCATAGGAGTCAATATGATTAGTATATCCATGATATGCTCTCTCGTGTCTGTCAATTGCCCCGTTGTAATTTGTTCACCCAACATGTTATTTATCTTAAGGAGAATCACTTCTAGTGAACTATGGAGCCCGGTCCATTCTTTTACCATTCATAAACCATCTACTATTTATTGTTCCATGTTTACTTTCTGCAAGAAATTACTATCTTCCACACAATACGTTTAATCTATTGTCTTCAGCAAAACCGGTGAGATTGACAACCTCACTGTAAGTTGGGGCAAATTTCTATGGTTGTGTTGTGCAGGATTCCAAGTTGGAAACAACACCTTGGAGTTGTTTCCTTGCTCCTACTGGTTTGATAACCTTGGTTTCATAACTGAGGGAAAACTTGCTACTGTGCTCATCATACCTTCCTCTTGGGGTTCCCAACGACCTCGATATATTTTGAGCCATCAAGCCTTTTTTCTGGTGCCCTTGCCGGGGAGTCAAGGAAACTTCACAAGGGGAGTCCCTCACAACCAATCTCTTTACTTTTTTTGCTTAATTTATTTCTGCTTTGTTTGCTTGTTTCTTTATCAAAAACACAAAAAATAGTTGTACTAGTTTGCTTCTTTATATTAAAAACACAAAAAATGACTCTTTTTGAAAACACTAAGTTGTGTCACTTCACTAGCACCAACAACAATGATTTCATGTGCACACCTATTGCTCAACATGTTCCTGAAGCTACTTTCTTTGAAATTAAACCTGCTTTGCTCAATCTTGTTATGGAAGAACAATTTTCTAGTGTTGGTACTGAAGATGCTGCTTCTCACCTTAATAAATTTGTTGAACTTTGTGAGATGCAAAAACATAGGGATATATATGGAGATATTATTAAGCTTAAATTGTTTCCTTTCTCTTTGAGAGGAAAATCTAAAGAATGGTTGCTATCCCGAACTAGAAATAGTATTGATTCTTGGACTAAATGCAAAGATGCTTTCATTGGAGAATACTATCCTCCTGCTAAGATTATATCTATGAGAAGTGAAATAATGAAATTTAAACAATATGATAATGAACATGTTGCTCAAGCTTGGGAAAGAATGAAATCTTTGGTAAAGAATTGTCCCACTCATGGACTGACTGCTTGGATGATTATTCAGACCTTTTATGCAGGACTGAATTATTCTTCAAGAAATCTACTGGATTCTGCTGTTGGAGGTACCTTTATGACCATTACTTTGGGTGCTGCAACAAAGCTCCTTGATAATATGATGGTTAACTATTCTGAATGGCACACTGAGAGAGCTCCACAAGGTAAGAAGGTAAATTCTGTTGAATAAACCTCCGCCTTGAGTGAAAAAATTGATGTTATTATGTCTATGCTTGTTAATAGGAAAGCTCATATTGATCCAAATCATGTTCCCTTAGCCTCTTTGGTTGCTCAAGAAGAGCAAGTTGATGTGAACTTTATTAGAAATAATAATTTTAGCAACAATGCCTACAGGAATAATTTTGGTAATAATAATTATAGGCCATATCCTCCCAATAATGGTAATGCTTATGGAAATTCCTACAACAACAATAGGAGTGCACCCTCTGAACTTGAAGTCATTCTTAAAGATTTTATTAGTAAACAAACTGCTTTCAATAAAACTATTGAGGACAAACTTTCGAATGCTGAAAGAAATATATCATCTTTGTCTGAATCACAATCCTCTTTGATTAATAAAATGGCTACTAAACCTGAAACCATTGAAAATCCCTTTGCTGCTAGTGATGCCATACAAGTTAGAATTTATGAAAATGTTAGACTATTAGCTGAATTGCATGCTAAGTGGGAAAGAGAAGATGAAATTGCTAGAAATAGTAGTATTTGTACTGTCACCACCACTAATGTTGATGCTAGCAAACCACATGAAGTCCCCATTCCTTTTGCAACAATTCCTAAAACCAATGGAACCTTTTCCAATAAAAATGCTAAAATTCTTCAAAATATGGGAAACAATAGCTCTACTACCTTGGATGGTAATTATGATTTTGATCTTGATGGTTGCAATATCTCTGAAGTAATTATGTTCCTACAAAAGCTTGCTAAAAGTCCTAATGCTAGTGCTATGAATATGGCCTTTACAAAACACATTACTGATGCTCTCATAAAAATTAAAGAAGAAAAGATGAAACATAAGGCTT
This sequence comes from Avena sativa, assembly GCA_916181665.1. Taxonomy (NCBI): domain Eukaryota; kingdom Viridiplantae; phylum Streptophyta; class Magnoliopsida; order Poales; family Poaceae; genus Avena; species Avena sativa. The sequence continues at coordinate 133,360,127 of OV702292.1, read as the reverse complement.
CTATTCCTATGAAGTTAGAAGATGGTTGGGAAACCCATCATTAATATGAAAGTGAATGATTTTGATCTAAAAGCTATATGTGATCTTGATAGTAGTGTTTCTATTATGCCTAGATGGATTTATGAAATGCTTGATTTACCACCATTGGAAGATTGTTATTTAAATGTCCAACTTAATGATAATGCTAAAATAAACTCATGGGGAGTATTAATGATGTTCTTATTATGGTTAACAATGCCTATGTCCCAGTTGATTTCTATGTTTTGGATGTTGAATGGAATGCTTCTTGTCCTATTATTTTGGGAAGACCTTTTCTTAGAACTGTTGGTGCCATTATTGATATGAAAAAGGCACCATTAAATATCAATTCCTACTCAAGAAAGGTATAGAACACTTCCCTAAGAAGAGAAAGAATATTCATTTTGCCTCTCCTATTAAAACAAAATTTGCTCTTAATGCTTCTTCATTTGAGAATACTTGATTCTTGCTTCTTATGCCTAGCTCAAAGGCGTTAAAGAAAAGCACTTATTGGGAGATAACCCAAATTATTAGTCAATGAATTTTTCTTTTGTTGAGTCTTGGAACTTATTGCTTCAGTAATAACCTATCCTTATCATTATTGTGTGGTTTTTGTGCCAAGAATAACCTCTAATAAGAGAGAAATAATGCTTGGGAAAATTGCTATCCTGAAACAGATTTTTGTGCTTCGCTGTAAAAATTTGTGAAAAATCTACGTCGGATTGTGCTGTAATTTTCTATGCTTCTGCCCTAGGTTGCTATCTAACTTTTGTTAGTTTATCACTTTTCGATTTGAGCAGCATAAGGTCTTCGGAAAAATCGGTTTTTAACTTCTGGTCTGTTTTGACAGATTTCTGCCATTATTTGCATTTGCCTCTTAAATCTTTCTCTTTGAGTTCTTGCCAATTTCTTGAACTTTTAAAAGGAAGTCCTACAGTAGCTTGTGTTTTAATGGAAGTTTTACTTGTGTTGAAACTGAACCTAAAGTCTTATTATCTTAAGTACACTAATGTTGCTAATGAATATTGTGTGAAGTTTTGTATGAAGGAAATTTTAAAGTGTAGGGAAGAACAATGTGATAAGATGAAGTATGGAAAAAATATCAAGCTTGGGGATGCCAACCGTGTCACCCCAAGAAATATTCAAGAAGTACAAGCGTCAAAGCTTGGGGATACCCAAGGAATCCCCTTCTTCATCAATAAAAATTTCAGGTTTCTTCCAAACACTGAACTTTTATTGTTTCATGCATAATTGCGTTCTTCTTGGAGCATCATAATTTTTGTTTTTAGTTTTCTTTTGCTTAGTTTGCTTAAATAAATTGGTTGGACCCCCGCATTCATACATAGTTTCAAATAAGATGATTAGGATTGGAAAAGAGTAGGAAAGTTCATGCTAATAAGTGGTACAAAAAGGAGCTTGTTTTGACTATGGCCTAGACTTTATCATGTCATGTTTGATATTGCTTTGACTTTATGCTTAGTGATTATTATTGTAGCATGACTTGTTACAAACAATTGAGATTGCTTAATGTGCCTTGAAAGAATCATGCATTGTTTTAGCATATAAAAGCATAATATTGTGGTATTCTCTTTTGATGCTTTATTTGGGTTGACTTGGCACATGCTCACACCATGTTAAGACTATGCCAAGTCATCATAGCCTCTATGATCATTTAGTTTTCGACTTGTAATATCACTTTATGATTTAATTGATAATGTTTTGTCGCTTTGCATGATTATGGCCATTATTGCTCTCTTAGTTGGTCGCTGATGGCCCAAAATATATCGAGCTCGTTGGGGAACCCCAAGAGGAAGGTATGATGAGCACAACAACAAGTTTTCCCTCAGTACGAAACCAACGTTATCAATCCAGTAGGATCAAGGAAACACCCCAAAGGTGTAGCTAGCTGAACGATGGCAGGGCACACTACCGGTGCCAGCAACAATGTGGAGACCTGCACAACACAACCACAGAACTCTGTCCCCAACTTGCGATGAGGTTGTCAATCTCACCGGTTTTGCTGAAAACAAAGGATTAAACGTATTGAATGGAAGGAAGAAATAGTTTGCAGAAAGTAAACACAAAGCAGTAAACAGTTTATAGATTGCATGTAAAAGAAAGGACCGGGATCCATAGTTCACTAGAGGTGGCTCTCCTTAAGATAGATAACATGCTGGGTGAACAAATTACAGCGGGGCAATTGACAAACACCAAGAAATCAATACATGCATATACTAATCATCTTGACTCCATTGAGATTCGATTGAGCATTACAACATTATACCTAGACCGCCATCCAACTGCATCTATGACTAATAATTCACCTTCAGGTTATCATCCGAACCCCCTCCAGTATTAAGTTGCAAGCAACAGATTATTGCTTTATGAATTGCGTGTAATGTAAACAATATGATTGTTCTATGAACAAAGGATTGTTGTTTTCTCCCTAGTAGCAACAACACATCTAGTACCTTAGAGATTTCTGTCACTTTCCCAGATTACCAGGGGCATGAACCCACTATCGAGCATAAATACTAACTCTTGGAGTTGCTAGCATCTACTTGGCCAAGATAGCTACTAACAACAGAAGGCATGCAAGATCACAAATAACAAAGACATGATAGAATCAATAATCAATCTGAAATAGCATCTCAATATCCATCGGACCAGCGCAAACACAACATGCAGAATTACAAATAGATGATCTTGATCATGAACGGAGCTCACAAGATCTAGACATGAAAGCATAAAGGAGGAGAACTAGCCATCTAGCTAATACATGGATCCGTAGTCCAGAGATGAACTACTAACGCATCACACCGGAGGCTTGCATGGTGATGAAGAAGGCCTCCAGGGTGAATTCCCCTCTCTGGCAGGGTGCCGGGAAGAGCTTCAGATCCCTCCCGGTCTAGGGATGGAGATGATGGCGGCTACATACTCTTTCATGGATTTTTGATCGGGTACTTAGGGTTTTCGTACTGAGGGCATCTTATAGGCGGAAGGAGAGGCCGAGGGTGTGCTGGGGTCGGCCAGACCACCCCCTAGCATAGGCCAGGCCTGGCCGCGTGGCCAAGTGGTGTGGTCGGCCCCCAGCCCTTCTCTGTCTCTTATTCTGGCATCTGATGAGAATATTCATTTTCTGACTTTCCTGGAACCAAAAATAGAAGAAAACAGGCAGCTGGCACTGTGGCTCTTGTTAATAGGTTAGTCCAAGAAATCATATGAAAAGTAATCCAAAGTGTGTACAAAACACAAGAAAGTGGATAAAACCAAGCATGGAACATCAAAAATTATAGATACATTTGCAATGTATCAACATCCCCAATCTTAACTCCTGCTCATCCTCGAGTAGGTAAGTGATAAAAAGAAATAATAATTTTTGAGGTGACATGCACCATCAAGGACTTGATCAAAGTATTCGTAAAACATTCAAAGCTGTGATCATAGTACTTCAATCATAACATGAAAGACAAGGTTCTAGCAATAAGACAAAGAAATTATGATGCAACATGAAAAGGCACAAACAAAAGATTCATGAATAACAATGCTTTGCAAGACGTTTGTTTGTTTCACATAAAGAAAACATAGTATAATGGTATTCAGCTTGTCCCTCATAGAGTAGCAAATATAAATGCATAGGACACCTTCAAAGTTTATAAGAGTGACTAGATACAAATAGTTTAAAACAAGCAATATCAAGGTATGCATCAATCAACTAGTCTTGGGACAATGGACATAGAACTAAGAATGGCCACTATGCTCTCAAAGTAGGTGCATAAAGGTAGAAGGTGGAGACTCAAAATAATGGTTGAAGAAGGGCCTTTATAAAAGGAAGCAGGGATTCAAGTCTCATAAATAGATTCCAAAAATTATGGTACTTATAGCTTTCAGCTCTCATTGCCCCTATCATAAGCATCTTGAAGTGATTAAGGTTAAAGTGAACAAACTATAGTGTACATGCTTGACGAAGTATAAGTTAGAAATCTCATGTCCCTTGTATACGAGGGCCGCTCCTCATGCTACTCAAGTTTAGTCACCGGTAAGTTCTTGTGATCGTAAGTAAATGTGTATCATAGAGAACCGCCAACGGGGTACCCCTTGCCCGATGATACAGAAGAATCCCCATATCAAAATGACATGGCAAGCAGACAACGAGCATCTCAGCAATCTTCTTATTTACCATGGGAATATGGTGATTTTTTCTCTCTTTCCTCTTTTCATAATCTCTTTTTTTTTATTTTTCTATTTTTTTGTCAATATAGGACTCTTTTTTTATAAGAAAAATGCTTCATAGACAGCTCATTATGGTTACGCTGCAGGTTTCCACCATGTCAGCCTAGATTAGACCAGCGGCCCAGGCGTTTCTCTAACACATATACATAACTCCATGTACTTACAAGCTCCCCTTTCAATTCACACCGACAACATCCATATACAAAAGAGCATGATATCAACTAGGTACAAGTACCAAGTGCAATGTTGAAAGCGTTCCCCATGACAGCATGGTTCTGCTAATTCCCAACAAATAAGTGCAAGCATATACGACATAGACGACACAATGGTTCAAGTTTATTAAGGGCAAGAAAAGTAAAGTGTGCCATCAAGTTCGTGAGAGCTTTAATCACTAGTTTTCTCATAACAAGTTTAATTTGGAAGGTAAACAAAAACATGAATATACTTGGAATAGCATAAGATAGTAGGTAGGTATGGTGGACTCTTTGGAATAACTTGGTTTAAGGAGTTGGATGCATGAGTGGAACTCATACTTGGTTGTGGAGGCTAGCAAAAGATTGGGAGCGACAAACTAAGAGAGCAATAATGGCCATAATCATGCAGAGCGACAATACATCATTGATCAAAGCATAAAGTGATACTACAAGTTGAAAACTAAAGGATCATAAAGGCTATGGTGACTCGAGATAGTCATAACATGGTGTGAGCATGTGCCAAGTCAACCCAAATAAAGCATCAAAGGAGAATACCACTATACTATGCTTTAATGTGCTAAAATAACACGTGATTCATCCAAGGAACATTAAGCAATATCAATTGTTTATAACAAGTCATGCTACAGCAAAGAATACTAAGCATAAAGCCAAAACAATATCAAGCATGGCATGACAGAGCATAGGCAACAGTCAAAAACAAGCTCTTTTTACCACATAAGCATGAACTTTCCAACTCTTTTCCAAACCAAACCAAACTATTTGAAAACCAATGTATGAAAGAGGGGGTCCAACCAATTTATTCAGCAAACTAAGAAAATCAAGCAAACAAAAACGAAAAAGAAGACGCTCCAAGAACAACACAACTGTGCATGAAACAATAAAAATGAAGCGTTTGGAAGAAACCTGGGATTTTTATTGATGAAGAGGGGGATGCCTTGGGCATCCCCAAGCTTTGAAGCTTGTACTTCTTGGATATTTCTTGGGGTGACACACATGGCATCCCCAAGATTAAGCTTTAGTCCATCCTTCATCTCATTACTCATTCCTTCCATACACCTGAAATTTTTCCTTCATACAAAACTTCACACAATCTTTATTAGCAACATTAGTGCACTCAAGATAATAAGTCTTAAGGTTCAGTTCCAACACCAATAAACTTCCATTGGAACACTATATACTGAAGAACTTCCCTCAAAAAGCTCAATTCCCCAAAAGAACTCAAAAAGGAACCAACAAGAAGCAAATGCAGAAAATGGCAGAAATCTGTCAAAACAGACCAGCATGTAAATACGAATTTTTTCGAAGACCTTCTGTTGCTCAAATAAAAAAGTGTTGAACTAACAAAAGTTAGATAATAACCTGGGGCAGAAGCACAAAAATTCACGCTGCAAAAAGACGTTCAGAGATTTTACACGAATTTTTACGGTGAAGTATAGAAATCTGTTTTGGGACAGCAACTTTCCCAATCATTACTTCTCTCTCATTAGAGGTTACTCTTGGCACAAAAAGCAAATACAAAGGATAAGGAGCGGTTATTACTAAAGTAATAACTTCCAAGACTCATCTAAAACTTTTGGGTTATCTCCCAATAAGTACTTTTCTTTAACGCCTTTAAGTTAGGCATAAGAAACAAGAAAAAGAATCAAGTGTTCTCAAATGAAGAAGAATTAAGACCAAATTTCTTGCCCTTACCTCTCTTAATTTTATTCTTAACCTTGGGGAAAATATGATTGTTTGGTGGATAAGAAAGGTGCATGGTCCCCTTTCCCACATCTATTATTGCTCCAAGGAGTTCTAATAGGGACCTTCCAAGTGTAATTTGTCCTTTCCCTGTACATTCAATAACAAGATAATCAGTAGAAATCATTTTCCCAAGAATCTTTGTAAACAGTCCTTCAGATATTCTAATAGATAATATGGTAGCATTATTAGCAAGAGATATTTCTTTTCCTCCTTCAGTAAGCCCCCAAAGATTAAAAGATTCATAAATGTCTTTGGGCATAAGACAAAATTTAGACATGATATCACAGCGGGCTTGAAAAGTTTCAATGTTTATCTCAATCTTTACTGTAGGGAGCCACTTTGATGGTTTAGAATTTATTGGAACATAATTATGATGCTCCCTTGTCGTGGTGGTGTCACGGCAGATGTCATGGATAGGCTAAAGGTGAGGACTAATATGCGCTAGGGGAATCCAGGGAGGGATGGTGGAGTGATTCTCCACACAGAAGTTTGTATTGCTATATCTCCAAGATTACAAGTGCTCCTTGAGCTGTATTGGCGAGAGGGGGAAGTAGGAGCTCTCTTACTCTTGCCTACTTCTTCTCCCTAGAACTCTAGATCAACTAGCTCTAAGGAATCACCAAACCAACTACTGCTCAACCCACACCCTCTACCAGAACCCTAACCCCCCTTATATAGAGGAGGTTCGGTCCTGGCTTAGGGCATACGTGGAGGCATATTCCTAAGAATATGCCCCCTCCCCAAAGTGGTAACCCGACCGGGGTGCTTTTCCCCCGCGTCACACATGCTTTAGCGACGTAAGCCTCTACGGCGCCCGCGTCAGCCGACGTGAGCGTCGTCACCCTTGTCGGCCATGACCCGGTGGTCCTGCCCTTGCTTTATTCGCTCATGTAGTGCGTACCGGACCTTCTTTTTTGACCAGAGAGATTCCTTCCTTCTCCCAGAAGCTAAGCGAGGATCCGGATCATAGTAGATCCAGCCACTCCTGTTCCTGCATATAAGTTAGACAAGCACTCCCGACTTACTCCTTAAGTCGGATGAGACAATGTTAGGCGACCCCCCTGGTCCGGGTTACTCCGTGATTCAGACTGCCTTGAGGTGACCCGGTCAGCATCCGCTTTGACCTTGCCGGACCTCGGCTAACTCGGCCGTTATACCCCGGAGTGACCCTACCCGGGGGTATCCCCCCAACATTAGTCCCCGAAGCTGGTGCGGTCTTAGCTGCCTCGGCCGCTAAGGCCACATCAGGTTCATTTATGTTCGAGCCTCGAACGTTTAATTCCGAGTTAGCTCCTTATCTCGGATTATATGGATTTACGTTCCCTTCGCACGTTCCAAGTTTTCACTTGCCGGCCGGGTCACCACTTTGGCTCGGTTCCCATGGTTATCATGGTTTGATCCGGGCCCCGTTTCCTTCTCTCATACGCCAACCCACGTGGAGGCTAATCATTGCCTCGTCTTATTTAAGGGCCTGCACAGTAACCGCCGCAGTAATTGTCAGTTATCATTGTGTGTGGGTCACGTCATGCCTGCCTCCTCGTTTACCGCAACAGTGCGTCGCGTCATGGGATTGCTTCTACTCTGTGGCCCCCTGTGTGGCTTTTCTCTGATTGGCTGATGCCGGTGATACACGGCCACACCGTGTGGCTCGTCGGCGCAGCGCGATCCCACTCATCAATCACTGGGGGTGGTTAAATAGGGGAGGGGTGCATCCCTTAGCGTTTTTCCACCTCTGCGCCCCTCTGCCCGTTGCGTTTTCTCCTTCGTCTTCCCTGCGTCCACGCCGCCGCCGATGCTTTCTAGCAGCAGCGCCGCCGCCGCACCTCCCTGTGCCTCCGCACCGCAGCCACCGCTGCGCAGCTTCTTCGCCACGGGTCCACGCCAATCTAGGCCTCATATCCCCGCTGCTGCTAGCTCCAGCGAGGATAGCGGATACGAGATGACGGAGGAGGAGCTCGTCGTCGCCGAGCAGGAGATGGAGGAGGACGCCGGCGCGGCGGACCGTGGCGCGTGGGCCGGGTCATGGGTCTGTCAAGATGATCTTGACTGGCTCTACCAGACCAGGCGCATTCCCGCCAGCGTCACCGCTCGTCTCCCCTCCGCCGAACTGGCCCCCTCACCCAATCCGGGTGAGTTCGTTGTATTCCTGTCCCACTTCCAACGGGAATTTGGCCTCCCGGTGAGCGATTTCTTCCGAGATTGGGTTAGGACGTATCACCTGCAGCTGCACCATCTCCCAGCGAATGCAATCACCTCTCTTTCTGCCTTTGCCTCTACTATCGAGGGCTACACCGGACTATGGCCCACGAAGGAGCTGTGGATCCGGTTCTTCGGCCTTCGTCGCAACGTCGTCCCCAACATCCACGTAGAGTCGGAGGATAAGCAGCTCACCCAGTTCAGAGCTGCCTCCATCTTGCCCCGGAGATTTTCAGTCTTTCCCCGGGTCACCGGGCTTGACTCCTGCAAAGGATGGGCCCGGACCTTCTTCTACGTCCGGAACAAGGGTACCGAAGATTTGATCCGGTTGCTGCCCTATGCTCCAGGCCCACCTGACACGGATTTCTGGGAGGAGGTCCCCAAGAAACCTAAAGCTCTGGCCAACCAAGTTAACAAGAGCTTCGCGGAGCTGAAGAAGCTCGGATTGCGCAGTGAGGATGCTATGATCACGTTCGTGCGCAACCGAATCTCTCCCCTCCAGAAGCGCTCCCACAAGTTGTGCCACATGAGCTTCGGACGCGACCCCAACCGAACCTCCTCCTTTGAATTGAGCAACACCGAGATCTTCCGCCGAGTTAAAGCTCTTTTCACCACTCACAAGGATTTCTCCGCCGAATGGACGTGGGGAATCGAGCACTACTGTCATGACAGGCTCCCTCCCGCGGTAAGCTTCGCGGGGCAAACCTATTTCGGATCAAGTATGTGTCGGTTTTTGTTATATTTCTGACTCTGTTCTTCATGTTTTTTCTCATCTGTTCCTTCAGCAAACTCTCGAGGATGGTACGGACCCGACCCTCAAGTGGGTGCCCGACCGAGAAATCCTGGATGAGGAGGAGCCGGACCAGGAGATGTTCCTCCCTATGACCGACGCCACCAAACGACCCAGCGGTAAATTCTCTTCTCTTAGAGATTGGCCCGATGATGAGGATGACTCGGATATCGACGTGATTGAACCCGTTGAGGCTGTCCCTCTTTCTTTTACCTTTCCGGCATCAGCTAACCCCGGTGGGCATATCCACGAGGATCCTCCACTTGCCACGGGCGAGCCGGTTCCGGTGGCGTCAAAGAAGAAGCGCGGAGCCGCATCGAGTTCTTCCTCCGGACCTTCTTAGCCCACAAAAAGGCAAAAGAAGGCCGGAGACAAGACTGCCTCCAAGCGAGCAGGCAAAGCCCCGGCACGGAGGGCCCGAAAACCCAAGGAGGCTGAAACCTCGGATGCGTAAGTCATTTTTCATTGCGCAACTCATTTTTCCTTGCATCACGGTAATTTCACACCTGACCTTATTCTCTTTTTCAGGCCTCCTGTGGAGGTCCCTCAGAGCGGATCGAGCATCTCTTCTCCCCTTCGGTCTAGCCCTTCTCCTCCTCGTGACGATGAGTCACGCCCGCTGAGCCCTATTCCGGAAGGCTCTGCGGCTGCTCCGGGTTCTGCAGTACCTCATCGAGAGGAACGCGACCTCGGAGCGGGAGGGGTCGGTTCGGCCGAGGCGACGGTGTCCACCACTTCGGCATTGCCACAACCAGCAACCACCGAGTCTATCGCAACACTAGCACCAATAGCAGCTCCAGTACCAGCTACCGAGCCAGCACATGTCCCGGCACCAAGGAAACCCACAGCAGCTCTAGTGCCAAGTTCTTCTGCCTCGTCCGAGTCATCTCAGCCTCGGCGAGGAACTATTCTAGCAGCTTATAAAGGGAAGTCCACCATAGTTACTTCTTCCGAGCAAGTTAAAGGCAAGAAGGCCCCGGATACTACCAAATCTGCATCCATCGAGGCCGGGCAACGAACTCTATCGTCAATGCTTCCGAAGAAATCACCAGCAGCGAAGGATCTTCGTGCCGAGCCAACCGATGCGCAGCAGATGGTTCTGCACACCAGCCCAGCTCTTGCCCTAATTGAGAGGAAGGAAGCTCACGCGAAGGGCTTGGTGGCACCCCACATGCCCACTGGCGAACGGTACCCTCCGAGCCTTATCGAGTTCATTATGAACTGGAACAAGGCGGAGTTCGTCCACAACGACAATCTCCCGGAAAAGTTCGGCCCCGAAGAATTTTCTGCCCAGATGAATACCGCCGCCAAGGCAATTAACCTTGCGGGGTGAATGATGGAGGTATGTAAACTTCAAAACCAACGTAGATAATAGCCGGGTTTGGGAAAAGTCCTTTACATGTTGTAGATAATAACCATTAGTCCCTGAGCCTCGGGTGGAGTAGCTTGTTACTCGGCCGGATGCTCATTAGAAAACTAACATAACTGCATGTAAACTTCAAATGTGCACACACCTAGAGCCGGGTTAAGTTCCACTTGGCCCGGATCTTGCACACTTCGAATATGCACACACCTAGAGCCGGGTTATGTTCCACTTGGCCCGGATCTTGCACACTTCAAATATGCACACACCTAGAGCCGGGTTAAGTTCCACTTGTCCCGGATCTTGCACACTTTGAATATGCACACACCTAGAGCCGGGTTAAGTTCCACTTGTCCTGGATCTTGCACACTTCGAATATGCACACACCTAGAGCCGGGTTAAGTTCCACTTGGCCTGGATCTTGCACACTTTGAATATGCACACACCTAGAGCCAGGTTAAGTTCCACTTGGCCCGGATCTTGCACACTTCGAATATGCACCAAGCTAATTTTACACTTCTGTACTTTTTTCAGGTAACAACCAATCGCCGGAGCGCCGAATTCCAACGCCTGCTTGATACCCACAAGATCCTACGCGCAAAACATGTTGCACTTGGTGCAGACCATGAAAAGAGGGGTAATTTTCTCCCTCGGCACCTCTCCGTTTTTTTCCGCCGGACTAATCTCTTCATTCGGTTTCTGCAGCTAGGGTGGAGGCTGAGAACAAAATTATGCGAAAGAACCTGGATGAAACCCGGGGTATGTCCTCTTTTGTTCGACTTTGTAGTGTTTTCCATTTCTTCTTCTCCTTGGCTCGACAAACATTCACTCCTCGGCTCTGCCGGGTCAACGTACTATTTCAGCATCGCTTGAGGATAGTGTGCCCGTGCCTGATATGATGCTGCATTTTCTCGAACAAGCAGGGCAGCATCAGGCCGAGCTAAAGAAGAAGAATGATGAGCTTGCTCTCCTCCGGACTAAGGACGACGAGATTGCCAAGATCAATGCCGAGATGGAGAAGATGAGGGCCCAGCACCGAGCCGAGCTCCAAAAGGTTGGCCAGGACTTCACAGAAGAGCGTGAGCGCCTTACTCTCCAGATCTCCAAGGGCCAGGACCTACTCAGAGAATCCGACCTACAGCTTGGGTCGGCTAACGCTGAGCTGGAGCAACTTCGTAAAAGACGCGATGCCTGCATCAAGGAGTTAACCCGGATCCATAGCCACATTTCTCGTAAGTTCCTTTCCCTTGTCCGACATAACTCTCCGGGTTACCTCATATGTCTTTACTTTCCCTTCTTCCTTTGCCTTGTTTCCAGACCACTTTCCAGAGGGTACTGCGATTGCCAGCGCTGCTGTTGCCAAATTTCGCCGAGAGAGGGGTACTCCCATTGCTCCTGATGGTGAGAACATTCCCTTGGACATGGAGGACCTATTGGCCAGCTTGTCCTCTCGCGTGGAGACTATCACGAATTATGGCAAGGATATCCTCGACGTTGCAGTACGCATCTTCAATACGTTCTGGCCCGGAGAGAGTAGCCCGGAGACTATCGCAACTCTCGTCGAGAAATTAATGGAAGTTGAGACCCAGCTTGACCTCTGGAGAGAGTCCGCTGGTCGTGCCGCAGCCGATACCATCCTTCACCATATTCTCACATGGTACGAGAAGATCGACCTCAGACTCCTTACACGCCGGTGCACCGGATCCAGATGGACCGATGATCCGGAGTGGGTAGCTCAGCGCAAGGCTTGCGCCTACAGCCTCGTCGAATATTCTCCTATTCATGACTGGGTTGAAGGACCGAGCTTCCTGGAATCCGCTGGGGACGAGCAGAATGAGAATGTTGAGGAAGGGGTCGGATGAGGACGGGGAAGATGATGCTTCAGATATTGAAGACATCGACGACGATGCTGAACCTGCTCCTCCTGCTGCTCCTTAGTTCTAAAAAACTTGAAAATTTATCAGATCCCCGGTATCCCGGGTGCAATTGTATGTTGGATATGTGATATTTTGCTACTACGTTTTTATGCCGGATTAACTTGGGCGTATTCCCCGAGTTTCATTTTCTTGTTCGTCCAATTCTTTGGCTCGGTCCGTGTCTACCTTGATTTGGTTTTACGACTTACGAATCCGAGCTTCAAAAATTGTCTTAACAATACTTAGAAACTTTTGGGGCTTGGCTCAAAATAATTCAGCATAATAACTTGAAAATAAAAACAGGGTTAGTTCGAAAAAACAAACGTTAGCTCGAATAAATTCGTTTCCTTAGTCGTTTTTCATGTGCTACGCAATTCCAAACTTGTTCCCTTGCTTGCCATGAAGCCAATTCTTGTTGGACATCAGCAAGTCGAAGGGTTGGGTTTTTGGTGCTCACACATTACTAATCCGGGTTAAGTAGAACGACTTATTCCAGCTACCGCATAAGAAGTAACAACAAACATTATTAAGGCAGTCCCCGAGTTACTGCTCGAGGCGCTGCTATTTCATTGATAAGCTCATTGCCGACATACATACCGACATATGAGACGACTCGGATACATACACTTCTTAGCTAAGTGTAGAAGGGACGAAGTAGTGCTACATTCCACGGTCGCTTAGATTCCTCTCCGGACCTGTCCGCCTTGTTCTTTTCCTGTGGCTTTGCATCTATAAGATAGTAAGAATCATTGTGCAATGCTTTGCTCGCAATGAACGGCCCTTCCCATGGGGGGATAATTTGCATGCCAGTAGTACGTTGTACCAACCGGAGCACCAGATCGCCTTCCCGGAAGAGTCGGGGGCACACTTTCCGGCTATGATAGCGTCGGAGATTTTGCTGATATATGGCAGATCTGGACAGTGCCAGTTCTCTCGCTTCTTCCAGCAGATCAACATCATTTTGTCGGGCTTCATGCACTTCGGCTTCTATGTATTGGGTGACCCTAGGCGAATCATGCTCTATGTCGGCTGGTAATACAGCTTCTGCCCCATATACCAGAAAGAATGGCATATAGCCTGTTGATCGATTCGGAGTTGTTCTTAAGCTCCACAGTATCGCTGGTAGTTCTTCTATCCAGCACCCCGTTGATCTTTGCAGCGGCTCAATGAGCCGGGGTTTTATCCCGGATAATACTAATCCGTTGGATCTTTCCACTTGTCCATTCGATGCGGGGTGGGTTACCGAGGCGACATCGAGTCGGATCTTCTTATCTCGGCAGAAGCGCGCAAATGCTCCTTCCGCAAAATTTGTTCCATTATCAGTTATAATACTGTGTGGATAATCGTATCTCAAGATGATGTCTTTGAGAAATGTCACGGCCGTAGCTCCATCACATTTTCTTATAGGTTTCACTTCAATCCATTTTGTAAACTTGTCCACCATGACCAAAATGTGTGTCATGTTTCCTCTCGCTGGTTTGAACGGGCCAACCATATCCAAGCACCATACAGCAAATGGCCACGTAATTGGTATGGTCTTGAGTTCCGACATAGGCATATGTGTCTTGGTGGCGTACCTCTGACAACCATTGCATTTTCTCACCAGATCTTCTGCTTGTTCCAAGGCACTTGGCCAGTAGAATCCATGCTGGAACGCCTTTGCCACCAAAGCTCGGGATGAGGCATGATGCCCGCATTCTCCTTGGTGTATATCTCGGAGGATGTCAAGCCCTTCTTCCGGGTCAACGCATTGTTGGAGGACATTGGTTACACTCCGTTTGTACAACTCGGAATTGATGATTGTGTATGCTTTTGATCTCCTCTGAGTTTGCCTGGCTAACACCTCCTCAGCAGGTAATGTTCCGTCTTTCAGGAATTGGAATATAGGCAGTGCCCAAGATGGTATTGCTCGTGGAGGGAACATCTCCTCATCAATTTCCATCTGATCCACCGGCATAACTTTAGCCGGATCACGCTGAGCAGTGCCCGGGTCTAGCGAGGTAGTTCCCGGGTTTACCGAGGCAGACCTCGGGTTTGCTGATGCAGTCCCCGGGTTTCGCGTACTACCTCCCGTGTCAATGTCCATGGGCTCAGCTCTGGATTCCGTATTTTCCGGGACATAGATCGAGTCAGTTCCTGGGGACGGCCTGATAGATGGTTTTCTGAGGTGTTCCAATGCTACACCCGGTGGAATTGCCTGTCTGGTCGATCCGAGCTTCGACAACATGTCGGCAGCCTCGTTTTCCACCCGGGGTACATGGTGAAATTCACACCCCTCGAAGTAACCAGATATCTTCTGCACGTGAAATTTGTATAGTGCCATGTTTGGGTCTAGGGCGTCCCACACTCCGGACACCTGCTGCACCACCAGATCCGAGTCGGCCAAGCATATTATCCGACGTATGCCAATCTCCTTTGCCACTTTGAGCCCATGCACAAGAGCCTCATACTCAGCAACATTGTTCGATGCCGCGAAATGGATCTGCAATACGTACTTTAGCTGATCCTTCTTTGGCGAGGTAAGCACAACCCTGGCGCCCAGTCCGGTTTTGGTTTTTGACCCGTCAAAGTGCATCCTCCAGTAATTCGGATCCGGTGGAGGTGGTTCGTATTGTACCTCGGCCCAATCCACAAAAAAGTCCGCCATAGCCTGAGATTTGATCGCTTCCCTTCTGTCGTATTGGGGCGCATAAGGGGCTAGCTCAATTGCCCATTTTGCGATTCTGCCACTCGCATCCTTGTTACCCATTATCTCGGATATGGGAGCTTCACATATTACTTTGATGGGGTGCTCCTCAAAGTAATGCTTTAACTTCTTCGCCGCCATATAGACACCGTATGCCACCTTTTGAAAGTGCGGGTAGTTCTGTTTTGAGGCAGACAATACCTCGCTCAGGTAATAGACTGGCCTCTGCACCGACTTACCCTCTTCATTGCGTTCCACTACGATTACTGCACTTACAACTCGGTTGGTTGCGGCTACGTAGAGCAACATTGGCTCCTTTGATAGTGGAGAGGCTAACACTGGCGCAGTGGCCAACATCTTTTTCAAGTGGGCAAAGGCTTCATTGGCCTGTGGCGTCCAAACGAATTTATCCGACTTTTTCATGAGTTGGTAGAGAGGCAGTGCCTTTTCTCCCAACCGACATACAAACCGACTCAACGATGCCAGGCATCCAGTGAACTTCTGGACATCATTGAGACACTTCGGCAGCTCCATTCGTTTGATGGCTCGGATCTTAGTTGGATTAACTTCAATACCTCGGCTGGAGACGAGAAATCCGAGTAATTTTCCAGCCGGGACACCGAAGGTACATTTTTCCGGGTTAAGCTTCATCCGGAACCTTCTCAAGTTCGCGAATGTTTGCCTTATGTCGTCAAGGAGCGTTGTGCTTTCCTTGGTCTTGATAACCACATCATCCACGTATACTTGTACATTTTGACCTATTTGGTCGTGCAAACATTTTTGCATACATATTTGGTACGTTGCACCTGCATTATGTAAACCGAACGGCATAGTACGATAGCAGTAAGCCCCGTATGGGGTAATAAACGCCGTTTTTATTTGATCATCCGGGTTCAAAGGTATCTGGTGGAAGCCAGAATATGCATCAATGAATGACAATAGTTCGCATACCGCGGTCGAGTCTATGACCTGATCTATCCTCGGCAGTGGAAATGGATCTTTCGGACACGCCTTGTTTAGGTTCGTGTAATCGATACACATGCGCCAAACCACTGCCACGTTCGGATCATCCTTCTTCTTTTCTACCAGCACCGGATTAGAGAGCCAATCCGGATATAGTACCTCCATGATAAATCCTTCTGCTAGTAATCGAGCTATCTCGTCTCCAATGACTTTTTTCCTATCCTCGGCGAAGCGGCGGAGAGGTTGCTTCACCGGCCTTGCTCCGGGCCTTACGTTCAAAGAGTGCTCGGCCAACTCCCTCGGAACACCTTGCAAGTCTTGTGTAGACCAAGAAAAAATATCCCGATTCTCACGGAGGAAGTTGACGAGCTCGCTTTCCTATTTGTCAGTTAACCTGGCACCAATTGTTACGGTGCGCTCCGGGAACATGTTATCAACTGGAATCTTCCTGGTGTCCTTTGCGGCTTGAAATGAAACGCTGCCATGTGGGTTACTTAATGCCGGCATATATTGCTGCGCGGACTGAGCTAATGCCACCACCTCTTGGATTTTTCTTTTCTCTTGTGCAATCACGAGTGACTCGGCTAGGTTAAACCCGGCTGAAGCACACTCCATGGAACGTCAGAAATCTCCAGCAATGGTAATCACTCCATTTGGCCCGGGAAACTTCATCTTCAAATAACTGATGTGACAGCTTGCCATGAATTTGTTCAACGCTGGTCTTCCGAGTAACGCACGATACGCACTTTCCAAGTTCACCACTTCGAACTCTAGATTTTCAGTTCGGCAGTTATCCCTTGTGCCGAATAGCACGTCGACCTGGACTTTGCCTATGGGCTCACAAGAAACGCCTGGTACAATGCCATGGAAAGTTGTTCTCGTAGCTTGGAGCATGTTCTCCGAGATGCCCAACTTGTGCATCGTATCTGCATACATGATGTTAATGCTACTCCTATTATCAATCAAAACCTTGGAGAACCTCACATTGATGTTCGGTCCAATGAATGTCGGATCTAGGACTAGCGCATACGAACCTGGACTTGGCATGAGTTTAGGATGATCTTTGATGTTCCAGGTGATTTCCTGGTCCGACCAAGGCATGTACCTCGTCACTGCTGGCATGACCGCATTGACCTCCATATGTCGGCGCTGCATGCTCTTTCTATCCGTTTCCTCGGTCGTGAACACACAATAACTCTGGTGATGTTCCCTGTACTCATTCCTTCCCTCGTTTCCGGGATACCTCTGATCCGGCTGGTGCTGATTTTCCACCTGATGCACCACATCCCTTCTCTCATTGTTGTCATACCTCGGCGGAGGGGGAGGCAACATTAGTTGTTGCGTGTTCGCTCCGGAGAGCAATTGCTGCCGGGGTAACTCCTGCCGAGGTTGCTCATTCCGGGGTGCCTGAGCATTCCCCGAACCACCTTGCTCTATCTTACGCATCCACTCACATTGCCTCGTTGTGTGACCCACTGGGCTATTCGGATTTGGCGTGTGAAACGTACACGGCTGGTCCAGCATCGACTCATAGGTATACCTCGGACGGTCTTTCTTTTCCTACCACTGTTTCTTGCCATCATTTCTTGGAGTCCACTGCTCTCTAGTTCTCTGGCGTTCGTTACTCCCTGATCCGGGTTGATCCTGATTCATGGCTGCAACTTGTTGCGAACCGTAACGATGATCCGGTCTATCATCTCTCCTCTTTCCTCTATAATCATTCCTCCGGGATGACCCGGCTCCATCCCTCTGATAGTATTCCTTGTTTGACTCACTTGACGCGAGCCTAGGTTGAGTCGGATCGCCCAATGCATACGAATCAGCAATCCGGATCATTTCTGCCAGCGTAACTGGCATTTTCCTTTGCAACTTCATCCACAGCTCGCTACCGTATCTGCACCCTTGCGCAAACCACGCTATGGCCTGTGATTCTATGACACCTTCACACGAGTTTCTCACGGTACACCACCGGGTCAAGAATTCATGATCCGTCTCATTAGGTCTTTGCTTCCACATTGCCAGGGTCTGCGGTCTATTTGGTCTCTGATATGTACTCGAGAAGTTGCTGATAAACATTTCTTCAAAATCTATCCAGCAGTTGATGCTTCTAGGTGGTAAATTATTCAGCCATACTCTGGCCGGGCCTTCCAACATCTGGGGCACGTAACGTACAACCCATCTCAAGTTGCCAGTTGCAATTTTCACCGTCGTAGCGTAGTTTATCAGCCAATCCTCCGGCTTGGTACTGCCGTCACACGTCTTCGTGCCTCTGGGTAACTGGAAGTTGGGTACCGGTGGTTCCTTCATGATCCGGGGTCCAAAGCACGCTGGACCCGGAGGACCTTGACATTCGATCTGTTCCGACCTGTACAGGCGATCCAGCTTCCGGCATTAAGTCCCTGCTTCCCAATCTTGACCTTATCGCATGATAGTCTGGTCTGGGGTACCTAGTGTTCACCATCTTCGAATCACCGTCGTTGTACCGGTTTTGCTCTCGTTGCGCACCTTTCTGCTGCATACCTCGGTCGGCGCTTTGCTCTTGCCTCGATATATTCCGCTGATGCGGTTGTCCTGCTGCTGCGGAGTTGTGTTGTCCAGCATTATCGTTGGCAGCGTACCCTTGACCGGCATTGCCTTGGTCGTGATTACCTCGGCCAACTTCACCTCGGCTCACACTCCGTCGATCATCACCTTTCCGCATCTCTTTTTCTTTTCCTGCACACGTTGGGTCGTACGGGACAATCTGTTTGTTCCGTCTGGCCGAGGTTACTACCTCTTCTCTCCTTGGACTGCCATGAGGCGATTATGCGGCTCCAGCGGATTTCTCTGGGTTACCCATCACCGAATGGACGATCTTGGAAGCCCCAGCTCTCTGCGGGTTAGCTCTCAGCAGCTCCTCGTTCTGCCTGTTTGCGATCCGAACCAGCTCGTTAACCCTGTCTTGCTATCTTTGACGGGCCTCACCCGTCAGACACTCTAGCTCGGACACAGCCGCATCTGCTGCTCTGAGGTTCTTCGCCGGGGTACTATACTTCGGCAACCCCACAGACAGATAGTTTTCCGACCCTTCTGCTCCATCATCACCTTCTCTGTTCATCTCACTTATGAGATTTGTCCCTTTTACCCTTACTGCATCAACCTTGTTTGCCTTTGCGTACTCACGCAGCGTCATGTTCAGCGACTGCTGAGCCACGGCTATTTTCTTTGCGCCCTCCAGTATCTTTTGCCGAGTTTCCTCTAGCTCGGCCTGTGCCTGAGCCGGATCTACCACTGCTGCTACCGGGTTAGCCAAGCTATCCGTAGCTTCCCTCAGTACGTTCTCATGCCTCTCTAGTGGAGGTCCTCTACCTTTCCTCGGTGCCTTAGGGGTTACCTCCGGGTCTGGCGCTGGGTCCTCGCTTACGCCTGCACCTGGCGCAGTCATCATCACCTCCGCATGGTCCGGGGAGCGAGCGATACGCGCCCCGCGAGCTACAGTGAGGGGTGGTTCCCTCGCATCGACGACACGACGCGGATGAATGCACGAGACATCCACAACAACGTAGACCTTGTGCGCGCCGAGCTTGACGAAGAGGCCGTTGCACAGAAGCGGGCACGTGCCGAAGCAGCCAGCGTTGTCGCTGACGAAATCCAACGCTCCAAAGCGCTGAACAAGCCCGGAGACGATGCGTTCGCCGGTGCCGATGAAGTTTCCCGTCCGGATCTTCACCCCTGCTAGCACCGCTATCCCCACGGTGGGCACCAACTGTCATGGTGGTGTCACGGCAGATGCCATGGATAGGCTAAAGGTGGGGACTAATATGTGCTAGGGGAATCCAGGGAGGGATGGTGGAGTGATTCTCCACACAGAAGTTTGTATTGCTATATCTCCAAGATTACAAGTGCTCCTTGAGCTGTATTGGCGAGAGGAGGAAGAAGGAGCTCTCTTACTCTTGCGTACTTCTTCTCCCTAGAACTCTAGATCAACTAGCTCTAAGGAATCACCAAACCAACTAGTTCTCAAGCCATACCCTCTACCAGAACCCTAACCCCCCTTATATAGAGGAGGTTCGGTCCTGGCTTAGGGCATACGTGGAGACATATTCCTAAGAATATGCCCCTCCCCAAAGTGGTAACCCGACCGGGGTGCTTTTCCCCCGCGTCACACGTGCTTTAGCGACGTAAGCCTCTGCGGCGCCCGCGTCAGCCGACGTGAGCGTCGTCACCCTTGTCGTCCATGACCCGGTGGTCCTGCCCTTGCTTTATTCGCTCATGTAGTGCGTACCGGACCTTCTTTTTTTACCAGAGAGATTCCTTCCTTCTCCCAGAAGCTAAGCAAGGATCCGGATCATAGTAGATCCGGCCACACCTGTTCCTGCATATAAGTTAGACAAGCACTCCTGACTTACTCCTTAAGTCGGATGAGACAATGTTAGGTGACCCCCCCTGGTCCGGGTTACTCCGTGATTCGGACTGCCTTGAGGTGACCCGTCAGCATCCGCTTTGACCTTCCCGGACCTCGGGTAACTCGGCCGTTATACCCCGAAGTGACCCTACCCGGGGGTATCCCCCAACATCCCTAAGCGTATTATAGCAATATTTTAAGCTAGTAGTGCTAGTCTCAAGAGTGTTTAGTCTAGCAAATATTCTTGCGAAAGAAATATCAGTTTGACTAGGCAAGTTGTAAGTGAGGATCAATCTCTTTATAGCATTAATAGCATCATCCTCATTACATTGGAGGAAATCTCCTCCCACAACAGCATCTAAAGCATATCTATAGCAAAGAGCAATCCCAAGGTAAAAACTGCTAAGGAACAAGCTTTGAGTCATTTTAGGCTCAGTTTTTTCATGTAGATCAGAGATTCTAGACCAAGCTTCCTTAAAACTTTCCTCAATTCCTTGTTTAAAAGTGAAAATCATTTCCTCGGGTGACATAGTGATTGGAGCAAGGCTAGACATAGTGGCAACTTGAGAAAGGAACTAATTTTTTTTTGTGTTTTCAAATAAGAAAGCAAACTAGTAAAACTAATTTTTTGTATTTTTGATAAAGAAACAAGCAAACAAAGCAAAAGAAACTAAGAAAAAGAAAAATAACAAAGTAAAGAGATTGGTTATGAGGGACTCCCCTTGTGAAGATGTCATTGACTCACCGGCAACGGTGCCAGAAAATATGCTTGATGTCCCAAAATATATCGAGCTCGTTGGGAAACCCCAAGAGGAAGGTATGATGAGCACAGCAGCAAGTTTTCCCTCAGTACGAAACCAAGGTTATCAATCCAGTAGGAGCAAGGAAACACCCAAAGGTGTAGCTAGCTAAACGATGGCAAGGCGCACTACCGGTGCCAGCAGCAACGTGGAGACCTTCACAACACAACCACAGAACTCTGTCCCCAACTTGCGATGAGGTTGTCAATCTCATCGGTTTTGCTGAAAACAAAGGATTAAATGTATCGAATGGAAGGAAGTAATAGTTTGCAGAAAGTAAACACAAAGAAGTAAACAGTTTATAGATTGTATGTAAAAGAAAGGACCAGGATCCATAGTTCACTAGAGGTGGCTCTCCTTAAGATAGATAACATGCTGGGTGAAAAAATTACAGCGGGGCAATTGATAAACACCGAGAAAGCAATACATGCATATACTAATCATCTTGACTCCTTTGAGATTCAATTGGGCATTACAACATTATAAATAGACCGCCATCCAACTGCATCTATGACTAATAATCCACCTTCAGGTTATCATCCGAACCCCCTCCAGTATTAAGTTGCAAGCAACAGATTATTGCTTTACAAATTGCGTGTAATGTAAACAATACGATTGTTCTATGAACAAAGGATTGCTGTTTTCTCCCTAGTAGCAACAGCACATCTAGTACCTTAGAGATTTCTGTCACTTCCCCGGATTACCAGAGGCATGAACCCACTATCGAGCATAAATACTAACTCTTGGAGTTGCTAGCATCTACTTGGCCAAGATAGCTACTAACAACGGAAAGCATGCAAGATCACAAATAACAAAGACATGATAGAATCAATAATCAATCTGAAATAGCATCTCAATATCCATCGGATCCCCGCAAACATAACATGCAGAATTACAAATAGATGATCTTGATCATGAACGGATCTCACAAGATCTAGACATGAAAGCATAAAGGAGGAGAACTAGCCATCTAGCTACTACATGGATCCGTAGTCCAG
Organism: Avena sativa; assembly: GCA_916181665.1. NCBI lineage: Eukaryota > Viridiplantae > Streptophyta > Magnoliopsida > Poales > Poaceae > Avena > Avena sativa. The sequence goes on along the minus strand of OV702292.1, from coordinate 133,337,822 downwards.
AGGTGAACTACTAACGCATCACACCGGAGGCTTACATGGTGATGAAGAAGGCCTCCAGGGTGAATTCCCCTCTCCGGCAGGGTGCCAAGAAGAGCTTCAGATCCCTCCCGATCTAGGGAAGGAGATGACGGCGGCTACAGACCCTTTCGTGGATTTTTGATCGGGTACTTAGGGTTTTCGTCCCGAGGGCATCTTATAGGCGGAAGGAGAGGCCGAGGGGGTGCTAGGGTCGGCCAGACCACCCCCTGGCGCGGGCCAGGCCTGTCCGCGCGGTTAGGTCGTGTGGCCGGCCCCTAGCCCTTCTCCGTCTCTTATTCTGGCATCTAATGACTTCCGGAAAAATAGGCACTTTGGCTTTTGTCCCGTCCAATTCCGAGAATATTCATTTTCTAACTTTCCTGGAACCAAAAATAGCAGAAAACAGGCAGCTAGCACTATGGCTCTTGTTAATAGGTTAGTCCAAGAAATCATATAAAAAGTACTCCAAAGTGTGGACAAAACACAAGAAAGTGGATAAAACCAAGCATGGAACATCAAAAATTATAGATACATTTGCAATGTATCAGTCGCTCCCAGTCTTTTGCTAGCCTCCACATGTACCAAGTATGAGTTCCACTCATGCATCCAACTCCAAATAAAACCAAGTTATTCCAAAGAGTCCACCATACCTACCTATTAGCATTATTGCTATTCCAAGTATATTCATGTTTTTATCTACCTTCCAAATTAAACTTGTTATGTGAAAATTAGTGATTAAAGCTCTCACAAACTTGATGGCATACTTTACTTTCTTGCACTTAATAAACTTGAACCATTGTGCCCATCTATGTTGCGTATATGCTTGCACTTTGTAAGTTGTGAATTAGCAGAATCATGTTACCATGGGGAACGCTTTCAACATTGCACTTTATTTAGTTGACATCATGTTCTTTTGCTTATGGATCCCAGCGGTGTGAAATGAAAGGGGAGCTTGTAAGGCTCATGGAGTTTGTATATGTGTTAGAGAAACGCCTGGGCGGCTAGCCTAAGCCATGCCTAATCATGGTGGAAACTTGTAGCATAACCATAGTGAGCAATCTGTGAAGCATCCTCAATAAAAAAAACTATGCAAATAGGAAATAAAAACCTATGCAAATAGGAAATAAAAACATATGCAAATAGGAAATAAAAGGATCGCTGAGATGCTCATTGTCTGTTGCCTTGTCATTTTGATATGGGAAAGCTCATGTATCATGGGGAAAGGGGTACCCCGTTGGCGATTCTCTATGATACACATGTACTTACAATGACAAGAACATACTTGTGACTAAAGTTGAGTAGCATGAGGTTCGGTACTCGTAAGCAAGGGGCATGAGATTTTCAGCTTATAACTTGTCAGACATTTCCTCATATTTGTTCACTTTAACCTTAATCACCTAAAGATGCTTATGATAGGGGCAATGAGAGCTGAAAGCTAATAAGTACCATAATTTTTGGAAGCTCTTTATGAGACTTGAATCCCTGCTTCCTTCTATGAAGGGCCTTTCTTTTACTTTTATGTTGAGTCTCCATCTTCTATCTTTATGCACCTATTGAGAGAGCATAGTGGTCATTCTTAGTTTAATGTGAATTGTCCCAAAACTTGTTGATTGATTCATAACTTTGATATTGCTTGTTCTTAAACTATTTGTATCTAGTCACCCTTATGAGCTTTGAAGGTGTCCTATGCATTTATGTTTTGCTACACCATGAGGGACAATCTGAATACCATTCTCATTATGTTTTCTATATGTGAAACAAACAAACGTCTTTCAAAGTATTATTATTCATGTTACAACATAGTTGCTATGTCTTATTGTTAGAACTATATCTTTCATGTCTATGTTAGAGTACTATGATCCCAGCTATCAATGTTTTACAAATACCTATTTCAAGATTATGATAGTGCATGTCACCTCAAAAGTTATTCTTTTTTATCCCTTACCTACTCGAGGACGAGAAGGAGTTAAGCTTGGGGATGTTGATACGTCGTAAACGTATCTATATTTTTTGATGTTCCATGCTTTTTTAGTAACTACTTTCTTATGTTTTATTCATACTTTGAGGTTTTTTATACATTTTCTGGAACTAACCTATTAACAAAAGAGGCCACAGTGCTAGTTGCCTGTTTTCTGCTATTTTTGGTTTCAGAAAAGCTAGTAAGGAAATATTCTTGGAATTGGACCGGACAAAAGCAAAAGTCAATATTTTCCCGAAGAAACAAGGAGTCCGGAGGGCAGCCAAAGGGGGGCCACGAGGCGGCCACACCCTAGGGTGGCACGGACAGCCCTAGGCGCGCTGCCACCTGGTGTGGGCCCCTCGAGCCTCCACCGGCCTTGCCCTTCCGCCTATAAAAGCCTCCCGGGACGAAAACCCTAAGCACCCGATCAAAATTCCATGAAAGAATCTGTAGTCGCCGTCATCTCCATCCCTAGATCGGGAGGGATATGAAGCTCTTCTCGGCACCCTGCCGGAGGGGAGAGATCACCCTGGAGGACTTCTTCATCACCATGCCTGCCTCCGGTGTGATGCGTGAGTAGTTCATCCCTGGACTACGGGTCCATGTAGTAGCTAGATGCTTTGTTCTCCTCCTTTGTGCTATCATGTTTAGATCTTGTGAGCTCCGTTCATGATCAAGATCATCTATTTGTGATCTTACATGTTGTGTTTGCGGGGATCCGATGGATATTGAGATGCTATTTCAGATTGATTATTGATTCTATCATGTCTATGTTATTTGTGATCTTGCATGCTTTCCGTTGTTAGTAGCTATCTTGGCCAAGTAGATGCTAGCAACTCCAAGAGGGAGTATTTATGCTCAATAGTCGGTTCATTCCTCTAGTAATCTGGGGAAGTCTTAGAAATCTCTAAGGTACTAGATGTGCTGTTGCTACTAGGGAGAAAACAACAATACTTTGTCCATGGGACAATCGTATTGTTTACTTTACACACTTTGCTTAATGCAATTATCTGTTGCTTGCAACTTAATACTGGAGAGGGTTCGGATGATAACCTGAAGGTGGATTATTAGTTATAGATACAGTTGGATTACGGTCTATGTATAATGTTGTAATGCCCAATCAAATCTCATAGGAGTCAAGGTGATTAGTATATTCATGGTATGCTTTCTCGAGTCTGTCAATTGCCCCACTGTAATTTGTTCACCCAACATGTTATTTATCTTAAGGAGAATCACCTCTAGTGAACTATGGACCCCGGTTCATTCTTTTACCATTGATAAACCATCTACTATTTATTGTTCATAGTTTATTTTCTTCAAGCAATTACTATCTTCCACACAATACGTTTAATCCTTTGTTTTCTGCAAAACCGGTGAGATTGACAACCTCACTGTAAGTTGGGGCAAAGTTTTGTGGTTGTGTTGTGCAGGATTCCAAGTTGGAAACAACACCTTGGAGTTGTTTCCTTGCTCCTACTGGTTCGATAACTTTAGTTTCATAACTAAGGTAAAACTTGTTGCTGTGCTCATCATACCTTCCTCTTGGGGTTTTCAATAAGCTCGATATATTTTGAGCCATCAGCGCTCAGTCACGCCATCCTGCTGAGGAGTATAAGGAAAGGTGTGGTACCTGTTCATACCATCGTTACTGCAAAACTCCTCAAACTCATTAGAATATAATTCCATACCATTATCAGTACATAGTACCTTTACCTTCTTTTCAGTTTGCTTTTCAACCATAACTTTCCACTTCTCAAAAGCATCAAAAACATCAGATTTATGTTTTAGAAAATATAGCTACACTTTTCTTTAGTAATCATCAATAATAGTAAGCATGTGATTAACACCACCAATAGATGTCTTACGGGAAGGTCCTCATATATCAGCATGCACACAATCTAAAATGCCTTCGGTGATATGAACGGAAGCATTGAATTTAACTCTTTTATGCTTACCAAAAACGTAGTGCTCACAGAACTCAAACTTACCCAAGTTGCAACCAGCAATCAGCTCTCTCTCAACCATCTCCTCCATGCCATGTTCACTCATATGCTCAAGATGCATATGCCACAGATTTGATTTACCACAATCATCAGAATTATTAGAAGTAAAAGCAACAACAATACCAGGCAAAGTGCCACCTCTAAGAATATATAACTTAGCAGAATTCATATCACCTATCATATAAATAAGAGAACTTTTTGAAATCTTTAACAATCTATACCCACCGGCATACTTGTATCCATCAACGTCCATGATACTCAGCGAGATCAAATTTCTGGCCATGCTTGGTATGTGCTTCACCTCGGTCAACGTACACTATCACGCCATCATGTGTCCTGATCTTAACAGATCCAACTCTGACAGTATGGCATGGGTTGTCATTCCCACACGTACAAAATCTCCAGTCTGCACAGACTCATATGAACTGAACCAGTCTTTATTACATCAAATATGAAACAAACATGCAGTATCAAGTATCCATTCATCATCACGAGAAGCATAAGCAGCAAAAATGGCTAAACATTCACCGTCAAAACTATCACTAGAAACAACAGCTGCCTTACCAGTATCTTGATCCTTATCTTTTGGCTAGTAAGTTCTGTTCCTTTTCTCCTTATTCTATAGCTACCAACAATCATCAATAACATGATTAGATTTCTTGCAATACCTGCAGAACTTTTCCTTTTCCTTGGACTTTGAAAGACTTCTACCGTCCTTGCTCTTATCTCGGTTGCCATAGTTGTTAAATCTCTGCTCGGTCCTGCCACGAACCTGCAAAGCTTCAGCCTTGGATGACGCCCCATCTGCCAGCACCATAGTTTTCATCTTTTCCCTCTATTTGAGGGCCTCTTGTACTTCATCAAGGGTTAGTTCATCACGGCTCAAAAATATTGTATCACGGAAGTGTGTATAAGAACTAGGCAGCGAGCATAAGAGTAATAGAGCTATATCCTCATCATCATATTTTACTTCCATAGATTACAAATCAGAAACGATCTCTCTGAAAATAGATAAGTGATTCACTACTGATCCACCTTCTTGCAGTCTATGCAAGAACAACTTCATATTTACATGCATCTTACTGGTTAGATCCTTTGACATACAGGTCGATTCCAATTTCAGCCAAAGAGCAGCAGCAGATTTTTTTGCCAACACTTCCTACAAAATATTATTGGACAGATGAAGTTGAATCAAAGACAAAGCCTTACGGTCCTTCGACTTCTCTTCGTCAGACCAACTCTTAGCATCCTTTTTCCCGAATCCTTCTAGCGCTTCATCCAGATCTGAAGTTTGGGAGAGGATCGCCCGCATCTTCACCTGTCCCAAGCAGAATCTTGTGGTGTAGTCCAGCTGTGGTAGATCGAACTTCAATGACGATATGTCGCTAACCCTAGATTAGAACCTGATGCTCTGATACCACTTGTTAGCTTTGCGACAAGTAAATAACGAAGAACAAAAACGAAATCATAGTAAGGGGACACATATTTAACGTGGAAAAACCTCTCCAATAAAGAGAGGAAAAAACCACGGACGCCAGCCAGCGAAACTTCGCTATAATGGGGAGTATTTACACAACGCTGGGGATTTTCACAGATGCAACTTATCCCAGCCAGCGGCTTACAAGAGGTTTATATAGCAGTGGTAACCTAGGTCATCAACGATCCGTACGGGGGGGGGGGGGGGGGGGGGCTTCTAGGGACGGGCCTCGCTCCGTTCCATCAGAAGTTAGCCTCCTTAATAGAATTTGGATCATACTTCAACATCTGTCGCGCGTGTTGCCTCCGGTTGTGAGCAAGGTTGTGCTTTCAGCGTCGAACCATCGCTTTATCGTGGTGTTCGGTTGTGATGAGAATGTCTAAGACTTTCCCTATGTTCATCTAAACAAAAAACTTGCCCTACGTTGCTATGCCTGGTGTCATCTACTTGTTATGCCTAGTGTCTGAGGTCCTGTGGGTGTTCTGGGCACATCGCGTCCCCTGCTAGTATATCTAAAAGCAGGAACATATGCAAAATAAAAAGTAATAAAGTATCTAGGGGCTGTTTTCAATAATTATATAGGGAACATAAGCTATGCTTGAAAAAATATTATGTTATGTAGATTTGTTAGAAAAGTAGGGAACACAAGATAAATAAATAAATTTAAAGTTAAGAATATATTCTTACAACATTGGTTGAAAGTGTGAATAATTTTAGTTATGTCCATGCCCCCCAAATATTTGCACACAAAACTAGTAGCAAAATGTACCAAAGGACTTTGAAGTTGTCTTAGCCACTTAAGCGATGTACTCTCTCCATTCAGAAATAAATGATTTGGTTTTAGCTAGATTCATATGTATCTATACACTAAAACATGTCTAGATTCGCTAACCAAATCACTTATTTTTGGACAGAGGGAGTACATAACTTGTATTCAAATAGCTACTCCTTCCATTCTAAAATATAAGATGTTTTAGCTTTTTTCTGAAATATATGTATCTAGACTTTCTAGTGTGTAGATTCACTAATTTTGCTTTGAATCTACATACTAAAAGGTGTCTAGATACATCATTTTACAAAAAGGCTAAAACATCTTATGTTTTGAAACGGAGGGAGTATACTTAATCGTGGTTAAGTTTATCGTGTCTATGTAACATGAGGTGATAGTGCTAGCACAAACATGGTTGCATATGTTCATAACGAGAATAAATCTAACCCAAAATTACTCAAGTAGAATAACCGTAGCACGAAAATAATAATAAGACTCGAGATTGCATTCAACCTTCCTTACATGAACTTTCATAGTTTCTACCAGATTTCCACGGTATAGGACGCTTAGTTGAGTTGATTCTCACAATGGTAGGAAGTAATTGAGTTGATTTACACATGGCGAGGTTTTTGACTTGCATGGACGCCCATGACAAGTTCAAGAGGTTAAATGCATTAATTTTATTTAGTGTCAACTATTGAGTATGTTGTATATATGTATGTAATATCAACTCTCCCCTCGTCTCTCATGTCTCTCCGTCCTTGAGAGTCCCCCTGCTAGCCCAGCCCCCCTCACCTTCCTCTCCGGTGGCATCGCCACTGTGAGCCAGGATGGGAGAGGTGGCTCGGGTTGCTGTGTATAGAGTAGTTCTAGGGTTTCTCGCGGCATGCCGGTAGTCAGGAGTAGGACATCGATCTCCCTTGGCCAGATCTGGTGCAGCCTGAGGTGGCTTCTCCTTGTCAGACTTCAGCGGTTGGAGGTGGCGGCGAGAACCTCCACCTTTGGGATATCCGTTAATAAGGTCAAGATATGCCCCCTCTCACCTTGGGTGTTCTTCTGTTGTCTCCTATTGCTTTGTCCTGACGTGGAGGTGAGGGGAGAGAGTGGACATGAAAAGGCATCGGTGGACAGTGAGGTGGGTGGTGTTCTGCTGCTGCTCTAACACTCACGTGCGGCAACGAGCAGTTGCTCTTGGAGAAATCAACTGGGCTTCCAAGGAGGAATTCGATGGAGTGGCCTCCTAGGGTGAGCCCTGTCTACAATAAGGGTGGCTGGCTCCAACCGCCTGTCTCCGACGCTCTGCTTCTTCTCTTGGCCGGCCAAGGTGGCGAGGAATAGAAGGACTGGAGTGACGCGACGACGGTGGCAGTGGCTAGGTTCTGGATCCCATATGAATCTGTGGTGCCTGCAGCATCTCCCAAGCAACGATATGGTCATACTAGAGCTATCTTCAACCATGGGATAGCCCTGCTACGCTTGAGCATGGTAGCTTGGGCTTCCTCTTCCTCCTTGAGTGGATGGTCTACTCTGACCTCATGTTGACGCAAAAACCGGCTCTCTACCAAGTGCTTTCGCAATTTTTTTAGGATGCGGGTGGCCGCGACCGGAGGTCATCGATTATCTGCGACGATAGACTCGATCGTATTTTCGCAATTTTTTTAAGGTGCTAGATGTGATGAGAGGTAACCTCGACAATGTCCATAGCTATGGACTTCGGTTTGATGGAAACGAGAGCGCTGGTGATTTCGTCGACCTATCAGACAAACAAGGGAGTTGAATCATGCCTGAGTTTTATTGCAAAGAGATGATTACAAAGTCGTCGGTTCGCTAGATGTGATCTAACTCACGGTGGGTTGGGTCTCGCTCAATGCTACGATGCCCTATCCGTCTGCTCCTCTCAGCCCTTATATGAGAGGCTGGATCTCAGACTCCAATTGAGATTGGTTACAAATTTGATTACAGCTACCCAACTATGTTGGTTTGTATTTCTATGTTAACCATCACGTCTGGTTCCTGGACTTCGGATGCTTCTAAGACTCCTTATTTCCTTGTGGTTGTTGGGCCGTAGTTTAAGTATGTACCAGGTATACCAATTACGAGAACCTAATTTGTCATACACATGTTAGGATGTAAAAGTGAAGTACCACATTGTAATATTTGTTTTCGTTGGGTCCTTTATGTAATTTTCCACCCACCTCCGATCTAATAGTGATTTCAGGTCCTTCGGGACTTTCCCTTCCAAAACTGCAATATCTACTTTACGCACATCATTTTTTGTTCTTGGCCACTTTCCACGTTGTTTGATTGTATGTACGAACTGTGTATTCAAGTTGATGCATGAATCCTTGCTAAGCCTTTATCTCCCATCATTTGTTTTTCCCTAAATTAGATCCACCTTACTACATTTCTATAATGTAGTATGCTTTGGCAAACTAAATTAATTTGTGTATAAGTATTCCATATTTTTTCCACTTTGCGCCAACTAACATTGTACATTTTGTATCATGCGGCAATGTCAGAGAGATCACAAGAACCCCCTCCTAAGACAATTGTTTTTCAAAATGGGGGAAGATCGCCTGCCTTTGCATTCAAGTGATGCACACAAGCTTTTTATTAGATTATTTCACAATATTTTATAAGAGGAATTACAAAGATCATACTGAAGCAACCAAACTAGCGACAACTCGCTAAAACTACAACAATGATGAAGGGAGTGTCCATGAACAGGGCCAACACCCTGACATCATAGAAGGCGCATCCTCTAAAAACCGAAGGTATCGACAAGTCACCCAGCGGTGCACAAGTGGCACAACTGGTCCGACAGACCCTTAGCGCATACTAGCATACACACTCCAAAGTCCTCACCGCCACCCGTCTCCCGCATACCCATCTTCTAGAGAAATCAATGCAAAGATCTTGTGAGGTTTTCTGTCAATGCCACCAAGACGCCAAACAACGCCACATCCCTGCGCACGTCCATCATCCCAAGCCTGCCTTCAAGACCCCGATGCGCCACACCTCCGAGACCCTCCACCGTCGACTTGGTACATGCAACACCGCTCCACCTTGGTCACCGCGCAAGAGAACACGTAGACCGGCGTCTAGCCACCGAACCATCCACTTTTCCATATAGCCGATGTATGCCTCCAAAGGTTATGCCCCCATGGCGTGACGATGCAAGACGTTTCCATCATCCGATCCGGAAAGCTCGAATCTGGAGTTTCCCCTGGAGCACATATGGAACGAGAAACACCTCCAGAATTCAACGAGGTAAACAATGACCACGGATGCCGCTATTGACAGCAAGTCCTCACACCTATCACCTCTGGACCACCAGCTCCTCCTCATCGCCGCCGACCGCCATACCCCAAGGGCACGTACGATCTGCCCAGGAACCGCTGCGAGGACGGCAACATGACCCGTATCCCTGTGTCGCTGGGGTGGATTGCCGAAAGAAGAGGAATCCTCTTTGCTATGTGTCCGACGCCATAGCCACACATGCTGCCGAGGAACCCTGCCGCTGCCCTCGCAGCGGCTTTCTCCCAGCCACCACAGTCCCGAGCTCGCCGCCCCGGTTCTCCGACTCCACCTCGCACGTCCGCCTTCCAGGGTCAGTTGTCGCACTCGGGCTGGAGGTCCCCCGCCATGAGAAAAGCTCTGGGGCGAAGGGAAGAGATCCCCTCCTAAGCCAATAACTGACTAAAAACATCCATGGATGTTGGTGAAAATGATTCCTGCCTGCCATGATGGAAAAATACTACCGTAGAATAATCAGATGGTCAAATAAATTAACGTGCTCAATCATATATATGTTACCAGATAAACAGAAACAAGCACTGGTAAAGCATATTTTACATAGCTTGGAGACATAATCATGCCTTGGAATATTCTCAAGACCAAACCCACTGGAACCTTCTTGCCAATGCTATTTTCCATCACCCTGGCTTGTTATTTATCTAACTGAAAAAGCTTACTAAGATAGCTTATGATTGTCTTCGTTTGCTCTGTTTTCTAGGACCAGATGCTTGCTTCCTGCCCCCACTCTCTTAATCTGACCAAATCCATGATGGGCAAGCTGAAAACTATTAGAAGATGAGTAATGTCGTCATTTTAAGCAAAGTATGTCTGAGTGATCAACAGAGCAATCATATGATTACCACCCCACACTAGATGATCTACATTCCCCTTTCAGTTCTCCAAATTGATGACGACAACTGTTGCTAATAAAAGATACCATATTTTTTGTTTCATACAACAATATTGTCTTCAAGTATATGAAAATAATTTATCTGTCCATCGACTACTATCATATCTTTGATTTAGTCCTTAAACTCCTCAATTACACAAACATTGTCCCTCGTTTATTCTCGAAACAGTTCAGATTTTAATCAATAAGAAAACCACAAGGAGGCCTCAATGTAGTGATATAGTTTTGGCAGACCTACATCGTAGACCGGTTAGCAAAAGAATTATGAAAACTAGAAAAAAAAAGTATAAGACATAAATACGAAGAAATCAGTGGAACATTGAGGAAAAGACGAAAAGGTTCAGAGAAGTAAGAAAAATATAAAATAAAGTTAAGAAACAACAAGACCCGTGGGGGGGGGGGGGGTCCACCTTGCATTAAATCAAAGAAAACAAGAAAAATAAAGAATCTCCAGAAAACTTTATGAAACAAATATGGGAATTTGTAAGTCGGTGGGGAAAATGAAATGACTAAAAGAGTATACTAAAAGCAAGAAAACTAATAAATAATACTATTATAGCGAAAAACTAGAAGCCAATATGTTTTGGTTATAGCTAAAAAGACTTATATTAGGAGTAGTTGTTTTGATTATTGGCATGTCCTACCGAGCTGGTTAAGTGACATGCACACTAGAAGCCAGCTACACTTTGTTTACGCCTGTAACAATCAGCGAAAAGATGATACAAAAGAGAGGCTTCAATCAAAGAGCATTTGACCCCAAGACTGTTAGGCTTAAAGAGTTGCATATCCGTTGTCTCTAGTTGCATTAAATAGGACAAAGATAAAGATGAGCCCGGATGGTGGGGCACTTACTTTTTACCTGTGCATTGTGCCTAACTGGGTTCATCATTGCATACAGATCGTCGGGTCAACCACAGTTTGAGTTATCGTAAGAAAACAAAACTACATTCCAAATCTCTTTTCCTTGTTTCTTTCATGTCGCTTGGGCATCAAAATTTATAGGACGTACGACCCTTTGCACTTAGCTAAGCAGCAATAAAATTGAAGAAATAGGCAAAAAAGGAGGCAGAGAAAGTTGTTGGGAACAATAGATTGTTGCCGACCATGACGGTGTTAGTCGTGGAAACAATCTAGAGATTTGCTTTGGTCCGTATCCGTGGGTATTCCTTTGGTCTCTAAGCACTATTACAAAATTTAGCAATATGTCAGGTTATTTAAATTCTTCGTTTCTCAGGATTCAAAAATAAATACTCCATCCGCCCAAAAATAAGGGACTTGGTTTTGTCTATATTTGCATGTATCTAGACATGTTTTAACGTATATATACATGCGAATCTAGCTAAAACCAAGTCACTTATCTCTGGATGGAGGGAGTATATAAATATGAACAGGATTTAGAAAGGTGCGATCAAAATCAATTGTTGTTTGATTACAAAATTGGAAACAACGATAAAGTCTCTCGCACGAGTCGGCGCCACCTCTCCTTCCCACACCTCGCTCCCGTGCGGCTATGCCAGCGCCACACTGGGGTGCGTCGCGGCCTCATTTACTCCTCCACCTCTCCTCTCGCTGCCGTCGGGGATGTCGACAGGGAAAGCCCATGCAATGCAGCGGCGGTAGAGATCCTCGGTGGACGATCTAGACCTCCGCAGTGGCACCCGGTTCCGCACCTTAGGTGGCAGTGTTGCAGGGAAGAGACAACCAGAGTGGCTCAGCGTGCTAGCGGCAGAGGGGGGCAGGTATCAATGGGTGGCGGGTGGCGTGGTCAGGCAGGCACGATCTTTGTCCAGAAGGGCCTGGATGGGTCTTAGCCTACATGATACTACACCTGCTGCATCTCGACAACTCTGATGGAGACACACAGAGGTGCTCCTCGGCTAGTCCTACAGCATGAAGGTGCCTAGGGTAGCGACCATGTTTCATAGTGATGGAGACCTTCTTCTCCGCCAGAGGTGGTCGGCCTTGCTTGTTGTGGCAGATCTTTGATCCCACATCTAGTCCAGGCTACGAGTTGAGGAGGCTAGGCTGCCGGTGAAAACTGTGTTCCGACTCTAGTCATGATGGACGATGGCAGAGTCTTTGTTAAATTGTTTGAAGGCATCACCATTGCAGCCATCTATTACTCAGTCATGCTGCTGCTGGGAAACCTTAGATCCTAGATCTATCGACGATGATGCTTTTGGTGTCGCTCTACCACATGGGGACATTCTTTTTTTGGAGCAACTGCTGGATGGCGGAGGCACGATATGGTGCAGTGTGCATCTACCACGTTGATGATGACGAGTCTCGGCGGGGTGGCACAGCGGGGGCTCAGCGATTGACGTGTTTTGATGGACTCGCGCAGGGTGGGGGTGTTGTCTGGCACCGTGGCGACATCGACAACATGCCCGTGAGGGCTATGCTGATCTCTACCCTAGAGAGTCCTCACTAATTCGACGGCAGTGACAGCTTCTGTAGTGTATGCATGCTAAGAGTCTGCTAGACCAGATGAGTCTTCCTTTTTTTCCTACCAAGTGTCTCGGGATATGGTATGTCCCTAGCTTCTAGTTGATGGGGTGTGGGGGGGGGGGGGGGATTTAGCGATTTTATGCCATAAGACCCTGCCGGAATGATCTTGAATCATTGTTAGGTTTGTATGTCCTGCGTGGCGGCTTCGGGGGTCTTCTGATGTATGATCTTTGCCAGATCTTTGTTGAATATATAATAAAGAAGGTTGAATTCATTTTTTTTCGATGCAGAGGCTGTGGCTCTCATCGTCCATTTTGAGAAAAATTGAAACGGAATTGCTAGATCTCGGTCAACCGAGATCGTGCTTAGCTCTCGGTCGCCTGGTGGATCGTTCGATCATTTGTTGCGTCAAGATATGTGCGAGCCTGAGACGGGCCTTGTTTGTATGGGCTTTTTGAATTATTTTTGGTCCCTTTCTTTTGTGCCTTGACTCGTTATGTATGCGTGGACCGCTCTTCTGCCATCGTTCTTTCTAGTCGTTTCAAATCACGGAGGTTGCGTCCAGGAGAGAGAGAGTCTGCGCCATTTTCCCCAATCCCATTCCTCTATCTCCCTCCTTCTCACTAGGGATTCGCTCCACACCGCCGGCGTCTTGAGCGCTCGATGCCACGGCGAGTTGTGCAGTAGGCCGCCCTACTGGATTTCAGTCTCACAGGCGGATCTGAAGGGGACAACAAGGGGGGTTTCACTGTTGTGGTTCGATTCCGACGATTTGAAGGAGGTAAATGCCCCGAAATGCTTGTTTTCAATCTCAAGCTTTGTGTACCTTTTCCGGGTGTGTAGGTGTATTTATTGAAATGGAGATGGAGGGAAACTATGTTGTAGTGTTTTGGCTGATGTGTCGTTGTTTGTGTTCGTTGTGTTTTGTAGGGAGGATTTACGAGCTGTTGTTGATTAAGGTCAGCTTTTGTAAGTACCTCCATATCTACTGCACATCTGTGTTTGTTGTTCTTGATGGGCTCACATGGATGATTTGAAATTTTGTTGGAATGACAGGATCTCTTTTGATTCTCCAAGTAAGAAGCTATTCTCGTTTGCAGGTTACCTATTGTTGTTTGTTACTACAATCCCCAGGTGTGTGTTTTTTATATGATGGATGTATGTAGTAGCTACAGTATGTAGAAGCTATTCCTAGGCTATGTTTTCTCAGATAAGTATTAGGAACAGAGCATAATGACTGTTTTTGGAAGCTAGTTGTAATTAGTATGCAGTATGTACAAGTATCACACTAGTTTATTGGCAGTTTACACCTTGGTGTGGTCGTCATAGCATGCGTCAAGATCTAGTGTTTGTTTATGATGGATGTATGTAGTATATAGGCTATCTCTTCCAAAATATGTATTAGGAACAGAGCATAATAACTGTTTGGAAGCTAGTTGTAATTAGTAGCTGCTGTATCTAGATGTATCTCACTAGTTTAGTGGCAGTTTAGACAATGGTTTTATCATCTTGTCGATGATGACAGGTAGCTGCAGTATGTAGATGTATATCACCAACTTTTTTGAATCATATATAGTTTGCAAATGGCTGAGAGAAATTCCAGTTACATCCTAGTTGCAACTGGTATAGCAGTTGAAAGTTAGTTGCAAGCTAGTTGCATCCTAGCTGTAATTTTAGATAAATTCCATTTTTAGGATGAATTTCCATTTGCATGCAATACCTAGTTGCAACCTAGTTTTGTTCTATTGCAAGCAATACCTAGTTTTTGATATTTTTTAATGTGCTCACATGGATGACTGATTGTTTGTCGGAATAACAGGATCTTGTCTGATTCATGAAATAAGAAGATATTGTCCTTCTTCCCGGTTTTTATTTTGCACTTACAATTTGCCAGGTATGTGTGTTTTTATTTGCTGGATGTATGTTGTAGTCTAGGTTATCCTTCTCAAAATGGTACACAAAGCTTCCAAAAAAGGATGTATGTTTTTGTTCCTTGATTAAGATGGATGGATACATGATTTTTTCAGAAAATATTTGATTCACTACAATAGGTAGAGCATCGTAGCTGCAGTATGTATCTCACAAATTTAGTAGTAGTTTTACGCTTTTACCTACTTTTTTGAACCAAAGATAGTTTTGCAAATGGCTGAGAGAAATTCCAGTTACATCATACTTGCAACTGGTACATGAGTTGCAACTGGTATAGCAGTTGCAAGCTAGATGCAATAGGACAGAGAATGATAGCTATAGTATGATGCATCATGTTTATATGTTTGGACTTTTCCAATTTTCTGGAACGAAGGGTGGTTTTCATATTCAGATATATATCATTTTTGAACCAAACGTAGTCGCAAATGGCTAAGATAAATTCCAGTTGCATCCTAGTTGCAATAGGGGAGATTTTCATATTGAGATATATCACTTGTGAATCAACTAGTATAGAAGCTGCAAGCTAGTTGCAACTTGTGTATACTAGTTGCATCCTAGTTGCAACTGGTATAGTAGTTTCACCCTAGTTGCAACTCGTATAGAAGTCTCTAGCTAGCTCAAGCAATACTTAGTTGCTCTGTAGTTGTAACCTAGTTTTGCAACCTCGCTTAATTGTCTTTTACTGATGTTATACTACTGTCCTTTTTTCTTACTAAATGTTTTTTGACAGGTTAAAATGGACACATAATACGATGGATATGTTTCTGATCATCGGGATAAATATAATGAAAATGAAGATATTGATAGACATCATGTCCAAGAAGATGAATATAATGAACATGTAGACCTCACCGACACTGAGTTGCCCCAGGATATATTCTATGAAAGTGTCAAGAAACTTGTAAAAAAAAGTTTGAAGAGGAGAGAAAGGCGATTTACAGTACGAAAACAAAAGAGAAAGGCAAGTTATCTAACTAGTGCTTATTTTCCTTTTTCATTTAGCTTTTAAATTAGTTCTTCCTTGTAACTCTCCAGTAGCCCCATCACTGAATTTATAGTTCCACTTAGGATTAGAGATTGTAGCTAAGATATTTCTTTTTAAGTTCTACATTTTTCCAAAGTCAGATTGCAATCCAAGTTTGTCTTCAAATGGGCAGACTACACCTGGTTTTAGCAAGTTTTGTGTTCTAATTTGTTAATTCCATTTTCTTCCAGAGATCCAAGACATCAAATGAAACACAAATTCAGCATGAGAACTCAAAAGCTTACAGCAGGTGTAGTCTGCCGTATCTGTTCATGATAATCAAAAAAGTACTAAGCTGTCCACGATACATTGATCTTGTGAAGAACATGGGGTTTGAATTCATGCTTGATCTTGATGACTGCTACGTGCCTAGAGACTTCGTCTAGTGGTTAGCTGACCATGTGAACCCAGAGCAAGAGGAAGTAAGAATTGGATCCATGTCTATCCCAATTAACCTACAGTCAATAAAGGACACTCTTGGCATGCGCTCTGGACATATCCCAGTTGTTATTGATGAGGAATTAGGAAAAGCGACATTTCTTGCTCTCTTTGGTCTGGATGAAGTTCCTTCTATCAAATTCCTCGGCGATAAGATCATGAATGAGGCCCTTGAAGATGATGATTTTTGTCATTGTTTCATGTCTGTTTCCCTTGGTTGTTTTCTCTGTCCCAATTCAAACACAAAGCTAAGCACTAAGTACATGGGAGCACTAGTGCAAGTTGATAAGATCAAAGATTTGAATTGGCCCAAGTTTGTACATGACTGGTTGATATGGTACATAAAGAAATATTTGGCAGAGAAGAAAAAGCACAAGCGCTTAACTATAACCCTTGGAGGATGTATATACCATTTAGCAGTACGTGTTATGTTCCTTTTCCTCTTTTCTACGTAGCATATGTTCTACCATGTTTGGTTAAGACACTAACACATGCTAGTTTTTATTTGTCAGGTCCGTTGTCTTGATTTTATGGATTTTGGCCTAATTAAATTGCCGTCAACAATGCCAAGAATAAAAGTTTGGAAAGGAAACATGATAAAATGTTTTAGTGATATGTTCATGGATAGGAACGGAAAATACGGCGCTCTCCCTATAAGTACATAACAATCTGCACTAATATATGATATTTCTTTTTTTAGTTCTGATTTTCAGTCCTCCCGTATGTTTGTTTTTAACTAAGATTTTTGATGTTTTTTCTCTTTTATCAATCAAGATTAAACATATAGCAGAAACTTGCTACAACTAGGGTACAAGTTCCCAAGTTGGAATCTCCAAACTGTTAATTGACTCTTATATTGGCACTCTTGTAAGCAACAAGGTACTTTTTTGGTTAATAAGGTCTTATTACTGTTATTTCAGTTTTTTCCACCACATTTTCTCTTGGAATGTTTGTGATAGTTACCATTTCTTCCATCCTCTAGGTTAAAGATACAATTGTTACATCATTCATTAGTCATATGAAGAACGAAGATAGTGATGTTTGTTTGAAGGCTTAGTCTTTAGTTATTGATATTGTCGGAGCAATAGTATCTAGCAATGATGGGTCACAGGACAGTTTAAAGATTGAGAGCTCACTAGACAAACAAAATTCAAACGAAGTTGAGAATAATTCTGAAAGTACGGAGAAATTAAATGAAAATGAAGATGAATATCTTCAAGATGAGGAAGAAGGTACAATAACATTTTTGGAGTTGAGTTTCATTGTACTTTTTAACAAGGTTTCCAGTCTGATGTTTTTCATTTTGCATGTATGATAGGTTTAATACCAAGGAAAAGAAGAAGGAGCGAGGATCACTATCAGACCCATAACAGTGCTGAAGCTATTGGAAATCATTCTTACAATTCCAATGTCATGTTGAATAAGATGTCAATTCTAGATGATAGTACTACAAAAATGGATGAATCTGAGAAGGTTTGTCTCAAATGTTATTGGATGATATTTTGTTCTTTAATATTTTTTTGAGTGAACATATTGTTGGTTAAGCTATAATGAGAATTTGTTTTCATTGTTTTTACTGTATTTTTCAATGTTCAGATTGAACCAACACAAATCAATGAAAAATTGAGTGGACAACAAGCGGGTGTTGGCTTTACTATGCCCATTAGAACTGCTAGTCTAGACTATATGATACATGAAGATGACCATGAAGATGCTAAATCGAATTTTGGTTTGGAGAACTTAGCACAGTCACACATGTTATGTACTGATGGCAAGTCAAAGTATGATACTGAAGCTAGATCATATATTTTTCTTTTTCATTTATTTACTTGTCCATTTTAAAAAATATGTGTACGTTATTACCATTTTTTATTGTCTGTTTAATTAGGTATTGAGCATTTTGGATCATTAAGAATAAATAAAGATGAAAGTAATAAAGAATTTATTGGTTTCTCAAATGTAGAAGATGAAAAGAAGGTATATACTCACCCTTGCGAAACCAACTTCTGTATTTTGTGTGAATTTGTGTATGAATTGCTTGAGTAAATAAATTTCCAAACTATAATTCTGAATAAGAACAATACTTGCGTGTATTTTGTTGATTTTCAGGAAATGAAATTGCACCAAACCAACGATATAAATATGCAATATAGAGAAGGTGGTTCTAAAACTATGAGCAGAGATATAGATATCAATTTACCAAACATTACAATCATCAGTAAGTGCTACTTTTTTGATTTTGCTCTTTCTTTTTGTTTTTGTAGGACATGAAGTTTGATCAAATATATGTTTATAATAATTGTGAATTTTTATTTGTTAATTTTTCATTCTTACAGCGAAGCACTATGCCAATTTACAACTGAATCCTGCGAGGCAAAAGAAAAGAAGTGAAATTATCGAGGATGCTAGAAAGAAATACTTCTTTTATGATGATGCAACACCATCATTTAGGCTATTGGAGTATGAAGATGATACAGGCAAACAGATCGAAGAGCCCGACTTGTGGCGACCATCAGACATGGATGATGAAACATACAGAAAAAAAATTGAGGTACTAACTTCTTTATCAAAGATGAAAGTATAATCCTTTTTTTTCTATGATATGACATGAATTTTATGTAAATTTATATACATTTGAGTCACGCATGATTATATTTTTAATTTTTTTGTTAACTACTCTAATGAACCAAATGTTCTTTTTATAGGAAGCAAAATTTCTTGCGGATCAGGATGGGCAGAAGAAAGGCGTTGAAATGGCTTCTATCAAAACTCCAGAGAAACAATGTTCTGAACATAGCAAGATGAATGAGGTACACATTTGTTGCAAGGATCGCAATATTAGCATATTGTTTGTATATTTTCATACTGGTGTTATACGAATTTTGTATTTTTTACCATAGGAGATAAATGGCGCTGATTATTCGAGTAGCGTGCAATGTGCACAGAGGCAACCAAGTTGTACTGATCTAACAGAATCACCTATCCAAGAAAGACAAAAGAAACAAAATGACTTATTTGTCGACCTCGTGAGTATATTAATGTTCCTTTTTTATTCATTATTCACTCAAAAATTTCCTCAAAATTGGACTTCATACTCACATTTTCTTTTTGTGAAATTCAATACCTAATTAGGTAACACCAGAAGCAACCAAGAAGTTCTACATGAAATCTAGAATCGAAGATACTTCAAACAATAAACGAAATGTAAGAAAGTTAAATTGTCACCAGTATGAGATTTTTCATGTTTGTCTTTGACACATTTACTTTTAAACAAATTTTCATATCAGGACTATACCAAAGCTATTCTAGTTGGTCGTAATTTGTTTCCGAATGACGTTGATGATGAATCTGTTGAAATTGAAAATGTATCTTCATCAAACAGGAACTTCTTGCAGAGAGCAAATGTAAGTGGGTTTTACACTAGTTGTGTGTTTTACGTAGTTCTTCTTTAGTTTATTTGTTGTAAGTCCTAGATTTCACTAGTTGCTTCATACTTGCAACTGAGAGTCAACCATAATTGCAACATACGTTCTGCAACTAAACTTTATCCTTGCATTCTAAAATTCACACTTTGTACCCCATCTCTGCCTGCATCTAGGGGAAGAACATTTGACTTGCAACCCGCTTGCGACTGTTATATAAAAATGTTTAGGAATGAAAATCAGTTGAATTTTTCAAGTTTCATTTTGAGCTTTTTAATAGTTGAAATATAAAGTCTCTTATTTCTTGCAACTCAAATGTTTGTTATCTATTATCCTCTTGCAACCTAATTGTAACTGCCCTGTTATTGCTTTTATGTCTTATTTTAACAGGTTTTATCTGAGTTGGAGATTTTTGGAGAAAGAAATTTTAAAGACACATGCAACATTATGTGCAATGAAGCTGATAACATGTACAACACAAAGTTGTGTCTTGGTAGTTCAAATTCTTCAGCATCAAAAGAGAATTTCATACCAAGAAGGGTTCTGAATGCTAGCAGATACATATGTTCTCCTTACGATATTAATCAAATGATAATCAAACCAAGTGAAATCAAATACTATGAAGCAATTACAACACTTTGCGACATAGATGAGTTCAAATAGTAAGCATTTTTTACCGGTACTTCTAAAAACAATGTGGTCATGTTTAGATGTCTTTTTAGTTATTTGTTTTTTAATTCAACATTTGCTCTATGTTTTGTATTTTTTGCAGCAAATGGGCAATAAAATTTGACAATTGCAAGGTATCAGTATTACAGTTGGGGAATTCAATGAAATTGAATGGATGGGTTGAATCTTATGTGGTGAATGTGTTCTGTCGCAAATTGTTCAAGGATAATCATCCAAGGACGTCAAACAAACACTATTTCTTCTCCACTAAATCTGTACGAGTTTCTATTTTTTCCTATTACATCAACGTGAAAATGTTATGCCCATACTTTTCTGAAGCTACAAATTTATTTTGGTTGTTTCTATTATAAATTTTTTTTTATAACAGGATTATTTGCTTGAGAAATGGAAAAATGAAGAATCAAGAGAGAGGTGGAGGGAAAATGTAATAAAAGGACTACAAGCTGCTAATTCTGCTCGATCATTGCATTTGTCCGAAAGGGTATTACTTTTAAATATACCAAATCTCCACACTTTTTTACCAACAATTATATAGCTTTGACAACCTAATTTTTATTGACATTTCTTCTCTGAATGATGCTTTACAACTATACTTCCCATCTGTATTTACAAAGCATTGGTTTGTATTTGCTGTGGACATGAAAGCTCAGAACTTTATGTTCCTTGATTCTTTCTATGGGAAAGATTGCACATATTCAAAGAAAGCATCAAAAATGCTGGTAATAATAAACTTGTAATTGTTTTTATTTAATAGTACCGTGCTATTCTTAGTTTTTGGACATAATTTATTCATCTATCCTTTTTTTCAAGATCGATAACTTCAAGACTGCATGGTATGAGGCTGGTCTTAAACAGATGCATTTTGAGAATTTCGGGATTGTTTATCCAAATGTACCAAAACAAAACAACGGGTAATACATTTTTATTTAGATTTTCTGTTTAGCTAAGATATTATTCATTTACTAATTAATATATGTTGTATCTCATATTCTCATATATTCTTTTCGTAGTGATGACTGCGGAATATTTGCAATTAAGTACATGGAGTTGTATTGTCCAAGAAACCCATCATCATGCAGATTTACATGGAAGGATATCCCAAACATACGCATAAAGCTTGCAAATGAATTGCAGTTTCTCAGTTATAATGAAGAGGAGGAATCAATGTTAAGGGTGCAGAATTTTGATCCAAAGGAACTACTTAATGTTTTTCATTCTATGACTTTTGAAAGTTTCTCATTACTTATGCTTCCTTTGTTTAAATATCTTTGGATATTGTTCCTTTGTAGATATATAAGAAGAGTACATGCTAGAAAGAATCAAGCAAGCAAATTGTTGAGTCAACTTGGAGTACGGGGGAACAATATAAATGTATTGGTGTGCAAAGATAATGTGACAAGTTGTACGTGGGAGGAGAGTTGATGATGTGTTGATGAATTGTTTTCTTGTTTTTGGGTTCTCCTTTTACACAGTACTTACTACTAATAGTGCACAAGCTACATTGTTACTGTTTTTTGGCTGTATAGCAAACAAATTTTATTGATCACTGTGTGTTGTGTGATTATAAGTACTCCATCTACCAATATTTGTATGCTATTTTTCTTTTTGCTTGTCTTTTTTTCTAAAAATGGTGCATGAGTACTTGAAGCATAACTTTTAATTGCCTCGGATGGATGATAATAGAGATGAATTCTAAAGGGAATCCAGAGGTATGCAAAAGAAACTCAGTCATATTAAAATAACTTGTGTTCAATAGACATAACGAAATACAACTCCAGTGCAACAATTATTTATTACATTTTGTTTGACACACTTTTGTCTGTACAAGCATGATATCCTAAATGGCGCTTGCTTCTTTTTTGCATATCACATCTTGGAGTTCTTCTATGTCTTTCCTTTTTTATTAGCTTGCTTTTTCCTTGATTCCTGCTCTTTCGGAACACTACTAGAACCTTTTACAAAAGCAGCAAAATGAATAGTTAGTCGATATTTTAATAGTAAAATGCAATCACAATAACTATTTTCCAAATTAAATTACCTGTTGTTTTTCTTTTTGATGAATTCTTCTTTTTCCACAAAGAAGATTGAGGAAGGTGCTTCTTCAAACATGAACCAAAATTGTGGTCATGCTCTCCACAATGACTGCATGTTATTTCTTGCTTAGAGAGTAGTTGCTCCATTAAAGTTTTTTGCCTTCCAGGTAATGTTGGGCGGCCCTTTGATCTAGCAACATCAGGATCTTCTAGGTAATCCCCATAGCCATCATCAACAATTGTTATTGGTTGTTTACCAACACGTTTTTCCAGTAGGTCTTGATGTTCTTCCTCATCAGCTATCTTATCTAGCTTATCTGTTATCTTTTCACTTTCAGCAATCACCATCAAATATCTAGCATCTGACTTTGCTCCATCTGAGGCAATGTCATTTAGCTTTCTTGATAGAATACTATACCTCAAATGTCTGTTGTGTTCAGTAAGTTGCTGCGGGATAGTGTATTGCTTGTTTCTTATGTACTTCCTTTCCTTTGGCATCCATCTTTCTTTGAAGTACTTATCAGGCAATTCAGATATGTTGAGATGCACAAGCACCCTAAGAGCATGACCACATAGAATCCCATCTTTCTGAAACTTGCCACATATGCAAGTAATATCTTGAGAAAACATATTGACAATAACAACATACCTCCTAACTCTGAAATCTTTTTGAGCAAGCATATTTGATTTGTAAACTTCATATCTAACATTTCTCTCAACCTCTTCAACATGTAACTTTGTGCTAAATTGATACA
This sequence comes from Avena sativa, assembly GCA_916181665.1. Classification (NCBI taxonomy): domain Eukaryota; kingdom Viridiplantae; phylum Streptophyta; class Magnoliopsida; order Poales; family Poaceae; genus Avena; species Avena sativa. Next base: position 133,314,649 of record OV702292.1, on the reverse strand, counting down.
ACTACTTTGACTCATACCTCCAGTCCCATAAGCTCCTCAAACAAGCTATCAAATCCACCATTCAAAGCCTGACACAAACATTATTTTCTTCTGTGTGATTTTTTACTAAAGCTATGTAGTAAAAAATTGTGAAATAAATGTAGTAACAAAACATCTTAGCTATGTAGTAAACAATTTCTCACCTGTTTTTGTGAATTTGACTCAGCAGCAATAATCATATCAGTATAGCTCATAACATTTTCATGAGATAGTACCGTCTGCTTGAAACAAACAAAACATTTATGTGAATTATGCACTTTTCTTATATCTTTAGAGTAATGGAAACAAAAATGAATGTATTAAATGAAAACAACTTTAGCTTCTTTCTTTTTTGCAATACCTGATTTTCAAATGTTAGTGGAGGAAAATGTTCTTGGTTCTGAGATTCAGTTGTATATACAGTAGAAGGAAGCTGTAAAAACAATCAGGAAACACAAATATTAGTGTCCTATTTTTATTTCTTGTTTCAATTTTATGTTTGAATTGAAATTTTCGTATGGATATTACTTGTGTTCCAATCAAAAAGTCCCCATACATGTCTAGGATACCTGTAGAGAAAAATGATATCAGATTTTGTTTTCCAAATAACTGTTTTTTCCATGTATCAGAAAATCAAACATGAGAAAGAAGGAGATTTTCAGAGAGAAAACAGATCAAACATGAAGCAATGCAAAATAGATCAAACATGAGAAAACAAATCAGAGAGAAAGGAGATTTTTCTGATACCCTGGTGAGTGCTTGATGTGCCCTCATCCATCTCTGTTAACTTGTTTTTGGTCGCTGATCTATTTCTTCAGATTTGTTTCGTAGTAGATCTCCATGGATTCGTGAAGGTTCTATACGGGGAGAGAGAAAGGGGGAGCAGGTGAGTCTTGGAGAAGAAGAAGTGTTTTTGCTTTACGTACAAGGATCTGTCGATTGTTTTCTGGATCCGTAGCTATGGAAACAGAGTCAGGCCACAATCAACCCATCAAAGCCCAAAACAAGTACAACCACAGCCCACAAACAACAAAACCAACCACAGCCCATAAACAACAAGAAGAACATCATAAGCGCACAATGGCTTGTTGGGGAGAGATCGGGAAAGATAGGACCGGATCAAACTAGCTGACGTGAGTTGACCGAGAACTAAGAAAGATCTCGGTCGATCGAGAGCTAGACACTCCCAAATTAAAATGGCGAATTATTTCAGGACCCATAAGAATTTTCCACAATCTAAATTAAATGGAAAAATGTCACCGCGATTGAGTGCTTTGTACAAATACCCATAGAAAAATTCCTAACGATTCTATATACCCTGTTGAATTATACACCATCGGATCAGTGAAAAGAATTAACTAATGAAGAAGCAGTTGGCAATATAAAAAATGATGCCATCCCTCTCTTGGTTATACATTGTTAGATAGGTGAAGGGGAGTGCTAGGCGTCCTCCAGGGGATATTTCCCCCGGATCCCTCGCCTCCCCCCTCCTGACACGTGTCTCCAAAAATTTCTAAATCCCGCTTTTGCTATAAATATACCCGCTTTTGCTACATATTGCAAAAACGGTTCGCTCCTGATACAAACATTAAAAAAACAGATCTGGCCGAAGACCTCGCTGGAGTTTCGTCGGAGTCTACGTAGCAAACAAATTACGCTATTGTAGCAAAACCACAAACCGATTGTAGCAAAAAAAAAACCCGCTACTATAGAAAACCCAACGTTGCTGGATCTCGGATCTCACCCGAGATCTCGCAGCAAAACCTTATGTTATTGTAGCAAAACAATGGAGCTGTAATAGCAAAAAAATTGTAGCAGAACTCCGACACCATGTGTAGCACCGCTGCAGGGTCTTGTAGCGCCGCGCTAGCCGCACATAGCAAACCCTAAACCCACATGTAGCACCGCCGCCGGCCGCATGTAGCAAAACTTGACCACACTTGTAGCATCGCCGCATGCTGCATGTAGTAGCACCACCAACACCATTTAGCAAATCTCGACGTCGTTGGTAGCAGCACCTGTGGCCTTCGGTAGCAGCACCGGTGGCCTTTGTGTAGCTAGTGTTACAACGCCAAAACCACCAGGGGGCGGCGCTTCGGCGACGTGCAGGGAGGTGTGGCTCTGGCTAGGTGCAGGCAGGCGGCGCTTCACGCGATGGGTAGGGAGGCGCTGCTCCGGCGAGGTACAAGAGCGTGCAGGAAGGCTCTTATCTTTTGAGGACTGCGCCCTATCCATGGAAGCAGAGCACGGGCTCTTCTCTTTTGTCTACCTTGACAGAGCCGGTGTTGCGGCGCGGCGGCGGATGCGAGCTCTGACGGCGGTTGGACGCAAGCTCCGACGACGGCTGGGTGAGTGCTCCGGCAGGCTGGGTCTGGCGGCGGCGGATGTCTGCTCCGGCATGCCTGGTACGGTGGCAGAGCGCGGGTGTTTTCTCCAAGGTCACGGGCGGCTTAAGGGGAATTGAGAAAAGAAACCTAAGGAAAGAGATGTGAACATGGTGGGCCTCACGCGCGGAGCGACAACGACCCGGAGGATCGGTTCGTTCGATCCCCGACTGATCTGTATCATTTTTCATAGGTGAAACACCCGTTTATTCGAGCATTCCTTAGTAGGGACTCAATTTTTCGAGTCTGCCATAGCTGGGTCTCGTACCCGGACAGACTGCCTCCACACCTACACCTAGAGTATCAGCCAAACGCGTGGTTCTCGATATATGTGAGCACTCAGGATAATCTCCCATGCTGACCTTGGGTTGACTACTCGAACTGCTTTTAGCCCCATGCGATATCTTCAACGCATGTGTGAGTAAAAAATGTTCGTCAACCAGCATGCCTCAATTATTGTTTTGTCAGGACGAAGCAAGAACGGATAATCTCGTGGGATTTCGTGGCTGCATGGTAAGCTAGATAGGTGGGATCCTAGTGAGAACTAGCTAGCGTGGATGCATGATTAGGCATCGAAACAAGGTGATCAGGACAAACTCTACGGTCGGTACTAGTGTTTCGTGGATGCGCTGGGAGAATGGCAGCACGTCATGTGACCGAACCACCAAATACCACCCCCATTTTCCCAACACAGTCGTGTCAATCAAATAAAAGCCTTTTGTTGTTGAGAGATAACTCAGCGGGTGACAATGATTATGTCTTGGAATATCTGTCGCGGGGGCATGCATAATGTGCGTCATTTCGCCTTTAGAACATTTTGTGCGTGTTCCATAATCTTGGGATAGGTAGCAGGGGTAATCAGCAAATCTTCACCCCTCTCTTTTCAATATAAAGATCGCCAATATCGTAGCTGTTAGAAACAATGGTTACAAGGTGGAGTGTTTCACCACGTAGTAAATTGAGTGAGAAGAGGAGAGCTACACACGCGCTCCTCCTCTGACGACGCCGCACGCACGCACCGCTCGCCCGCCCGTCCATCTCGTCACAACGAGCGTGAGCGCCCCGCGGGTTGCGGAAATATCGCCGAGCCAAGCTTTCTTACTTGGGCGGACATCAACGACGTGAAAGTGATGGTTTTCTCCTCAACATCAACGACGTGAACGTGGTGCGCCGGAAAAGTTTACTAGCGTTCATTTTAAGTTCAGAACAAGTTCAAGAAAATCAATCTTGCCTTTGTGGGATGCGTTCTAAGTGTTCTTGACAATAAGTTGTTTGATGTGTACCCTTACTACCTATCCCAAGTTCTGGGAGGCACTGAACGCTAAGTTCGGTGTAGCAGATGCTGGTAGTGGGTTGTACATCATGGAGAACTTTAACGATTACAGGATGGTTAACAATCGTTCTGTAGTCGAACAAGCTCATGAGATACAGTTCTACAACAAGGAGCTCGAATTCGTTAAGTGTGTCTTACCCGACAAGTTTGTGGCTGGGTACATATTACCCACAAGTGTGCCTTCCTCATGGAGGAACTTTGCCACAACTTTCAAACACAAGAGATAGGAGATATCGGTTGAAAACATGATAGCATCTCTTGATGTCGAGGAGAAGGCTCGAGCTAAGAACACTACTGAGAAAGGAGGCGAGGGTCAGTCTAGCGCCACTATGGTGCAGAAGAAAACCTTCGGCAAGAATAAAGGAAACAACAAGCCCTCATGCATCAAGCCTGCAAAGACTACTACCTTCAAGAAGAAGAAGAAGAAGAAGCCGAACAAGGCTGAGCTAGGTTGCTATACCTGTAGAGACCTCGACCACTTTTCCAAGGACTGTCCAGAATGTGCAGATCGTAGAGGGAAAAACGGGAAGACTGTCAACATCGTGACCGCTAGCAATGCTGATGGGTATAATAATCTATTTACTGTTCTTTCAGTTTTCCAATCAGCATGTTGGTGGATTGATACGGGTGCTAATGTTTAGTGTGTGCTGACATCTCTATGTTCACTTCTTATCAGGTCCCTCAGGATTCATCCGTCCTAATGGGGAATGGGTCACATGCTTCTGTTCGTGGTGTTGGCATGTCGAATCTGAAGTTTACTTCAGGAAAGATCGTGCAGCTGAAGAACATGCAGCATGTCCCTTCCATGAACAAGAATCTCGTTAGTGGCTCCCTTCTATACAGAGATGGGTTTAAGGTTGTTTTTGAGTCTAATAAAGTCATTGTGTCGAAACATGGAAAATTTATTGGTAAACGCTATGAGTGCGGAGGGTTGTTCCGCTTTTCACTTTCAGATTTTTTAATAAGTTGGTAAACCATATTTGTGGCGGTGTTAATGATGATACCAGTGTTTGGCATTCTTGTTTATGTCACATTAATTTTGGTTTGATGTCCAAGTTGTCCAGTATGAGTTTAGTTACGAATTTCAGTATTGCCAAAGGTTCCAAGTGCCATAGTTGTGTGCAATAAGCAACCTCGAAAGCCTCACAAGGCAGCCGAGGAGAGAAACTTGAAACCTCTAGAACTCATACATTAGGATCTTTGTGAGATGAATGGTGTGTTGACAAAAGGTGAAAAGGGATATTTCATGACATTGATTGATGATGCGACTCGATACCTCTATGTTTATTTGTTGCACACTAAAGATGAAGCTTTAGACTACATTAAAATTTATAAAACCGAAATTGAAAATCAACTAGAGAGAAAGATCAAACGTCTTAGGTTGGATCGTGGTGGTGAATATTTTCCCAAAATCTTTGACGAATTCTATGAGGAACATGACATTATTCATGAGAGGACGCCTCTCTACTTGCCCCAATCAGACGGGGTTGCCAAGGGGAAAAACCGCACGCCGACTTGATGAATTCCATGTTAGCCGACACTGGTTTATCTAAGGCATGGTGAGGGAGGCTTTGTTGACAGTGTGTCATATCCTGAATAGAGTTCCTAACAAGAATAAAGATAAAATCCATTACGAGGAGTGGGCTAGGAGAAAACCATCACTTTCTTACTTGCGCACTTGGGGGTGTTTGGGTAAGGTCAACATACCAATTTCTAAGAAACACAAACTTGGACCAAAGACAGTGGATTGCATCTTTTTAGGATATGCTCCACGGAGTGTAGGCTATAGATTTTTAGTGGTTAAATCTCAGGTTCCTAATATGCATGTTGATACTATAATGGAATCTCGTGATGCAAAATTCTTTGAGAATATATTTCCTATGAAAGATATGCATAATACTGCTAAAATTTCCTCTAAAATACTTCCTGAAACTAGTGCATCTAGTGAGAATTTTGAGAAACCACACGAGGAATCAGTCCCAAAGAAGGATGACAATGAAGATCCTACACGGAGTAAGAGACAGAGGGTTGCAAAATCCTTTGGAGATGATTTCATTGTGTACCTTGTGAATGATACTCACAGTTCCATTGCAGAGGTATATGCATCTCTTGATGCAGTTTATTGGAAAGAAGCTATTCATAATGAGATGGACTCGATTCTTTCTAATGGAACTTGGGAACTATCAGAACAACTACATGGTTGTAAGCCTGTGGGTTACAAGTGAGTGTTCAAAAAGAAACTAAGGCCTGATGGTACTATTGAGAAGTACAAGGCACGACTTGTAGCAAAAGGCTACACCCAGAGAGAAGGTGAAGATTACTTCGACACATATTCACCTGTCACTGGACTAACCACCATTCGATTACTACTATCCCTAGCTGCCTCTTATGGTCTTATCGTTCGTCAAATGGATGTTAGGACAACTTTTCTCAATGGAGAGTTGGAAGAGGAGAAATATATGGATCAGCCTGATTGGTTTGAGGTAAAAGGTGAAGAGAGAAATGTGTGCAAGTTGTTAAAATCTTTATATGGCCTAAAACAAGCACCTAAGCAATGGATGAGAAGTTTGACAGAAGATTAACTTCTGTTGGCTTTGTCGTTAATGAGGCTCACAATTGCGTCTACTATTGCCATGGTGGGGGCGAAGGTGTTATATTATGTTTGTACGTGGACGATATCCTTATCTTTGGTACAAACATGAATGTGATAAATGAAGTCAAGTATTTTCTGTCAAAGAGCTTTGATATGAAAGATCTGGGAGAATTTGATGTGATTCTGAACATCAAGCTGATTAAGCACGAGAGTGGGATTACTTTGACGCAATCACACTATGTTGAGAATATCTTGAGCCGTTTCGGATTTGTTGATGGCAAGTCTTCCCTAACACCTTATGATCCCAGTATGACATTGCGGAAAAACAAGAAAGAGCCAAAAGAACAATTGAGATACTGTCAAATCGTTGGCTCACTCATGTACTTAGCTAGCGCAACAAGACCCGACATCTCTTTTGGTGTGAGCAAGTTGAGTAGGTTCATGTCTAACCCAGGTACTGAACATTGGTGTGCACTTCAAAGGGTCATGTGCTATCTATGTGGTACAATGAGTTATGGGATACACTATTCGGGCCATCCAACGGTGCTTGAAGGGTATAGTGATGCAAACTGGATCTCGGATGTAGATGAACTCTACGCCACTAGCGGGTATGTATTTACCTTTAGAGCTGGCGTAGTATCATGGAGATCTTGCAAAAAAAAACCATATTGACATGGTCAACTATGGAAGCAGAACTCGCTGCTTTGGACACATCCACTGTAGAGTCAGAATGGATGCGTGAACTCTTGATGGATTTTCCTATGGTTGAAAAACCTATACCGTCCATCCTCTTGAATTGTGACAATCAAACTGTTATTGTCAAAGTGAACAATTCTAAGGATAATGAGAAGCCATCAAGACACGTCCAGAGACATTTGAAGTCTGTCAGAAAATTGAGAAACTCCGGAGTTATTAATGTACATATATTTAAACTGACAAAAACCTGGCAGATCCCTTTATGAAGGGACTATCACAAAACATGATAGAAAGCGCATCGAGAGAGATGGGTTTGAGACCCATGGATGTTACACGTTAGTGGTAACCCAACCTTTTTTATCAGAGATTCTATGAATTAGGACCTGGGAAGAACAAGATAGTGGTGTGGCAGAGGAGAGTATTAGACAACCCTCTCTATGTGAAGATGCACAACTCTCTAAAGTTATAAGGCTGGCTGGCAACATGTCCTAATGTGTTTCTGTTGGATATGATTAGCAAAGATGTTGTTCTATAGAGCATTCTTGAAAGAACACGTCTATATGAGTTCTGATTGTTAAACTTTACAATCTATTAGATCTAGATGATTTCTAATAAACTCGTGAAGAGACCAAGTAGTATGACGCATATGCTACATCCACAGCGTAGGCTACTGGAAGCCAAGTACTAGTTATGATTTTGGGTGTAATTTAAAAGCACCAAACTTGCAATTCAAGGTTCGTCCATTGTTCAAGTTGCTGATAGACATAGCTCAAGGTTCAACGTGAAAGTCCAACTTAACAGTCTCTGCCGAAACACTGTTATATAAACAAGTAGCAAGGATTGACAAATCTTCAAATGGGCATTTGAGATCTGGTGGGGAATTGTTAGAAACAACGGGCTAAACTAAATAGGCTCATCTAGATTTCGAATTTTCCCTAAATATCAAAGCCAATGTTTATGGCAGCTCACATGTGTTTGGGCCCATGTTTGGGGCAGCTCACATAGAAGTGAAGTGGAAACTAAAGTTTAGTCCCACATGAAAAGTTGGAGGAGTGTTACACCACCTTATAAGGTGGTGTGTTTTTCCACTTAGTAAACTGAGTGAGAAGAGAAGAGCTACACACATGCTCCTCCTCCGAATATGCTGCTGATGGCTATTATATACAACACTTTTTAGAAATATAAATTGTGGCATTTGCCTATTATATCATGCTCCATCTAACCATTGCTATGCTTAATATGCATGATTACTTGTTTTTGTTAAATTCAATATGAGCCTTGCACATTTAGTATTTTAGGTAGAATTTTATCCCTCTTCCTTGTCTTTGACATGTGTGTAGATGTTGATGATGATTATGGACAAAACAAAGGCAAAAGGAACAATAAGAGCATAGTATGGATGAGTTGCAGGGACCAGACTTAACCATTTGAGAGATTGAAAAAGTGATTTTTTCCAACATATCAAAATAAAGATCCAAGACAACAGGGTTGTAGCCCTCGACGATACGAACTCAACGATCCCAAGAACACCCAAAACGGAGTTCGTATAAAGAAATGGCAGCCAAAATACTAAAAGCAGCTGCAAGTTTAACGAGCAACTATCGGCCGGAGCTATATTTTTGGTCGTATAGCTCCGTCCGTATAGTTGCCAAAAAGGTCGGAAACAACGGGATGTCGCCCCAGAAAAGCTCCAAAACCTTCCCTAAGTCATATGATAGTATTGAGGGAACCCTAGGGCACCTCCAAGGCCTATATAAAGGAGGGAGGACCCAAGAGAGAGCCACGAAGCCATAGCCCTTCAGGGGCGGAGCTTTACCGCCGCCGCCACCCATCCGATCTCCATTACGGTGGAGCTCTGGCTCAACCACACCTCCGAGATCAAGATCTCCCTCAACACCATCACCATCAAGGCATCCAAACAAGAAGAAGGGGAGGAGAAGGAAGACATCAACACCACCACGCATCGATCTCCATCTCCATCATCATCTCCATCTCCCTCTCTATCTTGTGTTTAGTAATTGTAAGATTGAACACGGTTGTGATATCATTATATATTTATATATGTTTTGATGTTCATCTATGTGTGAGTGATTGATTCAACTCTAGGTTGAGGTATGATCTATTGCGCTAAGTTAGAATTTATTGTGATCTAAGATGAGTTTATGTGATCCTTTGGTCCGGAAGTGCCTTTTGCCTTGCGGTGACGCGCGAGAACCATGCATAGTGCACACAGTGTGACAGCCCAATAATCAATTAGGGAACGTTTATTTGTCTGAGTAATCTCTTATAGATCACACATATATTTGCCCATCTAATACTAGTGAGACCGAAGCCTAGATTCCCTCTCTCATTCCATTAAATCCTACAACTACAATCTCTTTAATTTAGTTCATATTCCTGTTTACTTTCAGTCTTAGTTTACTTTGTTCTTTCTAAAAGTTCTTTGTTATTAGATACTTCAAACCTCTCTCAATTATCGTTGTTCTAGTAACTTATAGAATAGGCTAGTTCCAAATCACGGTTTGGGTGCGAAACATGGCCGCATTGACAATGTGGCTACGGGGTCGTGTTGTTTCCGTTCGATGATCTCCCATTGGGACAAACTCTTAAATATTTGCTGCTACAAGTACTGCAATAACCCTGTTATTGGTGCAGGAATCCAGTCATCAAATTGGCACCGTTGCCGGGGAGATAAGCGTCCGGTTATTACCTTCATACTCGCACATAGTTTATTTCTGTTTGTTGCTATTTATCTTACTGCTTTTGATTATTTGAAAAGAACAAAAAAAATAGTTTACCTTTTGTTAGTAGTCTTGTTATTTATTTTAGTTATAGGAAATTCAAAAACATAGGAACTATGGAAAGTAAAAGTCTTGCGGAGTATGATTCTCCGAGTGTTAATCATTTACATGCTCCTATTGTTCAACCCGCTATTGATGTGGATGGATATGAGATTAGTCCTATGTGGATAAATATGATCATGGAAATAGCTTTTGCAGGAGATCCGGACAATGATCCATATCAACATATTGACAAATTTACTTCATTGTGTTCTACGGTAAAGGCAAATGGATGGACAAATGATAAGCTGAAGTTTTATTTGTTCCAGTTCTCGCTGAAAAAGAAAAGCTAAAGATTGGCTAAGATCGCATCCCGCGGGACACTTCAATTCATGGAAAGGTATCTCTAAAGCTTTTATCGGTAAGTATTTCTCACAAAAGCAAACTTATGAGAGTAGGCTTCATATCCTGAATTTCAAGCAAAGCAACAATGAGGATTTAATACAAGCTTATAGTAGGTTCTCAAAATTGATGCATGATTGTCCACATCATAATTTACCTGATTGGTTATTGCTGAATCACTTTTATGGAGGCTTAAATCACTCTTCTAAGGATAAGCTAGATATGACGTGTGATGGTGCATTCCTTGGAAAAACTTTGGAAGAAGCTTGGCAACTCTTAAGAGATATACATAATAATTTTCATCAATGGCAATGTGAAATTGTGCATGAAGAAAAACCTCTCTCTACTGATCTAGAGAACCTGGTTAATGAGTTTCTTAAAGATGAAAAGAGAAGAGGAAAAATTCCTTATGATGATACCTTAGTTAGATATGTTCTTTGTAAAGCAATACCTTTCATAGCTGATTATTTTAATCATATTAGAATTGCTACTACTAACGATGGAGAACAACCCTCTACTGTTATTCCCATATCTTCCACTTGTTGCATCATTGCAGCAGGAAAGAAGGGTAAATCCATGAAGCATAAAACCAGGAAAAATAAAAATAAGAAGCCTCATGTTGAATATCCCACACATCTAACATCTGTAGATGAAGTGAAACGGCTTCATGAAGAGTATTGGGGACGCATCAAGAAGAAAGAAGAAAAAGAAATCAAAGAATGAAATAAATTGAAAGCCGCTCTTAAACCTGATCCCCCACCTATTCCTGATCCTCCACCTATTCCTGATCCTTATTATTCTTCTAACTTTAGTGATGACGAGGACTTCAATTATTCTATAATCCCTGATAATTGCCTTGAAGAAGTTTTTGATGATTGTAGTAGTGTTTGTTTAAATACTCTTTTCGAGGAAATCAATTATGATGAGCCAAAGATGGAATCCTGTGTGCCTCCCATATCTATTTGCTATGACTTTTATTTTACTAATGAGGTGCAGGAAAGTCCAGGGGCAAAGACCAAGCTATTGGATCCAAAAGAACATTATGAGCTATACCCTCAAAATAGTAATCAAGGTAAAGATTCAAAGTTTGGTAATAAATCTTTAACACCCTCTATGCAGAAAGGAAAGAATACATATTTATCCAGCTTGGTGCATCCATCCTCACGTGGCAACGAGAACACTTATGAGATACCGATGCACCGCAAGCGGGTACGTCTTAGAAGAAAAAGTGTGATATAAATCCTGAAAACACTCGTTGGAGGTAAGCAAAATTACTCCTATAACTGCCTCCATTGCTGAATAAATGTGGAGTATAAAAGCCGGGCTACTTGGTTACAAGAAAGAGCTTTCCAGGAGACAACCCGGAAGTCATTAGGCGTCCTTCTTAGTATTATGTCTTGAATCTAGTTGCATTCATGTTGCATTGGCATTTTTATTGTTTGCATGATTTGCTATTAGAGTTATCTTGTTATAGTTTTCAAAAGGTAGAATTTGTTGTTACTACATGCTGTTGTTGGTTAAAAATTAAAGTTGTTATTTTTCTGTCAAAACATGGTATTTCACTAAGTTAAAGGATAAGAAAGAATTCACGAAGAAATAGAAAGTTTTTGATGTATACAGAAGGTTTAACGACCAACTATACAGTAGGAAAAAAATTCAGTCGTATAGTTCCGGTCGTATAGATATCTTTGCCATCGAATTTTTTCTTTCATATGTACTGAGAGTTTAACGACCAACTATACGGCGGGAATAAAAATTCCAGCTGTATAGCTCCGGTCGTATAGATATCGGTGCCTGCGTACAGATTATTTTCTAATATACTGAGAGTTTAATGACCAACTATAAGACGGGAATAAAAAATTCCGACCGTATAGTTCCGGTCGCATAGATATCTATGCCTTTGTATATTTTCTTTCCCAGGGACAGACAGTTTGACGACCAACTATACGGTAGGAACATTTTGTTCTGATCGTATAGCTACGCCGCAAGGTGGAAACCCTAAATTTTTGACAGCAGGACAACTATATGGCGGGAACACATTGTTTCGGCGTATAGCTGTGCCTGTATAGTTGGGAAAACCTCTCAAACGCCAACTGGAAGGTAACCATTGCTCAAAATTTCATTCTTTCTTCTTTCATCTTCTTCTAAAAAACCTCGAAACACCACCTGAGAGCTTCCCCATGTTTTAGAGAAGCCAAGCATATGTAAACAATAAAGTTCTATCTCATAAAGTCCTTAAGTTGTGATTTTCTTTAGTAGTTCATGTTTTCTTTTCATTTTCTTTTATTCGTTGGGTGAACAAACTTCGTTCGTACATCAAACCCTTGTCTTTTATTTTGTGTGTTATTTTCACAGGGACTTGAACCTTGTGTGACAATGTGTACGGTAGTGCCAACCGTGCAAACACTCGCATGAGCCACCTGGTTGCTTCAATTCAATGTTTCAACAATCAGTATCTGGTAAAACCTTCCAACTCGAACCTCTTTTAAATAAGCACATAGGGGCTGCACACTCGTGTCTCGTATCCTGTTTCACTTGCACCTCATCACAATCTATGAGAGGCCTCTTCTAGAACTAGTTTGTTGACTTAAGCGTGGTGCTTAGGTTGATAAACCGACTCAGTGGGACTTGTATTTTTATCACTTATGAGCTAAACCCGTGTCTTCAAAAACACAAAAATATTTTGTTTTCTTTCTAGTCTTGTTCCTACCAGGTTCTTAAGGAATGCATACACTGGATCGTGAAGGATTCATTGAGGCAAAGGTTCTTTGTCCATCAAAGTAGAGGCTAAAAGCACCTCAACGGTAAAGTGTGTCACCCTTGCTTTAACTTAAACTTGGGAAGGTAACCACTTCTTATACTCTCTTTTGATAACTGCATTTTCTCTTTTCTTTTCATGATCTTCTCAAAGTTCTTAGCTTGGGGAGGTTGTTTTGCATGTGTAGAGTCTTGTGCAAAGTTCTTTATCTTAAAAAGTTTTCATGCTATTGTGTATCTCTTTGTTTTTGAATGCTTGCTTATGTGAGATTTTGTTCATATTTATATAAGGGATATCCTTGCTCATGTTAGGCCCCATAGGAGACAAGCCATAGCTTTGATGCACCTTGTTCAACTTTTATCTAGCTTGTGAAAAATATTGTGATCCTCTAAATATACATTGCCATGTTCTCTATATTTTGAAAAAATAATAATAAAGAAGTTCTTCAAAACTTGCTAGTTGTCACTGTTCAGAATTGTCTTAAGTGAATGGTTATGGAGTAGCTCGACCCCATAGTGCTGGAAATGATGGTCTTAATAGATGCTTACTGAGTGAGTTGTCAAATAAGAAATGATGTTTTAAAGTTTCGAGATTACATATGCCAATTTTTTCTTGGAAATCAAAGTGAGATATTGCTTTATGTGTGTCTTGCGCCACTGTCGCACAACATGGGATGCTAACAACTCCGCTGGCCTTTAAACAATCCAAAAAGAGGAAACTCTTGGAGATTGGCTATGAGTTGCCCAACATATGTAGCAAAAATGCTATATTTGGGTATGCATTGGTATTCTCATGGGCATGCGTTAAAAGCAAAAGTCGGAATACTCGTCTGACCATTATAAGAAATCATTATACCGAAAAGGGAAACCTTGGTAATGGTCATGAGTGTCCTTCCTATCCTGCACAGTCTCGATTGAACATATACCACTCTTTTGGCATGGTCTTGTTACTAAAAAATATATTTTCTATGAGCTCAACAATCGAAGTTTGCACTTGAGAGACTTTAATAGATGGCATGAGTGGGAAGCATTGGAAAACTCTATTTCTATTTATGATTGATAACTAACCGTGTTCAGCTTTGTCTTATACAAATAAAAATACCAAGATACAATAAAGTGCGTATAGAAGGATCACGAGTTTACTTGCAAGCTAGATTTAACTTTGACATGGGGCATAGAAGTTTTTGACTAATCTCTAGTGGTTTGAAATAATATAACTGAGTTTATATTGCCTTGTATGTTTATGTGCTCTCTTACTTTGAGCTTGTAGGAAAAACAAGGATATGGTGCATTGATTTCCAATGATAAGCAAGATCACATCCATTAAGTTATCGATCCCTTTTCCTCGAGGACGAGCAAGATCTAGCCTAGTAAAGTTGATGGCTGTGATATACAACACTTTTTAGCAATATAAATTGTGTCATTTTCTATCATATCGTGCTCCATCTAACCATTGCTATGCTTAATATGCATAATTACTTGTTTTTTTTAAATTCAATATGAGCCTTGCACATTTAGTAGTTTAGGTATAATTTTATCCCTCTTCCTTGTCTTTGACATGTGTGTAGGTGTTGATGATGATTATGGAAAAAACAAAGGCAAAAGGAACAATGAGAGCATAGTATGGAGGAGCTGCAGGGACCAGACTTAGCCATTTGAGAGGTTGAAAAAGTGATTTTTCCAACTTTTCAAAATAAAGATCCAAGATCACAGGGTTGTAGCCTTGACGATACGAACTCAACGAGCCCAAGAACACCCAAAAAGGAGTTCGTATGAAGAAATGGCGGCCAAAATACTAAAAGCATCTACAAGTTTAACGAGCAACTATACGGCTGGAGCTATATTTTTGGTCGTATAGCTCCGCTCGTATAGTTGCCAAAAAGGTCGGAAACGACGGGATTTCGCCCCAGAAAAGCTCTAGAACCTTCCCTAAGTCATATGACAGTATTGGGGGAACCCTAGGGCACCCCAAGGCCTATATAAAGGATGGATGACCCAAGAGAGAGCCACGAAGCCATAGCCCTTCAGGGGCGGAGCTCTGCCGCCGTAGCCACCCATCCGATCTCCATTGCGGTGGAGCTCTGCCTCAACCACACCTCCGAGATCTATATCTCCCTCAACACCATCACCATCAAGGCATCCAAGCAAGAAGAAGGGGAGGAGAAGGAAGACATCACCACCACTACGCATCGATCTCCATCTCCATCATCATCTCCATCTCCCTCTCTCTCTTGTGTTTAGTAATTGTAAGATTAAAGACGGTCGTGATATCATTATATATTTATATATGTTTTGATGTTCATCCATGTGTGAGTGATTAGTTCAACTCTAGGTTGAGGTATGATCTAGTGTGCTAAGTTAGAATTTATTGTGATCTAAGATGAGTTTATGTGATCCTTGGTCCGGAAGTGCCTTTTGCCTTGCGGTGACGCGCGAGAACCATGCATAGTGCATACAGTGTGATAGCCCGGTAATCAATTGGGGAACGTTTATTTGTCTAAGTAATCTCTTATAGATCACACATATATTTGCCCATCTAGTACTAGTGAGACCGAAGCCTAGAAGCCCTTTCTCATTATATTCAATCCTACAACTACAATCTCTTTAATTCAGTTCATATTCCTGTTTACTTTCAGTCTTAGTTTATTTTGTTCTTGTTACAAGTTCTTTGTTATTAGATACTTCAGACCTCTCTCAATTATCGCTGTTCTAGTAACATATAGAATAGGCTATTTCCAAACCACGGTTTGGGTGCAAAACATGGCCGCATTGACAACGTGGTTGTGGGGTCGTGTTGTTTCCGTTCAACGATCTCCCATCGGGACAAACTCTTAAATATTTGCTGCTACAAGTATTGCAATAACCCTATTGTTGGTGCAGGAATCCAGTCATCAGCGGCTTGCACGCACGCAAGCACGCAACACCCACACAAGGGGAGCCAAAGAATATTTATAAGCCTTAACAACTGAGTTGTCAATTCAGCTGCACCTGGAAACAATCTTGCTCACAGCAATTTATCAGTAGCAACAATTTTGTAGTAGGAATAGTAAAGTAGCAGCAGTAGTAAAGCAAAGACAGCAGTAACAAAAACAGTAAATAGTGGGATTCGAGTGCAGTAGGCATAGGGATGGATGGACGAGCATTGCATGGACAAGACAATTCACATAGCAATCAGGACATAGGGAAATTGCAGATAAATAAGATAAAGCATCCAAGTACTAGACAATCCTAGGCATGTGTTCCATATATAGTCATACGTTCTCGCAATGAGAACTTGCACAACATCTTTTGTCCTGCCAGCCCGTTTGCAGCGGGGCCTCTAGGGAACTACTGGCAATTAAGGTGCTCCTTTTAATAGAGCACCGGAGCAAAGCATTAACACTCCATGAACACATGTGATCCTCACATCAAAGCCATTCCCTTTCGGTTATCTCGATTTCTGTCACTTCGGGGCCATAGGTTCCGGACAACAACGTGTGTATACAACTTGCAGATAAGACCAAGAACAATACTATCATAATGAATCAATAACATGTTCAGATCTAAAATCATGGCACTCGGGCCCTAGTGACAAGCATTAAGCACAACAAGTCGCAACAAAGTCATAAACCACTAATAAAAGATACTAGGCACCATGCCCTAACAATCTGATGCCATTACATGAACGATCTCATCCAATCCCTACCATCCCCATAGCCTACAGCAGGGGATTACTCACTCATAGATGGGGGAAACATGGATGGTCGATGGAGAAGCGATGGTGATGATGATGGCGTTCATCTCCTTCAATTCCCCGTCCCGGCAGGGTGCCAGAACGGAGTTTCTGGTGCTGTTTCGTGGAATTTGGTGGTGGCGGCGGAGTGGAACTCCTTCTGGAAAAACGTCAAAACCCCCCCCAAAGTTTTTAGGTCAGAAGGCTCCTTATAGGCGAAGAGAGAGGCCGAGGGGGTGCCTGGGGCCATCACACCATGCCCTGGCGCGACCAGGCCCAGCCCACGCCTGGGGGGTGTGGCCAGCCCCTGGCCCTCCTCCGTCTCGTATTCTGGCTCCTGGAGTCTTCTGAAAAATAGGCACTTTGGCTTTTGTCCCGTCCAATTCCGAGAATATTCATTTTCTAACTTTCCTGGAACCAAAAACAGCAGAAAATAGGCAGCTGGCACTATGGCTCTTGTTAATAGGTAGTCCAAGAAATCATATGAAAAGTACTCCAAAGTGTGGACAAAACACAAGAAAGTGGATAAAACCAAGCATGGAGCATCAAAAATTATAGATACATTTGCAATGTATCAACTTCCCCAAGCTTAACTCCTGCTCGTTCTCGAGTAGGTAAGTGATAAAAAGAAAGAATAATTTTTGAGGTGACATGCACCATCAAAGACTTGATCAAAATATTTGTAAAACATTCAAAGCTAGGATCATAGTACTTCAATCATAACATTAAAGACAAAGTTCTAGCAATAAGACAAAGAGACTATGATGCAACATGAAAAAGGCACAAACAAAAGATTCATGAATAACAATGCCTTGCAAGACGTTTGTTTGTTTCACATAAAGAAAACATAGCATAGTGGCATTCAGCTTGTCCCTCATAGAGTAGCAAACATAAATGCATAGGACACCTTCAAAGTTTATAAGAGTGACTAGATACAAATAGTTTAAAACAAGCAATATCAGGGTATGCATCAATCAATAAGTCTTGGGACAATGCACATAGAACTAAGAATGGCCACTATGCTCTCAAGAAAGTGCTCATAGAATATGTGGAGACTCAACAAGTAAATAAAAAGGTTTTGAATAATTTGAAAGGCTTCCAAATGCTGAAAGTATGGTACTCGTTAGCTTTGCGCTCTCATTGCCCCTATCATAAGAATCTTTAAATGGTTAAGGTTAAAGTGACACAACTAAGAGGATATACTTGACAAGTTATAAATCAAAGTCTCATGCCCCTTACTTACGAAGACCGATCCTCATGCTACTCAACTTTAGTCACAAGTAAGCTCTTGTCATCGTAAGTATCTACGTATCATAGAGAACCGCCAACGGGGTACCCCTTGCACATGACACGGGAGCTATCCCATAATCAAAATAACAAGGCAAGCAGACAATGAGCATCTCGGCGATCTTTTTATTTACTATGTGCATAGATTTTTATTGAGGATGCTTCATAGAATGCTCATTATGGTTATGCTGCAAGTTTCCACCATGATTAGGCATGGCTTAGGCTAGCGGCCTAGGCATTTCTCTAACATACATACAAACTCCATGATCTTACAAGTTCTACTTTTATTTCACACCGCCGGGATCCATAAGCAAAAGAACATGATATCAACTAGGTACAAAGTACCTATGAAGCATTGAAAGCGGTCCCCATGATACATGGTTCTGCTAACTTCAACTCATAAAGCGCAAGCATATGCGCAACAAAGAAGGACGTAATGGTTCAGGTTTATTAAGTGCAAGAAAATAAAGTGTGCCATCAAGTTCGTGAGAGCTTTACTAACTAACTTTCTCATAACAAGCAAACATTTTATTCGGAAGAAAACAAGGCATATTGAATATGCACGGAGGTAGCAAATGATGCTAATGGGTAGGTATGGTGGACACTTTGGAAAATATTTGGTTTAGGGAGTTGGAAACTTGAGTAAAATATACCCAGTGAAGGTGAAGGCTAGCAATATTAAGGGAGCGACAAACGAGAGAGCAATAATGGCCATAATCATGCAGAGCGACAAAACATCATTGATCAAAGCATAAAGTGATACTACAAGTTGAAAACTAAAGGATCATAAAGGCTTATGGTGACTTGGGATAGTCATAACATGGTGTGAGCATGTGCCAAGTCAACCCAAATAAAGCATCAAAGGAGAATACCACTATACTATGCTTTAATATGCTAAAACAACGCATGATTCATCCAAGGCACATTAAGCAATATCAATTGTTTATAACAAGTAATGCTACAGCAAAGAATACTAAGCATAAAGCCAAAACAATATCAAGCATGACATGACAAAGCATAGGCCACAATCAAAAACAAGCTCTCTTTACCACTTAAGCATGAGCTTTCCTACTCTTTTCCAATCTAAACCAAACTATTTGAAAACCAATGTATGAAAGAGGGGGTCCAACCAATTTATTCAGCAAACTAAGCAAACTAGGCAAACTAAAAACCAAAACGAAAACGAAAAAGAAGACGCTCCAAGAACAACACAACTATGCATGAAACAATAAAAATGAAGCGTTTGGAAGAAACCTGGGATTTTTATTGATGAAGAAGGGGATGCCTTGGGAATCCCCAAGCTTTGACGCTTGTACTTCTGGGATATTTCTTGGGATGACACGCGTGGCATCTCCAAGCTTGAGCTTTAGTCCATCCTTCATCTCATTACTCATTCCTTCCATACACCTGAAATTTTTCCTTCATACAAAACTTCACACAATCTTTATTAGCAACATTAGTGCACTCAAGATAAATAAGTCTTAAGGTTTAGTTCTAACACTAAATAAACTTACATTAGAACACTAGATACTGTAGCACTTCCCTCAAAAATCTCAATTCCCCAAAAGAACTCAAAAAGGAACCCCACAAGAAGCAAATGCAGAAAATGGCAGAAATCTGTCAAAACAGACCAGTAGGTAAAGACGAATTTTTTCGATGACCTTCTGTTGCTCAAATCAAAAAGTGTTGAAGTTGTCTTAACAACTGAGTTGTCAATTCAGCTGCACCTGGAAACAATCTTACTCACAGCAGTTTATCAGTAGCAACAGTTTTGTAGTAGGAATAGTAAAGTAGCAGCAGTAGTAAAGCAAAGATAGCAGTAACAAAAACAGTAAACAGTGGGATTCGAGTGCGGTAGGCATAGGGATGGATGGACGGGCGTTACATGGACAAGACAATTCACATAGCAATCAGGACATAGGGAAATTGCAGATAACTAAGATAAAGCATCCAAGTACTAGACAATCCTAGGCATGTGTTCCATATATAGTCATATGTGCTCGCAATGAGAACTTGCACAACATCTTTTGTCCTGCCAGCCCGTTTGCAGCGGGGCCTCTAGGGAACTACTGGCAATTAAGGTGCTCCTTTTAATAGAGCACCGGAGCAAAGCATTAACACTCTGTGAACACATGTGATCCTCACATCAAAGCCATTCCCTTTCGGTTATCCCGATTTCTGTCACTTTGGGGCCATAGGTTCCGGACAACAACGTGTGTATACAACTTGCAGATAAGACCAAGAACAATACTATCATAATGAATAAATAACATGTTCTGATCTGAAATCATGGCACTCGGGCCCTAGTGACAAGCATTAAGCACAACAAGTCGCAACAAAGTCATAAAGCACTAATAAAAGATACTAGGCACCATGCCCTAACAATCTGATGCCATTACATGAACGATCTCATCCAATCCCTACCATCCCCATAGCCTACAGCAGGGGATTACTCACTCATAGATGGGGGAAACATGGATGGTCGATGGAGAAGCGATGGTGATGATGATGGTGATGATCTCCTTCAATTCCTTGTCCTGGCAGGGTGCCAGAACGGAGTTTCTGGTGCTGTTTCGTGGAATCTGGTGGTGGTGGCGGAGCGGAACTCCTTCTAGAAAAATGTCGAACCCCCCCTCAAAGTTTTTAGGTCAGAAGGCTCCTTATAGGCGAAGAGAGAGGCCGAGGGGGTGCCTGGGGCCACCACACCATGCCCTGGCACGGCCAAGCCCAGCCCGCGCCTGGGAGGGTGTGGCCAGCCCTTGGCCCTCCTCCATCTCGTATTCTGGCTCCTGGAGTCTTCTGAAAAAATAGGCACTTTGGCTTTTGTCCCGTCCAATTCCGAGAATATTCATTTTCTGACTTTCCTAGAACCAAAAACAGCAGAAAAGAGGCAGCTGGCACTGTGGCTCTTATTAATAGGTTAGTCTAAGAAATCATATGAAAAGTACTCCAAAGTGTGGACAAAACACAAGAAAGTGGATAAAACCAAGCATGGAGCATCAAAAATTATAGATACATTTGCAATGTATCAATAGGCTGCCCTTTAAGTCTTTTTTTCCGATGTCTTGATTTTTTTTGGGTTTACCGATCTTAGATCGGATTGAGTTGCCCACCGCCATCATCATCACCACGCCTCTACTCAGACCATCGGCATCGAGGATCTACATCGCACCCGTGTGCCTTCCTTCTTTGCTGCCCAACCTGCCTCGGTAGGCTGTCGCGACCTCACAGCAGGATGCCACGCACCGTGGATGGCTGTTACGCCTTCCTTGGAAGGCTGCCGCAGCCGCCCCCCTCGGATCTCCTTCGTCATCATCGTTCGGGACTTCACCGACAAGGCCACCATCGACTCCGATCTATGCTCGTCCATGCCATGGCGCATACGGCGCACCGTCGGTCTGATCAACCGATCTCGTGCCTGTCTATGTGAAGCACGTCCACGAGGCGCCTACCATCGATCGAGCTACTGGATGACGTTGCGTTGCCCCTTCGGGCTGAAGCGCCGCCGCTTTTGGTCCACGCTACCAGCTTCCAACGCACCTTTCTTGGTGTGTACATCGCTGGTGGTCTTCCAGCCGCTGCACCGACTTGCACCCTGCAGTTATTCCGCCCCATCAGGTCGTAGCGTCATTGCATGCAGTCTACTTTGCCATCCCCGTGCATCGATGTCATCGGCTTCCACTGCGCCATATCCTACTACGCGGATCGCCGCCGTCTAAACATGGTCTTCGTCACGTCACCGGGTTCTTCCTCGCCGACTATCCCATCGCCACTCTAGGCATACAACATGACCACCTAGGTCGCCGCCCTCTACGTCTTCAACCACTACAATTCCGTCACTAGCGTCATCGCGTCATCCCTGACTACACCACTTTTTGCTCTACCTCGACAACCGCGGACAGCATCGTCATCTCTCCCTTCACCGCTTTGCGACTCGCAACCTCTTTGGAGGCCTCCTCTGCTAGTCTCTCTAACATGGTGACAAGTTCATGATGGTCCCTACCCCTCGCACGCTTGGTACTGGCAACACCGGGAGTGCCTTCGTCCCTGACGCGTTCCCGAGTCTGGCAAGCTCGGATCAGTGCCTCGTCTTCATCAGCTTCGATATGGTCTTCTACGGCATCGCCCCTCCTCTACGACTGCCTCGACCACATCACCGACGAGTTATTCTTTGCATACTCGATTCTGGCAAAACCAGAGTGTGCATTCGTCCCTGATATGCGCCTAGTTCTAGCAAAACTATGGCCGCACCTCGTCCTCGATGGCTCGGACTGCATCGGATCTGGCATCGACACCCTCGACGACTGCCTCGACACGTCTCCATCATTGTCCTCGCGCTTGCGGCTTCACGCGCCGCTACCTCGACATCGGCATCCCCAACCACGACATCGACCACGGCGACCCCTCGCATGGCTACCTCGACCACGTCACCGCCCCACGCTCTTGGCTCCCTCAACATCGGCACAAGGGCTACCACCTCGCTTGAGCATCTTCAGCTTCCTCTATAGTCCAAGCTACTGCGACGCGACACCATCCACGACGTTCCCGCTCCTACTGCGGGGGGATGTCAGCCTTATGGTTCTACTTCAGTTTATCTCTAGTCTGACCGTCTGCGACGTTCCAGTTATTGACGATGTAGGGGTTCCGCGCATAAAAACAATAAATTTTACTCTACGCCCCTGAACCCCTGAAGCTACCAGGACCTATCTATTAGTAATAAAGTAACGAGAGAGGCTTTTCACGAACTTACCCTCAAAGACCGAAAAGCATTGTCAACGCTCAGGAGAGCATGGTTGATGTAGACGAGCCGAAGCCGACCTCAAGGTCGTGATGAAGTCCTTGTGCTCCTTCTGGCTCCAACGACTTGACTGCCTCAAGTGTGACACCTCGTGGGAGTTACACACGTCCGGTGCCTGACGATGACTCCCGCTTCCCTGATCCAGCAGCAGTTGCGGAAGTAGAGCTCCCAGATCCGAATCCCGCAGCGCGACGGTGCTCCGCGGTGAAGATGTCTCTCGCTCGCACAGTCCAGACTTGGGACCACGGTCACGAGAGAGGGAGGGGGAGAGAGAAAATATCAATTAGAGGTCCTCCCAAAAGTGGGGAGACCTTTTTTGATAATTGGGTGTATTTTCTAGGCCAATATACCCCACTTTATATAGGGAGAGGGGACGTACTACCTCCCCTCAAGTCCCGGGGTGGGACTAAAGGAGAGGAGGGGGAGGGGTGGCACCGTCGGCCACCCCCATGGGCCCCACCTGGGGGGGGGGGGGGCTGGCCCACTAGGGCCGCCGGCCACCCCATTGGCCCCTTCTCCCTCTTGCCTTTCCCTAATGGGCCCTCTCCCCTCCAGGAATTGGCCCATTAAGCCTTTGACCTTTTTAATTGATTTTATCTTTATTTAAATAATTATGAATAAATGATTAAATCAATATTTAACATTCATTCACATATAATTTAATCTCCGTGGCCATGGAACACCTTCCACCTCCACTCCGGACATCCTACGGACTTACCGAAACCCTTCCGGTTTTCTCCCTTCTTTTCTTCGGTGATTCTACCGATCCTATAAACACTCTCTAAGCATCATCAAGACCTTAAGTGTGATACCCTACGGTTCGGGAACACTCCAGACATGGTCGGGACACTCCCGCACCAATGATCAACGAAGGGACCTGGATGGCCATGTGACCCCTGTGTGTTCCACGAAGATCTTTCATCGTTTGAACCGGGACAGTCGTGTCTTATTCCCTTTGTCATTCGATACTTGCATTGCCAGAGATTCGATCAATGACATCACCATGTCGTGTTCAATCTCGTTACTGAACAATTCTACTTAACTCGTCCCGACAAGTGATATCCCCGTGATCTAATCACACGCTGTGCAACTATTGGATATAACTTCTCCGAGTGGGCCCTTGAGTATCTTCCCGTCACATGGACGGACAAATCCCGCTCTCGACATATATTGCCTCTACGGTTTCCTCCGAATACCTGAACACACCTTTATAACCACCGTTTTACCAGATGGCGTTTGATGATATCTAAGAACCCTCGGGAGAAAATGATTGATATAGCCTCACGGTCTAAGGAATAGTCTACGAGGATC
Organism: Avena sativa; assembly: GCA_916181665.1. Classification (NCBI taxonomy): domain Eukaryota; kingdom Viridiplantae; phylum Streptophyta; class Magnoliopsida; order Poales; family Poaceae; genus Avena; species Avena sativa. The sequence goes on along the minus strand of OV702292.1, from coordinate 133,290,578 downwards.
CATTTCTAATCATCGTAACTTTGAACTTCGTGACATGATCGGGTCACGATGTTTAGGTTGGGTATTGGTTCATCATCTCATTCTCCGAATGAGATGACCTCATTTCCAACTGGCATAAATGCCACATGATCAGGAAACATGATCATGGTCATTTTGATGTTTTGTTCACCTCGCTTCCTACTTGACTTTAATTGGTATCTACAGGAGTTTCCAACATATTCCCTTATAACATAACTCTTTATGCTTTAAGATATGTTATCCTTTATGGATTTGGAAAATATATCCACAGTTCTCTACTAGACACTGCGGACAAACTTAGCTCAACATTCTGTGATTCGAACTTAATCACTTCCAAACGTTCTTTATTTGGATCACATATTATGCTAAGTTATCATCATGGTTTACTAAGATAGAACTTATGTCTCAACATAGTGGATGACGATCATCCTTTTCTTTCTTTCAACCACTAATTTGAATTATTAAGGACCAGTTCCTTAATTAACTTCTATTCTGAAACCCCTTTCAGAATCCCTTAAGAAATACTACATAATATCATAATACACCTATTATCAACTTCTACATCTTATAAATCATTATTTATAAGTATTTGTGCTTTCATCCTTAACTTACTTAAGAATTACTCCTATAAGCTCCCACTCAAACTATGTTGCTAAAATATTTGGGTACGAGTCAGTACTCTTACTCAAACAATGTTCCTACATATTTGAATTTGAGACTCATATTGCTCCCACTTAAAAATATGTCAAGCACATATTGTTTTAGGAAGACTTTCATAGCTCCCACTCAATTTTATGCAAATTGCATATCTCCTTTACTATTTTTAATAACTTCAAAATCCTTTGATCAATTATCAAACTTGGATATTTATTATGAGATACTTGTACTTTACTAGTTTTAAATCCACTAGACATTTAGCACGCAACACACATGAATTAAATTCATTTGAATTCATCCAATGCTTGACAAATTGTGCTTTTGTCACTTACCCCCTTTTTTCCTACGATGGCTTTGCAGTCATTTGGGAAAATTCCAAGTAACTCCATTTACTTGTGAGATTTAGCAACGAATTGCTTTCTAATCTCAAGGGAATTTTACTACTAGGATTTCTCACAATTCTAGTTTACCATCATTTCCTTTGTAGTTCGTAGGTATGTCATATTCCAAAAATCATGACAAGTGATTCACAAATGTTTCCATACAAGATATGGATTTACATTTTGAATCCTACTTTATATAGTGAAAAACAATAGTGGAGGGAAAAACACAATGATCAAAATCATTGATTCTTTCCTTATGTGAAGAGAATCGTTCAGGAATGCTGTCCGTTGCGCTTCTCAACACTCTGATGCAAGGTTTTGATCCTCATCGTGTTTTACACTAATTTCCATTTGCTCATAATTGAGAAACATCACTAGAAGTGAGTTTTCTCAAGAATGTACCAAAATCCAAGCAATACGAATCTTGCTTTCCTTTTGGTTTCAGCTATGGATTTCGTATTCAAAGTTTCCAATGAATACGCTACAAGGACTTATTCGCTATTGTTTTGGTTATATCGAATAACCCCAAAACTTTCACAAATTAATGGTTCGCTAATTCTAATTGAGTGCTAACTATTTCTAAACTAATGGTCTCTACATATACACTACAACGATTTATTTGGTGCCTTCTATTCAACCCCTTTTGATATCTAATATCACATTGCGATGCTTTGTATTTTGACATTTCAAAACACTTTGCATTCCACAATTTCTTTTATGCCATTCTTATAAATTCGAATTTCATTACTATTGATCAAATCATAGTAATTGGATTCTCTTTTATATTTATACCCTTTGTTGATGAAACACTTTGATCAAATCAAAATAGTTTCATATTCATGTTTCCTTTGGTAAACTTACTTTACACATTTAAACAATCATTTAATGATAATTACCATTGATGTTAAAATCCAATACATCGAATATGTATTTACTTTTAACTATTCATTAAACACATTGTATTCAAGTAATACACGGTGTTCAAGTTATTTTGCCGAACTTAGGCATAATTTATATGTGAAAAGAAATCGAATGACTTTCACATATTATCGCACAACTCTAAATTTAAACAATGGTTTCATTCATTAATGAAATATCATTAAGTTGGGTATTTCAAACAAGGCATTTTAATATTTTACAAATGTTCATGCATTATCAATTAGTTTCAAACAATAAGGATAACTCACACATAATCAAACAAGATATGAACACGAATAGAAATCATTCATAAAAGCAGAACAACTGTTTGTTACAAACTCATATGAATAACCGTCTCACAAAGTGTGAGACATACTAAAGAAGTTCACAATCTCTTGATTACATTAATCATCCTGAAACACAAAACTAAATGATAAATGTCGAGGGAGTGTGTCGTCGGCCATCATCATCATGCTCGCCATCAACACGCAACGTCACCTTTCTCCAGCAAGCACCTCTATGCAGAAGGACCTGTTTTCAATAAAACAGAACAAGTATCAGATATACTTAACACTACAATGTGTTTGCAAGATTATAATATTTATTAAACGGTATATCAAATATATACCTTTGTCATTGACGACTGCAGCAACGTTGGGTTCATCTATCACATTTCTGAAATGCGATATGAACTCAAGGAAATCCAGTGTTTCCGTGTCGCCTCTCATAACCCAGATCCTGACTTGTGCTTGGAAGCTTGGTGGAAGCGACCGCAGCACACCTCCCATCGCAAATGAGCTTGAGTACCAGTTGTCTAGGTAGTATGCCAGACTCATATACGCATCATAGAGGCGCAATAAGTGCTCATCCAGTGAGGAGCCCTCCTCCATCTTTATGGAGAGGAAGTCCCCCATCAGCTCATACTCGCGCACTTGTTCCACGAAATGTGCTCTCAGATGTGCCATGACCATTCGGGGCTTGAGACTCCCCACCATTGGCCATAGCCCATCCTCCATTCCGAGGCGCATGGTCACTGATATAAATATGGCCATCACACGACGACGACAACGCAGATCCCGCTGCTCCTGGGTCTCATGAGAATAGGGTGGCTCCAAAAACATCTCGCAGGTCATGTAGTCAGCTACATCATTCTCCCCAAGGAGATCAAATAGGCGTATGACCCATGTAGAAAAGTTGGATCCATCTAACTTGAGCTTCTCTACTTTTAACCAATCGTCGATAGGAAAGGTAATCTCGGCAGAAACCATTTTCTACATTTATAATTGCAAAAGGAATTTAGACTAAGTTTATAATTAAATGAGTTAATAATAACTCCACTCAGAAACACCTATCCCTAAAGAGGGTTCCTAGTGATAACACGACCCCTATCAGCCACATCTCCCCCGATCATCACGGCCATCAATGTGGGTTCAAGGGTGGAAGCTAAACGTTGGTCACGTCATTCATGCGACTCGTGCTCGATCTTTCGACCATCCGTGTTCCGAGGCCACGCTTCTGTGGCGTGCTAGGCTCTCCAACTCAACCTTAGTGTATTCGTTGTGCAACATGGCTTGCACCCACTGTATGCGGACGTAGATATGTCTGACACCCGATCATCATGGCCTGCCTCATATCGAAGAACTTTCTTGGTGGTGCACACTAAGGGGGAACACAATCGTTGGTTATTTTAACAGGGATCATCTTATTAGGCTACCGTCGAGTATCTAATACTAGCACACAATAAGACATACAAACAATAACATTGAATGTAAATGCTATGTGATATGGTCCTTCACGTCGTGATCTCCATCCATCGTCACCGGGTTCCGGTGCCAGGGTTCCGGGGCCGTAGACACCAGGGTACCGGTGTCATTCCGGCGTGGTAGTTTGTCATTACTGTGACCATCTACTACTATGTAACAAAAGGTAATTACTTTACCTTTGCCACAACCATATCACAAAGCAACGCCCCCCTGCAAAACAAAGTTAGACGCTTCTACTTTATCTTTGCATGTTTTACGTGGCTGAATGGGCTTTCGCACAAGAACCATTCTTACCTACGAACTTTCAGCACAACACTGATCAAGTAGTTGTCTATACTACACCCCTTTCGGGGCCCTCCATTGCAAATGGTATACCAACTAATGCGAGAGAGACAGACACCCCCCTAAGCCACTTTATACGGTATAAGCCGTATGTCAAGCGTGGACCCGTCTCACGAATAAACGCGTAAAGTCGGTTGGGGGCCGCTTCATCAAGCATTGCTGTGGTATACACAAGTACACATGGGAGGGTAACAACTAAAAGATCAACGCCCACACGCTACATCTTGTGTGTTCTACCCGTACTAGCATTACTACGCATAGATCTAGCTCTGATACCACTGTAGGGGTTCCGCGCATAAAAACAATAAATTTTACTCTACGCCCCTGAACCCCTGAAGCTGCCAGGACCTATCTATTAGTAATACAGTAACGGGAGAGGCTTTTCGCGAACTTACCCTCGAAGACCGAAAAGTGTTGTCAACGCTCAAGAGAGCGTGGTTGATGTAGACGAGCCGAAGCCGACCTCAAGGTCGTGATGAAGTCCTTGCGCTCCTTCTGGCTCCAACGACTTGAGTGCCTCAAGTGTTACACCTTGTGGGAGTTACACACGTCCGGTGCCTGAGGATAACTCCCGCTTCCCCGATCCAGCAGTAGTTGCGGAAGTAGAGCTCCCAGATCCGAATCCCGCAGCGCGACGGCGCTCCACGGTGAAGATGTCTCTCGCTCGCGCAGTCTAGACTTGGGACCACGGTCACGAGAGAGAGAGGGAGAGAGAAAAAATATCAATTAGTGGTCCTCCCAAAAGTGGGGAGACCTTTTTTGATTATTGGGTGTATTTTCTAGGCCAATATACCCCACTTTATATAGGGGGAGGGGAGGTACTACCTCCCCTCAAGTCCCGGGGTGGGACTAAAGGAGAGGAGGGGGAGGGGTGGCACCGCCGGCCACCCCCATGGGCCCCACGCGGGGGGTCTGGCCCACTAGGGCCGCCGGCTACCCCCTTGGCCCCTTCTCCCTCTTGCCTTTCCCAAATGGGCCCTCTCCCCTCCGGGAATTGGCCCATTAAGCCTTTGACCTTTTTAATTGATTTTCTCTTTATTTAAATAATTATGAATAAATGATTAAATCAATATTTAACATTCATTCACATATCATTTAATCTCCGTGGCCATGGAACACCTTCCACCTCCACTCCGAACATCCTCTGGACTTACCGAAACCCTTCCGATTTTCTCCCTTCTTTTCTTTGGTGATTCTACCGATCCTATAAACACTCTCTATGCATCATCAAGACCTTAAGCGTGATACCCTACGGTTCGGGAACACTCCAGACATGGTCGGGACACTCCCGCACCAATGATCAACGAAGGGACCTTGATGGCCATGTGACCCCTGTGTGTTCCACGAAGATCTTTCATCGTTTGAACCGGGACAGTCGTGTCTTATTCCCTTTGTCATTCGATACTTGCATTGCGAGAGATTCGATCAATGACATCACCATGTCGTGTTCAATCTCGTTACTGAACAATTCTACTTAACTCGTCCCGACGAGTGATATCCCCGTGATCTAATCACACGCTGCGCAACTATTGGATATAACTTCTCCGAGTGGGCCCTTGAGTATCTTCCCGTCACATGGACGGACAAATCCTGCTCTCGACATATATTTCCTCTACGGTTTCCTCCGAATACCTGAACACACCTTTATAACCACCGTTTTACCAGATGGCGTTTGATGATATCTAAGCACCCTCGGGAGACAGTGATTGATATAGCCTCACGGTCTAAGGAATAGTCTACGAGGATCCATTTATAATCATCGTAACTTTGAACTTCGTGACATGATCGGGTCACGATGTTTAGGTTGGGTATTGGTTCATCATCTCATTCTCCGAATGAGATGACCTCATTTCCAACTGGCATAAATGCCACATGATTAGGAAACATGATCATCAGTTGACCAATGAACCCCTGGTTGTTTGTATATCACACGTGTATTGATGTTTCCACTCAATACAGTTATAGCATGATATAAAACTTAATCATAAACTATATGAAATATGATAATAGTCCTTACTACTATTTGTCTCTAGGGCATATTTCTAACATACGACGCTACCACTACGACTACGGGGGGATGTTAGAGTATGATACGGACACGGTTATTATGGTAGTTTAGGATAGTTAGGACTCTAGCCTAACTTGTCTTACACTCTAAGATGATCCCTGTACGTATATATACTCTCCCATGAGGCTCAATAATACATCCAACATATTTCGCCAATCTATCTCCCTCCCTATCGTTCTACAATCATGTACGGGAGAGGGTGAATATGGTTTTTCAGAAGCGGTCCACGCGATTGCTCAAGTTTGTCATCACGTCGCGTCTTCCTGGGCGATCTCCTGGTCCACGGGAAACTCGTCTTCAACGCCGTCTTCTTCGACAGGCTACGGCAACCGCTGCACCAACGGTGACTTCATCGGCAACCGATCAATACATATAATGTGATCCGATCTTTTGCTATATTATGGTTGTTATTGCGTATAAACTGCTACTGCTCATGTTGATTGGTACATCTAGTATGATAGAGTTTCACGTGATTGTAGTTGTTGTTGTCATGATTTATATTCTAGATATTGGATGGGTCCCGTGCTCTTAGTCCAATAGTATCCAGTTTTATTGGACCTTAGTCCAAGAGATGTCCAAGTCCAACGTAATCCAGTCCAACATGGTCTATGGTGATTCAGGTCCAAAGCCCATTGAACATGACAGGTTCATTTCCAGGGTGTGTATCCCCATTTCAAAAGAAAAAAAGAGAAGCTGGCAAGCCCGTGTACTTATGTTGAGTTATTATTCCATCTCTCATCGATGTGTTTCTATCGGTCTATGAAGCACAATTGTACTCAGGCACCTGAAGACCTCGTGAAGGAGTAGTTGCCTAGCCCTGCCCGTAGGGAATTTTTATTCACTCCAGTTATTTGGGTTTTCCAGGGCCGCCTCTATATTTTACGAGGCCTTAGGCGAAGTCAACAAATAGATCCCTACGGCAAATATATATGTAAACATAACTAGATATATAGACATGTATATGCTTATTTTACGTTGCAAAAAGTAAAAAGTTAATATCTAACCATACGTTCATCAAGAATAAAAGCAATGTCACATTACGATAGAAAAAATATAAATGGTAGCCAAATCTAACAAGTATTTCCTCCTAGTTTGATTACCTCAAATAAGAATCCAAATTCCAGTGAATCTATTGACCATCATGCTTCAGTTCCTTTGAAAAAGCTTCTTCTCACATTTCTCGATGCAAAATCATCAAGGACAATAGCAAGATCAATGTTGTCCAAGACATCCTTTTCAATACAACATGTAGCCAAGTCATTCAATCTGTCTTGTAACATACTTAACCTCAAATAATTTTTTAGTAGCTTCAGTTTAGAGAAACTTATTTTAGCTAAGGCTACAACCACAGGTATAGTCAAGAGGATCCGATAGGCAACTGAGATATTTAGATAGCAATCAATGGTTGTAATTATCTGGCAAAGTTGCTTGCAACACTTTTAATTCAGAGAAAAAATCATCAAGATCGACAACACATTTTTTCTTATGAGTAAAAATTTCTGCAAAAACAATGCAAGATTTTCGTAGCTTACTCTCGTCCATAGACTTTAGATTGTTTGAGTTGAATAAGAACAAAAAAAACCTTTTCAAATGCATCAACCTGCAGTTGGACTAGAACTGCAGCAACTGTTACCTAGTACTATTATACTAGGTTGCGTGGCGCAGTCCTAATCTAAATTGCTCCGTGGTCTAGACCAGACAACGGTGTCGCTCCGATAGGCAGCCCAGGAGAGGTGACCCGTTCACACGTCGAGGATTGGTTGCCCCGGTAGCAAAAGAGTATGCTCCGTGCTCGCCTCTGGCTACCACACTACCGGCCCAACCCATGAGAGTGTCTGCAGCAGCATGGACTCTTCTTGGTCGGAATTGCCCGACCACAGTGCTGCTCTCGCGCGCGGTAGCTGATCCGGTGGTTGCCTGGCCGACTGAGAATCCAGGTCCGACGACGGAGTGGGCTACTTGCCGGCTGCTGGTAATCCAAGTCCGACGACACCAACATATGACAGTTGTGGCTCATCCTCTGCTTCTCCATGATGATGGTAGAGTTTACTCACAAACAAATCTTCATCTGAAAGATAGCACATCATTAAAACTCTATGGTAAAAAAACGAATAATTCACTGATTATCGCATTCTTTGAATAAAGTTTAGGGATAACAGCAAAAATCTCCTCGCGAACTTAATCCAACATCCATTCTCGAAAAACAAAAAGAAAACTCAGTCCAACACTTGCTTCCTCTGACGAACGACGAAATAATCTCAGGAGATAACTTGCTTCCCAACTCAGTCCAACACTTGTGTTTCATATAGTCCTCAGCGGGCTGACGCTTCATGCATGATGCATCCAAGTCTTCAGTTTCCTTCACCGGAGGAAGGCGACAGCGGGAACAAGATCAGCAGCTTCGGCTCGCCATCGCCGGCGTTCCTCTCTGGTGGCGGCGGCGGCAGCAGATAGAACCTCCCCTCTCCGACGGCCTCCACCTCCTCAGGGTTCCCCATCTCTACCTCCTCAGGGTTCCCCATCTCTACCTCCTCAGCGTCCTCCATCGCCACCTCCTCATCAACCGTTGACGACGACGACGACGTCGCCAGCGACCGTGGATCCGGCGCCATGTTAAGGACGCACGGACCGGGATTGTCCAACCACGACGATGGCGGCGACAGCGTCAGCTGCAGCTGGGGGCCAGACGCGCTTGGCCCCGGTGCCGTGGCAGTTGCCAGAATTGACTGGTGCTGCTGCACCGGCTCCAACGGCAGCATCCGCACGGTGGCACCACGTTGAGCCGCCGCGGCAGCGCTAGTGGGCGCCGTCTGGCCGGTGAAACGCCGCACCGTCTCCATGAAGCTCTCCGTGTCGGCGTACATGGACGGCTGGGGAGCCGGTGGCGAGGGGCTGCGGTCCATGCTGGCGATGTACGACGTAGCTTAGCTTGCACTCCACGGGTAAGACTGCATGCATGAATTGAGAAGGTTTTGTCAAGTTTTAGTGTCAGGGAGCACAGGTGATCGTTGATATGCATTATTTCGAAAAAAACAACACATGTATTATGCAATAGACACAAACAAATGATAACAACCGAAATTTAATAATGTAATAGACACAAACAAGGAACTAGGTTAAGGACTTCAATGACCCCATCCCTAAACGATTGGAATCATCGACCGTTTGACCCTTTGAATTGACCACTGTATATTCTGCAAGTTCTAAGGTGAAATAGACACAAACAAATTCACTCTCTTTTCCGCAATTTCTGGAATTTCATGAAACAATTAACCTTTTTCTGAGGAGAAGTGTAAAAGATACAATTCATTTTCCCTGCTAATAGGCGGTGATAAGTCGATGTAAAACATCTGTGTTTTTACATCCCATTGAAAAAAAACTATCTAAATATTTTTTCATATGCCCAAATCTATTTATATTACTTCTATTTTTCAGAAAAGTTCCTTACATTTAAGTGTCTGTGGTGAATAGATTGTTAACACAAGAAATATATAACGTGTTATACATAGATGCATGAACTTTGTTAAGTTCTTTTATGAAATTCACAAAGCATGCATAAAAGAAAGAGTGTGTGCTTGACCATCTGCACTTAGGCATTGGTTATGGTCTGCATAGTGTATGTCAGCCTTGTTCAGATTGACATTGTTGCATCTCATTTTTAAGTGGACACTTTGACAATTTTTTTTTTACTTATATGCAATATATGATCGTAAAAAGCTGCGCTTCGTATTTTAAATAATGACCTAAGTAATTCCTACACAATGGGTAAAGGAATCTACAGTAGAAATCATATGACACACTATTTTATGATTGAGTAAATATTTGTCTTTTATGCTAATAAACGATTAGTTGCGCTATGTATTTTACCTACATACGTACTTCATGCACAATGGGGAAGAGAATCAACACTTGAAATGATATGACACGCAATATTATGATTGCGCAACTATATTTGTGATATGCATAATATGCTTGTAGAAAATCTGTGCTCTATACTGCTATGTATTGTACACCAGTCAACACAAAAAATGGGCGCCACACATTTGACAGATTCATTCTAACACAAGAATTATTTTGGGTTTTTTTGCAATAAACATAATATAAGAATTTAATCGAGATCGATACAATCCCTTCCACTTGGATGCAAAATCGGTTCGATCACCACAGCAATATACACACATACAGATGTAAATCTTGTCAACCATTTCACATCATGTGTATTGAAGGTTTTTGTAAGCCAGTACTTTCATATATCTGGTCCGCTTGTTCAGTAGCACAACTAATCAGTCAATCTGATTCTACAAAGTCTATTCTATTTTTTTTAATCTACAAAGTCTTAACAGAACTATATCAAGACTGTGTGATCAGATTGACTGGTGAGTTTTGCTAAAAGCCTTAGATCGGCCACATAAGTTGGATCTACACTTGAACTAATGCCGTCAATCTGTAGTTTTAATCAAACGGTGGTAGACGTAAGAACTACTAACTGATACCGAATTTGTACATGTTCTTGGCCTACAAAATTTTAAAAAACCTATAGAGATGTCTATTGCATTGCACCATGATCGATCTACTCCAGAAACTTAACCCTAACTATACACGAAGGCAAGATCGTACAAATCAAGTACAGTACGTATTACATCGGACAAGAGTTGTGGTTGGAAGGAAATACAGCAAAAGGAACTCGATCAGAGAACATGAGATCAAAACTAGGCGTTGTGCCTACATGATTGTGCGCTTACCCTGACCATATTACGAGATCTACAAATATGCATAGGCCATTTGGACAAGATCAAGCATCTCGCTAAACAAGAAAGTCGCACGGGCAGGAACAGAAAAGATGAAAGACAGAGGAAGGATAAACTGCTAGAGAGTACGAACTGACCTTGCCGATGCCAATGGAGTTGAGATAGAGAGCGTGATGTCCAGACTCTTGCTCAAACACGCGATTCATCTCCTCGGCGATAGAATTTGTAGCGAGGAGTGAGACTGAGAAGGAAAGAAACGCCGGCAGGATAAGAGACTTAATTCCCGCCAACTGCCAGGCGAAAGGGGCAAATTTTAATGGATGTTTTTGTTTTGTTTTTCTTTCTATATAAGTCTGACGATCTTGCTAGCTCTGACTCTGGTTTGGAAGAACGGTGAGAGAGCGAGCTATTATTGGTTCTAAACAAATGCCGTCAAGTAGACGTTGGAGCCTACATGGCCTTGAAGTTGACCAAGGTCAACGGCTGAAACTGAGAATGCTTGTATAGGTTCATAAGTGGTTTTTGTTTTGTACAAAAAAGTGGGTTTTGCATTTTCCCACGTGGCCACGTGGATTTGCAGAGTTACATTGCGTGTAACACTAGCAGAAAACATACCTCTAGTCCCAGTTGGTAAGGGCGTTTAGTCCCGGTTGCCAAACAGGGACTGCGGTGTCGTGTCGGGACTAGAGGTCCATCTTTTAGTCCCGCGTTTTGTTACGAACCGGGACTAGAGGTCCACCACGTGGCCCCGCGTCGTGCGCTGGACTGGAGGACATTTAGTCCCGGTTCGTAAGATTCCGTATCGCTGCAGCGTTTTGGGCCATTTGGCTGCTGTGGCAGGATATGGTGTTTTAGGGTTTTGTGTTTTTCTTTTTATTTTGTTTTTTGTGTTTAATTATTTTTCATTCTGTGTTTTCATTCTAAACAAGTTTCCGTATACATATACGACTCTAGTACATAGTACTTGTACACACCAGTGGAGAACGGGCCTTTAGTCCCGGCCCGTAAGGTCCTTTAGTACTAGTTCTGGTATCGGGACCGGAGAGACGGGACTAAAGGCCCATCCACTATTCCCGGCCCGCTTACCAGCCGGGACCACTAGGCGTCCACGTGGCCGCCCCTGCGCGCGCTAGGTGCCCCCCATTAGTCCCGGTTCCTATTACAAACCAGAACTAATGGTTCTTTGCCGCGGCAAAGTTTTGGCCCCTTTCTCTGCCGCGGCAGAGAATTCATTTTGTTTCATTTTATTTATTTATTTTTTCATTTCAAAATAGTTTTCTACGCGACCACATATCGTACATGTTCGTGCATATATAAGATAACTTGTTTTACGATCGAGCATACAAATATATACATGATAGTTACATGGAGACATCACAGTTACCTGGACTAGGTCTTGTCTATTCAATACACGGTCGGGGGATTACCGGTAGCACCTATTCGCACTAAATTCTCCGGCATCATCTATCATCTCGTAGGTATGTCATATTCCAAAAATCATGACAAGTGATTCACAAATGTTTCCATACAAGATATGGATTTACATTTTGAATCCTACTTTATATAGTGAAAAACAATAGTGGAGGGAAAAACACAATGATCAAAATCATTGATTCTTTCCTTCTGTGAAGAGAATCGTTCAGGAATGCTGTCCGTTGCGCTTCTCAACACTCTGATGCAGGGTTTTGAATTCTCATCGTGTTTTACACTAATTTCTATTTGCTCATAATTGAGAAACATCACTAGAAGTGAGTTTTCTCAAGAATGTACCAAAATCCAAGCAATACGAATCTTGCTTTCCTTTTGGTTTCAGCTATGGATTTCGTATTCAAAGTTTCCAATGAATACGCTACAAGGACTTATTCGCTATTGTTTTGGTTATATCGAATAACCCCAAAACTTTCACAAATTAATGGTTCGCTAATTCTAATTGAGTGCTAACTATTTCTAAACTAATGGTCTCTACATATACACTACAACGATTTATTTGGTGCCTTCTATTCAACCCCCTTTGATATCTAATATCATATTGCGATGCTTTGTATTTTGACATTTCAAAACACTTTGCATTCCGCAATTTCTTTTATGCCATTCTTATAAATTCGAATTTCATTACTATTGATCAAATCATAGTAATTGGATTCTCTTTTATATTTATACCCTTTGTTGATGAAACACTTTGATCAAATCAAAATAGTTTCATATTCATGTTTCCTTTGGTAAACTTACTTTACACATTTAAACAATCATTTAATGATAATTACCATTGATGTTAAAATCCAATACATCGAATATGTATTTACTTTTAACTATTCATTAAACACATTGTATTCAAGTAATACACGGTGTTCAAGTTATTTTGCCGAACTTAGGCATAATTTATATGTGAAAATAAATCGAATGACTTTCACATATTATCGCACAACTCTAAATTTAAACAATGGTTTCATTCATTAATGAAATATCATTAAGTTGGGTATTTCAAACAAGGCATTTTAATATTTTACAAATGTTCATGCATTATCAATTAGTTTCAAACAATAAGGATAACTCGCACATAATCAAACAAGATATGAACACGAATAGAAATCATTCATAAAAGCAGAACAACTGTTTGTTACAAACTCATATGAATAACCGTCTCACAAAGTGTGAGACATACTAAAGAAGTTCACAATCTCTTGATTACATTAATCATCCTGAAACACAAAACTAAATGATAAATGTCGAGGGAGTGTGTCGTCGGCCATCATCATCATGCTCGCCATCAACACGCAACGTCACCTTTCTCCAGCAAGCACCTCTATGCAGAAGGACCTGTTTTCAATAAAACAGAACAAGTATCAGATATACTTAACACTACAATGTGTTTGCAAGATTATAATATTTATTAAACGGTATATCAAATATATACCTTTGTCATTGACGACTGCAGCAACGTTGGGTTCATCTATCACATTTCTGAAATGCGATATGAACTCAAGGAAATCCAGTGTTTCCGTGTCGCCTCTCATAACCTAGATCCTGACTTGTGCTTGGAAGCTTGGTGGAAGCGACCGCAACACACCTCCCATCGCAAATGAGCTTGAGTACCAGTTGTCTAGGTAGTATGCCAGACTCATATACGCATCGTAGAGGCGCAATAAGTGCTCATCCAGTGAGGAGCCCTCCTCCATCTTTATGGAGAGGAAGTCCCCCATCAGCTCATACTCGCGCACTTGTTCCACGAAATGTGCTCTCAGATGTGCCATGACCATTCAGGGCTTGAGACTCCCCACCATTGGCCATAGCCCATCCTCCATTCCGAGGCGCATGGTCACTGATATAAATATGGCCATCACACGACAATGACAACGCAGATCCCGCTGCTCCTGGGTCTCATGAGAATAGGGTGGCGCCAAAAACATCTCGCAGGTCATGTAGTCAGCTACATCATTCTCCCCAAGGAGATCAAATAGGCGTATGACCCATGTAGAAAAGTTGGATCCATCTAACTTGAGCTTCTCTCCTTTTAACCAATCGTCGATAGGAAAGGTAATCTCGGCAGAAACCATTTTCTACATTTATAATTGCAAAAGGAATTTAGACTAAGTTTATAATTAAATGAGTTAATAATAACTCCACTCAGAAACACCTATCCCTAAAGAGGGTTCCTAGTGATAACACGACCCCTATCAGCCACATCTCCCCCGATCATCACGGCCATCAATGTGGGTTCAAGGGTGGAAGCTAAACGTTGGTCACGTCATTCATGCGACTCGTGCTCGATCTTTCGACCATCCGCGTTCCGAGGCCACGCTTCTGTGGCGTGCTAGGCTCTCCAACTCAACCTTAGTGTATTCGTTGTGCAACATGGCTTGCACCCACTGTATGCGGACGTAGATATGTCTGACACCCGATCATCACGACCTGCCTCATATCGAAGAACTTTCTTGGTGGTGCACACTAAGGGGGAACACAATCGTTGGTTATTTTAACAGGGATCATCTTATTAGGCTACCGTCGATTATCTAATACTAGCACACAATAAGACATACAAACAATAACATTGAATGTAAATGCTATGTGATATGGTCCTTCACGTCGTGATCTCCATCCATCGTCACCGGGTTCCGGTGCCAGGGTTCCGGTGCCGTAGACACCAGGGTACCGGTGTCATTCCGGCGTGGTAGTTTGTCATTACTGTGACCATCTACTACTATGTAACAAAAGGTAATTACTTTACCTTTGCCACAACCATATCACAAAGCAACGCCCCCCTGCAAAACAAAGTTAGACGCTTCTACTTTATCTTTGCATGTTTTACGTGGCTGAATGGGCTTTCGCACAAGAACCATTCTTACCTACGAACTTTCAGCACAACGCTGATCAAGTACTTGTCTATACTACACCCCTTTCGGGGCCCTCCATTGCAAATGGTATACCAACTAATGCGAGAGAGACAGACACCCCCCTAAGCCACTTTATACGGTATAAGCCGTATGTCAAGCGTGGACCAGTCTCACGAATAAACGCGTAAAGTCGGTTGGGGGCCGCTTCATCAAGCATTGCTGTGGTATACACAAGTACACGTGGGAGGGTAACAACTAAAAGAGCAACGCCCACACGCTACATCTCGTGTGTTCTACCCGTACTAGCATTACTACGCATAGATCTAGCTCTGATACCACTGTAGGGGTTCCGCGCATAAAAACAATAAATTTTACTCTACGCCCCTGAACCCCTGAAGCTGCCAGGACCTATCTATTAGTAATACAGTAACGGGAGAGGCTTTTCGCGAACTTACCCTCGAAGACCGAAAAGTGTTGTCAACGCTCAAGAGAGCGTGGTTGATGTAGACGAGCCGAAGCCGACCTCAAGGTCGTGATGAAGTCCTTGCGCTCCTTCTGGCTCCAACGACTTGAGTGCCTCAAGTGTTACACCTCGTGGGAGTTACACACGTCCGGTGCCTGAGGATAACTCCCGCTTCCCCGATCCAGCAGTAGTTGCGGAAGTAGAGCTCCCAGATCCGAATCCCGCAGCGCGACGTCGCTCCACGGTGAAGATGTCTCTCGCTCGCACAGTCTAGACTTGGGACCACGGTCACGAGAGAGAGGGAGAGAGAAAAAAATATCAATTAGAGGTCCTCCCAAAAGTGGGGAGACCTTTTTTGATTATTGGGTGTATTTTCTAGGCCAATATACCCCACTTTATATAGGGGGAGGGGAGGTACTACCTCCCCTCAAGTCCCGGGGTGGGACTAAAGGAGAGGAGGGGGAGGGGTGGCACCGCCGGCCACCCCCATGGGCCCCACACGGGGGGTCTGGCCCACTAGGGCCGCCGGCTACCCCCTTGGCCCCTTCTCCCTCTTGCCTTTCCCAAATGGGCCCTCTCCCCTCCGGGAATTGGCCCATTAAGCCTTTGACCTTTTTAATTGATTTTCTCTTTATTTAAATAATTATAAATAAATGATTAAATCAATATTTAACATTCATTCACATATCATTTAATCTCCGTGGCCATGGAACACCTTCCACCTCCACTCCGAACATCCTTCGGACTTACCGAAACCCTTCCGGTTTTCTCCCTTCTTTTCTTCGGTGATTCTACCGATCCTATAAACACTCTCTAAGCATCATCAAGACCTTAAGCGTGATACCCTACGGTTCGGGAACACTCCAGACATGGTCGGGACACTCCCGCACCAATGATCAACGAAGGGACCTGGATGGCCATGTGACCCCTGTGTGTTCCACGAAGATCTTTCATCGTTTGAACCGGGACAGTCGTGTCTTATTCCCTTTGTCATTCGATACTTGCATTGCCAGAGATTCGATCAATGACATCACCATGTCGTGTTCAATCTCGTTACTGAACAATTCTACTTAACTCGTCCCGACAAGTGATATCCCCGTGATCTAATCACACGCTGTGCAACTATTGGATATAACTTCTCCGAGTGGGCCCTTGAGTATCTTCCCGTCACATGGACGGACAAATCCCGCTCTCGACATATATTGCCTCTACGGTTTCCTCCGAATACCTGAACACACCTTTATAACCACCGTTTTACCAGATGGCGTTTGATGATATCTAAGCACCCTCGGGAGACAATGATTGATATAGCCTCACGGTCTAAGGAATAGTCTACGAGGATCCATTTCTAATCATCATAACTTTGAACTTCGTGACATGATCGGGTCACGATGTTTAGGTTGGGTATTGGTTCATCATCTCATTCTCCGAATGAGATGACCTCATTTCCAACTGGCATAAATGCCACATGATTAGAAACATGATCATCAGTTGACCAATGAACCAGTGACTAGAGTTTCACTGGGAACCCCTGGTTGTTTGTATATCACACGTGTATTGATGTTTCCACTCAATACAGTTATAGCATGATATAAAACTTAATCATAAACTATATGAAATATGATAATAGTCCTTACTACTATTTGTCTCTAGGGCATATTTCTAACATACGACTACGGGGGGATGTTAGAGTATGATACGGACACGGTTATTATGGTAGTTTAGGATAGTTAGGACTCTAGCCTAACTTGTCTTACACTCTAAGATGATCCCTGTACGTATATATACTCTCCCATGAGGCTCAATAATACATCCAACATATTCCGCCAATCTATCTCCCTCCCTATCGTTCTACAATCATGTACGGGAGAGGGCGAATATGGTTTTTCAGAAGCGGTCCACGTGATTGCTCAAGTTTGTCATCACATCGCGTCTTCCTGGGCGATCTCTTGGTCCACGGGAAACTCGTCTTCAACGCCGTCTTCTTCGACAGGCTACGGCAACCGCTGCACCAACGGTGACTTCATTGGCAACCGATCAATACATATAATGTGATCCGATCTTTTGCTATATTATGGTTGTTATTGCGTATAAACTGCTACTGCTCATGTTGATTGGTACATCTAGTATGATGGAGTTTCACGTGATTGTAGTTGTTGTTGTCATGATTTATATTCTAGATATTGGATGGGTCCCGTGCTCTTAGTCCAATAGTATCCAGTTTTATTGGACCTTAGTCCAAGAGATGTCCAAGTCCAACGTAATCCAGTCCAACATGGTCTATGGTGATTCAGGTCCAAAGCCCATTGAACATGACAGGTTCATTTCCAGGGTGTGTATCCCCATTTCAAAAGAAAAAAAGAGAAGCTGGCAAGCCCGTGTACTTATGTTGAGTTATTATTCCATCTCTCATCGATGTGTTTCTATCGGTCTATGAAGCACAATTGTACTCAGGCACCTGAAGACCTCGTGAAGGAGTAGTTGCCTAGCCCTGCCCGTAGGGAATTTTTATTCACTCCAGTTATTTGGGTTTTCCAGGGCCGCCTCTATATTTTACGAGGCCTTAGGCGAAGTCAACAAATAGATCCCTACGGCAAATATATATGTAAACATAACTAGATATATAGACATGTATATGCTTATTTTACGTTGCAAAAAGTAAAAAGTTAATATCTAACCATACGTTCATCAAGAATAAAAGCAATGTCACATTACGATAGAAAAAATATAAATGGTAGCCAAATCTAACAAGTATTTCCTGCTAGTTTGATTACCTCAAATAAGAACCCAAATTCCAGTGAATCTATTGACCATCATGCTTCAGTTCCTTTGAAAAAGCTTCTTCTCATATTTCTCGATGCAAAATCATCAAGGACAATAGCAAGATCAATGTTGTCCAAGACATCCTTTTCAATACAACATGTAGCCAAGTCATTCAATCTGTCTTGTAACATAGTTAACCTCAAACAATTTTTTAGTAGCTTCAGTTTAGAGAAACTAATTTTAGCTGAGGCTACAACCACAGGTATAGTCAAGAGGATCCGATAGGCAACTGAGATATTTAGATAGCAATCAACGGTTGTAATTATCTGGCAAAGTTGCTTGCAACACTTTTAATTCAGAGAAAAAATCATCAAGATCGACAACACATTTTTTCTTATGAGTAAAAATTTCTGCAAAAACAATGCAAGATTTTCGTAGCTTACTCTCGTCCATAGACTTTAGATTGTTTGAGTTGAATAAGAACAAAAAAAACCTTTTCAAATGCATCAACCTGCAGTTGGACTAGAACTGCAGCAACTGTTACCTAGTACTATTATACTAGGTTGCGTGGCGCAGTCCTAATCTAAATTGCTCCGTGGTCTAGACCAGACAACGGTGTCGCTCCGATAGGCAGCCCAGGAGAGGTGACCCGTTCACACGTCGAGGATTGGTTGCCCCGGTAGCAAAAGAGTATGCTCCGTGCTCGCCTCTGGCTACCACACTACCGGCCCAACCCATGAGAGTGTCTGCAGCAGCATGGACTCTTCTTGGTCGGAATTGCCCGACCACAGTGCTGCTCTCGCGCGCGGTAGCTGATCCGGTGGTTGCCTGGCCGACTGAGAATCCAGGTCCGACGACGGAGTGGGCTACTTGCCGGCTGCTGGTAATCCAAGTCCGACGACACCAACATATGACAGTTGTGGCTCATCCTCTGCTTCTCCATGATGATGGTAGAGTTTACTCACAAACAAATCTTCATCTGAAAGATAGCACATCATTAAAACTCTATGGTAAAAAAACGAATAATTCACTGATTATCGCATTCTTTGAATAAAGTTTAGGGATAACAGCAAAAATCTCCTCGCGAACTTAATCCAACATCCATTCTCGAAAAACAAAAAGAAAACTCAATCCAACACTTGCTTCCTCTGACGAACGACGAAATAATCTCAGGAGATAACTTGCTTCCCAACTCAGTCCAACACTTGTGTTTCATATAGTCCTCAGCGGGCTGACGCTTCATGCATGATGCATCCAAGTCTTCAGTTTCCTTCACCGGAGGAAGGCGACAGCGGGAACAAGATCAGCAGCTTCGGCTCGCCATCGCCGGCGTTCCTCTCTGGTGGCGGCGGCGGCAGCAGATAGAACCTCCCCTCTCCGACGGCCTCCACCTCCTCAGGGTTCCCCATCTCTACCTCCTCAGGGTTCCCCATCTCTACCTCCTCAGCGTCCTCCATCGCCACCTCCTCATCAACCGTTGACGACGACGACGACGTCGCCAGCGACCGTGGATCCGGCGCCATGTTAAGGACGCACGGACCGGGATTGTCCAACCACGACGATGGCGGCGACAGCGTCAGCTGCAGCTGGGGGCCAGACGCGCTTGGCCCCGGTGCCGTGGCAGTTGCCAGAATTGACTGGTGCTGCTGCACCGGCTCCAACGGCAGCATCCGCACGGTGGCACCACGTTGAGCCGCCGCGGCAGCGCTAGTGGGCGCCGTCTGGCCGGTGAAACGCCGCACCGTCTCCATGAAGCTCTCCGTGTCGGCGTACACGGACGGCTGGGGAGCCGGTGGCGAGGGGCTGCGGTCCATGCTGGCGATGTACGACGTAGCTTAGCTTGCACTCCACGGGTAAGACTGCATGCATGAATTGAGAAGGTTTTGTCAAGTTTTAGTGTCAGGGAGCACAGGTGATCGTTGATATGCATTATTTCGAAAAAAACAACACATGTATTATGCAATAGACACAAACAAATGATAACAACCGAAATTTAATAATGTAATAGACACAAACAAGGAACTAGGTTAAGGACTTCAATGACCCCACCCCTAAACGATTGGAATCATCGACCGTTTGACCCTTTGAATTGACCACTGTATATTCTGCAAGTTCTAAGGTGAAATAGACACAAACAAATTCACTCTCTTTTCCGCAATTTCTGGAATTTCATGAAACAATTAACCTTTTTCTGAGGAGAAGTGTAAAAGATACAATTCATTTTCCCTGCTAATAGGCGGTGATAAGTCGATGTAAAACATCTGTGTTTTTACATCCCATTGAAAAAAAACTATCTAAATATTTTTTCATATGCCCAAATCTATTTATATTACTTCTATTTTTCAGAAAAGTTCCTTACATTTAAGTGTCTGTGGTGAATAGATTGTTAACACAAGAAATATATAACGTGTTATACATAGATGCATGAACTTTGTTAAGTTCTTTTATGAAATTCACAAAGCATGCATAAAAGAAAGAGTGTGTGCTTGACCATCTGCACTTAGGCATTGGTTATGGTCTGCATAGTGTATGTCAGCCTTGTTCAGATTGACATTGTTGCATCTCATTTTTAAGTGGACACTTTGACAATTTTTTTTTTACTTATATGCAATATATGATCGTAAAAAGCTGCGCTTCGTATTTTAAATAATGACCTAAGTAATTCCTACACAATGGGTAAAGGAATCTACAGTAGAAATCATATGACACACTATTTTATGATTGAGTAAATATTTGTCTTTTATGCTAATAAACGTTTGTAGATTAGTTGCGCTATGTATTTTACCTACATACGTACTTCATGCACAATGGGGAAGAGAATCAACACTTGAAATGATATGACACGCAATATTATGATTGCGCAACTATATTTGTGATATGCATAATATGCTTGTAGAAAATCTGTGCTCTATACTGCTATGTATTGTACACCAGTCAACACAAAAAATGGGCGCCACACATTTGACAGATTCATTCTAACACAAGAATTATTTTGGGTTTTTTTGCAATAAACATAATATAAGAATTTAATCGAGATCGATACAATCCCTTCCACTTGGATGCAAAATCGGTTCGATCACCACAGCAATATACACACATACAGATGTAAATCTTGTCAACCATTTCACATCATGTGTATTGAAGGTTTTTGTAAGCCAGTACTTTCATATATCTGGTCCGCTTGTTCAGTAGCACAACTAATCAGTCAATCTGATTCTACAAAGTCTATTCTATTTTTTTTAATCTACAAAGTCTTAACAGAACTATATCAAGACTGTGTGATCAGATTGACTGGTGAGTTTTGCTAAAAGCCTTAGATCGGCCACATAAGTTGGATCTACACTTGAACTAATGCCGTCAATCTGTAGTTTTAATCAAACGGTGGTAGACGTAAGAACTACTAACTGATACCGAATTTGTACATGTTCTTGGCCTACAAAATTTTAAAAAACCTATAGAGATGTCTATTGCATTGCACCATGATCGATCTACTCCAGAAACTTAACCCTAACTATACACGAAGGCAAGATCGTACAAATCAAGTACAGTACGTATTACATCGGACAAGAGTTGTGGTTGGAAGGAAATACAGCAAAAGGAACTCGATCAGAGAACATGAGATCAAAACTAGGCGTTGTGCCTACATGATTGTGCGCTTACCCTGACCATATTACGAGATCTACAAATATGCATAGGCCATTTGGACAAGATCAAGCATCTCGCTAAACAAGAAAGTCGCACGGGCAGGAACAGAAAAGATGAAAGACAGAGGAAGGATAAACTGCTAGAGAGTACGAACTGACCTTGCCGATGCCAATGGAGTTGAGATAGAGAGCGTGATGTCCAGACTCTTGCTCAAACACGCGATTCATCTCCTCGGCGACAGAATTTGTAGCGAGGAGTGAGACTGAGAAGGAAAGAAACGCCGGCAGGATAAGAGACTTAATTCCCGCCAACTGCCAGGCGAAAGGGGCAAATTTTAATGGATGTTTTTGTTTTGTTTTTCTTTCTATATAAGTCTGACGATCTTGCTAGCTCTGACTCTGGTTTGGAAGAACGGTGAGAGAGCGAGCTACTATTGGTTCTAAACAAATGCCGTCAAGTAGACGTTGGAGCCTACATGGCCTTGAAGTTGACCAAGGTCAACGGCTGAAACTGAGAATGCTTGTATAGGTTCATAAGTGGTTTTTGTTTTGTACAAAAAAGTGGGTTTTGCATTTTCCCACGTGGCCACGTGGATTTGCAGAGTTACATTGCGTGTAACACTAGCAGAAAACATACCTCTAGTCCCAGTTGGTAAGGGCGTTTAGTCCCGGTTGCCAAACAGGGACTGCGGTGTCGTGTCGGGACTAGAGGTCCATCTTTTAGTCCCGCGTTTTGTTACGAACCGGGACTAGAGGTCCACCACGTGGCCCCGCGTCGTGCGCTGGACTGGAAGACATTTAGTCCCGGTTCGTAAGATTCCGTATCGCGGCAGCGTTTTGGGCCATTTGGCTGCTGTGGCAGGATATGGTGTTTTAGGGTTTTGTGTTTTTCTTTTTATTTTGTTTTTTGTGTTTAATTATTTTTCATTCTGTGTTTTCATTTTAAACAAGTTTTCGTATACATATATGACTCTAGTACATAGTACTTGTACACACCAGTGGAGAACGGGCCTTTAGTCCCGGCCCGTAAGGTCCTTTAGTCCTAGTTCTGGTATCGGGACCGGAGAGACGGGACTAAAGGCCCATCCACTATTCCCGGCCCGCTTACCAGCCGGGACCACTAGGCGTCCACGTGGCCGCCCCTGCGCGCGCTAGGTGCCCCCCATTAGTCCCGGTTCCTATTACAAACCAGAACTAATGGTTCTTTGCCGCGGCAAAGTTTTGGCCCCTTTCTCTGCCGCGGCAGAGAATTCATTTTGTTTCATTTTATTTATTTATTTTTTCATTTCAAAATAGTTTTCTACGCGACCACATATCGTACATGTTCGTGCATATATAAGATAACTTGTTTTACGATCGAGCATACAAATATATACATGATAGTTACATGGAGACATCACAGTTACCTGGACTAGAGCCTGTATATTCAATACACGGTCGGGGGATTACCGGTAGCACCTATTCACACTAAATTCTCCGGCGTCATCTATCATATCGTAGGTATGTCATATTCCAAAAATCATGACAAGTGATTCACAAATGTTTTCATACAAGATATGGATTTACATTTTGAATCCTACTTTATATAGTGAAAAACAATAGTGGAGGGAAAAACACAATGATCAAAATCATTGATTCTTTCCTTCTGTGAAGAGAATCGTTCAGGAATGCTGTCCGTTGCGCTTCTCAACACTCTGATGCAGGGTTTTGAATTCTCATCATGTTTTACACTAATTTCTATTTGCTCATAATTGAGAAACATCACTAGAAGTGAGTTTTCTCAAGAATGTACCAAAATCCAAGCAATACGAATCTTGCTTTCCTTTTGGTTTCAGCTATGGATTTCGTATTCAAAGTTTCCAATGAATACGCTACAAGGACTTATTCGCTATTGTTTTGGTTATATCGAATAACCCCAAAACTTTCACAAATTAATGGTTCGCTAATTCTAATTGAGTGCTAACTATTTCTAAACTAATGGTCTCTACATATACACTACAACGATTTATTTGGTGCCTTCTATTCAACCCCTTTTGATATCTAATATCATATTGCGATGCTTTGTATTTTGACATTTCAAAACACTTTGCATTCCGCAATTTCTTTTATGCCATTCTTATAAATTCGAATTTCATTACTATTGATCAAATCATAGTAATTGGATTCTCTTTTATATTTATACCCTTTGTTGATGAAACACTTTGATCAAATCAAAATAGTTTCATATTCATGTTTCCTTTGGTAAACTTACTTTACACATTTAAACAATCATTTAATGATAATTACCATTGATGTTAAAATCCAATACATCGAATATGTATTTACTTTTAACTATTCATTAAACACATTGTATTCAAGTAATACACGGTGTTCAAGTTATTTTGCCGAACTTAGGCATAATTTATATGTGAAAATAAATCGAATGACTTTCACATATTATCGCACAACTCTAAATTTAAACAATGGTTTCATTCATTAATGAAATATCATTAAGTTGGGTATTTCAAACAAGGCATTTTAATATTTTACAAATGTTCATGCATTATCAATTAGTTTCAAACAATAAGGATAACTCACACATAATCAAACAAGATATGAACACGAATAGAAATCATTCATAAAAGCAGAACAACTGTTTGTTACAAACTCATATGAATAACCGTCTCACAAAGTGTGAGACATACTAAAGAAGTTCACAATCTCTTGATTACATTAATCATCCTGAAACACAAAACTAAATGATAAATGTCGAGGGAGTGTGTCGTTGGCCATCATCATCATGCTCGCCATCAACACGCAACGTCACCTTTCTCCAGCAAGCACCTCTATGCAGAAGGACCTGTTTTCAATAAAACAGAACAAGTATCAGATATACTTAACACTACAATGTGTTTGCAAGATTATAATATTTATTAAACGGTATATCAAATATATACCTTTGTCATTGACGACTGCAGCAACGTTGGGTTCATCTATCACATTTCTGAAATGCGATATGAACTCAAGGAAATCCAGTGTTTCCGTGTCGCCTCTCATAACCCAGATCCTGACTTGTGCTTGGAAGCTTGGTGGAAGCGACCGCAACACACCTCCCATCGCAAATGAGCTTGAGTACCAGTTGTCTAGGTAGTATGCCAGACTCATATACGCATCGTAGAGGCGCAATAAGTGCTCATCCAGTGAGGAGCCCTCCTCCATCTTTATGGAGAGGAAGTCCCCCATCAGCTCATACTCGCGCACTTGTTCCACGAAATGTGCTCTCAGATGTGCCATGACCATTCGGGGCTTGAGACTCCCCACCATTGGCCATAGCCCATCCTCCATTCCGAGGCGCATGGTCACTGATATAAATATGGCCATCACACGACAATGACAACGCAGATCCCGCTGCTCCTGGGTCTCATGAGAATAGGGTGGCTCCAAAAACATCTCGCAGGTCATGTAGTCAGCTACATCATTCTCCCCAAGGAGATCAAATAGGCGTATGACCCATGTAGAAAAGTTGGATCCATCTAACTTGAGCTTCTCTCCTTTTAACCAATCGTCGATAGGAAAGGTAATCTCAGCAGAAACCATTTTCTACATTTATAATTGCAGAAGGAATTTAGACTAAGTTTATAATTAAATGAGTTAATAATAACTCCACTCAGAAACACCTATCCCTAAAGAGGGTTCCTAGTGATAACACGACCCCTATCAGCCACATCTCCCCCGATCATCACGGCCATCAATGTGGGTTCAAGGGTGGAAGCTAAACGTTGGTCACGTCATTCATGCGACTCGTGCTCGATCTTTCGACCATCCGCGTTCCGAGGCCACGCTTCTGTGGCGTGCTAGGCTCTCCAACTCAACCTTAGTGTATTCGTTGTGCAACATGGCTTGCACCCACTGTATGCGGACGTAGATATGTCTGACACCCGATCATCACGACCTGCCTCATATCGAAGAACTTTCTTGGTGGTGCACACTAAGGGGGAACACAATCGTTGGTTATTTTAACAGGGATCATCTTATTAGGCTACCGTCGAGTATCTAATACTAGCACACAATAAGACATACAAACAATAACATTGAATGTAAATGCTATGTGATATGGTCCTTCACGTCGTGATCTCCATCCATCGTCACCGGGTTCCGGTGCCAGGGTTCCGGCGTCGTAGACACCAGGGTACCGGTGTCATTCCGGCGTGGTAGTTTGTCATTACTGTGACCATCTACTACTATGTAACAAAAGGTAATTACTTTACCTTTGCCACAACCATATCACAAAGCAACGCCCCCCTGCAAAACAAAGTTAGACGCTTCTACTTTATCTTTGCATGTTTTACGTGGCTGAATGGGCTTTCGCACAAGAACCATTCTTACCTACGAACTTTCAGCACAACGCTGATCAAGTACTTGTCTATACTACACCCCTTTCGGGGCCCTCCATTGCAAATGGTATACCAACTAATGCGAGAGAGACAGACACCCCCCTAAGCCACTTTATACGGTATAAGCCGTATGTCAAGCGTGGACCAGTCTCACGAATAAACGCGTAAAGTCGGTTGGGGCCGCTTCATCAAGCATTGCTGTGGTATACACAAGTACACGTGGGAGGGTAACAACTAAAAGAGCAACGCCCACACGCTACATCTCGTGTGTTCTACCCGTACTAGCATTACTACGCATAGATCTAGCTCTGATACCACTGTAGGGGTTCCGCGCATAAAAACAATAAATTTTACTCTACGCCCCTGAACCCCTGAAGCTGCCAGGACCTATCTGTTAGTAATACAGTAACGGGAGAGGCTTTTCGCGAACTTACCCTCGAAGACCGAAAAGTGTTGTCAACGCTCAAGAGAGCGTGGTTGATGTAGACGAGCCGAAGCCGACCTCAAGGTCGTGATGAAGTCCTTGCGCTCCTTCTGGCTCCAACGACTTGAGTGCCTCAAGTGTTACACCTCGTGGGAGTTACACACGTCCGGTGCCTGAGGATAACTCCCGCTTCCCCGATCCAGCAGTAGTTGCGGAAGTAGAGCTCCCAGATCCGAATCCCGCAGCGCGACGTCGCTCCACGGTGAAGATGTCTCTCGCTCGCACAGTCTAGACTTGGGACGACGGTCACGAGAGAGAGAGGGAGAGAGAGAAAAAATATCAATTAGAGGTCCTCCCAAAAGTGGGGAGACCTTTTTTGATTATTGGGTGTATTTTCTAGGCCAATATACCCCACTTTATATAGGGGGAGGGGAGGTACTACCTCCCCTCAAGTCCCGGGGTGGGACTAAAGGAGAGGAGGGGGAGGGGTGGCACCGCCGGCCACCCCCATGGGCCCCACGCGGGGGGTCTGGCCCACTAGGGCCGCCGGCTACCCCCTTGGCCCCTTCTCCCTCTTGCCTTTCCCAAATGGGCCCTCTCCCCTCCGGGAATTGGCCCATTAAGCCTTTGACCTTTTTAATTGATTTTCTCTTTATTTAAATAATATGAATAAATGATTAAATCAATATTTAACATTCATTCACATATCATTTAATCTCCGTGGCCATGGAACACCTTCCACCTCCACTCCGAACATCCTTCGGACTTACCGAAACCCTTCCGGTTTTCTCCCTTCTTTTCTTCGGTGATTCTACCGATCCTATAAACACTCTCTAAGCATCATCAAGACCTTAAGCGTGATACCCTACGGTTCGGGAACACTCCAGACATGGTCGGGACACTCCCGCACCAATGATCAACGAAGGGACCTGGATGGCCATGTGACCCCTGTGTGTTCCACGAAGATCTTTCATCGTTTGAACCGGGACAGTCGTGTCTTATTCCCTTTGTCATTCGATACTTGCATTGCCAGAGGTTCGATCAATGACATCACCATGTCGTGTTCAATCTCGTTACTGAACAATTCTACTTAACTCGTCCCGACAAGTGATATCCCCGTGATCTAATCACACGTTGCGCAACTATTGGATATAACTTCTCCGAGTGGGCCCTTGAGTATCTTCCCGTCACATGGACGGACAAATCCCGCTCTCGACATATATTGCCTCTACGGTTTCCTCCGAATACCTGAACACACCTTTATAACCACCATTTTACTAGATGGCGTTTGATGATATCTAAGCACCCTCGGGAGACAATGATTGATATAGCCTCACGGTCTAAGGAATAGTCTACGAGGATCCATTTCTAATCATCATAACTTTGAACTTCGTGACATGATCGGGTCACGATGTTTAGGTTGGGTATTGGTTCATCATCTCATTCTCCGAATGAGATGACCTCATTTCCAACTGGCATAAATGCCACATGATTAGGAAACATGATCATCAGTTGACCAATGAACCAGTGACTAGAGTTTCACTGGGAACCCCTGGTTGTTTGTATATCACACGTGTATTGATGTTTCCACTCAATACAGTTATAGCATGATATAAAACTTAATCATAAACTATATGAAATATGATAATAGTCCTTACTACTATTTGTCTCTAGGGCATATTTCTAACATACGACGCTACCACTACGACTACGGGGGGATGTTAGAGTATGATACGGACACGGTTATTATGGTAGTTTAGGATAGTTAGGACTCTAGCCTAACTTGTCTTACACTCTAAGATGATCCCTGTACGTATATATACTCTCCCATGAGGCTCAATAATACATCCAACATATTCCGCCAATCTATCTCCCTCCCTATCGTTCTACAATCATGTACGGGAGAGGGCGAATATGGTTTTTCAGAAGCGGTCCACGCGATTGCTCAAGTTTGTCATCACATCGCGTCTTCCTGGGCGATCTCCTGGTCCACGGGAAACTCGTCTTCAACGCCGTCTTCTTCGACAGGCTACGGCAACCGCTGCACCAACGGTGACTTCATCGGCAACCGATCAATACATATAATGTGATCCGATCTTTTGCTATATTATGGTTGTTATTGCGTATAAACTGCTACTGCTCATGTTGATTGGTACATCTAGTATGATAGAGTTTCACGTGATTATAGTTGTTGTTGTCATGATTTATATTCTAGATATTGGATGGGTCCCGTGCTCTTAGTCCAATAGTATCCAGTTTTATTGGACCTTAGTCCAAGAGATGTCCAAGTCCAACGTAATCCAGTCCAACATGGTCTATGGTGATTCAGGTCCAAAGCCCATTGAACATGACAGGTTCATTTCCAGGGTGTGTATCCCCATTTCAAAAGAAAAAAAGAGAAGCTGGCAAGCCCGTGTACTTATGTTGAGTTATTATTCCATCTCTCATCGATGTGTTTCTATCGATCTATGAAGCACAATTGTACTCAGGCACCTGAAGACCTCGTGAAGGAGTAGTTGCCTAGCCCTGCCCGTAGGGAATTTTTATTCACTCCAGTTATTTGGGTTTTCCAGGGCCGCCTCTATATTTTACGAGGCCTTAGGCGAAGTCAACAAATAGATCCCTACGGCAAATATATATGTAAACATAACTAGATATATAGACATGTATATGCTTATTTTACGTTGCAAAAAGTAAAAAGTTAATATTTAACCATACGTTCATCAAGAATAAAAGCAATGTCACATTACCATAGAAAAAATATAAATGGTAGCCAAATCTAACAAGTATTTCCTGCTAGTTTGATTACCTCAAATAAGAACCCAAATTCCAGTGAATCTATTGACCATCATGCTTCAGTTCCTTTGAAAAAGCTTCTTCTCATATTTCTCGATGCAAAATCATCAAGGACAATAGCAAGATCAATGTTGTCCAAGACATCCTTTTCAATACAACATGTAGCCAAGTCATTCAATCTGTCTTGTAACATAGTTAACCTCAAATAATTTTTTAGTAGCTTCAGTTTAGAGAAACTTATTTTAGCTAAGGCTACAACCACAGGTATAGTCAAGAGGATCCGATAGGCAACTGAGATATTTAGATAGCAATCAACGGTTGTAATTATCTGGCAAAGTTGCTTGCAACACTTTTAATTCAGAGAAAAAATCATCAAGATCGACAACACATTTTTTCTTATGAGTAAAAATTTCTGCAAAAACAATGCAAGATTTTCGTAGCTTACTCTCGTCCATAGACTTTAGATTGTTTGAGTTGAATAAGAACAAAAAAAACCTTTTCAAATGCATCAACCTGCAGTTGGACTAGAACTGCAGCAACTGTTACCTAGTACTATTATACTAGGTTGCGTGGCGCAGTCCTAATCTAAATTGCTCCGTGGTCTAGACCAGACAACGGTGTCGCTCCGATAGGCAGCCCAGGAGAGGTGACCCGTTCACACGTCGAGGATTGGTTGCCCCGGTAGCAAAAGAGTATGCTCCGTGCTCGCCTCTGGCTACCACACTACCGGCCCAACCCATGAGAGTGTCTGCAGCAGCATGGACTCTTCTTGGTCGGAATGGCCCGACCACAGTGCTGCTCTCGCGCGCGGTAGCTGATCCGGTGGTTGCCTGGCCGACTGAGAATCCAGGTCCGACGACGGAGTGGGCTACTTGCCGGCTGCTGGTAATCCAAGTCCGACGACACCAACATATGACAGTTGTGGCTCATCCTCTGCTTCTCCATGATGATGGTAGAGTTTACTCACAAACAAATCTTCATCTGAAAGATAGCACATCATTAAAACTCTATGGTAAAAAAACGAATAATTCACTGATTATCGCATTCTTTGAATAAAGTTTAGGGATAACAGCAAAAATCTCCTCGCGAACTTAATCCAACATCCATTCTCGAAAAACAAAAAGAAAACTCAGTCCAACACTTGCTTCCTCTGACGAACGACGAAATAATCTCAGGAGATAACTTGCTTCCCAACTCAGTCCAACACTTGTGTTTCATATAGTCCTCAGCGGGCTGACGCTTCATGCATGATGCATCCAAGTCTTCAGTTTCCTTCACCGGAGGAAGGCGACAGCGGGAACAAGATCAGCAGCTTCGGCTCGCCATCGCCGGCGTTCCTCTCTGGTGGCGGC
This sequence comes from Avena sativa, assembly GCA_916181665.1. NCBI lineage: Eukaryota > Viridiplantae > Streptophyta > Magnoliopsida > Poales > Poaceae > Avena > Avena sativa. Next base: position 133,259,535 of record OV702292.1, on the reverse strand, counting down.
GGCGGCAGCAGATAGAACCTCCCCTCTCCGACGGCCTCCACCTCCTCAGGGTTCCCCATCTCTACCTCCTCAGGGTTCCCCATCTCTACCTCCTCAGCGTCCTCCATCGCCACCTCCTCATCAACCGTTGACGACGACGACGACGTCGCCAGCGACCGTGGATCCGGCGCCATGTTAAGGACGCACGGACCGGGATTGTCCAACCACGACGATGGCGGCGACAGCGTCAGCTGCAGCTGGGGGCCAGACGCGCTTGGCCCCGGTGCCGTGGCAGTTGCCAGAATTGACTGGTGCTGCTGCACCGGCTCCAACGGCAGCATCCGCACGGTGGCACCACGTTGAGCCGCCGCGGCAGCGCTAGTGGGCGCCGTCTGGCCGGTGAAACGCCGCACCGTCTCCATGAAGCTCTCCGTGTCGGCGTACACGGACGGCTGGGGAGCCGGTGGCGAGGGGCTGCGGTCCATGCTGGCGATGTACGACGTAGCTTAGCTTGCACTCCACGGGTAAGACTGCATGCATGAATTGAGAAGGTTTTGTCAAGTTTTAGTGTCAGGGAGCACAGGTGATCGTTGATATGCATTATTTCGAAAAAAACAACACATGTATTATGCAATAGACACAAACAAATGATAACAACCGAAATTTAATAATGTAATAGACACAAACAAGGAACTAGGTTAAGGACTTCAATGACCCCACCCCTAAACGATTGGAATCATCGACCGTTTGACCCTTTGAATTGACCACTGTATATTCTGCAAGTTCTAAGGTGAAATAGACACAAACAAATTCACTCTCTTTTCCGCAATTTCTGGAATTTCATGAAACAATTAACCTTTTTCTGAGGAGAAGTGTAAAAGATACAATTCATTTTCCCTGCTAATAGGCGGTGATAAGTCGATGTAAAACATCTGTGTTTTTACATCCCATTGAAAAAAAACTATCTAAATATTTTTTCATATGCCCAAATCTATTTATATTACTTCTATTTTTCAGAAAAGTTCCTTACATTTAAGTGTCTGTGGTGAATAGATTGTTAACACAAGAAATATATAACGTGTTATACATAGATGCATGAACTTTGTTAAGTTCTTTTATGAAATTCACAAAGCATGCATAAAAGAAAGAGTGTGTGCTTGACCATCTGCACTTAGGCATTGGTTATGGTCTGCATAGTGTATGTCAGCCTTGTTCAGATTGACATTGTTGCATCTCATTTTTAAGTGGACACTTTGACAATTTTTTTTTTACTTATATGCAATATATGATCGTAAAAAGCTGCGCTTCGTATTTTAAATAATGACCTAAGTAATTCCTACACAATGGGTAAAGGAATCTACAGTAGAAATCATATGACACACTATTTTATGATTGAGTAAATATTTGTCTTTTATGCTAATAAACGTTTGTAGATTAGTTGCGCTATGTATTTTACCTACATACGTACTTCATGCACAATGGGGAAGAGAATCAACACTTGAAATGATATGACACGCAATATTATGATTGCGCAACTATATTTGTGATATGCATAATATGCTTGTAGAAAATCTGTGCTCTATACTGCTATGTATTGTACACCAGTCAACACAAAAAATGGGCGCCACACATTTGACAGATTCATTCTAACACAAGAATTATTTTGGGTTTTTTTGCAATAAACATAATATAAGAATTTAATCGAGATCGATACAATCCCTTCCACTTGGATGCAAAATCGGTTCGATCACCACAGCAATATACACACATACAGATGTAAATCTTGTCAACCATTTCACATCATGTGTATTGAAGGTTTTTGTAAGCCAGTACTTTCATATATCTGGTCCGCTTGTTCAGTAGCACAACTAATCAGTCAATCTGATTCTACAAAGTCTATTCTATTTTTTTTAATCTACAAAGTCTTAACAGAACTATATCAAGACTGTGTGATCAGATTGACTGGTGAGTTTTGCTAAAAGCCTTAGATCGGCCACATAAGTTGGATCTACACTTGAACTAATGCCGTCAATCTGTAGTTTTAATCAAACGGTGGTAGACGTAAGAACTACTAACTGATACCGAATTTGTACATGTTCTTGGCCTACAAAATTTTAAAAAACCTATAGAGATGTCTATTGCATTGCACCATGATCGATCTACTCCAGAAACTTAACCCTAACTATACACGAAGGCAAGATCGTACAAATCAAGTACAGTACGTATTACATCGGACAAGAGTTGTGGTTGGAAGGAAATACAGCAAAAGGAACTCGATCAGAGAACATGAGATCAAAACTAGGCGTTGTGCCTACATGATTGTGCGCTTACCCTGACCATATTACGAGATCTACAAATATGCATAGGCCATTTGGACAAGATCAAGCATCTCGCTAAACAAGAAAGTCGCACGGGCAGGAACAGAAAAGATGAAAGACAGAGGAAGGATAAACTGCTAGAGAGTACGAACTGACCTTGCCGATGCCAATGGAGTTGAGATAGAGAGCGTGATGTCCAGACTCTTGCTCAAACACGCGATTCATCTCCTCGGCGACAGAATTTGTAGCGAGGAGTGAGACTGAGAAGGAAAGAAACGCCGGAAGGATAAGAGACTTAATTCCCGCCAACTGCCAGGCGAAAGGGGCAAATTTTAATGGATGTTTTTGTTTTGTTTTTCTTTCTATATAAGTCTGACGATCTTGCTAGCTCTGACTCTGGTTTGGAAGAACGGTGAGAGAGCGAGCTACTATTGGTTCTAAACAAATGCCGTCAAGTAGACGTTGGAGCCTACATGGCCTTGAAGTTGACCAAGGTCAACGGCTGAAACTGAGAATGCTTGTATAGGTTCATAAGTGGTTTTTGTTTTGTACAAAAAAGTGGGTTTTGCATTTTCCCACGTGGCCACGTGGATTTGCAGAGTTACATTGCGTGTAACACTAGCAGAAAACATACCTCTAGTCCCAGTTGGTAAGGGCGTTTAGTCCCGGTTGCCAAACAGGGACTGCGGTGTCGTGTCGGGACTAGAGGTCCATCTTTTAGTCCCGCGTTTTGTTACGAACCGGGACTAGAGGTCCACCATGTGGCCCCGCGTCGTGCGCTGGACTGGAAGACATTTAGTCCCGGTTCGTAAGATTCCGTATCGCGGCAGCGTTTTGGGCCATTTGGCTGCTGTGGCAGGATATGGTGTTTTAGGGTTTTGTGTTTTTCTTTTTATTTTGTTTTTTGTGTTTAATTATTTTTCATTCTGTGTTTTCATTTTAAACAAGTTTTCGTATACATATACGACTCTAGTACATAGTACTTGTACACACCAGTGGAGAACGGGCCTTTAGTCCCGGCCCGTAAGGTCCTTTAGTCCTAGTTCTGGTATCGGGACCGGAGAGACGGGACTAAAGGCCCATCCACTATTCCCGGCCCGCTTACCAGCCGGGACCACTAGGCGTCCACGTGGCCGCCCCTGCGCGCGCTAGGTGCCCCCCATTAGTCCTGGTTCCTATTACAAACCAGAACTAATGGTTCTTTGCCGCGGCAAAGTTTTGGCCCATTTCTCTGCCGCGGTAGAGAATTCATTTTGTTTCATTTTATTTATTTATTTTTTCATTTCAAAATAGTTTTCTACGCGACCACATATCGTACATGTTCGTGCATATATAAGATAACTTGTTTTACGATCGAGCATACAAATATATACATGATAGTTACATGGAGACATCACAGTTACCTGGACTAGAGCCTGTCTATTCAATACACGGTCGGGGGATTACCGGTAGCACCTATTCACACTAAATTCTCCGGCGTTATCTATCATCTCGTAGGTATGTCATATTCCAAAAATCATGACAAGTGATTCACAAATGTTTCCATACAAGATATGGATTTACATTTTGAATCCTACTTTATATAGTGAAAAACAATAGTGGAGGGAAAAACACAATGATCAAAATCATTGATTCTTTCCTTCTGTGAAGAGAATCGTTCAGGAATGTTGTCCGTTGCGCTTCTCAACACTCTGATGCAGGGTTTTGAATTCTCATCGTGTTTTACACTAATTTCTATTTGCTCATAATTGAGAAACATCACTAGAAGTGAGTTTTCTCAAGAATGTACCAAAATCCAAGCAATACGAATCTTGCTTTCCTTTTGGTTTCAGCTATGGATTTCGTATTCAAAGTTTCCAATGAATACGCTACAAGGACTTATTCGCTATTGTTTTGGTTATATCGAATAACCCCAAAACTTTCACAAATTAATGGTTCGCTAATTCTAATTGAGTGCTAACTATTTCTAAACTAATGGTCTCTACATATACACTACAACGATTTATTTGGTGCCTTCTATTCAACCCCTTTTGATATCTAATATCATATTGCGATGCTTTGTATTTTGACATTTCAAAACACTTTGCATTCCGCAATTTCTTTTATGCCATTCTTATAAATTCGAATTTCATTACTATTGATAAAATCATAGTAATTGGATTCTCTTTTATATTTATACCCTTTGTTGATGAAACACTTTGATCAAATAAAAATAGTTTCATATTCATGTTTCCTTTGGTAAACTTACTTTACACATTTAAACAATCATTTAATGATAATTACCATTGATGTTAAAATCCAATACATCGAATATGTATTTACTTTTAACTATTCATTAAACACATTGTATTCAAGTAATACACGGTGTTCAAGTTATTTTGCCGAACTTAGGCATAATTTATATGTGAAAATAAATCGAATGACTTTCACATATATCACACAACTCTAAATTTAAACAATGGTTTCATTCATTAATGAAATATCATTAAGTTGGGTATTTCAAACAAGGCATTTTAATATTTTACAAATGTTCATGCATTATCAATTAGTTTCAAACAATAAGGATAACTCACACATAATCAAACAAGATATGAACACGAATAGAAATCATTCATAAAAGCAGAACAACTGTTTGTTACAAACTCATATGAATAACCGTCTCACAAAGTGTGAGACATACTAAAGAAGTTCACAATCTCTTGATTACATTAATCATCCTGAAACACAAAACTAAATGATAAATGTCGAGGGAGTGTGTCGTCGGCCATCATCATCATGCTCGCCATCAACACGCAACGTCACCTTTCTCCAGCAAGCACCTCTATGCAGAAGGACCCGTTTTCAATAAAACAGAACAAGTATCAGATATACTTAACACTACAATGTGTTTGCAAGATTATAATATTTATTAAACAGTATATCAAATATATACCTTTGTCATTGACGACTGCAGCAACGTTGGGTTCATCTATCACATTTCTGAAATGCGATATGAACTCAAGGAAATCCAGTGTTTCCGTGTCGCCTCTCATAACCCAAATCCTGACTTGTGCTTGGAAGCTTGGTGGAAGCGACCGCAACACACCTCCCATCGCAAATGAGCTTGAGTACCAGTTGTCTAGGTAGTATGCCAGACTCATATACGCATCGTAGAGGCGCAATAAGTGCTCATCCAGTGAGGAGCCCTCCTCCATCTTTATGGAGAGGAAGTCCCCCATCAGCTCATACTCGCGCACTTGTTCCACGAAATGTGCTCTCAGATGTGCCATGACCATTCGGGGCTTGAGACTCCCCACCATTGGCCATAGCCCATCCTCCATTCCGAGGCGCATGGTCACTGATATAAATATGGCCATCACACGACAATGACAACGCAGATCCCGCTGCTCCTGGGTCTCATGAGAATAGGGTGGCTCCAAAAACATCTCGCAGGTCATGTAGTCAGCTACATCATTCTCCCCAAGGAGATCAAATAGGCGTATGACCCATGTAGAAAAGTTGGATCCATCTAACTTGAGCTTCTCTCCTTTTAACCAATCGTCGATAGGAAAGGTATTCTCGGCAGAAACCATTTTCTACATTTATAATTGCAAAAGGAATTTAGACTAAGTTTATAATTAAATGAGTTAATAATAACTCCACTCAGAAACACCTATCCCTAAAGAGGGTTCCTAGTGATAACACGACCCCTATCAGCCACATCTCCCCCGATCATCACGGCCATCAATGTGGGTTCAAGGGTGGAAGCTAAACGTTGGTCACGTCATTCATGCGACTCGTGCTCGATCTTTCGACCATCCGCGTTCCGAGGCCACGCTTCTGTGGCGTGCTAGGCTCTCCAACTCAACCTTAGTGTATTCGTTGTGCAACATGGCTTGCACCCACTGTATGCGGACGTAGATATGTCTGACACCCGATCATCACGACCTGCCTCATATCGAAGAACTTTCTTGGTGGTGCACACTAAGGGGGAACACAATCGTTGGTTATTTTAACAGGGATCATCTTATTAGGCTACCGTCGAGTATCTAATACTAGCACACAATAAGACATACAAACAATAACATTGAATGTAAATGCTATGTGATATGGTCCTTCACGTCGTGATCTCCATCCATCGTCACCGGGTTCCGGTGCCAGGGTTCCGGCGCCGTAGACACCAGGGTACCGGTGTCATTCCGGCGTGGTAGTTTGTCATTACTGTGACCATCTACTACTATGTAACAAAAGGTAATTACTTTACCTTTGCCACAACCATATCACAAAGCAACGCCCCCCTGCAAAACAAAGTTAGACGCTTCTACTTTATCTTTGCATGTTTTACGTGGCTGAATGGGCTTTCGCACAAGAACCATTCTTACCTACGAACTTTCAGCACAACGCTGATCAAGTACTTGTCTATACTACACCCCTTTCGGGGCCCTCCATTGCAAATGGTATACCAACTAATGCGAGAGAGACAGACACCCCCCTAAGCCACTTTATACGGTATAAGCCGTATGTCAAGCGTGGACCAGTCTCACGAATAAACGCGTAAAGTCGGTTGGGGGCCGCTTCATCAAGCATTGCTGTGGTATACACAAGTACACGTGGGAGGGTAACAACTAAAAGAGCAACGCCCACACGCTACATCTCGTGTGTTCTACCCGTACTAGCATTACTACGCATAGATCTAGCTCTGATACCACTGTAGGGGTTCCGCGCATAAAAACAATAAATTTTACTCTACGCCCCTGAACCCCTGAAGCTGCCAGGACCTATCTGTTAGTAATACAGTAACGGGAGAGGCTTTTCGCGAACTTACCCTCGAAGACCGAAAAGTGTTGTCAACGCTCAAGAGAGCGTGGTTGATGTAGACGAGCCGAAGCCGACCTCAAGGTCGTGATGAAGTCCTTGCGCTCCTTCTGGCTCCAACGACTTGAGTGCCTCAAGTGTTACACCTCGTGGGAGTTACACACGTCCGGTGCCTGAGGATAACTCCCGCTTCCCCGATCCAGCAGTAGTTGCGGAAGTAGAGCTCCCAGATCCGAATCCCGCAGCGCGACGTCGCTCCACGGTGAAGATGTCTCTCGCTCGCACAGTCTAGACTTGGGACAACGGTCACGAGAGAGAGAGCGAGAGAGAAAAAAATATCAATTAGAGGTCCTCCCAAAAGTGGGGAGACCTTTTTTGATTATTGGGTGTATTTTCTAGGCCAATATACCCCACTTTATATAGGGGGAGGGGAGGTACTACCTCCCCTCAAGTCCCGGGGTGGGACTAAAGGAGAGGAGGGGGAGGGGTGGCACCGCCGGCCACCCCCATGGGCCCCACGAGGGGGGTCTGGCCCACTAGGGCCGCCGGCTACCCCCTTGGCCCCTTCTCCCTCTTGCCTTTCCCAAATGGGCCCTCTCCCCTCCGGGAATTGGCCCATTAAGCCTTTGACCTTTTTAATTGATTTTCTCTTTATTTAAATAATTATGAATAAATGATTAAATCAATATTTAACATTCATTCACATATCATTTAATCTCCGTGGCCATGGAACACCTTCCACCTCCACTCCGAACATCCTTCGGACTTACCGAAACCCTTCCGGTTTTCTCCCTTCTTTTCTTCGGTGATTCTACCGATCCTATAAACACTCTCTAAGCATCATCAAGACCTTAAGCGTGATACCCTACGGTTCGGGAACACTCCAGACATGGTCGGGACACTCCCGCACCAATGATCAACGAAGGGACCTGGATGGCCATGTGACCCCTGTGTGTTCCACGAAGATCTTTCATCGTTTGAACCGGGACAGTCGTGTCTTATTCCCTTTGTCATTCGATACTTGCATTGCCAGAGATTCGATCAATGACATCACCATGTCGTGTTCAATCTCGTTACTGAACAATTCTACTTAACTCGTCCCGACAAGTGATATCCCCGTGATCTAATCACACGCTGCGCAACTATTGGATATAACTTCTCCGAGTGGGCCCTTGAGTATCTTCCCGTCACATGGACGGACAAATCCCGCTCTCGACATATATTGCCTCTACGGTTTCCTCCGAATACCTGAACACACCTTTATAACCACCGTTTTACCAGATGGCGTTTGATGATATCTAAGCACCCTCGGGAGACAATGATTGATATAGCCTCACGGTCTAAGGAATAGTCTACGAGGATCCATTTCTAATCATCATAACTTTGAACTTCGTGACATGATCGGGTCACAATGTTTAGGTTGGGTATTGGTTCATCATCTCATTCTCCGAATGAGATGACCTCATTTCCAACTGGCATAAATGCCACATGATTAGGAAGCATGATCATCAGTTGACCAATGAACCAGTGACTAGAGTTTCACTGGGAACCCCTGGTTGTTTGTATATCACACGTGTATTGATGTTTCCACTCAATACAGTTATAGCATGATATAAAACTTAATCATAAACTATATGAAATATGATAATAGTCCTTACTACTATTTGTCTCTAGGGCATATTTCTAACATACGACGCTACCACTACGACTATGGGGGGATGTTAGAGTATGATACGGACACGGTTATTATGGTAGTTTAGGATAGTTAGGACTCTAGCCTAACTTGTCTTACACTCTAAGATGATCCCTGTACGTATATATACTCTCCCATGAGGCTCAATAATACATCCAACATATTCCGCCAATCTATCTCCCTCCCTATCGTTCTACAATCATGTACGGGAGAGGGCGAATATGGTTTTTCAGAAGCGGTCCACGTGATTGCTCAAGTTTGTCATCACATCGCGTCTTCCTGGGCGATCTCTTGGTCCACGGGAAACTCGTCTTCAACGCCGTCTTCTTCGACAGGCTACGGCAACCGCTGCACCAACGGTGACTTCATTGGCAACCGATCAATACATATAATGTGATCCGATCTTTTGCTATATTATGGTTGTTATTGCGTATAAACTGCTACTGCTCATGTTGATTGGTACATCTAGTATGATGGAGTTTCACGTGATTGTAGTTGTTGTTGTCATGATTTATATTCTAGATATTGGATGGGTCCCGTGCTCTTAGTCCAATAGTATCCAGTTTTATTGGACCTTAGTCCAAGAGATGTCCAAGTCCAACGTAATCCAGTCCAACATGGTCTATGGTGATTCAGGTCCAAAGCCCATTGAACATGACAGGTTCATTTCCAGGGTGTGTATCCCCATTTCAAAAGAAAAAAAGAGAAGCTGGCAAGCCCGTGTACTTATGTTGAGTTATTATTCCATCTCTCATCGATGTGTTTCTATCGGTCTATGAAGCACAATTGTACTCAGGCACCTGAAGACCTCGTGAAGGAGTAGTTGCCTAGCCCTGCCCGTAGGGAATTTTTATTCACTCCAGTTATTTGGGTTTTCCAGGGCCGCCTCTATATTTTACGAGGCCTTAGGCGAAGTCAACAAATAGATCCCTACGGCAAATATATATGTAAACATAACTAGATATATAGACATGTATATGCTTATTTTACGTTGCAAAAAGTAAAAAGTTAATATCTAACCATACGTTCATCAAGAATAAAAGCAATGTCACATTACGATAGAAAAAATATAAATGGTAGCCAAATCTAACAAGTATTTCCTGCTAGTTTGATTACCTCAAATAAGAACCCAAATTCCAGTGAATCTATTGACCATCATGCTTCAGTTCCTTTGAAAAAGCTTCTTCTCATATTTCTCGATGCAAAATCATCAAGGACAATAGCAAGATCAATGTTGTCCAAGACATCCTTTTCAATACAACATGTAGCCAAGTCATTCAATCTGTCTTGTAACATAGTTAACCTCAAACAATTTTTTAGTAGCTTCAGTTTAGAGAAACTAATTTTAGCTGAGGCTACAACCACAGCTATAGTCAAGAGGATCCGATAGGCAACTGAGATATTTAGATAGCAATCAACGGTTGTAATTATCTGGCAAAGTTGCTTGCAACACTTTTAATTCAGAGAAAAAATCATCAAGATCGACAACACATTTTTTCTTATGAGTAAAAATTTCTGCAAAAACAATGCAAGATTTTCGTAGCTTACTCTCGTCCATAGACTTTAGATTGTTTGAGTTGAATAAGAACAAAAAAAACCTTTTCAAATGCATCAACCTGCAGTTGGACTAGAACTGCAGCAACTGTTACCTAGTACTATTATACTAGGTTGCGTGGCGCAGTCCTAATCTAAATTGCTCCGTGGTCTAGACCAGACAACGGTGTCGCTCCGATAGGCAGCCCAGGAGAGGTGACCCGTTCACACGTCGAGGATTGGTTGCCCCGGTAGCAAAAGAGTATGCTCCGTGCTCGCCTCTGGCTACCACACTACCGGCCCAACCCATGAGAGTGTCTGCAGCAGCATGGACTCTTCTTGGTCGGAATGGCCCGACCACAGTGCTGCTCTCGCGCGCGGTAGCTGATCCGGTGGTTGCCTGGCCGACTGAGAATCCAGGTCCGACGACGGAGTGGGCTACTTGCCGGCTGCTGGTAATCCAAGTCCGACGACACCAACATATGACAGTTGTGGCTCATCCTCTGCTTCTCCATGATGATGGTAGAGTTTACTCACAAACAAATCTTCATCTGAAAGATAGCACATCATTAAAACTCTATGGTAAAAAAACGAATAATTCACTGATTATCGCATTCTTTGAATAAAGTTTAGGGATAACAGCAAAAATCTCCTCGCGAACTTAATCCAACATCCATTCTCGAAAAACAAAAAGAAAACTCAGTCCAACACTTGCTTCCTCTGACGAACGACGAAATAATCTCAGGAGATAACTTGCTTCCCAACTCAGTCCAACACTTGTGTTTCATATAGTCCTCAGCGGGCTGACGCTTCATGCATGATGCATCCAAGTGTTCAGTTTCCTTCACCGGAGGAAGGCGACAGCGGGAACAAGATCAGCAGCTTCGGCTCGCCATCGCCGGCGTTCCTCTCTGGTGGCGGCGGCGGCGGCAGCAGATAGAACCTCCCCTCTCCGACGGCCTCCACCTCCTCAGGGTTCCCCATCTCTACCTCCTCAGGGTTCCCCATCTCTACCTCCTCAGCGTCCTCCATCGCCACCTCCTCATCAACCGTTGACGACGACGACGACGTCGCCAGCGACCGTGGATCCGGCGCCATGTTAAGGACGCACGGACCGGGATTGTCCAACCACGACGATGGCGGCGACAGCGTCAGCTGCAGCTGGGGGCCAGACGCGCTTGGCCCCGGTGCCGTGGCAGTTGCCAGAATTGACTGGTGCTGCTGCACCGGCTCCAACGGCAGCATCCGCACGGTGGCACCACGTTGAGCCGCCGCGTCAGCGCTAGTGGGCGCCGTCTGGCCGGTGAAACGCCGCACCGTCTCCATGAAGCTCTCCGTGTCGGCGTACACGGACGGCTGGGGAGCCGGTGGCGAGGGGCTGCGGTCCATGCTGGCGATGTACGACGTAGCTTAGCTTGCACTCCACGGGTAAGACTGCATGCATGAATTGAGAAGGTTTTGTCAAGTTTTAGTGTCAGGGAGCACAGGTGATCGTTGATATGCATTATTTCGAAAAAAACAACACATGTATTATGCAATAGACACAAACAAATGATAACAACCGAAATTTAATAATGTAATAGACACAAACAAGGAACTAGGTTAAGGACTTCAATGACCCCATCCCTAAACGATTGGAATCATCGACCGTTTGACCCTTTGAATTGACCACTGTATATTCTGCAAGTTCTAAGGTGAAATAGACACAAACAAATTCACTCTCTTTTCCGCAATTTCTGGAATTTCATGAAACAGTTAACCTTTTTCTGAGGAGAAGTGTAAAAGATACAATTCATTTTCCCTGCTAATAGGCGGTGATAAGTCGATGTAAAACATCTGTGTTTTTACATCCCATTGAAAAAAAACTATCTAAATATTTTTTCATATGCCCAAATCTATTTATATTACTTCTATTTTTCAGAAAAGTTCCTTACATTTAAGTGTCTGTGGTGAATAGATTGTTAACACAAGAAATATATAACGTGTTATACATAGATGCATGAACTTTGTTAAGTTCTTTTATGAAATTCACAAAGCATGCATAAAAGAAAGAGTGTGTGCTTGACCATCTGCACTTAGGCATTGGTTATGGTCTGCATAGTGTATGTCAGCCTTGTTCAGATTGACATTGTTGCATCTCATTTTTAAGTGGACACTTTGACAATTTTTTTTTACTTATATGCAATATATGATCGTAAAAAGCTGCGCTTTGTATTTTAAATAATGACCTAAGTAATTCCTACACAATGGGTAAAGGAATCTACAGTAGAAATCATATGACACACTATTTTATGATTGAGTAAATATTTGTCTTTTATGCTAATAAACGTTTGTAGATTAGTTGCGCTATGTATTTTACCTACATACGTACTTCATGCACAATGGGGAAGAGAATCAACACTTGAAATGATATGACACGCAATATTATGATTGCGCAACTATATTTGTGATATGCATAATATGCTTGTAGAAAATCTGTGCTCTATACTGCTATGTATTGTACACCAGTCAACACAAAAAATGGGCGCCACACATTTGACAGATTCATTCTAACACAAGAATTATTTTGGGTTTTTTTGCAATAAACATAATATAAGAATTTAATCGAGATCGATACAATCCCTTCCACTTGGATGCAAAATCGGTTCGATCACCACAACAATATACACACATACAGATGTAAATCTTGTCAACCATTTCACATCATGTGTATTGAAGGTTTTTGTAAGCCAGTACTTTCATATATCTGGTCCGCTTGTTCAGTAGCACAACTAATCAGTCAATCTGATTCTACAAAGTCTATTCTATTTTTTTTAATCTACAAAGTCTTAACAGAACTATATCAAGACTGTGATCAGATTGACTGGTGAGTTTTGCTAAAAGCCTTAGATCGGCCACATAAGTTGGATCTACACTTGAACTAATGCCGTCAATCTGTAGTTTTAATCAAACGGTGGTAGACGTAAGAACTACTAACTGATACCGAATTTGTACATGTTCTTGGCCTACAAAATTTTAAAAAACCTATAGAGATGTCTATTGCATTGCACCATGATCGATCTACTCCAGAAACTTAACCCTAACTATACACGAAGGCAAGATCGTAAAAATCAAGTACAGTACGTATTACATCGGACAAGAGTTGTGGTTGGAAGGAAATACAACAAAAGGAACTCGATTAGAGAACATGAGATCAAAACTAGGCGTTGTGCCTACATGATTGTGCGCTTACCCTGACCATATTACGAGATCTACAAATATACATAGGCCATTTGGACAAGATCAAGCATCTCGCTAAACAAGAAAGTCGCACGGGCAGGAACAGAAAAGATGAAAGACAGAGGAAGGATAAACTGCTAGAGAGTACGAACTGACCTTGCCGATGCCAATGGAGTTGAGATAGAGAGCGTGATGTCCAGACTCTTGCTCAAACACGCGATTCATCTCCTCGGCGACAGAATTTGTAGCGAGGAGTGAGACTGAGAAGGAAAGAAACGCCGGAAGGATAAGAGACTTAATTCCCGCCAACTGCCAGGCAAAAGGGGCAAATTTTAATGGATGTTTTTGTTTTGTTTTTCTTTCTATATAAGTCTGACGATCTTGCTAGCTCTGACTCTGGTTTGGAAGAACGGTGAGAGAGCGAGCTATTATTGGTTCTAAACAAATGCCGTCAAGTAGACGTTGGAGCCTACATGGCCTTGAAGTTGACCAAGGTCAACGGCTGAAACTGAGAATGCTTGTATAGGTTCATAAGTGGTTTTTGTTTTGTACAAAAAAGTGGGTTTTGCATTTTCCCACGTGGCCACGTGGATTTGCAGAGTTACATTGCGTGTAACACTAGCAGAAAACATACCTCTAGTCCCAGTTGGTAAGGGCGTTTAGTCCCGGTTGCCAAACAGGGACTGCGGTGTCGTGTCGGGACTAGAGGTCCATCTTTTAGTCCCGCGTTTTGTTACAAACCGGGACTAGAGGTCCACCACGTGGCCCCGCGTCGTGCGCTGGACTAGAGGACATTTAGTCCCGGTTCATAAGATTCCGTATCGCGGCAGCGTTTTGGGCCATTTGGCTGCTGTGGCAGGATATGGTGTTTTAGGGTTTTGTGTTTTTCTTTTTATTTTGTTTTTTGTGTTTAATTATTTTTCATTCTGTGTTTTCATTTTAAACAAGTTTTCGTATACATATACGACTCTAGTACATAGTACTTGTACACACCAGTGGAGAACGGGCCTTTAGTCCCGGCCCGTAAGGTCCTTTAGTCCTAGTTTTGGTATCGGGACCGGAGAGACGGGACTAAAGGCCCATCCACTATTCCCGGCCCGCTTACCAGCCGGGACCACTAGGCGTCCACGTGGCCGCCCCTGCGCGTGCTAGGTGCCCCCCATTAGTCCCGGTTCCTACTACAAACCAGAACTAATGGTTCTTTGCCGCGGCAAAGTTTTGGCCCCTTTCTCTGCCGCGGCAGAGAATTCATTTTGTTTCATTTTATTTATTTATTTTTTCATTTCAAAATAGTTTTCTACGCGACCACATATCGTACATGTTCGTGCATATATAAGATAACTTGTTTTACGATCGAGCATACAAATATATACATGATAGTTACATAGAGACATCACAGTTACCTGGACTAGAGCCCGTGTATTCAATACACGGTCGGGGGATTACCGGTAGCACCTATTCACACTAAATTCTCCGGCGTCATCTATCATCTCATTCATCAAGAATCCTGCCAGTTCTTCAACAATTCCTAGTACGTGTTGCTCTGGTAGGAGCTGATCCCGCATTCTATCGAACTATATAAGAAAAAAAGATCAATATGAATACCAATCATAATAACAAAAAGTGACAGTAATAAAAATAATGTTGTGAATGTATTGCTTACATCGATTTTATAAATTTTGTGCTCAGTGGTAAACGTGCGAATGAACTCGCAAACGTAGAATCCACATAGATTCGTCCTGGGTGGCTGCCTAGCGCACTTTACGAGAATAGAATTCAATCAAAATAATAATCTAGCATCATAATTGTATTAAAACTAGAAGTAAAGAGATGTGTGTATCACTTACTGAGACCGGCTTAAACGTCAGCTTCTCACTAAAGTGACATGTAACCGCACTCTTGAGCTGGTTCCAAACCCTGCCCAGTAAAGAAAATGAATGAGTTCTTTATTACGTGATATCTCAGAAAATCAACAGAAGAGACCGATGTAGGACGAAAATTACCTCTAGAGCGTGTCCTGCATGTCCCTAAACTGTTCCAGGGGTCTTTTTAATGGGTCCATGACTTTAACTCTTTCCTTATCAAGTTAAATGTTTAGCAGAATCCAGTAGAATCTGCACACATTTATATATACATCAGTAACTCATCCATTACACTTAATATCGTGTAAGCAAAAGTGAATGTGTACACCAGAGTAAGACCCTCACTTGAAATTGTAAGGAAACAGTATGTGGTCATAGAAATTTTGCTCTGTTAGGAACCTTAGAAGGTTTTCCTCCTCGGGTTTATCCGTTAGCATTTTTATATGTATTTTATCTGGGTCAATGAACCCAACACTAAAGAGTGACCTTCTTTTAGATTCCTAGATCTTCATTCTGCATAATAATAGAGTACAAAAGGATATAATGAGGATAATTACATCCAATGAACAGAACAACTGAAAAACTGAACAACTTATATATAGACAATGAATTCAACAACTTAAAGACAATAGCAACTGATGATAGATTTGTCGAGGGCGTCGAAATTGTATAACTAGAAGTGTTCTAAAAACTCAACATGGACCTCTTCGACTCAGAAGTAGTAGTCATGTGGTACTTTTGCCACGATCATTATTCTCTCCTCCTTTGTGGCTTTCAAGTACAAGTTATGTAAACTCCGCATTTGTGTTGGCAGTTGTTGCAACCTCTCTGGGTGACCAACGGCATCCCTGCGACATATTGAGGGACTATATCAGCCTTGGGTAACTTGTCGTCCTGTGAACCTAGCAATTCCTCAACAGTCACATTCATAGCGGCCGCAAGCTTCGCAGCTTCATAATGTCGACACTCACCCCTGTCATAGTGTCGACACTCACCCTTAAGTCCCGGTTGGTTTCTTCAACCAGGACTAAAGATGAATCTTTAGTCTCGGTTGGAAACACCAACCGGGACTAAACATATTTCCCGCCATGTTTTCCCGCCATATGTTTTTCCCTCCATTTCCCTCTATATATAGGTCGGCGACCGTCATGACCACCACACATCCACACATTTCCCGCTGCCTACTTTAGGATGCCCCCGCGTGTTCGTCCATGACTCGGCGGCAATGACGGCAGAGTACTGGGCTCCATCGGGCATGTCCGAGACTGGGCTCCACTAGGCTAGCACTGGGAGGTGCTACCTTCTGGGACGCATAGCTTGGTGAGGAATCCGGGTCCCGTCATTGACCCGGAGCTTCTTTGGTGGTGGTCCCATGGTCCAGGAGCGGTGTAGAGGGAGTCGGCCCCCGAGGAGGTGGAACGGAGGCGTGTCAGGGAGGAGGACGAGCACGTCCACCGCTATATGTATGTGTTGGAGGTCAGGTTTTCCAATACATGGAAGCTTCTTCAGGGACCTCACCTGAGCTATGCTCCTGTGATGTTTCCTTCTCTTTGGGTGACCACCTCCCGCGGCTCACAACCCGATCGTCGACGTCCAGTTTGATTGAGCAAGATGTATTGAAAGGGGGGGCCTTTATGTCTCAAATAAAAGGTTTAATACATTACATAGATTTATGTGTCAAATAAAAGGTTTAATACATTATTACACATCACCAACATCTAGTGTTGTGGTTTTCTTCTACACCATAGCCATGGAGAATCTTCATCATTTAACAGGATGCTTGGGCCAGTTTTCATTTTGAATGGCGGAATTTCATGAAACTTATTGTAATCTTCTGACATGTATGTCTTGTCATCCACTCCCACGATGTTTCTTTTCCCTAAAAGAACTATGTGACGCTTTGGCTCATCGTATTCTGTATTCTTTTGCTTATCTTTCTTTTTTCTTGGTTTGGTAGACATGTCCTTCACATAGAAAACCTGAGCCACATCATTGGCTAGGACGAATGGTTCATCCATGTACACAAGATTGTTGAGATCCACTATTGTCATGCCGTACTTTTGGTCTACATGTACCCTGCCTCCTGTCAGCTTGACCCATTTGCACCGAAATAAAGGAACCTTAAAAGTAGGTCTATAGTCAAGTTCCCATATCTCCTCTATGTACCCATAATATGTGTCCTGCTGCCCATTGTCATTTGTTGCATCAAAGCGGACACCACTATTTTGGTTGGTGCTCTTTTTATCTTGGGCAATCGTGTAAAATGTATTCCCATTTATCTCGTACCCTTGGAAAGTACATATAGTCGAAGATGGTAACCTGGCCAACGAGTACAACTGATCTCCAAAAGTGGTGTTATTCATGAGATGTGTCTGCAACCAACTGTCAAAATTCTTCTTGTGTCCCCCTTTAACCAAGGAGTCAGGCTTCCCTGGGTTTTCGGAGCGTAGAATATTCTTGTGTTTCTCGATATACGGAGCTACCACAGTGGAATTGTGTAGAACTGTGTAGTGTGCTTGAGTGAAAGAATGCCCGTCCCTACATACCATTGATTTCCTTCCTAGTGTGCCTTTTCCAGTCAGCCTCCCCTCATACCGAGATTCAGGAACACCAATCGGCTTAAGGTCAGGAAGAAAGTCAACACAAAACTCAAGGACCTCCTCTGTTCCATAGCCCTTGGAGATGCCTCCTTCTGGCCTAGCATGGTTATGAACATATTTATTTAAGACTCCCATGAACCTCTCGAAGGGGAACATATTGTGCAGAAACACAGGACCGAGAATTCTAATCTCCTCGATTAGGTGAACTAGGAGGTGCGTCATAATATTGAAGAAGGATGGCGAGAACAACAACTCAAAGCTGACCAGGCATTGGACCACATCAATTTGTAAACCTGATAGACTTTCTTGATCGATTACCTTCTGAGAAATTGCATTGAGGAATGCACATACCTTCACAATGGATAGTCGAACATTTTTTGGTAGAATTCCCATCAATGCAACTAGAAGCAATTGCGTCATAAGCACGTGGCAGTCATGAGACTTTAGGTTTTGATTTTTTTTCTCTTTCATATTTACTATTCCCTTTATATTCGACGAGAAGCCAGACGGGACCTTGATACTGAAAAGGACTTCAAAAAGACTTCCTTCCCTTCTTTGGTAAGAGCATAGCTGGCAAGCCCTTTGGCCTGGATGCTTGGCGTCTCGTCCTTTATGATGTTGTTGGTCCTCCCATGCTACCTGGGTATCTTTTGACTTCCCATATAAGCCTAGGAAGCCTAGAATATTGACACAAAGATTCTTCATCAGGTGCATCACGTCGATTGCAGAGTGGACCTCGTGCACTTTCCAATAGGGTAGCTCCCAAAATATAGATTTCTTCTTCCACATGGGTGCGTGTCCGTCTTTCGGAATAGGTTGTCCTCCAGGACCCTTTCCAAAGGTTACATCCAAATCCTTGACCATACCAAATACATCAGCACCGGTACGGGGGATAGGCTTCATCCGGGTTTCTGCCTTGCCATTGATATGCTTGCCTTTCTTCCTTAAGGCATGACTGGGTGGAAGAAAATGACGATTGTACGGGTACACATTCTTCCTACATTTATCCAGATATATACTTTCAGTCTCATCTGAATAGTGCGTGCATGCATTGTATCCTTTGTTCGTCTATCCTGAAATGTTACTAAGAGCAGGCCAATCATTGATGGTTACAAACAGTAATGCTTGTAGGTCAAATTCCTGCTGTTTGTGCTCATCCCACACATGTACACCTGGTTTGTCATACAACTATAAAAGTTCATCAACTAATGGCCTTAGGGACACATCAATGTCGTTGCCGGGTTGCTTCGGGCCTTGGATGAGCACTAACATCATAATGAACTTCCGCTTCATGCACAACCAAAGATGATAGTTGTAGATACATAGAGTCACGGGCCAGGTGTTGTGACTGCAGTTCTGCTCCCCAAAAGGATTCATGCCATCGGTACTTAGAGCAAACCATAAGTTCCTTGGGTCACTAGCAAAGTCTGGGAAGGCTCTCTCGATTTTTCTCCACTGTCGACCATCAACAGGGTGCCTCAACTTCCCGTCTTTCTTAAGGTCTTCCATGTGCCATCACAACAACTTTGCATGCTCTTTGTTTCTGAATAAACGTTTCAACCGTGGTATTATAGGAGCATACCACATCACCTTAGCAGGAACCCTCTTCCTAGATGGCTCGCCCTCCACATTCCCAGGGTCATCTTTTCTGATCTTATACCGCAATGCAGTGCATACCTGGCATTTATCCATATTCTCGTACTTCTCACCGCAGTAGAGGATGCAGTCATTAGGGCATGCATGTATCTTCTGCATGTCTAATCCTAGAGGACATACAAGCTTCTTTGCTTCGTACGTACTGGAGGGCAATTCGGAATTTCTTGAAAGCATCTTCTTCATTATTACCAGCAACTTTTCAAATCCCGAGTCAGTCACACCGGTCTCTGCCTTCCACTTCAGCAATTCTAGTGTGCTACCTAGCTTCTTCTAGCCATCTTCACAAGTTGGGTACAACACTTTGTTGTGATCCTGTAACATCTTCTCAAACTGCAACCTTTCCTTTTCTGTGTCGCAGTCTCGCTTTGCATCAGAAATGACCTGACCAAGATCATCAGCGGGCTCATATGGTTCTTGTTCTTCTTAATTATCTTCCATTGTGGTATCAGCATATTCAGGGAACATAGATCGATAGTTGTCATCATCGTTCTCTTCTTCGTCGCCGTATTCCATCATAACCCCTCTTTCTCCGTGCTTGGTCCAAACATTATAGCCGAAAAGAATGCATGCCTTCTCTGTAAGCGTCAGAGCGTCGATCATCGTACATCCATGGATGATTCATCTGCACTAGGACAACCATATATATCAAACGCAATCACGATGATAAAATTACTACCGCACAGTCTAAACGAGAAAATACTTGCTAACCTTTTAGGACACCTGGAAACAAAGATGAGAAAACTTAAGTGCGGCTTTGGCACCTCATATCTTGTTTTGTCTTGTGTGAACTCAAGTGGGATCGCAATAATAGACATTTCACCGAACACCTCTAGTGCATATGAAGAAAAAAATTAGCACAAAGTTATACCCACCTCACATAGGAAAAAAACAGGAGAGAGTGGAGGGCTGGGTGCATATATATAGGGCCAGACCATTAGTCACGGGTTGAGATACAAACCGGGAGTAATGGTTCTGCCAGGACCACGCGGGCATGCCCAAACCCATTAGTCCTGGTTTGTATCTCAAACCAAGACTAATGGTCCCTTACGGGATGGGACAAAGGACTTCGGCGACCTCGGGCCATCCGATTCAGACAATTAGTCCCGGCCCCAGCCACAGCCGAGACTAGTGGCCCGAACAAAAGGCCCTTTATCTACTTGTGACATGTTCATGCATATAATATAATTTTTCTTACGAGCATACATACATATATATACACAATTTGCTATACGAGTCCCAACCGGGTCCATAGCTTGTCTATTTGATTACATATGGAGATCATTACATGGATTCTTTAGGGTCTGTATAGACTATTCTCCGTATGGGTCTATGACCTTGTCAACCAGAAATCCTGCCAATTCCTCTTGGATTGCTAGTAGCCGGTCCTGTAGTAGGAGCTTTTCCTGCATCGCGTCCAACTATAAAGAAGGATATCAGTATGAATAAGATCAATCATCATAAAAAATATGAATGGAACTCAACACAAATTATTATAATATAAATACATTGTGAATATATTGTTTATGTACTCGAAGAGTTTCCAAAGGTTTCTCAGTAGTCATAATGCGAATGAACTCGCAAACATAGTACCCACATAGATTAGTCCCCTGTGGCTGCCTCACGCACTTTACAAGAATAGAATTCAATCAAATAATAACTCAAGCATGCATGCTAAATGTATAGAAACTAGAATTAAGGAGATGCATGGACCGAGCTCGTACTACTTACCGAGATCGGTTTAAAAATCAGCTCCTCACGCCATTGACCACGGATCGCAGTCTTAAACCGTGTCCAAATGCTGTCTGGCAAAGAAAATGAATGAATGAGTTAATTATTACTTGATATCTCAAAAAATGAACGGAAGTGTCCGATTTAGTGCGATAATGATTGAAATTGCGCCTGGACATATTGATCATGCTGCGATACTCTTCCATGTCCTTCTGCAATGAGTCCATGATTTGAACTCTTTCCAAGTCAATGGAAATGCTTAGAAGAATCAAGTAGAAGCTACGCAAGGTTTATATACGTCAGTAACTCATCATTTATATCGAACATCGAGTAAGTAAAAGTTAATTTGTACAAGACAGAAACACTCTCACCCGAAGTGGTAAGGAAATATTGTTTCCTTATAGAAATTCTGCTTCTTGAGAAACCGTAGCAAGTTAAACTCTGTGTCTATGGCCTTCGTCTTTATGATAGCTTCATTAACTCGATTTGGGTCAATGAACCCAAGTCCATGGGTTCTCCCTTTTTACATTCGAGAATCTTCATTCTGCATCATTGCGGTGACCTAGCATACCACTGCATGATGTAGTACACTATAGTCGTTGACATAACACCAATGAAACACCGTTCACTAGTATTACATCCCTCAGAGTGGTACAACAGAAACACAGCAGGTCCAAGACATGACTATAGGTTACAACTCGACTCTTTATAAAATATCCAGAGAACACTCTAGGTGAAAGAGAGAGAAAGAACTTCTTACAAAGAAGAATAAGAAATAATAACTCAAAACTATCTAGTAACTAAGACTAGTATCTAAACTATTTGGCTTGCCATTGCTGCTATTGCAATGCTATTCAGAAATAGGTTTTATGGCTAGAGAATCTACTCCTATCTAAACCGACACTTTATCTTCACTTCAGCTGATGTATATGTTGACTTCATTGACTTTATTGAAGAACTTGAGATGTCGCTGATGGTTTCTTGAGCAGAAATTGTTGTTGACGTCGTCTTCATGGCTTAGAACCTAGCAAGGGTTAAGAAGGTACGGTTGAGTACAAGCGTACTTAGAAGGTTCACTAAAAAGGAGTGTATGATGCACTATCTCTACAGCCACAGACCATAGGTCATAGGCAATGCAGGTTTTCGTAAACATTTCTTCAAAGGTTGCTTTTAATCTGAAAACTATGTCCGACAGCCGTCATAGGTTGACTAGAACCTTCGTGGGGTTCCTTTCCTGCCGTGTTCGTAGCTCCTTCCCGAAACAGGGAGTAACATGTCACAATTCTTATACTCTGCAGAGGTGCGTCACTTTTCCCACAAGAGACCTTAGCTTTGTTGCACAACCGGGTAGCTTATTCTCGTCCATAATTCCTTGATGTGGGGCCCAGTCTAAGATCCAAGCCAATCGCTGCCCTCTTCGCGACCCCGCATGAGACACGATCCCCCGATACAACTACCACTGTTACTCTTTGGGTAGCCTCTCAGAGACTCCATACGCAGCTCTGTCTGGCGGTCACCATTAACTATGGTGAACTCAGACCCAGTCAGAGATGCACAGATAATCTAGACCTAGCTCGCGGGGAACTAAGGGGTCCCACCCATGTGCTGGATTCTCTGGAACTCCACGAGAAATCAACAGCCTCACGATAAAGTCATCCGTCCATGCGAAAGGGAGAAGATACAGCTGACTTTCCTGTCCCATTCCAAGTCTTATGGTTGACGCGTAATATACGATGCTAGAATCACTGGCGACATTGGTTGTTAAGTCCTAGATGATACATTACTGTACAATGGCGTTTCCATTGCCAAATATGATAGATTAGCTGATCACCCCGGACCAGTAACCGATATTTCTAGTTAATTGTGAAAATAGTGTTTTCGATGTTTTTGAAATGCAGGTGATGACACAGTTGAGTTACAAGTATAGAAAATAATCAAAGGAAATGAGAAAGTTGTGAACTTGCCTTTTGTGATTGCAAGATTATGTAGTAACGGTCTTCAAGACAATAGAAGATCCAAATTCTGTAAACAACATCATTGGTCTGGTAAGGACTAATGTTTAAAGAAGCAAGATGCAGTTATGCATAAGTAATGTAATGTAGTTTGGAAAACATGAATCCCCGGACTAATCATATTTGATCTAGGGTTCAGAAACTGGGAATGGTTTCTTTAAAATGTGTTTCACTTTTATCTTAGTTGCACACCTGTGCTTCTTATTAAGGCTTGTGAGAGTTGTGTGAAACAATAAGTAAATACAACAAGTAATATGCAATATTGAAACACTCAAATGGGTATGGTATCTGAAATATTTCTTAAACAAGATTAAGACTCCATTAGAGCTTTTAAACAGGTGTTCAGGGATTACTTTTAATGTTTCTTAAAAGAATACCCTTGGAGGAAAATATTACTTTAAAAAGTAAAAAGTATTTAAACTTAAGGCTAACACTTCAATGTTTTCTTATTAGCTAAGATTATTAAAGAGGAAAACATTAGTACATTAAACAATCATAGTATAAGTGGTGAAGATTTAAATATTTCGAATAAGGCATCTTATTATAGGGGTTCACTTCTTAAAGATTCCTAAAGTTAGAATGTAAGTAACATTGATTAATGGAATTTGTGTTTTCTTAAGGTTATGTTTAACAAGTACAAAATTAGACACTACTTAAAGTACTTACGAACCTAGTTTAAATTTAGGTAGCTTCCCAGACTAGTAAAGGGATTAGTAAATAAAAGTTTGGTGATTTTACAAGCGCATAGGATTCTTGTGATAAACAATATACCATTTTAGTTGACTTTATAATTGGTAAAAATATTTTAGGAAAACTAAAATATCCTTAATTTGAGATGATAGTTTTAGTAGATATATTTTAAAATGGTTTGACATATTTTAACTTCACTTAAACATTAATTGACTTGTTATTACATTTTTAGACTCTAAACAAATAATACTAAAAGTAATAGTAAATTTTTATGTATTTTTAAGGAATTAAAATAGAAGAAAAGGGTTAAAATAAGATTTACTAGACCTTTACCTTTTATTTTACTTCAAAATTAAGATTTGACATTTTTGATGTGTAGAATTCATTTTTTCGATCATTTTGGTATATTATAACTATTTTTGTGATTTTTAAATAATAAGATATGATTTTTATAAGTTTTATCCCTTAATAAATACTTAATAAATACTAAATATTAGTTAAGTGATACAAACAATAATTGAAATAAGTTTATAGGTCTTTATTTTGTTTTTCTATGACTTTTGACATATTGTACATATATTTTAAGATTTATCTCAAATAGCTTATTTCCTAATAGTAATTATTATATTATTTAAGTTGGAAAATAAAATGTGATAATGGGTTGATAATATAGAGTTTATTTTTATGAACATTTTGATATATAATATACATTTTTCTAAGTTATAAAACAATAGTTATTCAATTTATAAGATTTAACTATTTTCTTAAATTCTTGGAAAATATTTATAATTGAATTTATATTGTTTATTCATTTTCTATTTGGATATTAAACATAAGACTACTTTTTATACCGGGCATCACCTACCCACAGTGGCTGACCGAAGGGCCCAGTCCACCTCAGCATCCACCTCAGTAGAGGAGAGGCCCACAACCGGTTGACCACGCTGACCACACGCTGACGTCATTGTGACGTCGACGTGACGTCGCCGCTGGGATTTCTCCCAGGTCGAGCATGAATTGATCGTGGGTGAGTGATACGTTGCAAACGTATCCATAATTTTTGATGTTACATGCTTGGTTTTATCTACTTTCTTATGTTTTGCCCACACTTTGGAGTACTTTCTATACACTTTCTTGGACTAACCTATTAACAAGAGTCACAGTGCCAGTTGCCTGTTTTCTGCTGTTTTTGGTTCCAGGAATGTCAGAAAATGAATATTCTCGGAATTGGACCGGACAAAAGCCAAAGTCGATATTTTACCGGAAGACTCACGGAGCCAGAAGACGAGACGGAGAGGGGCCACAGGGCGGCCACACCATGTGGTGGCGCGGGCTAGCCCTAGTCGCGCCACCAGGTGGTGTGGTCCCCTCAGCCCTCCACCGACCTTGCCTCTTTGCCTATAAGAAGCCTCCTGATGCATAAACCCTAAAGAGTTAATCAGAAATCCACGAAAAGTTCCGCAACGCCGCCGCCACCAAAGGGGAGATTCGGGGGACAGAAAGTCTCTGTTCTGGCACCCTGCCAGGACGGGGAAGTGCCCCCGGATCCATCTCCATCGATCTCCACCACCATCTCCATCGCCGTTGTTGATTCCCATGATGAGGAGGGAGTAGTTCTCTCTCGAGGCTAAAGGTTCTACCGGTAGCTATGTGTTCATCTCTCTCTCTATGCATGATCATATTGTGATCATGAGCTTTGTAATCAAGTAGATCTACCTTGCTACTCAAGTGCTTTACTAGATCTCTACTCTCCCCATGTGTGTGAAGTTGACAGTGTGCACACCATGGTGGCACTTAGGCTAGAGATTACAAATACTTGTTATGAGTTATATTTGGAGTTAGATGTCTTTATGAAATTGTGGTGTTTGTTTGAACCATCTAGTGCTCAAGGTGACATTGTGGGGTTATCTAGATGCGGAAAGCGAACTTTGAGGTGTGATGTTATAGCCCTACCATGGATTAGAGTGTCCAACCGGAGAGTAGTTAAGAGTAGTATCGTAAAGAGAAGATATTTATATGAGAGTGTTCACTAGTGAAAGTATGATCCCTAGGCCTTGTTTCTAAGCATTGATACACCATTTGAAACTAGATGTGTTACATGTTTGCTTGCTTCCATCTTTATTTAAGTTTGCCTTTAGTCTCTTCCCACGTCAACCACACGCCATCAAGCTATTTTCTGGCACCGTTACCACTTATAATTATCTATACCACTTGTATTTGACTATCTCTTCGCCGAACTAGTGCACCTATAGACCTGACAAGTGTATTGGGTGTGTTGGGGACACAAGAGACTTCTTGTATCTTGATTGTAGGGTTGCTTGAGAGGGGATACCTTTGACCACTTCCTCCCTGAGTTCGATAAACCTTGGGTGATCCACTTAAGGGAAAACTTATTGCTATTCTACAAACCTCTGCACTTGGAGGCCCAACAACTGTCTACAAGAATAGAAGTGCGTAGACATCAGTGAGCGTGTGGGACTCGGCAGAAGGGCGTGTTCGACGCGCCTCTTCGTGGGTGACCACAAAGTAGCGGCGCTAGGTCATTTGGTCACCGGAAGATGGTGCACGACGGCGGATAGTGGCGGTGCACGACGGTCTACGGCGCTACGGTGATGCAGGACAAAAGGAAGAGATTGGAGAGGTCCATAGGGACCTGTAGCTCACCCGGATGCTATTACGGCCCGGATGCTATTACGGTGGTTGATGACGAAGATGGCGCTCTGGTACAGCCTAATGTCCACGGACTCCAACGATCACCGGTGAAAGGGAATGGTGAAATTACTCTAATTCCGAGCGTCCCTTGCTCCACTATTACCCCTCCAGAGACAAGGACGACGAGGCGCTTCTCCTTGACCACTCCACGGTCTCCGGGATGGCCTCTACTGACTACGGTGGTCCACTCTGGCCGGCTAGGGTTTCAGCCCTCTATGGAAAAGAGAGGAGAAGAGAGAGTGTGGCGGTTGAATTAGAGGATGAGGACGGAAGGATGTCGCGGTGGCATTCTTATCCCGTCTCTAGCGACAGCGGCACGGATCTTGGCGCGGGCGATGGCGCTGCGGCCTCCAGCGAGCTGCTTCGCTCGATCCTGCAACAGAGACGAATACGACGACGTGTTCGAAACGGTATTTGGACTAGACCGGTATTGGGCTGCGATGAAGCAAGCGAAATGTTGTCGATGCTACACTGGGAGACGAATAGAAGATAGAGAATGGGCCGTGGCTGGCTGTTTTCTTTTTTTCTCCAGTTTCTGTTTTCTTTTCTATGTATAAATTCATTTCAAATTTGATTTCTACAAGGATTTAAATATCAAGAATTTTTCTAAGACATGGATATTATGATAAAGGTTAATTATAACCAATTTCTCTACATTTCTTGTGGTGTATACAAAATATGTTATTATATGCAAGGTTCTTTTAGTTAATAAAGTAAATATAATTTAGGGTTTTAGGGTTTATTTCCTATAAGAAAATCTTATAGAAATGATTTATATTACCACTAAAATAATGTATTAGTAGTGGTTCAAGAGGCTAATGATTTATGATGGTGAGTGATAGTTGATGTCTACGCACTTCTATTCTTGTAGACAGTTGTTGGGCCTCCAAGTGTAGAGGTTTGTAGAACAACAACAAGTTTTCCCTTAAGTGGATTACCCAAGGTTTATCGAACTCAGGGAGCAACTGGTCAAAGGTATCCCCTCTCAAGCAACCCTGCAATCAAGATACAAGAAGTCTCTTGTGTCCCCAACACACCCAGTACACTTGTTAGGTGTATAGGTGCACTAGTTCGGCGAAGAGATAGTGAAATACAAGTGGTAACGGTACCAGAAAATAGCTTGATGGCGTGGAAAATACTAAAGGAAAACTGAAATAAAGATGGAAGAAACCAAACATGTAACAGATCTAGTTGCAAACGGTGTTTCAATGCTTAGAAACAAGGCCTAGGGATCATACTTTCACTAGTGAACACTCTCATATAAATATATTATCTTCATGATACTACTCTGAACTACTCTCCGGTTGGACACTCTAATCCATGGTAGGGCTATAATAGCACACCTCAAAGTAAGCCTTTCCCATCTAGATAACCCCACACTGTCACCTTGAGCACTAGATGGTTCCAACAAACACCACAATTTCATAAAGACATCCAACTCCAAATATAACTCATACCAAGTAATTGTAATCTCTAGCCTAAGTGCCACCATGGTGTGCACGCTATCACTTTCGCACACATGGGGAGAGCAAAGATCTATTAAAGCACTTGAGTAGCAAGGTAGATCTATAGATTACAAGCTCATGATCACAATATGATCACACATAGAGAGAGATGAACACATAGCTACTGGTAGAACCCTTAGTCTCGAGAGAGAACTACTCCCTCATCATCATGGGAATCAGCAACAACGATGAAGATGGCGGTGGAGATCGATGGATATGGCTCCGGGGGCACTTCCCCGTCCTGACAGGGTGCTAGAATAGAGACTTTCTATCCCCCGAATCTCCCCTTCAGTAGCGGCGGTGCTGTGGAACTTTTCGTGGCTGGAGGCTGTTCGATTTAGGGTTTTTGCATCGGGAGGCTTCTTATAGGCGAAGAGGCAAGGTCGGTGGAGGCCGGAGGTGCCCACACCAGCTGGTGGCGTGACCAGGGCTACCCCACGCCACCACATGGTGTGGCCAGCCCCTGGCCCCTCTCCGTCTAGTCTTCTGGCTCCGTGAGTCTTCCGGTAAAATATCGACTTTGGCTTTTGTCCTGTCCAATTCCGAGAATATTCATTTTCTAACTTTCTGGAACCAAAAACAACAGAAAACAGGCAACTGGCACTGTGGCATCTTGTTAATAGGTTAGTCTAAGAAAGTGTGTAAAAATACTCCAAATTGTGGACAAAACATAAGAAAGTAGATATAAAACAAGCATGGAGCATCAATAGTCATGAAATATATGTATATTTAACCTCTTTTAATAACCATATTAGATGTTGGTTTAAATCCTGGTTTATAATATGGTGATTTGAATTCCATGGTTCTACCTATTTGGTGATTTCACCAAATCCAATTCTACTTGATTTGTAGTATTTAGAATTACCACAGAACAATCTTGATTAAGTCATCATGAATCAATATTAATAATTGGTGGAGAAATGCTCATGTTTGTTCAAATATAGATATGGATTAATACTAAGGTTAGACATATTGCCACCACATTTTATGATCCTAAATAACATCTCAACTAAAAGTGAGTTATTGGGATTGCTTTCGGAATGTGATCTTAATAATCCTATGAGGCTAAGTTTCTATTAGGGTTTAAGATAATAAAATAGACAAGGCTTCCATCTATAAACACTCATCTGGTTTCTACTTATCTCTTAGACATTTCATTTGACTAAGAGATACTATCCATTGGCTGCCTAAAGATAGGAATTGTTTTAACTACTTTCCTTATTCTAGGGTTTAAAACAAAGAGGTAGACATGATTCTAGTCCTATGTTGATATGATCTTGGTTAAGGGTTCTAAAGAATACTTACCTTAATACCTCACTAAGGGTATCTTGAGATAAGGAATTCCTTTCCTAAATATACTCTACAAATTTCTCTTATCTTATTCACAAGGATCACATCTTCCTGAATAAGATAATCATCTGTCTCCACCATATCCATCATCATATGATGACATGGTCATGCCACTTCAAAATTACTCCATTCTTACTCCTAGTATATAACTCCTCTTATTTAACTACCATTGATGCACCTATCAGTGTAGCTACTGCTAACTCCATCTACTAACTTCCTTAAATCCATCTGGCAACTATATCCAAGGCTTACAAGATTAAAATCCTCACTGTAGATAACAAGGGATATCAATATTCTAGAATAAGTATGGTTCTTCACCCATAATACAAGTTTGTTCTTGTATTAGCTTGATCAATCTACTATGCCTCCAACTACTTCATAAAACTTATGTTATATACTTCATCATACTCTAGCTTGACTTCTCATGTTAAAGCTAGATGATTCAGCTTACCAGGCTTTACCTGATTTGGTATACTCACAAGTCTTCTTCAACACCTAGTCATCTATTCCCAAGTGACTTGAGAATAATGACCACCATCATTTGATCAAACCAAGCTTAGGCTTCTATTTGTCTGATCAAGATCTATACTCAACTAAGTAGTAAACTTGTATTAGTCTCTCTATAGACTTATCTTGTTAAGCAAGCTTATTCTAAGTCTATATCCACTTGTCCTAACAAGATTGTTATCTAATGTACTAATACAACTAGATTTATCATAGCTCCTTAATTACTAGCTTAACTCTTGAGTTTAGGTACTGCTTCTAGTTAACTCATGAGTGAGTTAACTCCTCCAACATCAAATGGTTTGATCTCCACTAAGGATCACATTCCATTGATGATGGTACACTCAACCATATCTAGTTCTTCCTTCAGATTAATTTACTTAAGGTCTTTGAAAGGTTAACATAATAGGTCAAAGCTAAAGGTTAACAAGTCAACGAGTGCTAGGTCAAGCATTGATCACACACATTGATGATCAATACACACTAGGACTTGGTTAAATAGATAAGGCACCTCTTAATATCATATTAAGAGTATGTGCGGTCTTGGCTTGACTTCCTTTCTACTCTATCTGTGACAAGAGTTAATATTTAAGAACTACCATGATACCCATGGTAGGAGTAACTATGGCAAACAAGTGTTTCAAGATTTATTTATAAAGTTTCTTTACTTAAGTTATGTACTTAACTTGCTATTTAAGATTTGTGGTAGATAATACCTTGATATCATCTTTAGAACATTATGTATTCATCCTTGAGTTGTGGTATGGAATACCATGTAATAATCTCTAGAAGATCTAGTACTCCTTATTAAGTAGTGTGTTGTGACTTGTTTTATTACATTTGATCTACCCTTAGATCAAATTATATTACCCAAAAATAAAGTTTTAGCAAAGGTCATATTGAAACTTATCGCTGTCAACTTGATGATCTACTTCAGTTCCACCAAGTTAAGAGAAGCTGCAATCACTTTGACAAGTTTTATTTAAAATCGCGAAAATTATCCGGATTTTCTATGCATTAATGCAATGCACACACCTGTGTTCAACTTATTTCTAAGCTCTGATGCTGGGATGTTACAATCATAGCGTACAAAAGAATATAGTAAGGATAATTACCGACAATGAGTTAAACGAGCTGAGCTAGAGACTTAATTACATAAATAAATTAATCACTTATAGACAATGGAAACTGAGTATAGATTTGTCGAGATCCCTTTGATTGAATAACTGAAAGATTTCTGAAAGTTCAACATGGACCTCGTCTTTAGTGAAGTAATGCTCCACTCTAACTTTCGCTATGATCCGTTCTTGCCCTTTTTCCGTGGCTTTAACATACCATGCATGCAATTGTCGCATTTTTGTTGGAAGATCCCGGAGCCTCTCAGAACTGACCAAAGGCTGCCCGTAGACATATTGCCATTCTACAGCAGCCGTGGTGAAGTCTGCATTGCCAAGAACGTCATCATCTTTCTGTAACCTTGGTAGACTATCTAGATTGATTACCTTCTGAGAAATTGCATTGAGAAACGCACATACCTTCACAATGGGTACTCGAACATTTTCTGGCAAAAGGCCCCTCAATGCAACCGGAAGCAACTGCATCATAAGCACGCGTCAGTCATGAGACTTTAGGTTTTGAAATTTTTTCTCTGCCATATTTATAATTCCCATTATATTTGACGAGAAGCCAGACGGGACCTTGATACTGTAAAGGACTTCAAAAAATATTTCCTTCTCTTCTTTGGTAATAGCATAGCCAGCAATACCTTGAAATAGCTCTAGATGCATGCCATATCCGTCTTTAATACATTGCTGGTCCTACCGTGTTTCCGGTGTATCTTTATTCTTACCGTACACGCCCAAGAAGCCTAGCAGCATCACACAAAGATTCTTCGTCAGGTGCATCACGTCAATTGCAGAGCGAACCTCTAGGACTCTCCAATAGGGTAGCTCCCAAAATATAGATTTCTTCTTCCACATGGGTGCGTGTCCTCCATCGTCCTTCGAAATAGGTTGTCTACCAGGACCCGTTCCAAAGATTACTTTTAAATCCTTCACCATATAAAATACATCATCACCAGTACGGCGGATAGGCTTACACTGATGATCTGCCCCACCATTCAAATGCTTACCTTTCTTTCTTAGGGAGTGCATGGGCAGAAGAAAATAACGATTCCCCGAGTACACATTCTTCTTACATTTATCCAAATATATACTTTCAGTCTCACCTAAATAGTGCATGCATGCATTGTATCCCTTGTTTGTCTATCCTGAAATGTTACTAAGAGCAGGCCAATCATTGATTGTTGAAATGTTACTAAGAGTAGGTCAATCATTGATTGTTATGAACAACAACGCTCGTAGGTCAAATTCCTCCTGTTTGTGCTCATCACACACACGTACACCTTGTCCGTGCCACAACTATAGGAGTTCTTCAACGAATGGCCTTAGGTACACATCAATGCCATTGTCGGGTTGCGTCGGGACTTGGATGAGCACTGACATCATAATGAACTTCCGCTTCATGCACAACCAAGGGGGAAGGTTATAGATACATAGAGTCACATGCCAGGTGCTATGACTGCAGCTCTGCTCCCCAAAAGGATTCATGCCTTCTATACTTAGACCAAACCATAAGTTCCTCGCGTCACCTACAAAATCCAGGAACTCTCTCTTGATTTTTCTCCACTGCGACCCATCAGGGGGGTGTCTAAACATCTCGTATTTTTACGGTCTTCCATGTGCCATGGCAACAACTTGGTATGCTCTTTGTTTCTGAACAAACGTTTCATCTGTGGTATTATTGGAGCATACCACATCACCTTGGTAGGAACCCTCTTCCTAGGGCGCTCGCCCTCAACATCACCAGGGTCATCTCGTCTGATCTTGTACCATAATGCAGTGCATACCGGGCATGCATCCAAATTCTCGTACTCCTCACCGCGGTAGAGGATGCAGTAATTAATGCATGCATGTATCTTCTGCACCTCTAATCCTAGAGGGTAGATAGACTTATTTGCTTTGTATGTACTGGCAAGCATTTCGTTATCCTTTGGAAGCAACTTCTTGATTATTTTCAGCAAATTTTCAAATCCCTTGTCAGTCACACCGGTCTCTGCCTTCCATTGCAGCAATTCTAGTGTGCTACCCAGCTTTTTGTGGCCATCTTCGCAATTTGGGTACAACAATTTCTTGTGGTCCTCTAACATCTGCTCGAAGTTCAACCTCTCCATTTCACTTTCGCATTCTACCTTTGAATCTGCAATGGCCCGACCAAGATCATCATCGGGCTCATCTGTTGCCCGTTCTTCAGCTTCTTCTTATTGTCTTCTATTCACTACTAGGAAAACAACTATAGGTAGACAAGATACTCTGTGGCACATATGCAGAAACATGCGGCATAGATAAGTATCAGTGGCGCACTAGGGAATATGCGCCACATCAACTAAACAATTCTGTGGCGCATTTTAGAGACCATGCGCTATAGAAGTTACATGGGACCCACCAACCGGCATGGGGTGACCCACTTTCTGGGCACATATTCCCTTATGCGCCACAGAAAGTGGAGGTGGGCCCCACCACAGAATCTTTTTGACCCACTTTCTATGGCGCATATTGATACGTTGCAAACATATCTATAATTTTTTATGTTCCATGTTTTATCCACACTTTGGAGTACTTTTACACATTTTATGGAACTAACCTATTAACAAGATGCCACAGTGCAAGTTGACTGTTTTCTTCTGTTTTTGGTTCCAGAAAAGCCAGAAAATGAATATTCTTGGAATTGGACCAGACAAAAGCCAAAGTCGATATTTTACCGGAAGACTCACGGAGCCAGAAGACGAGACGGAGAGGGGCCAGGTGCTGGCCACACCATGTGGTGGCGCGGGTCCCGCCTAGCCGCGCCACCAGGTGGTGTGGGCCCCTGGTCCACCCTCTGACATTGCCCTTTCGCCTATAAGAAGCCTCCAATGCAGAAACCCTAAAGAATCGAGCCACCAACCACGAAAAGTTCCGCAGCGCCGCCACCACCAAAGGGGAGATTCGGGGGACAGAAGTCTCTGTTCCGGCACCTTGCCGGGAGGGGAAGTGCCCCCGGAGCCATCTCCATCGTTCTCCACCACCATCTCCATCGCTATTGCTGATTCCCATGATGATGAGGGAGTAGTTCTTCCTCAAGGCTAAGGGTTCTACCAGTAGCTATGTGTTTATCTCTCTATCTCTATGCATGATCATATTGTGATCATGAGCTTTGCAATCAAGTAGATCTACTTTGCTACTCAAGTGCTTTAATAGATCTATGGCTCTCCCCATGTGTGTGAAAGTGACAACATGCACACCATGGTGGCACTTAGGCTAGAGATTACAAATACTTGTTATGAGTTATATTTGGAGTTGGATGTCTCTATGAAATTGTGGTGTTTGTTGGAACCATCTAGAGCTCAAGGTGACAGTGTGGGGTTACCTAGATGGGAAAAGCAAACTTTGAGGTGTGCTGTTATAGCCCTACCATGAATTAGAGTGTCCAACCGGAGAGTAGTTTAGAGTAGTATCATGAAGAGGAGATATTTATATGAGAGTGTTTACTAGTGAAAGTATGATCCCTAGGCCTTGTTTCTAAGCATTGAAACACAGTTTGCAACTAGATCTATTACATGTTTGCTTGCTTCCATCTTTATTTCAGATTGCCTTTAGTCTCTTCCCAACCGTCAACCACACACCATCAAAGCTATTTTCTAGCACCATTACCGTTTATAATTATCCATACCACTTGTATTTCACTATCTCTTCACCGAACTAGTGCACCTATACACCTGACAAGTGTATTGGGTGTGTTGGGGACACAAGAGACTTCTTGTATCTTGATTGCAGGGTTGCTTGAGAGGGATACCTTTGACCACTTCCTCCCTGAGTTCGATAAACCTTGGGTAAACCACTTAAGGGAAACTTGCTGCTGTTCTACAAACCTCTACACTTGGAGGACCAACAACTGTCTACAAGAATAGAAGTGCGTAGACATCAAGCTATTTTCTGGCGTCATTGCCGGGGAGGTAAGGTAAAAGTTACTCACATCCTTCGGTCTGAGTGCTCGAAGTAATTTTTTTCTTTAGATTCTGCAATTTTGTCTTTTTGTTTGTTGTTTTTATTTTCACTAGTTAGGCTTAATGGAAAACAACAACAAAATTAGAGAGCTTTATAGCATTTATCTTGAGTTAGGACATGAAGTGTTTGAAGAGAAAATTAAAAAACTTATGGAACTTTATTTGCATGCTAATAGCAATGTTATTAGTATAAATTCTCTTAACACCATTATTGCTAATGCTATGGAAAAGTATAAGCTTGGGGAAGCTAGTTTTGATGAGCATGATATTTTTAGTCCCCCAAGCACTGAGGAGAAAATTTACTTTGATGATACTATGCCTCCAATATATGATGATTACAATGATGAATATGATATTTTCAGTCCACCTACTATTGAGGAGAAAATTAATTATGATTACAATATGCCTCCTATATTTGATGATTATGGTGATGAGAATAACAATGATAGCTATTTTGATGAATTTGCTCCCACTACAATTAATAAGAATGACTATGCTTATGTGGAGAGTAATAATTATTATATGCATGTGGCTCATGATAAGAATGTTTTATGTGATAGTTATATTGTTAATTTTATTCATGATTCTACTGAAAGTTATTATGAGAGAGGGAAACATGGTTTTATGCATCTCAATAATATTAAGTTTCCCCTCTTTATGTTAAAAGTCTTGAAGTTGCACTTGTTTTGCATTACTATGCTTGTTGCTTTGTGCTTTCATAACTTGTTTCTTTACAAGATTCCTATGCATAGGAAGTGGGTTAGACTTAAATGTGCTTTGAATACGCTTCTTGATGCTCTCTTTTACTTCAATTCATATTTCTTATGTGAGCATCTTCTCAAACTATCATGCCTAACTTAAAGGCGTTAAAGAAAAGTACTTATTGGGAGATAACCCAAAAGTTTTAATTGAGTCTTGGAAGTTATTGCTTCAGTAATAACCTCTCCTTATCATTTTTTGTGGTTTTGTGCCAAGAGTAACCTCTAACGAGAGAGAAGTAATGCTTGAGAAAGTTGCTGTCCCGAAACAGATTTTTGCGCTTCGCTGTAAAAATTCGTGAAAAATCTCTGTACATCGGTTTGAGCTGTAATGTTTTGTGCTTCTGACCCAGGTTGTTATCCAACTTTCGTTAGTTCAACACTTTTCGATTTGAGCAACAGAAGGTCTTCGAAAAAATTGGTTTTTACCTGTTGGTCTGTTTTGACAGATTTCTGCCATTATTTGCATTTGCCGCTTAAATCTCTTTATTTTTGAGTTCTGTTTTATCATTTGAACTTTTAAAAGGAATTACTACAGTACCATGTGTTTTTATGGAAGTTTTACTTGTGTTGAAACTGAACCTAAAGACTTTATATCTTGAATACACTAATGTTGCTAATGAAGATTGTGTGAAGTTTTGTATGAAGGAAATTTTCAGGTGTAGGGAAAGAATGATGTGATGAGATGAAGAATGGACAAAAGCTCAAGATTGGGGATGCCACACCATGTCACCCCAAGAAATATCCAAGAGGTACAAGCGTCAAAGCATGGGGATGCCCAAGGCATCCCCTTCTTCATCAATAAAAATCTCAGGTTTCTTCCAAACACTTCATTTTTATTGTTTCATGCACAATTGTGTTGTTCTTGGAGCATATTTTTTTTGGTTTTAGTTTTATTTTGTTTGGTTTGCTTAAATGAGTTGGTTGGATCCCAACACACTTCTTTTGGAGAGAGACCCACCCCGTTATTCATTGCCTAGAACACTCTAATTTTCATTCTTATTGTTTTGTGAGTGTTCTCTTTTGCTAGCACTGTGTTTAGCCTTAGTTTTCTTGTGCTTTCAGCTTAGAACTTTTTAATTCTTCTTTTTGGATTTGTGATACAAGATCACTGATCTTTATTTATTATTATCTTTGTGAGTTCTTTCAAATAGGTTGATTTGGATTGGAAAAGAGTAGGAAAATTCATGCTTAAGTGGTATAAAAGGAGCTTGTTTTTGACTATGACTTAGAATTTATCATGTCATGATTGATATTGTTTTGGCTTTATGCTTAGTGATTATTGCTCTAGCATGACTTGTTCCAAACAATTGAGATTGCTTAATGTGGCTTAAAAGAATCATGCGTTGTTTTAGCATACAAAAGCATAATATTGTGGTATTCTACTTTGATGCTTTGTTTGGGTTGACTTGGCGCATGCTCACACCATGTTAAAACTATCTCAAGTCATCATAGCCTCTATGATCATTTAATTTTCGCCTTGTAATATCACTTTATGCTTTAATTAATGATGTTTCGTCGCTTTGCATGATTATGGCCATTATTGCTCTCTTAGTTGGTCGCTCCCTGTCTTTTTTCTAGCCTCCATACCAAGTATGAGTTCCACTCATGCATCCAACTCCAAATAAAACCAAATTATTCCAAATAGTCCACCATACCTACCTATTAGCATTTGCTATTCCAAGTATATTCATGTTTTTATCTACCTTCCGAATTAAACTTGTTATGTGAAAATTAGTGATTAAAGCTCTCACGAACTTGATGGCACACTTTAATTTTCTTGCCCCTAATAAATTTGAACCATTGTGTCATCTATGTTGTATATGCTTGCACTTATATGTTGGGGATTAGTAGAACCATGCTGTCATGGGGAACGCTTTCAACATTGCACTTGTACATACCTAGTTGATATCATGATCTTTTGTCTATGGACGTCGTCGGTGTGAAATGAAAGGGGAGCTTGTAAGTCCATGGAGTTATGTATGTGTGTTAGAGAAACGCCTGGGCCGCTAGTCTAATCCATGCCTAATCATGGTGGAAACCTGCAACGTAACCATAATGAGCAACCTATGAAGCATTCTTCTTATAAAAAAAGAGATAGATATTGAGAAAAAGAGAAAAGGAAAAAAAGATGAGAAAAGAGGAAAGAGAGAAAAAAGCACCATTTTCCCATGGTAAATAAGAAGATTGCTGAGATGCTCATTGTCTGCTTGGCTTGTCGTTTTGATATGGGGATTCTTCCGTATCATCGGGCAAGGGGTACCCCGTTGGCGGTTCTCGATGATACACATGTACTTACTATGACAAGAACTTACCGGTGACTAAACTTGAGTAGCATGAGGAGCGACCCTCGTATTCAAGGGACATGAGATTTCCAACTTATACTTTGTCAAGCATATACTCCATGGTTTGTTCACTTTAACCTTAATCACTTCAATATGCTTATGATAGGGGCAATGAGAGATGAAAGCTAATAAGTACCATAATTTTTGGAAGCTCTTTATGAAACTTGAATCCCTGCTTCCTTCTATGAAGGCCTTTCTTTTACTTTTATGTTGAGTCTCCATCTTCTATCTTTATGCACCTATTGAGAGAGCATAGTGGCCATTCTTAGTTTAATGTGCATTGTCAAGACTTGTTGATTGATGCATAAGTTTGATATTGCTTGTTCTTAAACTATTTGTATCTAGTCACCCTTATGAACTTTGAAGGTGTCCTATGCAATTATGTTTTGCTACACTATGAGGGGCAAGCTGTCGTTGTATTGGGAACGACAGTACCTAAACATGCTAGATAGAGGTGTGGGGACTAGCAGGGAAGCTATCGACGACGTCCACAGACGGGATTGGATACAAGAAAGTGTAGCTGGAAACAGGAAGTACCCAGGTTCGGAGCCCTCGTGATGAGGTAAAGCTCCTACTCCTGCCGATCTAACTATGAGTGATACCCGGGCTACAAGCGCTCCTCGAGCTGTATTCTCTAGCTGCTGCCTTAAATGCACTGAGACCAACACTTTCTACTGAGGCCTTGCCTCTCCTTATATAGGCAGAGAGGCAACAGTCTCACTGGCCAGTCCGACTGGCAGGCCCCACAGGTGGGTCCCAACCGGCTGGTCATCTACAGTACTC
This sequence comes from Avena sativa, assembly GCA_916181665.1. Lineage (NCBI taxonomy): Eukaryota > Viridiplantae > Streptophyta > Magnoliopsida > Poales > Poaceae > Avena > Avena sativa. The sequence goes on along the minus strand of OV702292.1, from coordinate 133,220,390 downwards.
GGTACAACTATGTCTCATCAGAGTACGGGCGGTATGGTCATCGTGGGTACAGTGAACGCCGTGCGAGCCTGTCATCAGCATCAGGCCACTGTTCCCGTGTCACCCCGCAAAGTCTTCAGTATGGCCGAGTGGTTGCAAGTCTTGTCATCGTACCAGGGCGTACCATGCACTGTGATGCATGTCGCTCTGTCCTCCTGATTGGTTCTAGCTATGTTGGTGTAGCTGGCTGCTCCTCGACATTCCGGCTATCGTAATATAGCCATATTGACTTGCTCATGTCCGGCTGCGCTCAGCCAGCCGGACACGATCTAACTGCCATGGTTCTTGTCTGGTTGGGGTATCCAGAGGTCATCTCCCCGACACAAGCTGAATACCATTCTCATTATGCTTTCTTTATGTGAAACAATCAAATGTCTTCCAAAGCATTATTATTCATGAATCTTTTGTTTGTGCCTTTTCATGTTACAACATAGTTGATATGTCTTATTGTTAGAACTATATCTTTTATGCTATGTTGAAGTACTATGATCCCAACTATCAATGTTTTACAAATACTTTGATCAAGTTTATGATGGTGCATGTCACCTCAAAAATTATTCTTTCTTTTTATCACTTACCTACTCGAGGATGAGCAGGAGTTAAGCTTGGGGATGTTGATACGTTGCAAATGTATCTATAATTTTTGATGTTCCATTCTTATTTTATATCTACTTTCTTATGTTTTGTCCACACTTTGGAGTACTTTTACACATTTTATGGAACTAACCTCTTGACAAGATGCCACAGTGCTAGTTGCCTGTTTTCTTCTGTTTTTGGTTCCAAAAAAGCTAGAAAATGAATATTCTCGAAATTGGACCGGACAAAAGCCAAAGTCGATATTTTACCGGAAGACTCATGGAGCCAGAAGACGAGATGGAGAGGGGCCAGGGGATGGCCACACCATGTGGTGGCGTGGGTCCCTGATGACCCACAAGTATAGGGGGTGTATTGTAGTATTTTCGATAAGTAAGAGTGTTGAACCCAACAAGGAGCAGAAGGTGCTGGCTAGTGGTATGGATCAGGAATTCTCTGCAAATACTTAGCAAACGGATTTTTAGGGGTTTTTGATAAAGCAAGTAAACAAAGTACGAGTAAATAAAAGACAGTAGGAATAAATGCAGCAAGTGGCCCAGTCCTTTATGAAGCAAAGGACAGGCCGGTTGTATTACTTAAGATGACCAAACGTTCTCGAGGACACATGGGAAGACTATCAAGTGCTTTCGCTTCATATAGTTGATTAATCTTCTTTAGCTTGCTAAGTGTTGTGTGGGTGAACCTGTGCTAATGTACCGCCCCATCCAAGACTAATACATACTTGTGATTATACCCCTTGCAAACATCCGTAAGTACAAGAAAGTAATTAAGGCAGAAACCTAACCACAGCTTTAAACTCTAAGACCCTTACGTCCCTTGTGCAATGCTTTCCTAACGGGGGTTCAGGTTTCTGTCACTCCGGCAACCCCTACGATTAGTAGCCAAATACACAATGCATTCCCCTAGGCCCATATAGGTGAAGTGCCATGTAGTCGACGTTCACATGACACCACTAGAAGAAGTACACCACAACTTAGATAACAATCTATTGAATCTTTCTCAACACAACTCCACTACTAACAACAAGACTTCTCCCATGTCCTCAAGAACAAAACGAACTACTCACAAGACATCATATGGATCATGATCAGAGATGAAATAATGATGTATAACAATCTGAATATAAAAAATATTTCAATGGTTCACTCAATAGAATCAACTACAAAGAGTAATCAACATCGGGAATGTTTCCCCTATGAACTAATGCAAGATTCAACGCAATTGTTACAGCAATATGGAGATGGTGATGAGGGTGCTGATGGTGGTGATGATGATGATGATCCCGATGAAGTCCAGCTTGATGGTGGTGTTGATGGCGATGATCTCCCCTCTCCGGGAAGGAATTCCCCGGCAGAATTCTGTCTGCCGGAGAGATCTTTCTCTCTTGGTGTTTTCCGCCCCGCAGAGGCGGCGGAATCTTTCTGTGGTCGCTCCCCGAGTCTTAGGGTTTCGGGAGGATAATATACGCCAGAGGGGAGAGGCTGGAGTGGGCCAGGGTAGCCACACCACCTCCTGGCGTGGCCTAGGCCTGCCCGCGCCATGGGGTGGTGTGGGCCCCCTATGGCCCATCTCCACTCCATCTTCTAGCATCCTAAGTCTTCTGGAAAAATAGGATTTTCCATATATTTTCCCGGATTTTCCGATCTTCGTGAATTTTGCCTCCAAACAGCACCTTTTCCATCAGAATCCTGACTACAGCGGTCCATGCTCCAAAAGTCATCAACCATGCAAAAATAGATGAAATAACATAAGTATCATCTCTCAATATGAAATATATCAATGAATAATAGTGAATTAAGACATAGAATAGTGATGCAAAATGGACGTATCAACTCCCCCCAAGCTTAGACTTCGCTTTTCCCCAAGCGAAATTGAGCTCAATAAACATGGCCTTAGGTTTATAGAGGGAAGAGTCGATAAAAGAATACGGACAAGAAGCATCACATTCATGAAATACATAGATCATAATAGAAGACAACTCACTATTATACAACTCAACTTGCAATGAGTAAAGGAAACACAATAAAGATACATAAAGTGAATCATAATTGGTAATGGCAAACTTAGCTCTTGGTCGAAGAATAGTTGATAAATTGTTGGAGTTCACAAATAGCTGGTTTTTCAATGATAGCTTTCAAAGTAGTAAACATCAGGATAAGAGCAATGTGCAAAACAAGGAACATAAGAAACATGAGTGAATAAATCATCATATGAATGAATGAAACACAACAACTCAAAATACTTGCTGAGATAGAAGGGAGTAGGTTTACTGACTCAACTACAAAGTAAAAGAAAGGACCTTCAAAGAGGGAAGCAGGGATTGCAAGTCTCATAAATAGCTCCCAAAAATTATGATACTTACTAGCTTTCAGCTCTCATTGCCCCAATCATAGGCATCTTTAGGTGATTAAGGTTAAAGTGACACAACTAAGAGGATATGCTTGACAAGTTATAAGTTGAAATCTCATGCCCCTTACTTATGAGTACCGATCCTCATGCTACTCAACTTCAGTCACGAGCAAGCTCTTATCATTGTAAATACATGTGTATCATTGAGAACCGCCAACGGGGTACCCCTTGCACATGACACAAGAGCTATCCCATAATGAAAATGACAAGGCAAGCAGACAGTGAGCATCTCAGCGATCTTTTTCTTTGCTATTTGCATTGGTTTTTATTGAGGATGCTTCATAGAATGCTCACTATAGTTATGCTGCAAGTTTCCACCATGATTAGGCATGGCTTAGGCTAGCGGCCTAGGCGTTTCTCTAACACACATATAAACTCCATGATCTTACAAGTTCCACTTTTATTTCACACCGGCAGGATCCATAAGCAAAAGAACATGATATCAACTAGGTACAAGTACCAATGAAGTGTTGAAAGCGGTCCCCATGATGCATGGTTCTGCTAACTTCAACTCGTAAAGCGCAAGCATATACGCAACAAAGAAGGACCCAATGGTTCAAGTTTATTAAATGCAAGAAAGTAAAGTGTGCCATCAAGTTCGTGAGAGCTTTAATCACTAATTTTCACATAACAAGTTTAATTTGGGAGGTAGATAAAACAAGAATTTACTTGGAATAGCAATAATGCTACTAGGTAGGTATGGTGGACACAAATGGCAAAGGTTTTGGTTTAAAGGAGGTGGATGCACGAGAAGAATTCCCTCTCAGTACAGGTTTTTGGCTAGCAAGGCTGGGTAGCAAGTATAAGAGTTGAAGGAAACAAACAAACATACAAGTGATAAAGACAAACATGCAATCTTCCTCGGAAGCACAAAAGATCTTAACTAGAGAATACTAGACTTATGAGCAAATCAAGAAAGAAAGATGATGAAATAATTTTTCTTTAGAGTACTTTTATCTTTTTCATTCAACTCTCAAAAATAGTGTTGCTACTGACCGAGCCAGGTTTGCCAAAACCAACTAAATTAACTCAATGATCCCAAAGTGATATCAATACTAACAACAAGATCAATCATATAACTATGAATTGAAAACTAATATAAGCTATGCAAAAGAGTGAATGATAGAACTTCTCATTAATATTCCATAACGGCAACTCACACCAAGGGATACATATCTAATGAGAGAGGGGAACTTCCATAATGCAAACCCCATCCTACATAATAACTCCTCTATTCATGATATGACTCTACTAATAAGGTAAAAATATAGAAGATAGTGATATGATACCGTGGCACTCCCCCAAGCTTGGAACAAACCAAGGGGATGCCAAACCTGATGACGAATTAATCCTTAGGTGGTGGTGGTATCCTCTCATCTTCGTCCGTCTTCCAAGGTAAAGGCTTCCCATCAACAAAGGACATCGTGGTTTCCAACATCCTGAAACTTGCAGCAGTACTTATGAGTTTAAATCTAGCCTCATACTCACAGTTTTGATTTTGAACGTCATAGAACTGTGCTTGAAGTTTGTTGGTTGTTTGGCGGAGTGATAGGACTTCGTCTTTGAGTTCAGCAGTCTCCTTTTGGTGCTCCGTGATGAGTTCGGAACAAATATTATGGATGATATCCACTTCGCGCTCCGCCATCTTGTACCTAAAGACTTCTTGTTCCAATGCTTCCATCCTGTCCTCCAGACTTCCTTCACCTTTAGGGCCTTGAACCTCTTTAATCCGAACCTCCCCACCTTTGAGCAATAACTCCTTGGGATGAATCTTTAATTCTCTCATGTATGGGTTGATGATATCTTCCAAGGAATCTCCCTCAAATGATCCAGTGGAAGACATTGAGGCTACAAATCTGAGATTTTTACCTGGCAGAAACAGATCGAAACAAAAACACGACAAAAACACGATATACGAACCTCGGAAGATCCGGGGGGTTATATATTACGAAGTTTCATATCAAAAGGAAGGTACTGGGAGAAAACGAATCGGAGGCGGAGTCCGGGGTGGACTCACCACCTGGTGGCGCAGCCAAGGGTTGGCCCGCGCCACAGGGTGGTGTGAGCTACCCTGGCTCCGGTTCTGTCCCTTTTTCTCTTTGTAACTTTCCTTATTGACTAAAAACTGCAAAAATATAGTTGTATTGTAATTTCGCGGAACTTTTCTTACCAGAACTGTTACCTATTTGAAAACAGACTCTACAGGTCTCTGAATTTGGTATCTAGTAGATTCTTTCGGAGTCACCACTTGAATAACATCAATATCTTCATCTTCATAAACTTATTACTTGAGTCATAAAACCCTTCTCTTCCTTATTACACCATTGTCTCCACTTCCTGGAAATTTCTTTCACACAAACTTCACACAATTCTCATTAGCAACATTAGTATAAGTGAAGTGATAAAACCTTTTGAGTCCAACTTCAACTGAAAACCATCAAAACAAAATCTACTGAAACAACTCCTTCCAAAAACCCAAAAAGAATTCAAAAAGGAAATCGAATAAAGAAGCAGATGCAAGAGTGGCAAAATCTGCCAAAACAGACCAGCAGGTAAATATCAATTTTTTCGAAAATCTTCTATTGCTCAAATAAAAAAGTGCAAAACTAACGAAAGTTAAATAACAACCTGGGGCAGAAGCACAAAAAATTACAGCTCAATCCTACATACAGAGATCTCTCACGAATTTTTACGGTGAAGCACAAAAAATCTGTTTCGGGACAGCAACTTCCCCAAATATTACTTCTCTCTCATTAGAGGTTGATCTTGACACAAAAACCAAACAAAACGGATAAGGAGCGGTTATTACCAAAGTAATAACTTCCAAGACTCAAAGAAACAAAAACAAACTGAAAGCAAAAACAAATTGGGTTGTCTCCCATAAAGCTCTTTCTTTATAGCCTTTAAGATGGGCATGATAATTTTGAAGAAGCTCTGATAGGGATATGAATTGAAGTGAGAAAGAGCATTAAGAAGCAAAAACACACACACATTTAAGTCTAACCCACTTCCTATGCAAGGGAATTTTGTAAACAAACAAGTTATTGAAACCAGAGGCAACTTGCATAAGAAGGCAAAAGAAGTGCATCATAAAAACTTCCGGCATAAAACGAGGAAACTTGATATTATTGAGATGCATAAGAACACTTTTCCCTCTCTCAAAGTATCTTTCAGTATCATGCATAAACTTAACAATATAACTATCACAAGGACCATCGTAACAATGATCACTTATTCTAACAGAAAACACAGGAATACTAGCTCTCATAACACTACTTTGTGAAATAATATTAGAGGTATCCTTACAAAGGATAGTGTGTCCCTCTTCTACATATTTAGTGACAAAGTCTTTCACATTTGCTATTATAGGTTCATCAACCATTTGTTTATCAGGTTCAACAGCTTTACTTGTACTTTCATTAACCATACTAGCTATCATAGAATGTTCCTTTATCTTAACTGGGAAAGGCATTTTCTCAATGTAAGGTTCAGGTAAAACATGATTAGCAGTATAAACTTCAGTATTTCTTGCAGGAACACTCTTAGCAATATCTTTATAAGATTCATGATACTTATTCCACTTCTTTTTAGGCACTTCAATATAGGAAGCAAATGCCTTAAAATAAGAAGCAATAGCTTGAGAGTCTAGGCCATACGCATTTTTAATATTTTGAAAGTCACCAGTTCCCATAAAAGATTCAATGCATTCATAATCATAATTTATACCTGACTTTCTACCTTTGTCATTCTCCCAAGCTTCAGCATTGTCTTGAATACGGTCCAGAAGATCCCATTTAGCTTATTCTTCCATGCGAGTGAATGATCCAGCGCAAGAAGCATCCAATAAATCCTTGTCATGTAGAGGGAGCCTTGCATAAAAGTTATTGATAATAATATTGTTGGGGAGCTCATGAATGGGACATTTGAGCATTAGTAACTTCAATCTCCCCCAAGCTTGAGCTGTACTCTCTCCATCAAGAGGCCAACAGTTCTATATTTGATTCCGATCTTTATGAATCTCACTAGGAGGATAAAACTTTGAATAAAGGAGAGGCACTATTTCCTCCCATTCCAGAGCTTGACCATTCTTCAGAAGCTTATACCATTCCTCAGCTCTTCCTTTCAATGATAATGAGAATAACTTCTTCTTAACTTGATCTGTAGTAATACCTGCACACTTGAACAACCCGCATAATTCATGTATAAAGAGTAAATGATCACCGGGATGGACAGTTCCATCCCCAACATAGTAGTTATCCATAACACAATCAATAATTCTTGTAGGTATTTTGAAAACATCATTCTCAGTAGGTGGTGGCTTACCTACTACCTTAGCAGTGGTAGTAGCATTACTAAATAAGAAACTCAGCGAATTATCCATAACAAAAATAAAGCAACTAACGGAAGTAAACAATACTCACCGTAGAAGTTTCCTTTACCAATTCCACTCTCCAATAGCGCTTCACTCCCCGACAACGGCGCCAGAAAATAGTCTTGATGACCCACAAGTATAGGGGGTGTATCGCAGTATTTTCGATAAGTAAGAGTGTCGAACCCAACGAGGAGCAGAAGGTGCTGGCTAGTGGTATGGATCAGGAATTCTCTGCAAATACTTAGCAAACGGATTTTTAGGGGTTGTTGATAAAGCAAGTAAACAAAGTACGAGTAAATAAAAGATAGTAGAAATAAATGCAGCAAGTGGCCCAATCCTTTATGAAGCAAAGGACAAGCCGGTTGTATTACTTAAGATGACCAAACGTTCTCGAGGACACATGGGAACACTGTCAAGTGCTTTCGCTTCATATAGTTGATTAATCTTCTTTAGCTTGCTAAGTGTTGTGTGGGTGAACCTGTGCTAATGTACCGCCCCATCCAAGACTAATACATACTTGTGATTATACCCCTTGCCAACATCCGTAAGTACAAGAAAGTAATTAAGGTAGAAACCTAACCACAGCTTTAAACTCTAAGACCCTTACATCCCTTGTGCAATGGTTTCCTAACGGGGGTTCAGGTTTCTGTCACTCCGGTAACCCCTATGATTAATAGCCAAATCCACAATGCATACCCCTAGGCCCATATAGGTGAAGTGTCATGTAGTCGATGTTCACATGACACCACTAGAAGAAGTACACCACAACTTAAATAACAATATGTTGAATCTTTCTAAACACAACTCCACTACTAACAACAAGACTTCTCCCATGTCCTCAAGAACAAAACAAACTAATCACAAGACATCATATGGATCATGATCAGAGATGAAATAATGATGTATAACAATCTGAACATAAACAATAATTCATTGGTTCACTCAATAGCATCAACTACAAAGAGTAATCAACACCGGGAAAGTTTCCCCTATGAACTAATGCAAGATCCAATGCAATTGTTACAGCAATATGGAGATGGTGATGAGGGTGCTGATGGTGGTGGTGATGTTGATGATGATCTCGATGAAGTCCAACTTGATGGTGGTGTTGATGGCGACGATCTCCACTCTTCGGGAAGGAATTCCCCCGGTAGAAATCTATCTGCCGGAGAGATCTTTCTCTCTCGGTGTTTTCCACCCCGCAGAGGCGGCAGAATCTTTCTATGGTCGCTCCTCGAGTCTTAGGGTTTTGGGAGGATAATATACGCCAGAGGGGAGAGGCTGGAGTGGGCCAGGGTGGCCACACCACCTCCTGGCATGGCCTAGGCCTGCCCGCACCATTGGGTGGTTTGGGCCCCCTGTGGCCCATCTCCACTCCATCTTCTGGCATCCTTAGTCTTCTGAAAAATAGGATTTTCCGTATATTTTCCTGGATTTTCTGATCTTCACGAATTTTGCCTCCAAACAGCACCTTTTCCATCAGAATCCTGACTACAGCGGTCCATGCTCCAAACGTCATCAACCATGCAAAAATAGATGAAATAACATAAGTATCATCTCTCAATATGAAATATATCAATGAATAATAGTGTAATAAGACATAGAATACTGATGCAAAATGGACGTATCAGTCCACCTGGCCAGGCCACCAGGTGGTGTGGGCCCCTAGTCCACCCTCTGACATCGCCCTTTCACCTATAAGAAGCCTTCGATGCAGAAACCCTAAAGAATCGAGCCTCCAGCCATGAAAAGTTCCGCAGTGCCACCGCCACCGAAGGGGAGATTCGGGGGATAGAAAGTCTCTATTCCGGCACCCTGTCAGGATGGGGAACTGCCCCCGGAGCCATCTCCATCGATCTCCACCGCCATATCCATCACCGTTGCTGATTCCCATGATGATGAGGGAGTAGTTATTCCTCGAGGCTAAGGGTTCTACTAGTAGCTATGTGTTCATCTCTCTCTCTATGCGTGATCATATTGTGATCATGAGCTTTGTAATCAAGTAGATCTACCTTTCTACTCAAGTGCTTTAATAGATCTTTGACTCTCCCCATGTGTGTGAAAGTGATAGCGTGCACACCATGGTGGCACTTAGGCTAGAGATTACAAATACTTGTTATGAGTTATATTTGGAGTTGGATGTCTCTATGCAATTGTGGTGTTTGTTGGAACCATCTAGAGCTCAAGGTGACAGTGTGGGGTTACCTAGATGGGAAAAGCAAACTTTGAGGTGTGCTGTTATAGCCCTACCATGGATTAGAGTGTCCAACCGGAGAGTAGTTCATAGTAGTATCATGAAGAGAAGATATTTATATGAGAGTGTTCACTAGTGAAAGTATGATCCCTAGGCCTTGTTTCTAAGCATTGAAACACCGTTTTCAACTAGATCTGTTACATGTTTGCTTGCTTCCATCTTTATTTCAGATTGCCTTTAGTCTCTTCCTACCCATCAACCACGCGCCATCAAAGCTATTTTCTGGCACCGTTACCACTGATAATTATCCATACCACTTGTATTTCACTATCTCTTCGCCGAACTAGTGCACCTATACACCTGACAAGTGTATTGGGTGTGTTGGGGAGACAAGAGACTTCTTTTATCTTTATTGAAGGGTTGCTTGAGAGGGATACCTTTGACCACTTCCTCGCTGAGTTCGATAAACCTTAGGTAATCCACTTAAGGAAATCTTGCTACTGTTCTACAAACCTCTACACTTGGAGGCCCAACAACTGTCTACAAGAATAGAAGTGCATAGACATCACGTATTCAGAAATGCGCCACAGAAAGTAGACATGGGTCCCAACACTTTAAAGTGCACCACCTCGTTCTGTGGCGCATATTGCAATATGTGCCACAGAAGTTTGAACATATGTGGCGCATCACAGCAATATGCACCACAGAACAAGGCATCCAGATCCATGTGAAAAAGGTGGCAAGCTCACCCCCTCTATCCACCACCACCCATTTTAGATCTCTTCTTCCTTTCTACCTCCTCCCAGCTCATCTTCCTCCTCCCTCCCACCCCATTTTTTGCCCATAGTTTCTCCATTTTCTTGTAACTAAATGTACTTTAGTTCATAGATTGGTAAGGGGAAGCCTCCCTGCTACTTGTAGATATAAAATTTCCTTACTTTTCTCTCCCACTTCTCTATTTGTTTACTAATTTCCTCTCCACCAACTTGTAGATCTATTTGTCCACACTCTCTCATCGTGCGGTCTCGTCTCGCTATTATTGAATCTACTAGGTGAGTACTTGTCCATGAACATGCATGTTTTGTAGGTGAAGCTTGTTCCGTGGGCGGTGTGTGCGATGCATGCGGCGAGACACTGATTGTGTGGTGCATGAATATTTGCATTGGGAGGAAGTTTTTTGTTGCTTGCTTGTTGTTGTCCCGGGCCGGCGTGGTGCATGGACGTTTGCCGAAATGTTGATTCATTTACATTTTGGAAAATTTTTGCACTACCCATATGTCCTAATTTTAGGAAAGGTCATGTCGAATTTTTCCGGCTATGGTGTGTGCATATGGTGTGGTTCTAACCTACTCTCTATTGTGACCGCTTAAGCAACCATGGTTGTCACGATGAGCGAAAGTCAAATTTCTAGGTACAAGAAAGACGCGAAGGAAGATACGATTCTGAACACCAAGACCATGATAAGATGTCCATGTCGAACATGCAAACTCCAGCGCTGGATCAACCCCGATTATGGACAATTGGAGGGTCACCTGCTCAGGCGCGGTTTGATGCGCGACGTCAATGAGGCGCTGGCAGGACATGGTGGTCACGAAGACGTGGACGGGCGAGAAGATGAAGAGTCTCTCGGGCATGATCATCATGACGAAGGAGATGTCGGCGGGCATGATCAGCATGATCATCATGAAAAGGAGATGGCGACGAGCATGATCATCATGAAGAAGGAGATGCCGACGGGCATGATCATCATGAAGAAGGAGAAGACGTAAACACAGAGACGCTGATAACTTCGGCCTTGCAGGACCCTCATGTTCAAGAACTTCTCCTCAAGGAGATGAGCAATGCCAAAGCTACAGCCAGAGAGAAAGCCAAGCTGACCCAAATGGAGATAGATGGGACGACTCCACTGTATCCTGGGTGTCGCCCCGAGGACACGATTGAGTGTAACTCTCAAGGCTCTGTAGATGAATGCCGAACACAAATGGACCGATGTGAGCTTCAATGCGAACATGGAATACTGGTAGGTATCGAGGAGACCAAGAAAATCGTGTGCCCTCTCGACCTACCACACATTAAATACCATGCATGCATCAATGATTGTGCACTTTATCGGAACGAGAACACGGATAGATCCACATGTCCGGTGTGCGGCCAAGGACGGTACAAGAGAGGGAACAAGAAAGTTCCTCGAAAAGTGTTATGGTACTTTCCTATCACCCCCCGTCAGCAGCGATATTTCCTAGATCCTAAGGAAGCAAAGCTCATGCAATGGCATGCGGAAAGGGAGAAACCCGAAGATGATCCGGAGAAGGGAAAGATCCTGACACACCCTTCAGACGCTAGCCAGTAAAATGCATTAGACACTGAGTTCGAAGAGTTCGGGGCGATGCAAGGAACGTCAGGCTAGGTATGAGCACTGGTGGACTCAATCCTTTTGGAAACCAGAGTAACACGCATATTACCTGTCCCGTGTTTGTATGGCCGTACAACCTCCCCCTATGGCTGTGCACGAAGAAAATGTACGTACACATGAGCATTATTATTCAGGGGCCGAAACAACCAGGTATCGATATGCATCTGTATCTCGGGCTATTGAGAGAGGAGTTAGCCAGCTTGTGGGAGACGCCGGCCCGTACGTGGGATGCCTACACTAAAGAGAATATTTCCCTCTGAGATCCGCATTGCTCATGATGGTGCAGGACTATCCTGGTTACGCAAATGTATCATCCTAGGTGAACCACGGACACAATGCATGTGTCAAGTGCATGGATGAGACACCACATCTCTAGCTACCAAGGGATCCCGGGTCTTCGAAAATCGTGTTCCAAGATACTCGAAAGTGGCTCCGCATGGATCACCCGTGGAGAAAACGTGGTGACCTATTCAATGTTAAGGACGAGCTCGAAAGAGCCCCACGTCCGAGGAGCGGCAAAGAAATCGAGGAGCTTTTGAATAATTAGGTAAATTGCCCTACGCTGGGAAAAAACGACCGAGGACAAAGCGCTGTTGGGTGTATGGAAAGCAAGGTCTGTTTTCTAGGACCTGTCGTACTAGAAGGTCCTCCACACTCCCCATAGCCTCGATGTAATGCACATCATGAAGAATGTTACCAAGAGTCTGCTTGGCACTCTACTAAACATGCCGGAGAGGACCAATGATGGGCCGAAAGCAAGAAAGGACCTTAAATTTCTTGGCATCAAGAAAGATCTTCAGTACCCTAATAGTGATGATGATGATTAGACGGAAGGAACTCAAGGTCGCCGCAAAAGAGTTAAGAAGAATGAGGTGGTGCTTCGCGCTGCCTACTTCACTCTGAGTCTGGAGGAGCTCGAGTAGTTTTTCAGGTGCCTCCTAGGAGTGAAAGTTCCTCACGGTTACTCGGGGAAGATAAGCAGATATCTGGACATGGCAAAGAAGAGGTTCAGCGGTATGAAGTCTCACGACTGTCACGTGCTGATGACGCAGATCCTCCCTGTTGCAATCCACGGGATAATGGACGAGCATGTCCATGAGATGCTGTTTGGCCTCTGCAAATTTTTTGACGTCATATCTAGGAAGTCGATTGGTGTGAAGCAGCTCGATAGGCTACAAGAAGAGATCGTGCTGATACTATGCGAGCTCAAGATTTACTTCCTGCCCGCATTCTTCTTGTACATGTCGTCAATGACATCATCTATCTCGGGCCGACATTCCTGCACAACATGATGCCGTTTGAAAGGCTAAACGGTGTCATCAAAGGATTCATTTGCAACATGTCTCGTCTAGATGGAAGCATAGCCAAGGGCTTTCTGATCTACGAGTGTATCTCCTTCTGCCAGAATTATCTAACCACTGAGAACGAGGATGTTGGAATACCCACCAAGAAGCACCTCGGTAGGCTCGCTGGATATGGTCACCGCGTGGGCTACTACTCACTGCTTGTCGGCGTTGATGGTCGACGCACCGACTTTGACAAGGCACACCGAGTCACCCTACAAAACATTGAATTGATCAGCCCTTGGGTGGAAGAGCACATAAGCTTAATCGAGCAGGAGTACGTCGACCAGGGCCGGCCAAGGAAGAAGGGAGATGTAACCAGAGAGCACAACTCCAGCTTCACGGATTGGTTCAAGAAAAGGAAACTAGACAATCCCTCACAGACACCTTCTACGGAAGATAAAAAAACTCATATTCTCCTTGTCGCAGGGCCCAGGGCACAGCCTAAGGGCCTATCAGTCATACGACATAAACGGTTATAGATTCTACACCGACGAAAAGGACAGTAATAGCGAATGTCAAAACTCAGGAGTAACTATGGTATCCTTCGGTGATGACGAGACTACTGACATGGAAAGATTTTACGGAAGGATCGAGGAATATGGGAGCTCAACTATTATGGAGAGATCGTACCGATTTTCCGTGTTAGATGGGCCAAGAACGTGGAAAAAGAAGGTCGGTATTTCACCACAATGTTTATACCAGATGCCAAATCGACAAAGAACGCCTCCACAAAAAATGAGCCTTGGATACTCGCTAGCCAAGTTGATCAATGTTTTTTTATTACCGACCCGTCAAAGCCCAACCGTGTTGTAGTTAGGAGGGGAAAGAGGAGCATCATTGGAATGGAAGGAGCCGCCAACAAGCAAAACTTTGACAAGAACGGTGACCCGAAGATCGAAGAGGAATTCGATAAGTACTTCAACATGCCTCCTACTACTAAAGTAAGAAGGAAGACCACACTACCTACTAAAGGTTGTCCATTCACAAGAAGAAATCTCAAAGTGCATGGGCTAAAGTATTAAACCGTGACGAAAAAGGGCAAGAAGATTGTGAAGAGACGCTAGCTCAACACATCACAAGACGATGTGTGATCTTTTTTATGTATTAATTCATATATGTGCTCGCAAATATATATTAGTTAGAGACTAAAACATATAATGTAATATTCGTGTGGCTATACAAATTCACATTTGTGTGTGACAAGCGCGCACACACACACATATATATATGATCCGGGAGGTTTTTTTGAATAAGTATGCATGTGTATGTTCTTGCTTTTTTTTTGAATAAATATGCATATGTGTGTATATGTTCTTACTTTTTTTGAATAAATATGCATATGTGTGTAATTAAAAATATTTTTAAAAAAGGAAAAAAAAAGTATGTGACAACCAGGATTCGAACCTGACTGCCCCAGGTTGAGAGCTAGCGAGCAAGACCACTAGGACATGTATGCGATCTTGTCAAACTACTACGCCGCACTATTTTGACTAAGTGCCAAGGTTGTGTAGCGCATTTCTCTGGAATGCGCCACAGAAGTTTTCAACTTCTGTGGCGCATTCCAGAGAAATGCGCCATAGAACCTTGGCACTAAGTCAAAACAGCGGCTCGCCCCTTCCCCTTTCCCCTTCCACTAATTATTTCCCCAACCACTTGACAAACCCTAGCTCTCTCGCCCCCGCCCCTGTCGGAGCCCGTGGAGGAGGAGCCCATGGAGGAGAGCCGCCCCACCGCCGGAGCCCGTGGAGGAGAGCCGCCCCATCACCGGAGCCCGTCTACAACGCGTAGGAGGAGTAGCCACCTCACCGTCCGCCGTCCACCAGATGGCATCCACCTCGCCGTCCGCCGTCCATCGTCCCTAGGCAATCGCCGTCCTTCCCCTAGCTCTCTGTACCCTAGTAGGAACCCTCTGTACCGATATTTCTTGGCTGAACTAGTAGGAACCCTAGGCAGAGTGTATTTCCAAGTCACATTTCTTGGCTGAACTAGTAGGAACCCGAGGTTGCTACATTCTTGAGATAAAGAACCATGTTTGAGGTGTTATATACCTACTTTCTTATGGTACAATTCAAAGCTTTTCAATTATTTCTATCATCTTATCAGTTCTGTTTGCGGCATCGTGTTTATTTCTACATATCATTTTCAATCTTGCAAAACAAATGAAATTCAATCTTGCAATTTGTGGAAACATGTAGTAATAATGTACAACCAGATAAATATGATCTATAGTTTAGAGGCTTCATTCACATCTACGATCTATTTAGTATACTTTAAAACATGTAGTTGAAGCATTTGATGACAGTTAGGATTTTGCTTATTTCATATTCAGAGTTGGAGCCATGGTTATGATCCATCTAGTCAGTAGTGAAACTACATAACTGGTACTGCTACATCTTGCAGTGTTTTGTTTTTGTGAAGACAAAATAAAGCACCTTGAGTAAATTTGGAGTGGAGGAGAATATCCAGACTTGCTTTGAAGCCCTCGTAGATTTAAAATCTGAAATCACAAATGTAGAAAAACTTGATGCCTTCATCTCCTGCACCACACCCTCCGCGACACCCATCCATGTGCATGTCAGGAGCATTTAGTTAGATGATCCTTATGTGGTATGGTGCATAGTATGCTCCTCAAACATTAATAGGAGTATGATTTTATGCAATTAAGTATCCAAGCAAGCTTAAAATATACTTGTGTATAATTCCTAGCACCTTAAATTAAAAATAGAGAATACATATTTTATTCCTAGACAAATATTTAATTAATGTGTAATGTTGTACTTATGGTTGCTGTTTGGTCATGTTAGCATGCTAAAATGTATGTATCAAGTATAAAGATTTGTCTGTTGTATAGCTAGATTCTATTGACCTTACTGATGAGATGCTTTCTTAATTATAATAAGGCATAACTTGTTTAGATCACAATGTAGTCAACCTAGTGTTAGAACAAATCTAGCTTGGGGGATATCTTTTTTATTATTATTATTGTTGTCTTGGTTTTAATGTTGGAGGACAACCCATGCTCCAACTGTACTTACTGGAGCTACATGCTTTCTACTTTACTTTTTGTTTACTGCTAGTGACCACCAGATCATGTGTTGCATACATGATATGATCCTATAGTAGGGTTTGTGTGGTTAGCTGGCTTGATACTAGACAGATCTGGTTGTTTTCCAACAACATCACTATTGTTCTATACACTCCTCTTGTCCACTTTCTACTAGATATTCTTGCTATGCTAGCTTCTGTTCGAAGGCTGCTGCTAGAAGATTCCTATGGTAGCTCCTCTCCCTGGTGACCGCTTGGTAGTTCTTGAACTTTGACTGCAGTCTTGTAACCATCTCTTGGTGTTATGATGGATTATGGAAAGTGAGGAGCATATGGCTGGTATAAAATAGGTTGCTTATGGTATATTGTTATTTAGTGTATGATATATCATTGTTGTTGGATAAAATAGTCTGCTGGTTACTGCTGACAGTTATGGTCATGCGAATGATTCAATATCTGGTTCCATTGGTACTATGTATGTTGTTACTGCTGCTGTTTGATTCAATATCTGGTACTATATGGTGTTGTCTGATTCAATGTGGCTGTGGATGGGGGCTGTGAATGGGGCTACCTTCTTGTGTGTGAATGTTGAAGTGATTTCAATTGAGTTACCCATTTATCTCGTAAGTGTTGAGTCACTTCTGTTTTGGTTGAGAAATGGGCACTCCTAGGTCAGAAAATTAGCAAAGGTCATGCCGAATTTTTTGGCCGAGATTTGTGATAACTTTTTGCCTCTTTTTAATAGAGTGCAAACATGTCGGGCAACAACGAGGTCGGCCCTTCTAAGCAAAGCGTCAAAGAACAAGCTAGATAGGCCAACGAGTCATTCTGGCGGGGGTCCCAACATGAGGAGGAGGAGGAGATGAGGATGACAACACCACCGGAGGAGGAGGCGACCCCCGCCAGGGCTGCTGGGGGCAATGAGGGAGGAGATCCTGATTACGAGGGGACGAAGACGACTATGTTGAAACTAGTGAAAGCGGTGGTGAAGAGGATGACACCACCAATGACGGCGAGCACACGGATGGCGGTAGCGGCAACCCGACCGCTTCTCAGAAGAAGAACAAGGAAAAGAAGGATCGGAAGGTGCCAGTCATCGCCACTGTCTGTGATGAGTTCATTGAAGTCACAAAAAGTGGCCCACCCATTGCACCAGAGGCGTTTTCCAAACGGTACGGCCCGCAACTCGGGTTCATCGTCCGGGAAAGCATGTCGATCAACACTAAGTATATCAGACATGCTGACAATGCAGCTTTGGTCGATAACTATTGGGTCCGTAGCATAGAAAACAAAAAATTTCCTACGATGAGAACTATACGCCAAGATCTATCTACTAGGTACAGAGCAACGGGTGGACATACATCCATCGAGAACTTACCCTCGAAGAGAACGAGTTTTGTTAACTAGTAGGAACTCGCGGTTGATGTAGTCGTACACTTGCCGATCTCAAGATCGTGTGGAAGTCCGAGCGCCGCAAATCAACAGCGCATCCATCCTTGCACACACGTTGAAGCCACCGGACAACCTCCACCTCCTCGCTCCAGTGATGCAGCGGAAGCAGCAACTCCTTCCAGACGAAATCCCACCGGGAACATGTATCTCGCTAATCCGAGACCATGGGGGAATAATTCTAGAGGGGGAGAGAGATCCTTCACGAGGAGGTGTAAGGAAGAAGGAGGAAGAGGGGGGCCTTTTATAGGAGGAGGGGGTACCCCCTCCATGGCCGGCGCCTCATGGAGGTGACCCCTCACCTCCTCCATTCATGTGGTGGTAACTCCCTCCACATTAAAATGCCTCTTCACATTCCCTTTTAAAGTCTCCACTTTAAATGCATTAAAATTCTCTAAGTTTAATGCTCTCTCATTTAATAAAACTCTTTTATTAAATTTATTCATAATTTTGTTAATTACTTTAATTAACAAACATTCACATAAAACCCCTTGCAATATTTCAATATCACATGCATAACCACTTTTTGCAATTTCACCCGAAACAATTCCGGTTTCTATCGAAACAATTCATGCGCTTTGCAATTCTTTCGTCCAAAACATATGTGCTCCAAAATGGTGTCCGGTAACCCTTAAGTGTGTCAGCCTACGATTCGCGAATAATGCAAACATGATTGAGACTCCTCTCAGATCAATAATCACAAGCGGGACCTGGAAATCCATACTGACTCCTACACATTCAACGATGACTTCTGTGATCGTGAGAACCTTTAATGCTAGTAACTTAATACCTTTGTCTCATGATATAATACATGTCCGAGATTCGATCATCGGTATCCAAATACCTAGTTTGATCTTGTTACCGACATGCACTCTTTTCTCGTTTCTGTGATATAACATTCTAGTGATCACATAACTTGCTTGCAAGCTATCTTAATGTGATATCACCGAGATGGCCTAGAGTATATCTATCCATCATCGGGATTGACAAATTCCACTGTTGATCCATGAGCCTCAACATAACACCTTCGTAGTACTACACCCATCTTTATAGTCACCCTATTATGGTGTGACGTTTGATGTTATCAAGATACTCTTCTGGTGTTAGCAATTAACATGATCTCATGGTCTAAGGATAAAGATTACTTCGTATCATGTTATAGCAATATAAACATAATGACTTGATCGTAATGCTATACTTCGGATGAATGTTCATCACATCATTTCACAAATGCTGTGACCTTGTTATTAACAACATCCAATGTCCATGATCAGGAAACCTTGATCATCTTGTTAATCAACAAGCTAGTCTATAAGAGAGGCATAACTAGGAACCCTTTTTGTTTATTAAACACACATGTATTGACGTTTCCTATCAATACAATTATAGCATGCAAAATAAACATCTATCATATACAAGGAATACATAATAACAACTTTATTATTGCCTCTCAGGGCATATTTCCTTCAGTCTCCCACTTGCACTAGAGACAATAATCTAGTTCACATAGTGATAAATCTAACACCCATGGAGTTCTGGTGTTGATCATGTTTTGCCCTAGGGAGAACTTTAGTCAACGGATCTGCTACATTTAGGTCCGTGTGTACTTGACAAATCTTTATATCTCCATCCTTGACATGCTCGCGGATGGAGTGAAACCGGCGCTTAATATGCTTGGAATTCTTGTGAGACCTTGGTTCCTTGGCGTTGGCTATGGCGCCATTGTTGTTACAATAGATCACCATTGGGTCCAATGCACTAGGAACCACACCTAGTTTCGTTATGAACTCTTTCATCCAAGCCGCTTCCTGTGCCGCTTCTGAAGCAGCAACATATTCCGCCTCCGTCGTTGATCCAGCCACCACAGGTTGTTTGGAACTCCTCCAACTAACTGTTGCTCCGTTCAAGAGAAATACGTATCTGGATTGAGACTTAGAGTCATCCGGATCGGCGTCAAAGCTAGCATCGACATAACACTTAGCGACTAGCTCTTCTTCACCTCCGTATACAAGAAACATATCCCTAGTTCTTCTCAAGTACTTAAGGATATTCTTGACCACTATCCAGTGTTCCGAACCTGGATCGGATTGGTACCTACTAGTCAAACTAATAGCATGTGCCACATCTGGTCTTGTACATAGTATGGCATACATTATAGAGCCTATGGCCGAGGCATAGGGGATCTTATCCATTATCTCTCTTTCTTCCGCCGTAGCCAGACTTTGAGTCTTGCTCAATGTCTCGCCTTGCAACATAGGTAAGAACCCCTTCTTACTTCTGTCCATATTAAACTTCTTTAATATCTTATCAAGGTATGTACTCTGCGATAGCCCAATTAGGCGCCTTGATCTATCTCTATAGATTTTAATGCCTAATATGTATGACGCTTGACCAAGGTCTTTCATCGAAAATTCGCTGTTCAGATAACTTTTAACAATGTTTAAAAGCTCTATATCATTTCCAATCAATAATATGTCATCCACATATAATATCAGAAATGCCACATTGCTCCCACTCACTTTCTTGTAAATACAAGCCTCTCCATAAGTTTGGACAAATCCAAACTCTTTGATCACCTCATCAAAGCGGAGATTCCAACTCCGGGATGCTTGCTTCAGTCATAGATGGATCGCTGAAGTTTGCATACCTTATCAGCATCCTTAGGATGGACAAAACCCTTAGGTTGTATCATATACAACTCTTCTTCAATATTACCATTGAGGAACGCAGTTTTGACATCCATCTGCCATATTTCATAATCGAAATATGCAACAATTGCTAACATAATCCTAACCGACTTAAGCATCGCTATGGGAGAGAATGTCTCATCGTAGTCAACTCGAATTTTTTGAAACCCCTTTGCGACAAGTCGAGCCTTATAGATGGTCACATTACCATCAACATCAGTTTTCTTTTGAAAATCCATTTATTCTCAACGGCCTTTCGATCGTGAGGTTAGTCCACCAAGGTTCCGGGCTCATCATCGCTTCTTCATACGTCGCAGGGTCATCCATTTCATCAACCATGAAATTCACAACAGGATTGTCGTACAGTTCAGGAGCTGCACGTGTCCTACTTGACCTGCGAGGTTCGGTAGTGTCCTCTTTTGGAGTTTCATGATCAATATCATTAGCTCTCTCTTCATTAGGTGAAGTCAACTCCGAAACAATTTCTGGTGCTGCGCTACTCGCCATTTCATGAAGAGAAGGTTCAATAACCTCTTCGAGTTCTACCTTCCGACTACTCACACCTTTCCCGAGAAACTCCTTCTCAAGAAAGGATCCATTCTTGGCAACAAAAACCTTGCCCTCGGATCTGTGATAGAAGGTATACCCAGTCGTTTCCTCAGGGTATCCTATGAAGATGCATTTTTCCGCTTTGGGTTCGAGTTTATTGTTGGATCCGTAGCCTAGAAAACAAAATTTTTCCTACGGTGTGAATTACACGCCAAGATCTATCTACTAGGTACAAAGCAACGGGTGGACATACATCCAACGAGAACTTACCATCGAAGACAACGAGTTTTGTTAACGAGTAGGAACTCGTGGTTGATGTAGTCGTACACTTGCCGATCTCAAGATCATGAGGAAGTTCGAGCGCTGCAACTCAGCAGCGCATCCGTACTCGCACACACGTTCAAGCCACCGGACAACCTCCACCTCCTCGCTCCAGTGATCCAGCGGAAGCAGCAACTCCTTCCAGATGAAATGCCACCGGGAACATGTATCTCGCTAATCCGAGACCATGGGGGAATAATTCTAGAGGGGGAGAGAGATCCTTCACAAGGAGGTGTGAGGATGAAGGAGGGAATGGGTGGCCTTTTATAGGAGGAGGGGGGTGCCCCTCCTCTCCATGGCCGGCGCATGGGGTGGGGTGACCCCTCACCTCCCCCATTCATGTGGTGGTAACCCCTCCACATTAAAATGCCTCTTCACATTCCCTTTTAAAGTCTCCACTTTAAATGCATTAAAATTCTCCAAGTTTAATGCTCTCTCATTTAATAAAACTCTTTTATTAAATTTATTCAGAATTTTGTTAATTACTTTAATTAACAAACATTCACATATATCCCCTTGCAATATTTCAATATCACATGCAGAACCACTTTTTGCAATTTCACCCGAAACAATTTCCGGTTTCTATTGAAACAATTCCTGCGCTTTGCAATTCTTTTGTCTGAAACATATGTGCTCCAAAATGGTGTCCGGCAACTCTTAAGTGTGTCACCCTATGGTTCGCGAATAATGCATACATGATCGAGACCCTTCTCCGATCAATAATCAGCAGCGGGACCTGGAGATCCGTACTGACTCCTACACATTCAACGATGACTTCTGTGATCGTGAGAACCTTTAACGCTTGTAACTAAATCCCTTTGTCTTGCGATATATTACATGTACAAGATTCGATCATCGGTATCTCCATACATAGTTTGATCTCGTTACCGACATGCACTCTTTTCTCGTTCCCGTGATATAACATTCTAGTGATCACATCACTTGCTTGCAAGCTATCTCAATGTGATATCACCGAGAGGGCCCAGAGTATATCTATCCGTCATCGGGATTGACAAATTCCACTCTTGATCCATGAGCCTCAACATAAAACCTTTGTAGTACTAAACCCATCTTTATAGTCACCCTGTTATGGTGTGACGTTTGATGTTATCAAGATACTCTTCCGGTGTTAGCAATTAACATGATCTCATGGTCTAAGGATAAAGATTACTTCGTATGATGTTATAGCAATATAAACATAATGACTTGATCGTAATGTATACTTCGGATGAATGTTCATCACATCATTCCACCAATGGTGTGACCTTGTTATTAACAACATCCAATGTCCATGATCAGGAAACCTTGATCATCTTGTTAATCAATAAGCTAGTCTATAAGAGAGGCATAACTAGGAACCCTTTTTGTTTATTAAACACACATGTATTGATGTTTCCGATCAATACAATTCTAGCATGCAAAATAAACATCTATCATATATAATGAATACATAATAACAACTTAATTATTGCCTCTCAGGGCATATTTCCTTCATTTATCCGCTGAAGTTTGTTCACATAAACATCACATCCCCAAACTTTAAGAAATGACAGCTTAGGTTTGTTTCCAAACCATAATTCATACGGTGTCATTTCAACGTATTTAGATGGTGCCCGATTTAAAGTGAATGCAGCAGTTTCCAGTGCATAACCCCAAAATGACAGTGGCAAGTCAGTCAGAGACATCATAGATCGAACCATATCCAATAAAGTACGATTACGACGTTCCGACACACCATTACGTTGTGGTGTTCCGGCAGGTGTGAGTTGTGAAACTATTCCACACTCTTTCATGTGTGTGCTAAACTCGTAACTTACATACTCACCTCCACGGTCGGACTGCAGAAATTTGATCTTTCTGTTACGATGATTTTCCACTTCATTCTGAAATTCTTTGAACTTTTCAAAGGTTTCAGACTTGTATTTCATCAAATAGATATACCTGTATCTACTAAAATCATCCGTGAAAGTAAGAAAATAACAATATCCACCTCGCGCCGACACACTCATCGGTCCACACACATCAGTATGTATGATTTCCAATAAATTTGTCGCCCGTTCCATTGAACCGGAAAACGGCGTTCTAGTCATCTTGCCCATAAGGCATGGCTCACATGTATCAAATGATTCAAAATCAAGTGATTCCAAAAGTCCATCAGAATGGAGTTTCTTCATGCGTTTAACGCCAATATGACCTACACGACAATGGCACATATATGCAGATATATCATTACCAAGTTTAATCCTTTTAGCATTAACATTATGAATATGCGTAATACTACTATTGAGATCTAATAAAAATAAACCATTCAACACAGGTGCATGACCATAAAACATATCATTCTTATAAATCGAACAACCATTGTTTTCAGATTTAAAGGAATAACCACTTTGCATCAAACACGATCCGGATACAATGTTCATGCTCAGTGCATGCACCAAATAACAATTATTCAGATTTATAACTAATCCCGATGGCATATGGAGAGGTAGCGTCCCGACGGCGATCACATCAACTCTTGATCCATTGCCGACCCGCATCATGACCTCATCCCTTGCTAGTTGTCGCTTGTTCCGCAGCCCCTGAACCGAGTTACATATATTAGCAACCGATCCTGTATCAAATACCCAGGTGCTACTACGGTACTAGTCAAGTACACATCAATAACATGTATATCACATATACCTTTGTTTGCCTTGCCGGCCTTCTTATCCGCCAAATACTTGGGGCAATTGCGCTTCCAATGGCCAGTCCCCTTGCAATAGTAACACTCGGTGTTAGACTTAGGGCCAGCTCGGGGTTTCTTTTCAGGTGTGGCGGCAGATTTGCCACCCTTCTTTCCCTTGTGCTTGCCTTTCTTGTCCTTCTTGAAACCGGTGGTCTTATTGATCATCAACACTTGATGGTCTTTCCTAATCTCTACTTCTGCAGTCTTAAGCATTGACAGAAGCTTGGGAAGAGACTTCTTCATGCCCTGCATATTATAGTTCATCACGAAGCTCTTGTAGCTAGGTGGCAGAAATTGGAGAACACGATGTATGCCTAATTCAATGGGAATCGTTATTCCCAAGGACACAAGTTCATCGGTGTACCCAGACATTTTGAGTACGTGCTTACTAATGGAGCTGTTCTCCTCCATCATGCAGCTAAAGAACTTTTCATAAGCATTATAACTCTCTATGGCAGCATGGGTATCGAAAATCATTTTCAATTCTCCCATGGTATCAAAGGCATTTCCATTTTTGAAACGCTTTCAAAGTTCTGGCTCTAGCCCATACAGTATGCCGCAATGAACTAAGTTGTGGTCCTCCTGACGAGTTATATAGACATTCCTTTCCTCGTCAGGGGCATCAGGAGCTGGTGGGGGCCTAGCGGCGCCTCTAGCATATATTGCTTTTGTGCAGCAGTGAGGAGAAACCTCAAATTCATAGCCCAGTTGGTGAAGTTGCTACCATTCGCAGCAAGTTTCTCTTTCTCCATGAACACATTGAAATTAAAAGCAGGTGGTGCCATCTACAACAGAATTTGTAAAGTTTATTTAGACTAAGTTTATGATAGAGTGAGTTCAACTAATCCAAATTACTAATGAACTCCCACTCAAAAACGACATCCCTCGTGTCCTTTTGGTGATTCCAGAACCAAATCCACTACACCAAGTCCGATCATCACGTGAGTTGATGTAGCTTCAAAGGCGAGCATCTATATGGGCATCATATCAACTATATGACTCATGCTTAACCTTTCGGTCTGTGTTCCGAGGCCATGTCTGTACATGCTAGACTCGCCAAGTAAGAACCTTAGTATTCACGTGTGTAAAACTGTCTTACACCTGTTTATATGAAAGCGTAGAGTCGAGTACACCCGATCATCACGTGATGTCTCGAAACACGATCCACAGAACGGTGCATACTTAAGGAAGAACACATTTTTATATTGATATCTAAATGAGGGATCATCTTACAATGCTACAAAAAGCGCCAAACTAGCAGTATAAGATGCTAACATCTAATGTGTAAAGTGAGATGATATGGTCCATGCATTTGATCTCTATCATTTGCATCGTGGTATGATCTCTATCATTCCTTTGTGTGTAAGGCCAAGGTCTATGGAACTTACACGTTGAGTGTGTTGTAAGAGTATCTATCATACATCTACTTACAACAATACCATATCAAGACACTAGCCCAGCAATGATCTAAACTAGATGCCTCTAATTTATCAATTGCAAGTTTTACGTGGCTTAGGTCTTTTGGAGATAGAACCGGTCTTACGTACGAACATGAACCACAACGAGGATAACCAAGTTATTAGCAACTCGTTGTAAATCACATATTGACTATAGTAGGAGAGACAGACACCCGCCAGCCACTTATGCAAAACAAGTTGGATGTCAGTCATGGAACCGGTCTCATGTACGATGACATGTAAGGTTGGTCCGGACCGCTTCATCCCACTATGCCACCAATATCCAAAATACATAGAAATATGCAATAACATGATCATCATCGCCCACATATAAACATATGTGTACTACCCGTGCAAAGCACCTACGCATAGAAATGCCTCTTCACATTCCCTTTTAAAGTCTCCACTTTAAATGCATTAAAATTCTCCAAGTTTAATGCTCTCTCGTTTAATAAAACTCTTTTATTAAATTTATTCAGAATTTTGTTAATTACTTTAATTAACAAACATTCACATAAAACCCCTTGCAATATTTCAATATCACATGCAGAACCACTTTCTGCAATTTCACCCGAAACAATTCCGGTTTCTATCGAAACAATTCCTGCGCTTTGCAATTCTTTCGTCTGAAACATATGTGCTCCAAAATGGTGTCTGGTAACCCTTAAGTGTGTCACCCTATGGTTCGTGAATAATGCAGACATGATTGAGACTCCTCTCAGATCAATAATCAGAAGCGGGACCTGGAGATCCATACTGACTCCTGCATATTCAACGATGACTTCTGTGATCGTGAGAACCTTTAACGCTTGTAACTAAATCCCTTTGTCTTGCGATATATTACATGTCCGAGATTCGATCATCGGTATCTCCATACATAGTTTGATCTCGTTAACGACATGCACTCTTTTCTTGTTCCCGTGATATAACATTCTAGTGATCACATCACTTGCTTGCAAGCTATCTCAATGTGATATCACCGAGAGGGCCCAGAGTATATCTATCCGTCATCGGGATTGACAAATTCCACTCTTGATCCATGAGCCTCAACATAACACCTTCGTAGCACTGAACCTATCTTTATAGTCACCCTATTACGGTGTGATGTTTGATGTTATCAAGATACTCTTTTGGTGTTAGCAATTAACATGATCTCATGGTCTAAGGATAAAGATTACTTCGTATGATGTTATAGAAATATAAACATAATAACTTGATCGTAATGGTATACTTCGGATGAATGTTCATCACATCATTTCACAAATGCTGTGACCTTGTTATTAACAACATCCAATGTCCATGATCAGGAAACCTTGATCATCTTGTTAATCAACAAGCTAGTCTATAAGAGAGGCATAACTAGGAACCCTTTTTGTTTATTAAACACACATGTATTGACGTTTCCTATCAATACAATTATAGCATGCAAAATAAACATCTATCATATACAAGGAATACATAATAACAACTTTATTATTGCCTCTGAGGGCATATTTCCTTCAATAACCTCCTTAAGAAGCTTCACAAGCGATACAGATTCCCATAGAGGTTTAGAAACCTAGAGAGAAAGAACCCAGTGAACAAACTAGCCCTCACGAAGATGAGCAACGCCTTGAGCAGCTAGAAAACCCGGGTAAAGAATAGCATTGACAAAGGTGAAAGCTGGGAGGTTATTAGTAGGAAAAATCCGATGCTTGACGAAGAGGAGTTTAAGATATTCAAGGTGGATATAGCTACCGCTGACACTATACATTGGACTAACTGGGGCAGGACTATGCGGGAACAGAACATAGGTAACCACCGGCTTGGAGGCAGAGGCTACAGAGGGAAACATGCCATTTGGGACAAGGAGGACGCCAAGCTTGAACGCCTGGGTAAAGACAACCCTTGGCTTAAAATCATGGACTTGCAGCTTAGGCACTTTGTCCAGGCCCACTACTACCTGGAAAAGGGAACATGGGAGTTCATCACCGATGATCCGGAGGTGAAGGATTTCGAGAAGAAGATGTTAAGGAATTTATCACGGATCTCAAGCCTATTACGTTCTAATTAAAATAATGAAGCCAAGAATCTAAATGGGTTCACCTTTCCTTGTCTCTGTAGGATAATGAACTGAACGCTCCTGCCAAAGAGTCGTCCCAGGATTCGACGGAGCCATGGGACAAGGTTTTCAACAGGGCGACGAATGCTTACAAGAGAGGGACAAGGGGTTGACGCTGTCCTCCTCTGGCCGTGTGTCCGGCTTTGGTACGCGCATGAAGTTCAAGGAGTACTACAAAGAGGACGCCAAGAAAAGAAGGGAGAGGAAGAACCAGTCGACAGCTAAGGATAAAGCCGCTGCTGAAGAGCTGAAGATGAAGGTGCAGACACTAGAGGAGAAGGTAGTGGATGAGAAAACAGTGGACAAGTTAGTGGAAGAGAAGCTCTGCGTGATGATACCCCTGAGTTTTTTGAGGGGCTAACTACTTGGAATGAGGAAGGTCGACAGAGGCCGATACATCTGCCCAGCTTAAGTGGCAGCAACTCGGTCATCAATGTTAACATGTCGCCGGACCTGGTGACCCTGCCGGCCATCAACATCGGGACGCAGCCACTTGTTTTGGTCACACCGACGCCCCCTCTCGCCAAAGATACAAAGGCGTGATACATTGCAAACGTATCTATAATTTTTGATGTTCCATGCTTGTTTTATATGTACTTTCTTATGTTTTGTCCACACTTTGGAGCACTTTTACACATTTTCTGGAACTAACCTATTAACAAGATGCCACAGTGTCAGTTGCCTGTTTTCTGCTATTTTTGGTTCCAGGAAGTCAGAAAATGAATATTCTTGGAATTGGACCGGACAAAAGCCAAAGTCGATATTTTACCAGAAGACTCATGGAGCCAGAAGATGAGACAGAGAGGGGCCAAAGGTGTTGGGTTCGCAACATAGAAAACAAAAATTTTACTACGGTGGGAACTATACGCCAAGATCTATCTACTAGATACAAGCAACGGGTGGATATACATCCATAGAGAACTTACCCTCGAAGACAACAAAGCTTTGTTAACGAGTTGGAACTCGTGGATGATGTAATCGTACACTTTCCAATCTCAAGATCGTGATGAAGTCCAGCAGGTCCGACTCCAGCACGTCCATCAGATCCAGCTCCAGCAAGTCCAGCACCACCAAGTCCAGCACCGCAAAGCAGCGGTGCATCCGTGATTGCACACACGTCCGGTACCCTGACAACCTCTATCCCTCGCTCCAGCAAAGCAGCGGAAGCAGCAACTCCTTTCCAGATAAAGCCACCGGGAACATGTATCTCGCTAATCCGAGACCATGGGGAAATAATACTAGAGGGGGAGAGAGATCCTTCACGAGAAGGTGTGTGTGGAAGAAGGGGTGTGAGGGGGGCCTTTTATAGGAGGAGGGGGGTGCCCCTCCCCATGGCCGGAACCCAAGGGGTGACCCCTCACATCCTCATTCATGTGGTGGTAACTCCCTCCACATAAATTTGCCCCTTCACATTCTCTTTTGAAGTCCCCACTTTAAATGCATTAAATTTCTCCAAATTTAATGCTCTCTCATTTAATAAAACTCTTTTATTAATTTTATTCAGAATTTTGTTAATTACTTTAATTACAAACATTCACATAAAAAACCCTACAACATTTCAATATTACATGCAGAACCAATTTCAGCAATTTCACCCGAAACAGTTTTGGTGTCTATTGAAATAATTCCAGCGCTTTCTTAAATCTTTATATAAAAGATATTTGCTCGAAATGGTGTCGGTATCCCTTAAGTGTGTCACCCTACGGTTCACGAATAATGCAGACATGATCGAGACCCCTCTCAGATCAATAATTAGAAGCAGGACCTAGAGATCCATACTGACTCCTACACATTCAACAATGACTTCTGTGATCGTGAGAACCTTTAACGCTAGTAACTAAATCCCTTTGTCTCATGATATAATACATGACCGAGATTCGATCATCGGTATCCAAATACCTAGTTTGATCTCGTTACCGACATGCACTCTTTTCTCATTCCCGTGATATAACATTCTAGTGATCACATCACTTGCTTGCAAGCTATCTCAATGTGATATCACCGAGAGGGCCTAGAGTATATCTATCCGTCATCGGGGATTGACAAATTCCACTCTTGATCCATGAGCCTCAACATAACACCTTCGTAGTACTGAACCCACCTTTATAGTCACCCTGTTACGGTGTGACATTTGGTGTTATCAAGATACTCTTCTGGTGTTAGCAATTAACATGATCTCATGGTTTAAGGACTAAGATTACTTCGTACGATGTTATAGAAATATAAACATAATGATTTTGATCGTAATGCTATACTTCGGATGAATGTTCATCACATCATTCCACCAATGTTGTGACCTCGTTATTAACAACATCCAATGTCCATGATTAGGAAACCTTGATCATCTTGTTAATCAACGAGCTAGTTTATATGAAAGGCATTACTAGGAACTTTGTATTTTGTTTATTAAACACACATGTATTAATGTTTCCAATTAATACAATTATAGCATGCAAAATAAACATTTATCATAAACATGGAATAAGATAATAACCACTTTATTATTGCCTCTCGGGAATATTCCCTTCAGTCTCCCACTTGCACTAGAGTCAATAATCTAGTTTGTAAAACTTTGCGTATTGAACACCTATGGCTTTCTGGTGTTGCATATACACGATTTCTAGTGGTTAACATAATCTCTGGCTCTGACAGTTTCAGGTCCGTGTGTATTTGCATGTCTTTGCGTCTCTACGCATCACTCATTCTCAAATGAGATGGCATTGTATAAATTTGGTCCTTTGGAAAGACCTTTAGTTCGTTCGGGTTAAAATATGTTGATATTATTGTCATACAATATATCTTCATAGTATTATCCCACTTTGAACCACACCTAGTTTGATAACAAACTACTTAACACAAATGCCCTCCTTTGCTGCTACTATAGCAGTCATATACTTAGCCCTTTTGTTGTAGTATCCGTCACAATATCTCAACTTTGGAACTCATCCAAATCCATCATGGAACATCCTTTCCATTACATTGTGCCACCCATAGTCTAAATTGAGATAAATTTAATTTGTATCTTGTGACAAAACTAGTATCAATGTAACACTTTACAATGAACTACCTTTAACTATTTGTCACTTATACATGTGCTCATAACATTTAGAGCATAGGACATATCTGGATATATACATATCACGGTATATACGATCAAAATCTTCATGTGATTTTACTCACCAAGTGTTGAAACACTTGAATCTTGATACAATCCTTTCCATGCAGCAAGAACCTTTCTTGTTGTTTCCATATTGAACCCTTTCAATATCTCATATATGTACATCTGGCATAACCATATTAGAGCCTCAATCTATCCACATAGACATTGATGCGAAATATTCTGGTTTTGCCCAAGTCTTTCATCGAAATCCTATTTTAATGAAATTCTTAACTTGTGTCAATAGAAGATACATCATTTCCAATCAATAATATGTACTCTGCATAATGTATTCGAAATTTGTCTCAGCGCTCCCACTTAATTTCTTGAAAATGCAAGCATCTTCATCATCTCCGATGAATTTAAACTATTTTAACATTTTCATCATGGTGAAGATTCCAACTCCGCTATGCTCACTTCCACTATTGAAGTTTGCATGCCCTTTTAGCACCCTTTGAATTAACAAAACCCTTCGGACCATGTCATGTACATGTCCTAGGTAATAGTTCTATTAGAAGAACCTTGTTTTGTTTATTCAACTACCATATACCAAATTATATGTAGTGGTTGCTACATTAATCCGTCAAGACTAAATATCGTTATGAAAGATCAAATCTTGTCATAGTCAACTCCTTGAACATTGTCGTAAACTTCTTTCCAACATGTCGACTATTTCATAGATGTTAAACATCCATGTCTATTTCTTTATAGATCCAAACATGACCGATAGGCTTTACGCCTTTTCAGAGGGTCTTCCATGTTCAGAAACTTGATTTCTTGTGTATGGGTACTATCATGGATTCTATGACTTCTAGTCATTTTATGGAGTCAGGTCCCATCATCGCTTCTTTGCATGTAGTCGGTTCATCATTGTCAAAACAATAACGACTTGTTTATCAAATCTCACTATTTGATTCTTACCGACCCACACGGTTCAATAGGAACTCTAATCTCCGAGATCACACCCTTTGTAATCACGGGAGCCATGATTATTATGGCCGCCACCGGGACACATTCCGGCGTTGCGCTACTTAGCACATATAGCTAAGGTTCAAACAACCTTATCAAAGTTCTATTGTCCTCCCACTTAACTTTTCACGAAAAATTCCTTCTCAAGAAACTTAACGTTCCAAGTGACAAACTCTTTTGTCCTCGGTGTTATGGAGGAATTCCCAACAAATTCTTTGGGATAACCTACAAAGACGTGCTTATCCGACTTTGGTTGTAAACATTTTACTTATGCATAGCATATCAAAATTTAAGAAAAGACAATTCGGGTTTTATCCCAAACCATAACTTATATGGTGTCATTTCAATGGATCACGATGGTGCTCTTTTCAGTGTAAAAGCGGTAGTCTCTAAAGCTTCAATCCTTAAAACATAATGGCAGTTTTATAAATGACACCTTTGATCTTACCATGTCAAACATGGTTTGATTTCATCTCTCGAATATGCCATACTCCTATGGTTTACCGGGAAACACAAATCATGGAACAATTCCTTAAATCTTAAGTGTTTTGCTAAACATGTAACTCAAATATCTTCCATTATGATCATATCGGAAACTCTTTTATTTTCTTGTTACAATGATTTTTCACTTCATATTGAAAGTCTTTGAACAATTTTCAAATGTTTCATACTTCTTCCTTATTAAGTAAATATATAGATATATTCACTTAAATTTCTAGAGAAAGTATATGAAGAAAAAAAAGATCCATCGCATATGGCTACATATAATGGACTATATACATCAATATGTATAATATCCAATAAGTTAGTCATCCGTTCCTCTTTGGCCTATGGACGGAGTTTCAATTATCTCGAGGAAAGTTTCACAAGTGTCAATTGATCAAAATCAAAGACTCCAAAAATCCATCAACATGGATTTTCTTCATGTTTTCTTTCCAATATAATTTAAACAGCGATGTCACTTCATAAGTGATCTTTCAATCATTTGTCTTGCGACATTTTAGCAATAGTGTTTATGGATGTGATTTCTCCCACCAGACTTGTAAAAGTTCATCCATCCTTTATGGAATACGGTAATTATTTGAACAACCATTGTTCTCATAATACCGGAACAAAATAACAATTATTAAAACAAATCTTGAAGGCTAGGTTTGACGACAACGAAAACACAATAACACTTTATTTGTTTTCGATGAACATCATCACTTATTCTCTTGCTAGTTACTTAGGCCATTGCAGTTCATGAATTGCGTTGTCTTGTATGACACTTCATACCAACCAATTCGGTATCCAATACCGGTATCCAATACCTAAGAACCACATTGTTTAACAAGCAAGGAATACAACCATAACATGTATATCTTCTATATACCTAAGCTGGACATTTCCAACTTTTTCTTTTCTGCCAAATATTTTATAGGTTCTCATTTAGCAATTCCTTTTCCTTTTAAAAGAATCTATCAACATCAATAGTGGTGTCATTCACATGACACATAGTACAAAGTGTATATAGTCAAATACTAATACCTTTGGACTTGCACTTTGAAGTGGATCACCATCATCAAATGTTTGGTATTCTTTCAAAAACCCATTATTTAGTAATCCATTAGTGTAGTAAACATTTTACTTACATCTTCTATTCATCCTTATCATGACAAATTTCATGATCAAGCTACTATAGCCTGTAAGGAAGAATCGCGAGTATAATGTTAGTTCCCAAAAACCTTTTTGGGAGATCCGGATGCCTAGCATCTCCATCCTTCACAAATTCTCATAATATGAGAACATGTATTTTGCTAAATTATACTCTATCATAATGCAACCAAAAACATTGTTTCGGATATCACAATATCTTCCACACATGATGGTTTCTGAAACAATTTTTAGCTCCTAGATAATCTTGATATTAAAACAACTTTTGAATATCAATAATCATGGAGGCAAACATGATACTTTAGATACTAACATTGGAATTCTTACTCTTGATTTAATACCATTTATTAAACTTCATGGAGTAAATAGAGTTTGTTGAAAGTTTGCAATAGGACTTCTAAACTTTAAATAGACATTCAAAACAATACGAAACCAGTTCATAAAGTAAATATCCAGAATTCTGTAGTTCTATTATCTCAATTAAAACTAAGCATAAGGTAGTAAACAGATGCCAATGACTACAACAAATTATGCAAATTCACTTCGATTTAGTTTATGACAAATTGAGTTCGACTAATCCAAATTAGAAATGAACTCCCACTAAAAAACGACATCCCTCGTGTCGTTTTGGTGATTACATGAACCAAATCCACTACACCAAGTCCGATTATCACGTGAGTCGGTGTAGCTTCAAAGGCGAGCATCAATATGGGCATCACATCAACTATATGACTCATGCTTAACCTTTCGGTCCATGTTCCGAGGCCATGTCTGTACATGCTAGGCTCGCCAAGTAAGAACCTTAGTATTCGCGTGTGTAAAACTGTCTTACACCCGTTGTATGAAAGCGTAGAGTCGAGTACACCCGATCATCATGTGATATCTCGAAACACGATCCATAGAACAGTGCATACTAAAGGAAGAACACATTTTATCTTGATATTTAAATGAGGGATCATCTTATCATGCTACTAAAACGCCAAACTAGCAATATAAGATGCAAACATCATATGTGTAAAGTGGAATGATATGGTCCATGCATTTGATCAAAATCATGTGCATTGTGGTATGATCTCTATAATTCCTTTGTGTGTAAGGCCAAGGTCTATGGACCATACACGTTAAGTGTGTTATAAGGATATCTAACATACATCAACTTACAACATTACCATATCATGACACTAGCCCAGCAACAATCTAAACTAGACGCCTCTAATTTATCCATTGCAAGTTTTACGTGGATTAGGGCTTTCGGAGATAGAACCGGTCTTACCTACAAACATGGAACCACAACGATGATAACTAAGTTATTAGAAACTCGTTGTAAATCAGATATTGACTATAGTAGGAGAGACAGACACCCGCCAGCCACTTATGCAAAACTAGTTGCATGTCAGTCGTGGAACCGGTCTCATGTGCGATGACATGTAAGGTTGGTCCAGACTGCTTCATCCCACTATGCCACCAATATCCAAAATACATGAAAGAAGCAATAACATGATCATCATCGCCCACATATAAACATATGTGTACTACCCGTGCAAAGCACCTACGCATAGATCAGTCTCTGATACCACTGTTGGGTTCGCAACATAGAAAACAAAAATTTTACTACGGTGGGAACTATACGCCAAGTCTACTAGATACAAGCAGTGGGTGGATATACATCCATAGAGAACTTACCCTCGAAGACAACAAAGCTTTGTTAACAAGTTGGAACTCGTGGATGATGTAGTCGTACACTTGCCGATCTCAAGATCGTGATGAAATCCAGCAGGTCCGGCTCCAGCACGTCCATCAGATCCAGCTCCAGCAAGTCTAGCACCACCAAGTCCAGCACCGCAAAGCAGCGGTGCATCCGTGATCGCACACACGTCCGGTACCCCGACAACCTATGTCCCTCGCTCCGGAAAATCAGCAGAAGTAGCAACTCCTTTCTAGATAAAGCCACCGGGAACATGTATCTCGCTAATCCGAGACCATGGGGAAATAATACTAGAGGGGGAGAGAGATCCTTCACGAGGAGGTGTGTGGAAGAAGGGGTGTGAGGGGGGCCTTTTATAGGAGGAGGGGGGTGCCCCTCCCCATGGCCGGCGCCCAAGGGTGACCCCTCACCTCCTCCTTCATGTGCTGGTAAGTCCCTCCACATAAATTTGCCCCTTCACATTCTCTTTTAAAGTCCCCACTTTAAATGCATTAAATTTCTCCAAATTTAATGCTCTATCATTTAATAAAACTCTTTTATTAATTTTATTCAGAATTTTGTTAATTACTTTAATTAAAAAACATTCACATAAAACCCCCTGCAACATTTCAATATTACATGCAGAACCAATTTCAGCAATTTCACCTGAAACAGTTTCGGTGTTTATTGAAATAATTCCAGCGCTTTCTTAAATCTTTATCTGAAACATATTTGCTCCAAATGGTGTCGGTATCCCTTAAGTGTGTCACCCTACGGTTCGTATAATGCAGACATGACCGAGACCCCTCTCAGATCAATAATCAGAAGCGGGACCTGGAGATCCATACTGACTCCTACACATTCAACGATCACTTCTATGATCGTGAGAACCTTTAAAGCTAGTGACTAAATCCCTTTGTCTCATGATATAATACATGTCCGGGATTCGATCATCGATATCCAAATACCTAGTTTGATCTTGTTACCGACATGCACTCTTTTCTCGTTCCCGTGATATAACATTCTAGTGATCACATCACTTGCTTGCAAGCTATGTTAATGTGATATCACCGAGAGGGCCTAGAGTATATCTATCCGTCATCGGGATTGAAAAATTCCACTCTTTATCCATGAGCCTCAACATAACACCTTTGTAGTACTGAACCCACCTTTATAGTCACCCTGTTACGGTGTGACGTTTGGTGTTATCAAGATACTCTTCTGGTGTTAGCAATTAACATGATCTCATGGTCTAAGGACTAAGATTACTTCATATGATGTTATAGCAATATAAACATAATGACTTTGATCGTAATGCTATACTTCGGATGAATGTTCATCACATCATTCCACCAATGTTGTGACCTCGTTATTAATAACATCCAATGTCCATGATCAAAAAACCTTGATCATCTTGTTAATCAACAAGCTAGTTTATATGAGAGGCATTACTAGGAACTTTGTATTTTGTTTATTAAACACACATGTATTAACGTTTCCAATTAATATAATTATAGCATGCAAAATAAACATTTATCATAAACATGGAATAAGATAATAACCACTTTATTATTGCCTCTCGGGCATATTCCCTTCAAAAGGGCGGCCACACCATGTGGTGGCGCGGGTCCACCATGGCCACGCCACCTGGTAGTGTGGGCCCCCTAGCCGCCAACCGACTTTGCCTCTTCGCCTATAAGATGCATCCCGATGCAAAAACCCTAGATAGTCTAGCCTCTAGCCACGAAAAGTACTGAAGTGCCACCGCCATCGAAGGGGAGATTTGGGGGATAGAAAGTCTCTATTCTGGCACCCTGCCGGGACGGGGAAGTGCCCCTAGAGCCATCTCCATCGATCTCCACCACCATCTCCATCACCGTTGCTGATTCCCCATGTGATGATGGTTTAACTCATCAATGCCCATTGTTATGGACTTGGGTTTTGGAGAAGGAGGGAGCACTGGAAGCATCAATTAGCTAGCAAACAAGCACACAGGGGACTCGAAGATTTACCCAGGTTTAGGCCTCATGGAGGTCCCTACTCCTGCTTGTCTGCTCATGGAATTATCATAGGAATCGAAGATTACAATGGTGCGCAGATGCAATCTGGCAAGGGTTGTGGAAACTAGGTTTATATAGATAGGCTAGGTCTCAAGTAGCAGGTCGAGTCGGTTACAGGTTAGGGTTTTCCCTTTAAACTTTCTATCTCTAGCTTATTCTTGTTCTGCAAGCAATCGAGAGTCCGTAGGTCACTCGAGTTCTCCATTTGGGCCTTGACAACGCCGTGGGCTTCTGCTGTATTTAGGCCGTATATACCAAACTCGAGTACCTGTAGGGTATACCCATGTCAGTAGCCCCAGAGTGTCCAGTGGAATCACAGATTCGATTGGGACTTTATGAAGCCTTTCGAGTGCATGAGTGGGTATTTTTTCGACTGCTCTGTTTGTGTCATAGGGATTGTTGATGTGCGTGCCTGATTTAACCGATGTATCGGTATCAGTTAACTACCTTAGGGTAAAACAACGCAATCTACTCGAACTCGATTTCCTGGACTCGAATTTGGAAAAGTGCTGGCGTAATTCGACCCAAGCCGCGGAGGTCTTACAGGAGTCAAATTCCAGTATATGGGTGTGAGCACTCGATGCGTCCATCAAGGCATGTTCATCGTACCTGTAGGCACGGATATATTTCTGGTAGTGCGCAGCAAATGCATTGCCAGGCCTTATTCAGGTCTTATCTTCATGCTGCAAGTGCGGCATCCGAATTTTGTCATCATGGAGATGATTCGGGTGACCCAGGAGACGCAGTCTCTTTGTAGGGAAAAATATATGAGGCGGTGTCGCCATAAGCTTTGAGTGTGGATGTTATCGACATACAGTACGATGTACAAATAATCATAGGGTGCGCGACCAGCGCTCCCTATGGGACTAGCCCCCGAGTGCCTGGTTGAGTCGAAGACTCAGGCAGGGACTAAAGAACTTTTGCGACTGCTGTCGTCTTTTGTTTGATTGTTTCAGTCGAATTTATTGCCGGCGCTCCCTATGGGAGTAACCCATGTCCATAATAGAATCACAGATTCGAGTGATTGGGTATGCTTTAAATGTCCATGTTCCTGCAGAAGAGAAAAAGAAAAATCGTAGGGTGCGCGACCAGCGCTCCCTATGGGAGTAGCCCCCGAGTGCTTGGTGGAGTCGAAGACTCGAGCAAGGACTAAAGTAGTCGAAGTCTTCTGCTTCTAAATTTTGGATGACGTCAGTGCTGACGATGCGATGACCTCACTTGCCCGCGTGAGCGGGTTTTTACGGGACGTGACGAGCGGTGGGTCCCATTTTCTGACTCTTACTTGACCGGGCGTGCGTAATCTTTGTTTTAACTATGCCTCCTCGATTTCCGCGTGTAATGGGGGTAGTGGGGGACGGTTTGCGCTTCAGGTCTTCCACGTGTCGATCATGATGGATGCCACGCATCTGATAGGGTTTTTGCTGGCCGTTGGATTACATCTTCTAGGGAGTTAAGTAGTAGTGCTGCGACGGTAATTTTTCCCATCTGCTCTTTTCTCTGCCTTTGCCTCCGTTGCCATTGCTGCTTCTCCTCTGCTTCCTAGAATTCATATTTCTCGTGGCACTGGACCAGCTCCGCGTATTCCCTAGTTACTTCCTCCAATCGCATCACCACCGCAGGATGCAGAAGAAGAAGGGAGGTGCCGCGGTTGAATCCGCCGCCGCCACTGTTGCTGATAAGAAGAAGGGCAGCTCCGCCGCTGCGGGCACCAGCGCCGCCATCGCCAGGAAGAAGAAGGGCGCGGGCACTCGCGTCACCAATGGCGCGTGGAGCGCATTAACTATCAAGTCTTCTGACCTCCGTCTTCTACGCCAAGATGGAGTTTTTCTTCCGTGGTTGCTGACTCGCGAGTACCCGGCGGTGAGGTAACCCCTTGTCCTCCTGTCGGTTTCCAGGTGATGTTCCTAGCGTTCATCATCCACGGTCTCTCGCTGCCCCTGCATCCTTTCTTCAGGGGCCTTCTTTGTTTCTATGGGCTCTAGCTGTACCAGCTGTCCCCCAACTCCATCCTCCATGTAGCTTGCTACATTACTCTTTGCGAGTACTGGCTCGGAATCGAGCCACACTTCGGTTTTTTCAAACGTCTCTTCAAGCTGAAGCGCCAGTCGGCGTCTGGCTTCGTAGTCTACGATGTAGGCGGCTGCGGTATCCACGTCGACTCCTCCGTCACGTACTTCGACATCAAACTCATGGTATCTGTCCAAGGGTGGAGAGACAAGTGGTTCTACGTCCGTGACCAAAAGGTCGATGGAGACCACTACGGACTCGCGTCCTTCGATCCAGTGACGCCGTGCAAGAGGAGGCGCTCCTGGAAGAACGTAGTGATGCCCGGCGAGTCCGCGGAGATAGATGTGATGTACGAGCGTGTCTACGACCTTGAGAATCGCATGGGTAAAGAAGACGGAGGCTGCGCCCTCATTCACACTTGGCTGCACCGTCGCATCTAGCCCTGTAGGCCAGAGTCCACCCTATATTCCAGTGGGCTGGTACGGACCATGTCACTCCCGTATCTGCCAATGGCATTTCTGCGAGTGAGGTATATAAAAGGGTGCAACTGGTCACCAAGTACACCGCCAAGGATGTGCTCCCCAGTGAACCGGCCGTACCTCCATTCGATGCTGCTAATCCTCCTCCTGAGGTACGGTTGTGCTACGAAGAAGCTGTGTTTGTCGAATTCTTCTCTTTTCTTGACTTGTGCTAACTTGTTTCTTGTATGCAGGATTGGAGGGTGTCACCCTGTATGCCCCCTCTTCCTGAGGGGGTTATCCCACGTGAAGCCTTGGAAGAGGACGAGTCGGAATCAACCGTCCCATCTGAGGGGGAGGAGGAAGCCCCCGAGTCGAGTGGTCCGAACACTCGCAAGCGTTCACGCAACGAGGATTCAGATGCCTCATCTCCTTCGACTCTGGAAGACGTGACGATTGGTGCAGAGTCGCCAATACCTGCCGTTCCTGTGAGCGCTATGGCGCCGTCTTCCCGAAAGAAGATGCGGCTGCCGTAGGAGTCGTCGTCGGAGTCGGAGGATCAAACCTTCGATTTTGACAAGTTTTATTGGTAAGTATACGAGTCTTCTTTTTGGTTCTTCTTTGGAGTTGCATTCTCTTGATGTTGGTTTTGCTCTACAGTCAGCCGGTATCATCATCTTCTAGCGATGTCCAATTTTTGAAGGAATCTGGAGTCACGAGCTCCAAGGCCAAGAAAGTGGCTGAGCGCACTCCTTCTCCTCCATTGGCGGTCCACTCCGGGCATAATTCATCAAGTTCTCCACACGAGGTGGAGCACCAGATGGTTATCCGGATGACTGCACGTCAATCGACTTTGGAGTCATTGGAGGATCATGTATGTGTAGTGTTGCTTCTTCTGATTTTTGCAGTCGAATTTTATCATCCATACCATCTGCTGATCCTTTACTATTTCTCCCGTCGCAGCTCATTGTGAAGGAAGCCGCTCGCCTGGCGGAGGAGGTGCTTGCGATGGGTCGCCAGCATGCAATGCTAGACAATCGCCATCGCGTGGTTGAAAGTGAGTATTTTTTGCTTCTTCTTCGTCATATTTGTGATATATTCGACTGACGGTCTGCCTTTGTTTGTGTCACAGCTGAGCATAATGCACTTCTTCACGATGCCGCTTCCCTGGAAAAGGCGCTCACAGCGGCTGTGAAGAGTCGCGATGAGCCAATCACAGCACGTGACGAATCGCAGAAACGCGAAGAGGATCTGCGTGCCTCCATCGTAGCTAGGGAGAAGTTGTTCGAAGAATAGCTTTTCTCGATTGCCAAGGCTCCCTCAGGCATTCCCTTGTTTGGATTTTCGCCGTGTTCCTCCTTTCGAATTTGTTGTTGCGCTGACTTTTGTGCCAATGCTTGATTCTTGTGTAGATGCCAGCGGTCTGAGCTCCGATGCCCAGGCACTCCGTCGTGATGATTCCTTAGCAGGTGCCGTCTCGGCAGTCGAAGATCACAGTGCTGCCGTTCAGGGGACGCTCGCCAAGGCCAAGGGCGTGCTCAGTCGCCTTTGTGAGGAGCTGGCGCCCAAGGCTGAGTTGATCGAAAATGTAGATGATCTGGTGGAGTCCCTTGTTGGAGGCATTCCTGCAGGCTTCAAGAACTCGCTCCGTGCGGCTGGCGCTTCGATGTCACTCGCGATGGTTCAAGCCCATGGAGTCGAGGTTGATCCTGCTGCGGTGTCCAGGGTAATGCGCGTCAGCACGGATGGCCACCAGGTAGTCTTTGCTCCTTTCGCAACTACCTATGGAAAGTACGGGCCACAGCTAATCAACACAGTTGTGAAGTACTCTGAGGAACTACAGCGAGCCAAGAAGGCGACGAAGGCTGTGGCGTCAGGGGCCGGTGGGAAGTCTGTGGCATCTGATACTGCCACAGACTCGATGATGCCCCCCAAACCGAAGTCTAAGTCGAAGAAGCCAGTTACTCCTCAGTAGTCATATATGTAATAATTAATAGCCTATCTTTTGTCTGGAACATGTCGTTGGCGAGTGTATCTGTTGATACACTATTACGCTTGAATGCACTCGAGTCTTTTTGTTCATATATTGCTTTAGTATTCTTATTATATCTTGCTTGGCTTGTGATAGGGCACATCGAGTGGTCCTTTGAGTGAAACTCGGAATATGCTATCCCCTGATGATACTTTAACGCAGTCGCGCTCAAGGGTGGATGAGCTATCCCTGCTCTCGCGACTCCATGACCGCGTTAAGCAGTTGGAGCGCGAACTGCCTGTGCTCCGTGGTAATGCAGATGTATGGAAGTCGAGGGTGGAAAAGGCTGCTTCCCGAGAGCAATATCTGCTAGGGGAGGTGACGCAGCTGTGTGACCAATTCAAGTGTTCGCTTTCTGCTTCCTTGTCTTTTCTTGTAGCTACAGGCGGTAGTTCATTGCCTTCATACTTTTGCCTTTTGCTTGATGTAGTTGTTAGTGTACGCCATCCGCAAGACGAGAAGGACAAGATTGCCATTCGTATGAATGATTTGAATCAAGAGCAGCTTCAGGCGAGTGGCCATTTCTGGGTGG
The DNA here is from genome assembly GCA_916181665.1 of Avena sativa. Classification (NCBI taxonomy): domain Eukaryota; kingdom Viridiplantae; phylum Streptophyta; class Magnoliopsida; order Poales; family Poaceae; genus Avena; species Avena sativa. Next base: position 133,178,134 of record OV702292.1, on the reverse strand, counting down.
ATCATGATCGTGCGATCGCACTTGCGACCCTGCAGGATCATGCTTCGCGAGTGCTTCACTTCCTGAAGAAGTCGCAATCGTGCTTGAGGAATATTTATCAGACGATGTTCCTGCTGGACGTCGTTCCATCGAGCCTGCTGGCTCTTCTTGCTAAATTTCAAGACTTGAGTGCAGTCCCCGAATGTGTACGAAAACAGTTAGTGGATGGTGCCAAGGCTGCTCTATCGCTGGTGCGATTGCACAGGCCTGATGTGGATGTTGCAGCGATTGCTGCTGGACCACTAGTGCCATTAGCAGGTTCGACCTAGAACATGGTTCTTCACTAACAGGCGGTGCATCGCCTAGCAGAGGATATCATCGACTTCTTCGAGGAGCAGACAAACATTCCTTTGTTGTAGCAGTAGTATAGTTGTTATCCTGCACATAGTTACGCCAGTGTTGTAAAGTTCATATATATATGTTGTGTATAAGTGATTGATATTGATGTATATAAAGAGTTTGTTAACTCGTATATTTTGCGAGTGCGTTGCACTATGCGATTCCTTTTTGTTAGCCTGACTTGAGATTATCTCAGCACCTAGCCAATCTGTCAGATGCGTTGCAACTGGGTTGGTTTTGTCAAGGGTTCGATTAGTACGTCAGCTACTCAGGATATCTCCTTAGTTCATAGAATAGATGTGTATAGGGTGGCGCAGCCCCCGAGTGTTTAATTTGCAAGAAATAAAAGGAAACGGAGTTTTTGGGCACTTAGCTTTATTTATTCTCAGGATAGTACGGGGTACAATGTGTGGCTATGTAGCCTTGGCTGAGTAGCCTTATTTACAATGTAAAAATAAAAAACGACTAAGGGTTGAAGCGCCACAGCTGCGTGATGTTCTAGGGATTGGAGTATGCGACTCCTGTCTCGAAATCTTTAAGGCGATAGGCGCCACCTGGGATTACTTTTGTAATCACGTATGGTCCCTCCTAGGGGGACTCGAGCTTGAGATGCCCTTGCTATTTCAGTCGCAGGACCAGGTCTCCTTCGATGAAGGATCTGGGGCGTAGCCTTCTATTATGGTAGTTACACAGGTTCTGCTGGTAGATCGTTGATCTTTCCGCGGAGATTTCTTGTGCCTCGTCAAGGAGGTCGACGGAATCTTCGAGTGCAAGAGTTGACTCCTGCTCGCTATAAGCGACTACTCGCGGTGCTATGTATCATACCTCTGCGGGTAGCACCGCTTCAGCACCGTGCACCATGAAGAACAGGGAGTACCCCGTGGCACTGTTTGGAGTTGTGCGCAGGCTCCAGAGTAATGATTGCAGCTCGTCTGGCCAGCAGCCTGCGGCTTGTTCGAGTGGCCTAAGGAATCGCTTCTTCATGTCGCCATAGACGAGCCCGTTGGCTTTTTTGACCTGACCGTTGGTCTGTGGATGTGCTACGGAGGCATAGCTTATGTTGATTCCCAGATTCTCGCAGAATTCTTGGAACTCTTTGGATGTGAAGTTCGTCCCATTGTCCGTGATGATGCTGTGTGGTACTCCAATCGATAGACAATGGACTCGAAGAACTTGACTGCGTTGTATCCTGACTGGTTAGTCACCAGCATGGCTTCTATCCACTTGGTGAATTTGTCGACTGCGACCAAGAGGTAGACGTAGCCTCCTCATGAGGACTTTGGGAGCTTGCCGACCATGTCGAGTCCCCATTGCGTGAAGGGCCAGGCCAACGGAATTGGTCGGAGCTCCACGCCAGGTGCGTGTGGTTTGTCCGTGAATCGCTAGCAAGCATTGCATTTTTGGATGATGTCCTTGGCGTCACGCATGGCCGTAGGCCAGTAGAATCCAGCTCGTAGAGCTTTCGTGACGAGGGCTCGACTGCGAGCATGGTGCCCGCAACTCCCCTCATGGATGTCGAGGAGAACAACACTTCCATCGGCATTGGAGACGCATCGTTGAAGTACTCATGTGATGCTGCGCTTGTATAGTTTGTCGTTGATAACAGCGAATGCCTTGGATCGCCGCGCAATGTGTCGTGCGTCAGTCGGATTGTCCGGCAGCCTCTTGCTGAGAAGGTATGTGATGTACGGTTGAGTCCAAGATGGCTCGATTATCATGAAGCTCATCGGTCCTTTGAGTCCTGTGTCAAGCTCCAAGTCGTAGAGTGCCATTGGCTCATTGGGCGGCGTAGCCCCCGAGTCCGTTATTGCGCTTGTTTTCTTCTTTGTGGCCTTTGGCTTGATGGACCGTTCGCAGATGCGCTCGAGAAATACCCCAGGTGGTATGAGGGCGCAAGTAGAGCCAATGTTGGCGAGTGCGTCCGCCTCTTCATTGCTTTCGCGGCCTATGTGCTGCAGCTCGCAACTGTCGAAGTCCCCTTCGAGTGTGTCGTAGAGGTCGCGGTAGGCGATCATATTGTCGTTCAGTGCGTCGCACTCGTGCATTGTCTGGTTGCCAACCAGATTGGAGTCGCCGTATATTATGAGCCTCTTGGCGCCACAGGCTTTTGCCATCCTCATCCCGTGTAGCAGGGCCTCTTATTTGGCTTCATTGTTGGAGGCGGTGAACAGCATTCGCAGAATATATTTCAGCTTGTCTCCCTGGGGCGATGTCAGTATGACACCTGCGCCAGCTCCATCCTTTCGCTTGGATCCGTCGAAGTGTATTGTCCAAAGGTAGGACATATCTGGTTTTTTAGGGAGTTGGTTCTCCATCCAGTGCACGAGGAAGTCAGGGAGAACTTGCGACTTGATTGCATCGCGTTTTTCATATGTAATGTCTCGTGGAGACAGTTCGATTCCCCAAAGCGCGACTCATCCGGTGGCGTCGGGATTGTTGAGGATATGCCCAAGCGGGGCGTCGTTGACTACCATGATTGGGTGTTCCTAGAAGTAGTGGCGCAGTTGTCGGGCTGTCATGAAGACGCCATACGACAGCTTCTAGTAGTGCGGGTACCGCTGCTTTGTTGGCGTGAGTACCTCGCTGAGGTAGTAGACTGGGTGCTGTACCCCGTGGACCTTGTTTTCCTCGGCTCGTTCTACCACGAGCACTATGCTGACCACCTGGTTGGTGGCGGAGATGTATAGCAACAGTGGTTCCCTTTCACGTGGGGTCACCAGTACTGGCAAGGTGGACATTAGGCGCTTGAGGTCTTCAAATGCTTCATGTGCCTCGTTGGTCCACTCGAACTTGTCAGCTTTGCAGAGAAGTTGGTAGAAGGGCAGTGCCTTTTCGCCCATTCGACTGATGAATCGACTGAGCGCCGCGATTCGTCTAGCCAGCTGCTAGACACCTCTTATATTCTTCGGCTTCTCCATGACCAGCATGGCTTTTATTTTCTTCAGGTTCGCCTCAATCCCTCTCACGGAGATGAGATACCCGAGTAGTTTCCCAGATGGTACACCGAAGGCGCACTTGTCCGGATTGAGCTTGATCCGGTAGTGGTTGAGGTTGGCAAAGGTTTCACGTAAATCGTCGATTAGTGAAGCTTCCTCTTTGGTCTTGATTATGATGTCGTCAACATAGACTTGGATGTTGCGACCAAGTTGGTTCTTGAGGCAAGCCTGCATGCACCGCTGGTAGGTGGCTCCTGCATTCTTTAGCCCGAAGGGCATCGTGTTATAGCAGAACACACCAAAAGGTGTTGTAAACGCCGTTTTCTCTTGATCTTCCTCCTTCATTCGAATCTGATTGTAGCCTCAGTAGGCATCAAGGAAGCATAGGCGCTCACATCCCGCGGTGGAGTCGATGATCTGGTCGATTCATGGCAGCGGGAAGTGATCCATTGGGAAGTGTTTATTCAGAGAGGTGAAATCCACGCACATCCGTAGGGTATCCGTGTCCTTTTTTGGTACTAGCACCGTGTTAGCGAGCCAAGTGCTTTCCTTGATCTCGCGTATGAATTTGGCGTCGAGGAGTCTGTTGATGTCCATTCCGACTGCTTTTGCTCTTGGCTCAGACAGTCGCCTAATTGTTTGTTTGACTGGCCTTGCGTTTGGGTTGACATTGAGTGCGTGCTCGGCGAATTCCCTGGGAACTCCTGGCATGTCCGCTGGACACCAGGAGAAGATTTCCGAGTGCTCACGGAGGAATTCGACGAGCGCAAGTTCCTATGCGGGACTCAAGTTGTTGGCGATGAGGGCTGTCTTGGCCGGATCCGATGGGTGGACCTGAACGTTCTTCGTGTGCACCGATGAGTCAAAGGATAGGTCGGGTGAACTTGGCCGGCTCAGGGGAGGCAGACTGTTGTCTGTCGACTCCTTGAGTCTCGCGAGTTCTTCCTGCATGCCGAAGGACTGGGAAATTATTTTGAACTCCCTGTCGCAACTGTCGGATCTCTCAAAGCTCCCGTTGATTGTGATGACGCCATTAGGGCCTAGCATTTTCATCTGCAGATAGGTGTAGTGCGGCACTGCCATGAACCTAGCGAACATGACACGTCCGAGGATGCAGTTGTACTATGAGGGCCAAACGACGACTTCAAAGTCGATGCGTTCGCGCCGAAAGTTTTTCGGCGTGCCAAAGATGACGTCGAGGTTGATTTTTCCAAGGGGGTATATGCCCTTGCCTGGGACGATGCCGTGGAATGTTGTGTCCGAGGCCTCTAGGCAGGTCAGAGGGATCCTCATTGCTCGCAAGGTACTCGAGAACATAAGGTTGATGCCGCTTTAGCCGTCCATGAAGACGCGGCTCATGTCGAAACCTCCAATTTGTGCCTCGAGTACGAGGGGACAGTGGCCTGGACGAGGTACTTGGCACGGATGGTCGCGCTTGTCGAAGGTGATGCAGGAGTCGCTTCCACTGAGGTACTCAGTGGTGGATGGTGGTGAGTTTGTCGCCAGATTCACTAGGCGAGTGATGGCCTTTTGCACCCGATTAGAGGGGCAGCCCTTTTGGATCATCATGGTACCCATGGCCCGTGGGTACGGCTCGCCTCCGTGGTGCTGGTCCGGCGCAGCTGCGTTTGGCGGTGGTCCTGGTGGTGGTGGGGGAGCCCCATGTGCCACAACGCATGGGGCGGCTCCGTAGCCCCTATTGACCGTGTCGCGATTCATCCGAGCCAGGCCCTCATGGAGTTTGAGGAACTCGCGGCAGTCTTTTAGGAGGTGGCTGGATTTCTTTTTGCCGTCATGCTTGTCGATGTAGAAGTGCACGGTGCATGGCCCGGAGAGCTTGTCTTCAATGGATGCTGCGGGTCCCTCATCGTGAGTGCGGTGCTGCCATACCTGTGTGGTTTTACCGGAGTCGCGGTGTCCACCGCTGTGGTAGCCGCTGTTGTGGTTGTCGTCGTGTCTGTCGGCGTAGCCGGCTGCGACCATGTTGACGTCGTCGCGGTCGTCGTAGATGCGCATTCGACATTTGCTTTGGCGGTCGCGTCTGCGTTCGAGTTCTGCTTCATCGTCGGAGTGAACACGATTCTTCACCAAATCTTCTCCATCTGCCCACTGATTCGCAATTTCCATCAGGTGGTCAATGGTTTTGGGCTTTGAGCGGCCTAACTCCTCCCTGAGCTCTATGCGGCGAACGCCGCCGTTGAATGCGTCGATTGCACGATCCTCCGAGATATTTTCTGCGGAGTTCTTGATGATGGACCACCTCTAGATGTACGAGCGTAGCGATTCGCCTGACCTTTGCTGGCAGCACCTCAGCTCCTCGATTGATGTGGGCCTTTTGTAGGTGCCCTTGAAGTTGCACACAAAGCTGTAGACCAGCTCTTCCCAACTGCGAATGGATCCACGTGGGAGGTTGTTGAGCCATGCCCGGGCGGCTCCCTGTAGCTGTAGCTGCAGTCATTGCATGGCCATGCTTCGACTCCCTCTGTGGAGCCTGACGGAGGAGATATGGTCCTCTAACCAGATTTTCGGGTCCTACAGACCGTCGAACTTTGGGTTCTCTGATGGGAGCTTAAACCCCTTGGGAATTTGCTTTTGCCTGATGGCCCTGCTGAAGCATCTAGCGCCACAGAGCTCCACATCTTCGTCTTCTGAGTCAATATATCGGGCATGTCGCGCCCTTGACTTGTCGATCTTGCGTTGCGTGATGTCATCACGCGCGTCGTAGTCGTGGTCGTGTCACCGGGAGCAGCGGCGTCGAGATAGATCGTGACTATCATCGCTGGATGAGGGCGAGGAATAGCATTTTTCTAGAGCCTTGCCTTTCTTCGGCTCCGGTGTTGGCTCTTTGTCGAGAGTGGCCTCGATTAACCCCAAGCCTGTGATCGTAGATTGGTGCATGGCAGCTCGAGGATCTCCAGCTGGTGGCTGGTTGTTGAGGAGGTACATGGTGGCCGCCGTTACTGCAGCTTGTGGCGTTTTTGGGAGCACGTTGCCACGCGTATACACCATCATGGAGCTGAAGTCGAGGACCTTTGTGGCTTCTACACGTTCTTGTTCAGTGAGGTGGGCCAGTCGAGATCGCCTCTTGTTAGCGATGTACTCGTTGCCCTTGGAGGAGGATCCTCCGTGGGAGGAGAGCCCAGCTCGTCGGAGACTCAACTCGTCTGCTGCCTTTTGTGTGCCTCGAGTAGTGTGATTGTTTGTAGTTGGCACTTGTACTCCTCCTTCAGAAGCCAATGGTAGCCCATCAGCAGTTCTTGCGGGGAGCCAAAAGGCAGAGGGTGGCCTCGTAGGGCTTCTCGGCAGCGGGCCCACTCGAGATCATTGAGCCTGATCACGACGGTTCACTAGTTTGCTCGTTTATCATAGTTGGAGGTTTGACTGCCCCTCCGTTGTTGACGGGGGCGCCATTAGTGGGGCCGCCGTTTGATGGTCCGCCATTGGGTGGTCCGCCATTAGGTATGCCACCGTTTGGCGGGTCGGTTCCATTGCCACCATTGCCCGTGCTGTCACGATTGGTAGAGGAGTCGCCCGCGTTGATGACGGCGCACATGAAGTGGTTGGGGAAGCTGCTGCTCCCGCAACTTTCTGATCTGGAGTCGTAGGCTCCATTTTCAATTGCTAGATCGCCCAGATCGGATTCGCGACTGCTGTTGCTGTCCGTATTGTCAACTGTTGTCGAGGCATTGAGCTCACTGAGGGTGCCGATCGGCAGAGGGAACCACGATGCTGGAGCAATCGATAGTATTGTCGGTTGGTCAGGCATGCGAAGCGTGCCCATCTGACCAACTTGGAAGTGGAAGCTCCCGATCGCCAGGCTAATTCCGTCTCCCACAGATTCAAAAGCCGGGCGAGTGGCCGGCATGTGGACGGTGAAGTCGAACGCACCGAAGAGCTGGTGAATCTCCGCTGTTGCGGAGTTGTAGATCGCAGTTGATGGGGCCGAAGAAGCCACGACATCAGCACTCCCAATTCCCACAGTCGACGCCAATTGACGAGGGTTTAACTCATCAATGCCCATTGTTATGGACTTGGGTTTTGGAGAAGGAGGGAGCGCTGGAAGCATCAATAGGCTAGCAAACAAGAACACAGGGGACTCGAAGATTTACCCAGGTTCAGGCCTCATGGAGGTCCCTACTCCTGCTTGTCTACTCGTGGAATTATCAGAGGAATCGAAGATTACAATGGTGCGCAGATGCAATCTGGCGAGGGTTGTGGTAACTAGGGTAGCGTGTGTCCTCCTCGCCGCCCCCTCCTAGCCTTTATATAGATAGGCTAGGTCTCAGGTAGCCGGTCGAGTCGGTTACAGGTTAGGGTTTTCCCTTTAAACTTTCTATCTCTAGCTTCTTCTTGTTCTGCAAGCAATCGAGAGTCCGTAGGTCACACGAGTTCTCCATTTGGGCCTTGACGATGTCATGGGCTTCCGTTGTAGTTAGGCCGTATATACCAAACTCGAGTACCTGTAGGGTATACCCATGTCACCATGAGTATGAGGGAGTAGTTCTTCCTCAAGGCTAAGGGTTCTACCGGTAGCTATGTGTTCATCTCTCTATCTATGCATGATCATATTGTTATCATGAGATTTGTAATCAAGTAGATCTACCTTGCTACTCAAGTGCTTTAATAGATCTCTGCTCTCCCCATGTATGTGAAAGTGACAGCGTGCACACCATGGTGGCACTTAGGCTAGAGATTACAATTACTTGTTATGAGTTATATTTGGAGTTGGATGTCTCTATGAAATTGTGGTGTTTGTTGGAACCATCTAGTGCTCAAGGTGACAGTGTGGGGTTATCTAGATGGGGAAAGCGAACTTTGAGGAGTGTTGTTATAGCCCTACCATCGATTAGAGTGTTCAAAGTAGTATCATAAAGAGATGATATTTATATGAGAGTGTTCACTAGTGAAAGTATGATACCTAGGCCTTGTTTCTAAGAATTGAAACTTCGTTTGCAACTAGATCTGTTACATGTTTGCTTGCTTCATCTTTATTTCAGCCTTTAGTCTCTTCTACGCCATCAAGCTATTTTCTGGCACCGTTGTCTTATATCCATACCACTTGTATTTCACTATCTCTTTGCTGAACTAGTGCACCTATACACCTGACAAGTGTATTGGGTGTGTTGGGGACACAAGAGACTTCTTCTATCTTGATTGCAGGGTTGCTTGAGAGGGATACCTTTGACCACTTCCTCCCTGAGTTCGCTAAACCTTGGGTGATCCACTTAAGGGAAAACTTGTTGCTGTTCTACAAACCTTTGCACTTGGAGGCCCAACAACTGTCTACAAGAATAGAAGTGCGTAGACATCAAGGCGCAGCCAACGCGGTAGTGCTTTGTGAGGCACCTGAGCGGTAGAATGCAGATGATGATAGGCCGGCCGCCGGCATCGGCCGTGTCTCTACATTAGCCAAGCTCAACGCCATCACCAAGGTAACTAATTAGTTAGTGCACGTCATCTCCTTTATGCCTTTGGTGCATGACTGCTGCCATCTCATGATTCCTAACAACATGTTTTGCCTCAGGACACTTCTTGTGTACTCCTGCTTAAAGATGTCGGCGGTGAGTTGAAGGATGTTTCCAAGGGCACTCTCATACAACCGGCGAGCCGCACGATGCACAACAATCCAATGGATGATGATGTGATGAGGGTCAGGTTGGCTCAGGTGTTGCCAGGGTGCAACGACATGGACCCCCATTTCAACCTCAGGGAGCTGACAAACACAAGACCCTTGGAGAATGCTACAACTAGCCCTTGACATGGCCGAAGACCCAGATTCGTCTTGCGGGGGAGGGGAGCACCGGCGCCACCTCTCGATCGATCGCCCGGCCACCACCTCGGAAGCCAGCAACCGCCATCGTCGCCACCACCAGCCGTCACCAGCAACTCTTGGCAGCGTGTGTACCACCCCATGGCAAAGACGTTGTGCCGCAAGCGTCGTCGCCCCCGCTACCACCATCACATGATGGCACCCATGAAGATGATGATGAATTGGTCAATGTTGACGACTTCATCAACACCGGCACCGACAAAGGATTATATATGCCTTCTATGGATGAAGAACCCTTCACAGCTCGCGACCATCAAGCTGGTCAGCCCAATACATGCATGCAATGTCTGGTCTTCCATGGTTTTTCTCAAGAGACGCCTACGGCCGCCGATCCACCACAAGAGAAACCGGGATCCGGGTGGCCGATGAGCAGATGGGAGTGGAGGACACTATTGCAAAGAAGAAGCACAGGAAGAGAGGTAATAATAATTATAAGAAGGCTACAAGACAGCCTCCTCCAAAGAGGATCCGGGCTTAGGACGCTCTCGTCGTACCATCCAAACAATATGGCTTGCCCCGAGTGCATGTAGCTGGTGATCCGATATTGACTCCGGATCTGCTCCACATCGCGGTTGGACTTATGTTAACTTTGCACGAGGGTGTCAAGACACTAGAGGGCCTCCTTCATGATGAAGCCCCCGCGGATCTATTCTTCATAGCGTACGAGGACATCTTCAATCTGTTTCTCTCGAAACGGCTGGACTATACCTTGGTCCGCCTATACGCACTCAATCTGGCGATCAAGATCAAGAGAGAGTACCCCGGAAGTCGCGATAGTGGATCCCTACTACATGCGGGATAGACAGTTGGTCGAAGGATCAGAGACACGGACCAAGGCGACAACATACCTTGAGAAGTTCATGGTGGACAACAAGAGGAAGGACACACTTCTTTTGCCTTTCTTTCTCGAGTAAGTACACACTCGCTCATCACCGCCGTAACTTATGCATTTCTTATAGATTTCTTCCTTTGCTCTTTTTCTAACATTCCATTCCAATTGTGTTGCACAAAGAAAAATACTGCACACTCATCATCCTTGCCTCGAGGTATTCGCTACCCACATATTTTGACTCGGGGAATTTGACGAAGAAGAAAGATTACACCAGAATAAGGGGTGTTCTCAATGAGGCTCTCGAGGGCTACGCCAAGAAGGGATGCACCTTCGTAGTTAAGGGGGAATGTATCAAGGATGGCAAACACGTGTTCAAGCACGTGCTCGAGTTCCCCTGCGTCAAGCATCCGGCTACTGGTAGCGCCAAGGAGGACTTCTACGTCCTCCATCACCTTAAAGGCTATGTTCGGGATTGCCAGAACCTAACGCTACCATCTAGTCTCTGAGGATGGGTCGAAAATTTTCCGCGAATCGACGATGATGATCTTAGAGAAGACTTCCATCGCATTCAGATGAAGTTGTCACAAATCATCATTGAAGATGTCAACTCAAGGGGGGCCTACAACAAGCCAGAGGGTTGAGTAAGAGGGAGATCAAAGAATGCCTCCGTAGGCAGGGTGACACAAGGACGTGGATGACGAAAGAGGGCTATCAACGGTTCCCGAAGCAGAGCGAGAAGAACAAGTCTTCATGATTGATGTGTGCCTAGCATGATCGAGTGTGTGTATATTTTCGATGAACGCCTGCTGTAGTGTGTGTGTCATAAACTTTACTATCTTGTGATCGAAACGGTTGTTGTTGTTAGACTTAAACTATATTGTGGTCATTTTGCCGCTAAACTTATTACTTCTATGTTGATCGCGATGCTATCTTTTAGGTTTATGGATCCTTTGTTTTATATTTTGTGAACATATATATATGCATGTGAACCCTTTATTAATTATTTTCATTGCATGTTTTAATATATATGCCTTGTCATTTATAGAGATGGAGACAAGGTGGTATGTTGTGTACATGGGTAGGGTTCCAGGAATCTATGAGGAATGGGAGGACTATCACAAACAAGTGAACAAGTTCAACGACAACAACTACAAAGGATACACACTAGAGAGGAGGCGGTAGCCAAGTGGAGGAACCACCTGTGGAAGAAGAACCAGATGAAGATATTGGTCGGGCTCATGCTCTTGCTCACTATCATCACAGCTGTAGTCTATTTGATCCAAGTGTAGGTGGTGACCATCACTTCATATGTGTATCTCGATCAGGCTCTTGTATCCTAGTGTAGGCGGTGACCACAACGTAGATGATATGAACTTTGTATTTGGCACTTGTGTAAAAATTCGGCACTTGACACTATATATGTATCTTGATCGGGCTCTAAGTGTTATGACATTATACTTGTGTTTGTATTATATGTCGGTTTTTATCTACTATATGTGCAATGTACTATTTATACTGATCTGGATAAATACTGTATAAATCCTATATAAATACTTGATTATATACTAGGAATGTATTCTATTTTGAATAAATTTAATATAGTCAGTGGCGCATATAGAAAAAGTATCTATGTCGCATAAACAATATATGGCGCATTGGGTTGCATGCGCCACTGCACATATCCCTATGGCGCATATCCAGAAATGCCGTCACAGAAGTCTGAGATTTCTGTGGCGCATATCTATATGCGCAACAAAAAGCCGATATCAGTGGCGAGATAACAGTGACGCATCACATATGCACCACGGAAGAGGGATTTCCATGCGCCACTGAAGAGGTGTTTCCTAGTAGTGATTGTAGTACCATCATATCCAGGAGACATAGTAGGGTAGTGGTTATTATTCTCTTCTTTTTTGTTGTCTTCCATCATAACCACTCTTTCTCCGTGCATGGTCCAACAATTATAGCCGGTCATAAAAATGGACCGAAACAGGTGGTCGTGAAGGACTCTTGCGGATGAGTATTCCTTATGATTCTGACAGAAACCACATGGACAAGACATAAAACAATTCCACTTGTTTGCCTCGGCCACAAGGAGAAAAGAATGCACGCCTTTAATAAACTCACCAGAGAGTCGGTCAACGTACATCCATGTTGGCTCATCTGCATTATATAATTAAGTACATCAAACAGAATCATGATGCTAAAATTAGTACTGGTCTAAAAACAAAATTAAAACACACAACCAGGACTAAATATATGATGAACCTTTACTTCCGGTTGGAGACACCAACCGGGACTAAACATGGCGACAACACTACATCATGGGCGAGTGTCGACACTATGGCGTGAGTGGGTAGCACTATGCCAGTGAGTGCTGACACTAGCTATTTGGGTGGCTGCCAGCACTATGACAGGGGTGCTTGTCGACATTTATGTCGTGAGTGTCGATATTATGTTGTGGCACTCAATCTATAAATAGGCAAGATGCATCCTTATGAACTTATAAACGGCAAGATGGTGTGCGAGAGCAGGGACACCACTACGGCGGAGCAGACATCTTCGAGAAGCTCGCCATAGAGGCACTCCCTAATATGTGAAACTTGTTAGCTATCCACCGTATTAATCTATAGCTTGAGAAGTTATAAACTCCAAGATGGTGCGAGAGGGACACCACTATGGCGGAGCTTCTCGAAGATGTCTTAGGATATCGTCCTCAGACATCTTCGAGGAGCTCGCCATAGAGGAGCTTCTCGAAGATGTACCGTGATGTCTTCTTATCAATCTTTTTTTAATTAACCCTATTTTTGTTACAATTTTTTTCAGTTTACTAAAGGTAGGTAGAAGAAGAAGGGCATTTTGTCCAGCTAGCTAGGATGAACTCATGCATGTATCTCTGTGCTTCTATGAATCAAATAATTTCGAGACTATGTGCCAAAACAAGATATAGATAGAATCCACATATTGAAAATGATATTTACCTTGGAGTTCATTACATTAATATAAGATAGATTGAATCCAAATTGACACAATTTCGTCGATATCGTGTTATTATTGCAAAAATTACTACCAAACTAAATCCACAAATCCATCTACTTGTAGAGCATGAAATGAGCTAATATAGCAATGAGAGTTGAAAGGATAAAGTTTCTCACCGTGTAGAACCTTTGGATAGATGAGGCGCCGCAAAATCTTGACAAATCTTGAGGAAAAATGGGCATGAACTCGAGCTTGAAGGAAGAAGAGAGAGGAGCCACCAGCTTGAAATGGATTATGGCTCAGGCAGGGAGAAGATGAAATAGCCTGGACAATAGTCCCGGTTGGTGTCAAGAACCGGGACTAAAGGTCCGTGTTTAGTCCCGGCTCGTGTAACAAAACGGGACCAAAGGGGCTGGCGCCGGTCCCAGCCTGCCTAAAAACCTTTAGTCTCGGTTTGTTATACGAACCGGAAATAAAGGGTCCATTCGAACCGGGACTAATGTGCGCCGTCTCCTGTGGCCAGTTCTAGCCATTTGGGACTAGGACATTAGAACCGGGACTAATGCCCCCGGACAAAAGGCCAGTTTTCTACTAGTGTAATATCCTAGTGCTCGCATTTGAACACATGCAAATGCTGGTGTGTGCTCAATACAAAATTAAAGAAATGTGCATATTTATCCTAGTTCCGTCTAATTGCAATATTGAAAGGCGAGAAAAGTGGTTGTATATCAATGACAAAGGGAGGATACATAAGCCTACCCCATATTCCCATCACGGTTGTGTTAAACGAAAGTCTGGTTGTAGAGACATAACTTAACAGATGGTTATAAATATGGTTTTGCTATTTTCAGTCGAGTGATAATTAAGTTAGATCTTGGTCAGGTGCTAAAGCCATTGGATTTGCATCGTGGTACGGTTGCAACTAAGACTTTTTAGTTGCAAGTAGGATTGCGATTGAGATTTTTCATTTGTAAGTAAAGTTGCAAGTGGGGTTACAAGTGAGATTGAACATCATCACCTGACTAATTCTCGATCGACAGAAAATTAGATAGACTCATATATCAATAAATATATGTCACATGCGCCGGCATGCATCTCGGCTGAGATTTTCGGTTAGTACATAATAGCATGTTAGTAACCCCAAATCCAGGGCCACTAGGCGGTCAAGACGGGTCGGTCGACCCGGCTCACCAAATCAAGCGATATTTCTTAGACATGACTACGCGAGTAAGTTGGGCAATGAGAATCCCCTGAGTCGCCCCGCTCCTGGTCCTTCTCGACCGCTCCTCACAAAAAATCTCCTCCCTTGTCTCTGGCTCAACCCAAACTCTCCCTCCTCTACACCCCCACACCACCATTGTGCTGGCCACTGTGACTCATGTCCCGCCACACCTCCTCTCTGGCCTCCCTGCCCCGCTCCCACACCGTGCAACCCGTAGTCCTGCCGTGCAACCCCTGCCTCATGCAACCCCGCATCTCCGATCGGCTAACAAAACTTCGAGACCTCCGTGCACTGATGGACGCCAAGGAGGAGGCTTCTTGGATTCTGGATGAGGAAGAAGAAGAGGAGGTAGTGCTGCCCAGGAAAAATAAGGGGTAACATCTAGGCCCTCAAGAAATCACAAGAGGGCACGCCATCAACATGTTAATTTCCACCCTTTAATTTCAGTTTTCATTTTTTATGTATACTTGTATGGTGGTTACTATTTAGTAGTGTGTAGGCAGAAGTGAGGTTGCTCACAATTTGTTTTTATTTTCAATGTTGTAGGCAAATGTTGCTGAAATCTTTGAGCTAGCAATTGTCATTGTCGATCTTGGAGTTCAGAGACCAATTTATGAATATGGTACCCCTGAAATTAGAGGTAAAATGAGACACGCATATTTGTCGAGAGGCCATAATCATGTGACTGGTCATAATTTTCCCAAAACAAAATTTGGTCCGTATTGGCAGCCATTTCTATATACATGGTATACCCAATATGATTGATTAGAGCATAGTGTTGAGAAGGATGCTTCATATTCTTTCCATTGTTTTCTTTTCAGATCTTCAAGCAATAGTTCACACTTTGGATATGTGTTTTCACAAAGATGTGGTTTAAAAATTGGAAGAAAGTATCGGAAAATTTCAAGGCTCATGTAGGTGGACCAAATGCCATTCACAAAAATTCAAGAAGTAGTTGTGAAGATTTAAGAAATAAATAAAAGCAAATGTCACATATGCTATTATTTGTCACGAAGAACAATCACATATTGATTATGAAATTCATTTGAGGGTTTTTATGGGTGGTGTCAGATTTCTGCATGAATAAGGTCTTGTTGTTATGGGCATGACGAGTCTAGCACTTCCTTGAACAAGGGGAATTTCAGGGACATGTTGGATTGGTATGGCGTAAGAGGAAATGATGTAGCCAATGTGATTAATGAGAATGCTCCTAGAAATTGTCAATTTACATCTCGTCAAATCCAACTAGATATAGCACAAGCATATGTAGAAGAGACTACACGAGTCATAATGAGTGATTTTGGAAATGCTACTTTCTCTCTACTTCTTGTCGAGTCTCGTTATGTATCGATTAAAGAGAAAATGGATGTGATGGTGAGGTTAGTAATACTCTTACAACTCAATTATTATACTCTCACAACTCATTGGTCACTTAAACACGATTGTTAGTATGGTTACTTTTTATTGTACACAATTGCAAATAGTTGCCTTCGACTCTTTGTCTATATATCAATTCTATACGTCCACATTTTTTGTAGGTGAGTGCCTCTTGTAATAAGAAAGATGCATTGTTGTAATTCAGATTCAACAAATGTGGGATTCTTGTAGGTGAGTGCCTCCATTTGGTAGCATAGCTAGAGAGTGGGGATATGTTGTCGGGAAGAGGCCAAAACCAAGAGATAAGTTTAGCAAGACCAAGTGAGACTCATTGGGTGTCACATAATAGAAATCTAATTTAGATTGAACAAATGTGGGATTCGGTCATTGAAGTGTTATGCAATATTTCTCATCATGAGATAGATACCGAAAGGAGAGCTTTGGCTTCAGGTTATATGATATTCATGGAAACCTTTGAATTTGTTAATATATTGCATTTTATGCTACGAGGGCTTGGTTTAACAAATGGTTTTCACACGCATTGCAATCTAAGGATAAGGACATACTTAGCGCTATTATTATGCACCACATGCTTTGATCCTAGATACTCATTTGGTAGCTTTGATAATGATAAGCTAGTTGATCTTGCAACTATGTACTCTGTTGATTTCTCTGCATATGATTGCAGTCTCTTAGTTGACAAAATGGACATATATATTGATGTGATGAAGAGAAGTCATGAATTCATAGCTTATGATAGTTTGAGTGGTCTTCCTCTGAAGTTGGTATAGAAGAGATAATATTTGAACTTTCCACTGGTCCATCGCCTGTTGTGGTAACAACATCAGTTGAGATAGTTTTCACGGTCATGAATATTATGTTGGGGTTCCGCGTATGAAAACAATAAATTTTACTCTACGCCTCTGAACCCATGAAGCTGCCAGGACCTATCTATTAGTAATACAGTAACGGGAGAGGCTTTTCGCGAACTTACCCTTGAAGACCGAAAAACATTGTCAACGCTCAGGAGAGCGTGGTTGATGTAGACGAGCCGAAGCCGACCTCAAGGTCGTGATGAAGTCCTTGCGCTCCTTCTGGCTCTAACGACTTGAGTGCCTCAAGTGCGACACCTCATGGGGAGTTACACACGTCCGGTTCCTGACGATGACTCCCGCTTCCCCGATCCAGCAGTAGTTGCGGAAGTAGAGCTCTCGGATCTGAATCCCGCAGCACGACGGCGCTCCGCGGTGAAGATGTCTCTCGTTCATGCAGTCCAGACTTGGGACCACGGTCACGAGAGAGAGAGAGAGAGAGAGAGAGAGAGAGGGAGAGAGAAAATATCAATTGGAGGTCCTCCCAAAAGTGGGGAGACCTTTATTGATTATTGGTGTATTTTTCTAGGCCAAATACCCCACTATATATAGGGGGAGGGGAGGTACTACCTCCCCTTAAGTCCCGGGGTGGGACTAAAGGAGAGGAGGAGGGAGGAGGTGGCCGCCGGCCACCTAGTGGGCCCCGCGCGAGGGGGCTAGGCCCAGCCGGCCTCCCCTTGCCCCTTCTCCCTTTCTCCTTTCCCCTAATGGGCCCTATCCCCTCCGGGAATTGGCCCATTAAGCCTTTGACCATTATATTGATTTTTCTCTTTATTAAATAATTATGAATAAATGATTAAATCAATATTTAACATTCATTCACATATTATTCAACCTCCGTGGCTATAGAACACCTTCCACCTCCACTCTGAACATCCTCCGGACCTACCGAAACCCTTCCCGTTTCTCCCTTCTTTTCTTCGGTGATTCTACCGATCCTATAAACACTCTCTAAGCATCATCAAGCCCTTAAGCGTGATATCCCATGGTTCGGGAAAACTCCAGACATGGTCGGCACACTCCCGCACCAATGATCCATAGAGGGACCTGGATGGCCATGTGACCCCTGTGCGTTCCACAAAGATCTTTCGCCGTTTGAACCGGGACAGTCGTGTCTTATTCCCTTTGACACTCGATACTTGCATTGCCCGATATCTGATCAATGACATCACCATGTCGTGTTCAATCTCGTTACTGAATAATGCTACTTGACTCGTTCCGACAAGTGATATCCCCGTGATCTAATCACATGCTACACAGCTATTGGATATAACCTCTCCGAGTGGGCCCTTGAGTATCTTCCCGTCACATGGACGGACAAATCCTGCTCTTGACATATATTGCCTCTACGGTTTCCTCTGCGTACCTGAACACACCTTTGTAACCACCATTTTACCAGATGGCGTTTGATGCTATCTAAGTACTCTCGGGAGACAGTGATTGATATAGCCTCAGGGTCTAAGGAATAGTCTACGAGGATCCATTTCTAATCATCGTAACTTGAACTTCTTGACATGATCGGGTCACGATGTTTAGGTTGGGTATTGGTTCATCATCTCATTCTCCAAATGAGATGACCTCATTTCCAACTGGCATAAATGCCACATGATCAGGAAACATGATCATCTGTGGACCAATGAACCAGTGACTAGAGTTTCACTGGGAACCCCGGGTTGTTTGTATATCACACGTATATTGATGTTTCCACTCAATACAGTTATAGCATGATATAAAACTTAATCATAAACTATATGAAATATGATAATAGTCCTTACTACTATTTGTCTATAGGGCATATTTCCAACAGTCTCCCACTTGCACTAGAGTACAAATACACTAGCTGCATTTTGTTCTCAATCATTGACACCAGATATCCGGTACCCTAAACGTGCTTGCTCATGGAAGAGGTTGAGCCTTGGGTTTCTACTTTACAGTCCCAAATCCTTTGCAACTTACTAATGTCACCTTGATTGACATCAATACTTTATCATCACAAGATATCATCTATGTGTATGTATTGTTGCTATGGCAGCAGAACGAGGCCTAATTCCAGGAGCCTACAATGACGTTAGATCAACCTCGAGGGCTTTCTCATGGGCACTGTACCCTGGGACACATCATTCTACGTTAAAAGCGAATTAGCCCCGCCATAACATTATACAACACTTTAGATGGTACCCTTATCTATTATTATAAATGTATTCATCGAAACACCAGTGCACTCTGTGCAAACTTTGATGTTATGTTCACCTTGCTTCCTACTTGACTTTAATTGGCATCTACATGAGTTTCTAACATATTCCCTTATAACATAACTCTTTATGCTTTAAGATATGTTATCCTTTATGGATTTGGAAAACATGTCTACAGTTCTCTAATAGACACTATGGACAAACTTAGCTCAACGTTCTGTGATTCGAACTTAATCACTTTCAAACATTCCTTTATTTAGATCATATATTATGCCAAGTTATCGTCATGGTTTCCAAGATAGAACCTATGTCTCAACATAGTGGATGACAATCATCCTTTTCTTTCTTTCAACCGTTGATGTTAAACTTAATGTTATTCCTAATTTGAGTTATCAAGGACTAGTTCCTTAATTAACTTCTATCCTGAAACCCTTTTTAGAATCCCTTAAGGAATACTACATAATATCATAATACACCTATTATCAACTTCTACATCTTATGAATCATTATTCATAAGTATTTGCGCCTTTCATTCTTAACAAATTTAAGAATTACTCTTATAAGCTCCCACTCAAAATATGTTCCCACATATTTGAATTTGAGACTTACATTGCTCCCACTCAAAAATATGTCAATCACATATTGTTTTAGGAAGACTTTCATAGCTCCCACTCAATTTTATGAAAATTGCATATCCACTCACTATTTTGAAAAATTTCAAAATCCTTTGATCAAATATTAAAGTGAGAGATTTACTATGAGACACTAGTACTTTTACTAGTCTTAAATCCACTAGACATTCAGCACACATGAATCAAATTCATTTGAATTTGTCCAATACCTGACAAATTGTGCTTTTGTCATTCACCCCCTTTTCCACTATGGCTTTGCAGTCATTTGGGAAAATTCCAAGTAACCCCTTGTGAGATTCAGCAACGAATTGCTTTCTAATCTCAAGGGAATTTTTCCTTTTAGGATTTCTCATAATTCTATTTTACCATTATTTCCTTAGTAGTTCGTAGGTATGTCATATTCCAAAAATCATGACAAGTGACTCACAAATGTCTCCATACAAGATATGGATTTACATTTTGAATCCTACTTCATGTAGTGAAAAAACGATAGTGGAGGAAAAACACAATGATCAATATCATTGATTCTTTCCTTCTGTGCAGAGAATCATTCAGGAACATTGTCCGTTGCGCTTCTCAACACTCTGATGCAGGGTTTTGAATCCTCATCGTGTTTTTCACTAATTTCCATTTGCTTCATAATTGAGAAACGTCACTAAAAGTGAACTTTCTCGAGAATGCACCAAAATCCAAGCAATACAAGTTTTGCTTTCCTTTTGGCTTCAGCTATGGATTTCGTATTCAAAGTTTCCAATGAATACTCTATAAGGACTTATTCGATTTTGTTTTGGTTATATTGAAAAACCCCAAAACTTTCATGAATTTAAATGGTTTACTACATTTTAATTGAGTGCTAACTATTTCTAAGTTAATGGTCTCTACATCTATACTACAACGATTTATTTGGTGCCTTCTATTCAACCCCTTTGATATCTAATACCACATTGTGATGCTTTGCATTTTGACGTTTCAAAACGCTTTGCATTCCACAATTTCTTTTATGCCATTCTTATAAAGTTGAATTTCATTACTATTGATCAAATCATAGTAAATGGATTTTCTTTTACATTTATACCCTTTGTTGATGAAACACTTTGATCAAATCAAATAGTTTCATATTCATGTTTCCTTTGGCAAACTAATTTGCACATTTAAACAATCATATAATGATAATTACCATTTTTGTTAAAACACAATACATCGAATATGTATTTACTTTCAACAATTCATTAAACACTTTGTATTCAAGTAATACACGGTGTTCAAGTTATTTTGCCGAACTTAGGATTGATTTATATGTGACAAGAAATCGAATGGATTTCACATATTATCACATAACTTTGAATTCAAACAATGGTTTCATTCATCAATGAAATATCATTAAGTTGGGTATTTTAAACAAGGCATTTTAATGTTTTACAAATGTTCATACATTATCAATTAGTTTCAAACAATAAGGATAATTCACACATAATCAAACAAGATATGAACACTAATAGAAATCATTCATAAAAGTGGAACAACTATTTGTTACAAACTAATATGAATAACCGTCTCACGAAGTGTGAGACAAACTAAAGAAGTTCAAATCTCTCGATTACATTAATCATCCTAAACACAAACTAAGTGATAAATGTTGAGGGAGAGTGTCGTCGGCCGTCATCATCATGCTCGCCATCAACACGCAATGTCACCTCCTCTCCAGCAAGCACCTCTCATGCAGAAGGACCTGTTTTCAATAAAATAGAACAAGTATCAGATATACTTAACACTACAATGTGTTTGCAAGATTATAACATTTATAAAACTGTATATCAAATATATACCTTTGTCGTTGACGACCTGAGCGACATCTGGTTCAACCAACACATTCCTGAGATGTGTCATGAACCGGTGGAACTCCATCATTTCCGTATCACCCCTCATTACGCAAGTCCTAACTTGTGCTTGGTAGCTTGGTGGCAGTGACCGCAACATAGCAGCATTTGCAAAAGAGCCTGTAATCCAGACGTCCAGGAAGTATGCTGGCCTCATGTACACATCATTCATGTGCTGCAAGTGGCTGTCTAGTGACGAGTTCTCCTCCATCTTGATGGAGAGGAAGTCTCCCATCAGATCATGCTCCCAAATGCGTGTCTGCTCCATGAAATGTGTCCTAAGCTGTAGCATTACCGAATGAGGGTTGACATCACCCACGAAAGGCCACAACTCGTCCACCATTCCGAAACGCATCACAACTAAAATATAGGAGTCCATCTCACGATGGAGATAACGGTCTTTCCGCTCCTCTGGGGTCTCAAGGTCCGTGGGCTGATCCAAATCCATCACGTCGAGTATGTAGTCGACCACGTCGTTCTCGCTAAGGAGAACATGGAGACTGGCAACCCAAATGGAGAAGTTCGATCCATATAATCTGAGCTTCTCTCCTTCTAACCATTCAATTGTCAACACGAAAGGTCACATCTAAATTTATAATTGCAAAAGGAATTTAGACTAAGTTTATAATTAAATGAGTTAATAATAACTCCACTCAGAAACACCTATCCCCAGTGAGGGTTCCTAGTGATAACACGACCCCTATCAGCCACATCTCCCCCGATTGATCACGGCCATTGATGTGGGTTCAAAGGTGGATGCTAAACGTCGGTCACATCATTCATGCGACTCGTGCTCGATCTTTCGACCATCCGTGTTCCGAGGCCATGCCTCTGTGGCATGATAGGCTCGCCAACTCAACCTTAGTGTATCCGCTGTGCAACATGGCTTACACCCACTGTATGCGAACGTAGATATGTCTGACACCTAGGCCTGTAACCCTGGATTGCCTCATACCGAAGAACTTTCTTGGTGGTGCACACTAAGGGGGAACACAATCGTTGGTAACTTTAACAGGGATCATCTTATTAGGCTACCGTCGAGTATCTAATACTAGCACACAATAAGACATACAAACAATAACATTGAATGTAAATGCTATGTGATATGGTTCTTCACGTCGTGATCTCCATCCGCCGTCACCGGGTTCCGGCGCCATAGACACCAGGGTACCGGTGTCATTCCGGCGTGGTAGTTCGTCACCTTCGTGACTATCTACTACTACGTAACAAAAGGTAATTACTTTACCTTTGCCACAACCATATCACAAAGCAACGCCCCCTGCAAAACAAAGTTAGATGCCTCTACTTTATCTTTGCATGTTTTACGTGGCTGAATGGGCTTTCGCACAAGAACCATTCTTACCTACGAACTTTCAGCACAACGCTGATCAAGTAGTTGTCTCTACTACACCCCTTTCGGGGCCCTCCATTGCAAATGGTATACCAACTAATGCGAGAGAGACAGACACCCCCCTAAGCCACTTTATACGGTATAAGCCGTATGTCAAGCGTGGACCAGCCTCGCGAATGAACGCGTAAACTCGGTTGGGGGGCGCTTCATCAAGCATTACTGTGGTATGCACAAGTACACGTGGGTGGGTAACAACTAAAAGATCAATGCCCACACGCTACATCTCGTGTGTTTTACCTGTACTAGCATTACTACGCATAGATCTAGCTCTGATACCACTGTAGGGGTTCCGCGTATGAAAACAATAAATTTTACTCTACACCCCTGAACCCCTGAAGCTGCCAGGACCTATCTATTAGTAATACAGTAACGGGAGGGGATTTTCGTGAACTTACCCTTGAAGACTGAAAAGCGTTGTCAACGCTCAGGATAGCGTGGTTGATATAGACAAGCCGAAGCCGACCTCAAGGTCGTGATGAAGTCCTTGCGCTCCTTCTGGCTCCAACGACTTGAGTGCGTCAAGTGCGACACCTCGCGGGGAGTTACACACGTCCGATGCCTGACGATGACTCCCGCTTCCCCGATCCAGCAGCAGTTGTGGAAGTAGAGCTCCCGGATCCGAATCCCGCAGTGCGACGGCGCTCTGCGGTGAAGATGTCTCTCGTTCGCGCAGTCTAGACTTGGGACCACAGTCACGAGAGAGAGAGGGGGAGAGAGAAAATATCAATTGGAGGTCCTCCCAAAACTGGGAAGACCTTTATTGATTATTGGTGTATTTTTCTAGGCCAAATACCCCACTATATATAGGGGGAGGGGAGGTACTACCTCCCCTCAAGTCCCGGGGTGGGACTAAAGGAGAGGAGGGGGGAGGAGGTGGCCGCCGGCCACCTAGTGAGCCCTGTGCGGGGGGGGGGGGGGGGGGGGCGGGCTAGGCCCAGCCGGCCTCCCCTTGCCCCTTCTCCCTCTCTCCTTTCCCCTAATGGGCCCTCTCCCCTCCATGAATTGGCCCATTAAGCCTTTGACCATTAAATTGATTTTTCTCTTTATTAAATAATTATGAATAAATGATTAAAATCAATATTTAACATTCATTCACATATTATTCAACCTCCGTGGCTATGGAACACATTCCACCTCCACTCCGGACATCCTCCGGACTTACCGAAACCCTTCCGTTTTTCTCCCTTCTTTTCTTCGGTGATTCTACCAATCCTATAAATACTCTCTAAGCATCATCAAGCCCTTAAGCGTGATACCCCATAGTTTGGGAACACTCCAGACATGGTCGGGACACTCCCGCACCAATGATCCACAGAGGGACCTGGATGGCCATGTGACCCCTATGCGTTCCACGAAGATCTTTCGTCGTTTGAACCGGAACAGTCGTGTCTTATTCCCTTTGTCACTCGATACTTGCATTGCCTGAGATCTAATCAATGACATCACCATGTCGTGTTCAATCTCGTTACTGAACAATGCTACTTGACTCGTTCCGACAAGTGATATCCACGTGATCTAATCACATGCTGCGCAGCTATTGGATATAACCTATCCGAGTGGGCCCTTGAGTATCTTCCCGTCACATGGACGGACAAATCCCGCTCTTGACATATATTGGCTCTACGGTTTCCTCTGAGTACCTGAACACACCTTTGTAACCACCGTTTTACCAGATGGCGTTTGATGCTATCTAAGTACTCTCGGGAGACAGTGATTGATATAGCCTCACGGTCTAAGGAATAGTCTACGAGGATCCATTTCTAATCATCATAACTTGAACTTCGTGACATGATCGGGTCACGATGTTTAGGTTGTGTATTGGTTCATCATCTCATTCTCCAAATGAGATGACCTCATTCCCAACTGGCATAAATGCCACATGATCAGGAAACATGATCATCTGTTGACCAATGAACCAGTGACTAGAGTTTCACTGGAAACCCCTGATTGTTTGTATATTACACGTATATTGATGTTTCCACTCAATACAGTTATAGCATGATATAAAACATAATCATAAACTATATGAAATATGATAATAGTCCTTACTACTATTTGTCTCTAGGGCATATTTCCAACATATTATACACACAGATCTTCAAAACAAGATAGAGAATGATTGACTCAAATGATTTAATGATTTGCTGTGTTGAGAAAGTGATATTTGCTAAAATTGATGACAAGAAGATTATGCTACGTTTCCATTCCTATAGTAACTATAGAGGTCATCTTACTTGACGATTTCTTCTTGCCAACACGGGTTCAACTTGATGGTATGATACTATCTTATCAACATGTAGCACTATTTTGTATATAGTTTTCTTGTTTTTTATAGTCAGTTTGTAGTTGTACTTGATGAAATATGAAAAGTGGATCTGTTTAGAACTTTGTTTTGTTGAGTACACTTGCTTTTTGCCTAAATGTTTTTAGACGTTATTTGTTTGACATGGCTAAGTTCAATTCCTGGCTCCGCCACTACCCACATTGTTGACCTATCCTAAGGAACAAACCTATCCTAAGGAATTGGTCAATGATGGCATCAACAAATGCTAGATTTACTTTCAGAAAGTCATATGTGATAGGCGAGGTCGGTAATATTGTCTATCAGAAGGAACGCATGTCAGTAGTCTATACTATCATTGATGGGCCCTTAAAGGACCGATAAGGAGTTCCTTGTTAGGCATCACTCGAGCATAGTATCCCTAACCGGTGTTCATTGCAGACAAACGACCTTTAAACACCCACCATAAAAGTTGTCATTGGTGTGATATACAACTTATGGTTATAAGGTTGCCTTGTGAACGCCCATCAAAGAGATCGTATGAACTCTACGGGTTTAGTTTCTAGGAGTCCAGCAGGACATGCTCATTGCTAGAAAATAGGTCTAACTCTAGTGTCACTACTAATTACTAATTGTTATCAAGTAAGTGCACGCTAGTATTGCAAGGCAATATATCATAAACTACCCTGCAATTTTTTTTTGTTTGTGACACAAATGGTGATATGTGTGCTATGTTGTGTTTAGAAACCTCCGACGATCCATGTTTTGGGCCAAAATGAACATATGTAAGACCCTTTCACATCCAATGGCCCTCTTTTGGTCGTCATAGCTCTACCAATTCAGCGTCTAGATCTAGATTATTGATCTAGTTTGTCCAGCATCTTCAACTTGGACGATGAAGATAACCGCTCGATGTCACCCTCTCTGACATGACTCTCTATTTAGGTATCGTCGCTCATCCACCAAGTGTGTATCTTTACTAGTTTTCTTCATATAGTTAGTGATTAGGTGTGCACAGAGTGAAGGATCAAAAGTACCAAGTAGTTAATAATGTTTATCTTGTAGGGAACGATTGATTGAAGTTGTTTGTGGGTAACAATGGATCAAAGTTGGATGCACATAGTGGATGCCTAATACTTTTCTCAAGAGTCTAAAACTTTTTCTTGCTGTTGTGGAAGAAGATAAAAGGAGTAATAGAAAGAAAAATATGTTTTGTCCTAGCTAAAAATTGAGACACATGTTAAATTTAGTATGACTTGGTGGTTAGATAGCCCTCAGGACAGTTGAACAGACAAATGTAGGTATATACAACGTGAGAGTGGGCGCTAGAACTCGAACTCAGGAACTCGAAAGCAGGACATGTATCTAAGTGATGTGTGTGGACATTATTTTTATCTGTTGTATTGAAATTACATTGTATATGAGAGACATATTTTGTTTTCCTATTTTGAAAATCTATAAAAAACCGCTAAAACATCAATTATACAATATGAAATAGTTGCAAAAAATAAATGCCTAAATAAGTAGTCCCAAAATCTTCAAAAAATAACATGTCGTATGCTTTATGTGGCGATTTTCTGTGTAAGTTTTCAATATTATCTTACGCACCATGAAAAATAGAAATGGTTTACCTTATAGCTAAATAAACAAAGAACAAATTTAAATGAGGCAATATAGTCATGCAAAATCAATAAAGATATATTATATATTCATTTTGAGGTACAAAAATCATTTCATATTTATGTCTTAGAATAACACCTACCTTGAATTAATTAACTATGCACTTAAAGGAGGTAATTAAATTAAATTTTATGTAAACGAGGTATTTAAGATTGTGCAAAAAACATTAACAAAATAGTTAGAATTTCAGTAATATAACTAATTTATCATAATTACCTCATATTATTTGGATGAGCAAAATACCTACCCATAGTTCGATATACCTATGTATATGCGAGTGACCGCAGTTTTCGATAACGAGTGTTTTGTTACTTAAAGAATTTTTAAGTATTACACCCGGCCTCTGCATAACAACGATGCACACAGCCGACACGAGTCCAAAAGTCACACAAAATATAATAAAGGCGAATTACATATCAGAAAGAGAAATTGCAAATCGCCTAAGGTGCTGGAGGGCCAATCCGAAGATTATGCTGTCATCCATATCGGGTAAAAAAGTCCCTCGTCGTGTCCTCCAGCCGTGTACACACCTCCGTAAAAAGGTCGCGGAATTCCACACGATGTAGGGACGACCATAAACGGAGTGTACCGGTACAACGGTACATAACCTGCAAGAGAGAAGAATTTATATCGTTAAACATTTTATCATTTCTATATAGCCATAGCAACCAAATAATCGCAATCCCTCCCACCCTAAGAAGAATTTTGTACTTGTGATCAATACCATGTAGCCAATTCCCAAAAATATTGGCAACACTACGCGGAGGATACAAGCCGAAGCTGCTTGGATGATTGACCATATAGAACGGGCAAAATTACACTCAAAGAAGAGATGTTTAATTGTTCGTTATGACAAAAAACACATTTCGTACTCCCCGTGCCAATTCCGCCTAATAAGATTGTCTTTTGTAAGAATAATCCTCCGACGAAGATACCAAACAAAAATTTTGTTTTTTAGAGGTATCTTCATCCTCCAGATTTTCCTACTATTATCGACTGGTAAGTCTGGTTGGACAAGTGCATTGTAAGTAGAACCAACTGAGAATGCACCATTCACATGTAGATTCCTGCGAAATTCATCAGGTCTAGGAGCTAATTGTACAAAAGCCAAGCAAGGCATTCCAAGTAGCAAGTCTGGGTCCAATTAAATCTCTTCTGAACGTCATATTCGGAGGAGAAGACTCCAAAACCGTGGCGATTGTATCACCCTTATGATGAATAATAGCATACAAGGCAGGATATTGTTCCCGGAGTGCAACATTTCCTAGCCACTTATCCTCCCAGAAACGTATCTCAGATCTGTCCTTAATCGAAAAAGTTCCAAAACGGAAGAAATGCTTCTTCGATGCCATTAGTCCAGCCTAGAAATGCGAGTCACCGTAGTTAGTGTACATACATTTTGCAAATACACGACCAAACAAAAACATACAGACCCTATAAAACTCGTTCAAAACAAAGCCGTAGACACATAACCCCAAAATTTAAACCCTAAATCTTAAATTAAGGTAAAATAACCTTCGAGGCAAAAAGATGAACTCCATGGAAAACAACGACTTACTGACACAAAATATGTGCCTACTCATCTCAGATACATCCTTAGAGTCCCCATTAGTCTAACAAACTAGCCACTGGTACGTGCCAATACAAAAGTCCTAGGGAGGGGAGACTGGAATTTTTCACACAATCTAAGAGCCCGCATACCATTATTGTCGTATGCCTGTAGCAATCTCCGTTGTCTCTTGACCCCCCGCTTCTACGTTGCCCTCCTCCCTTAATTGGACACTGCAGAGGCCAGGACCGAATATGAGAAAGCCCCACCAGCGCCCACAACGTCAGATTCTTGTTTTTGCTGTTCTCCTCCAGCCACTCTCGTGTTGTCCTCCTTCCCTACTCCAACACCGCAGAGTCGAGGATCGACTAAGTAAGACACGCATATTGATTGTCTTCATCCCCATGTCGTCCTTTCCGCTCATGCGCCCTCTCCCCATACTACCCTTCTTTGCGGTCCTCCTGTGACTAAGAATAGAAGGGTGTGACTAGTGCTCAGTCGACTGAGAATTAGTCTAATCCAATCAACGACTTTTTCTTTGAACTGGCGCTAGGAGCCTTGATTAGCGATTGATTTACTCTGTGATCAATTATTATCTCTTGGTTGTATGCAGATTATTTTGTTCCTAAATGTTGACATCCCTTTTGGTTCATACCTTTTCTATTTTTCTCTAATCTCCTGGGCCATTTGTATTGTGGACTTCTTAGAAGAGCACTGTGCTAATATTGATGTAGTTGTTGTCGGTCATGGATGATAGTTTTCCTTAACTATTTTACTTACAAGGACATAAGGAAGGACAAAAGTGGCAGTCAGACACATGGTTAATTTTCCTCCCTCGCATCGGTGTTACCATCTCGACAAAAAGAAAACATGCAACTGAAAAGTTACTCAGCTGATGTCATAACTGGACATGCTTAGAACACAATTACACTCGGTGTGCAACTTATGAAAAATAAAAATGTTTTGACTTAATTAATTTCAACCAACATGCAGTTTGCATCAAGAGGAAACACTCATCGTTCTTGGTTTCAAACCACTTGAAATTGGAAAAATGTCAGTTTCCACTCACTTGCAATTGGAAAAATAGTTGTTGCACCACACGTGTAACTGGGAAAATCTCAGTTGCAACCCACTTGCAACCAAAAACCTTAGTTGCACCCCACTTGTAATAAAAAAACTCACTTGCAACCCCACTTGAAACTTAAAAAAATTCAGTTGTTACTTCACTTGCAATAGTAGAAAATCTAAGTTATAACTCTACTTGTAACCAGAAAAAACTCAGTTGCACCCAACTTGGTACTAGAGAAAACTGTTGCAACTCACTTGCAACTATAGAAAAACTCAGTTGCAACCGCACTTGCAACTGAAAAAATATTTAGTTTCAAACCCACTTGTAACTGGAAAAAATCGGTTACAACCCCATATGCAAATAGCAACCCCACTTGCAAGTGGATAATACGAGTTACATCCCCTCTTGCAAGCCCACATGGAACTAGAAAAATCAATTACAAACCCATATGTGACTGGAAAGTCTTAGTCACAACCCAACTTGAAATTGGGAGAAAACTCAATTGCATACCATTTGTATCCAAAAAATCTTTTTTGCAACCAATTACAACTAAAAGAAAACTTGGTTGCAACTTCTGGGCTATCGCCAAAAACGCGAGGAGTCAATTGACTCACTTAAATCTGGATTCAACAAATAATTAAGAAAACCCATAAAAATATAAAACTGTATGAATAGGAAAGTAATTAAAAGTTTATTGAGAGTACTCTTTTATGCTTGATATCAACACCGACTTAGTAGGATGAAAATAAAGTTTTAATAACTTAAAAAATAAAATAAAACTTAAAACAAAGGGTTAAAACGAGGCCAAGGTAAAATAAAGCCGAGAACATGAAGATAAAACTATTATCTCCGCTCCATGTAACAACACATATTATATAGTCGGTTATGCACAAATGGAATGGAAACAAAAAAAGCAATAACCATGAAAAATTAAATCGAAGTGCGGCATTTCATGCTATAACAAATCATGAAGAAAAGGTAGTTACAAGCTGCTAGTGTCGTGTTGGCAAGTACGGTCGTGTGCAGACATGCACGTGAGTTCAATCCCCACGAAAAGCTATTATTTTGGCTCATAGGTCTAGATACATCTGTTATAAAAATGTATATTTTAAATATAATTTGAAATGTCAGAAGATCTGAAGAATTTCCTAGGTATACATCTGTACATTCTATGTTCACACACAATGTTTTCTAGTGAAAGATATTTTTTTTGGCCTATGTAAGAAGAAAAAAGAAGTCCCGTGGATAGCTATTTTGGAGCATCAAAAATAATCTTTTTACATTGTCTATGAAAAATGTTTTTTATTTTGTAAAACTTTCTTAGAATGTCTAGAAGAGTACACCCGATATATTTTTCATTTTTTTAGATATTTTCAAAAAAAAATGAAGTGAGTGCATCTACGTCTATGAGTCAATGTGGATTTCCACATTTTTTCTATTTCGTCTATTATATTACTAGGCCCACGTGTGGAACAACATAAAGGATAAAAACAAATAATATGATTTGCGTGAATCTTAACATAAAATCTGATGGCAACAACCGAGAATTACTTAATTCTGAGTCCAAAATATCAATGCATTTAGAAATATTGTTACAACTTCAGGAAAAGTTGTGAATCTGATATAAATGTAGATTTTGCGATAGACGACTTAAAAAAAGAAACAGTGCTAGGAGGAACTAGACACTTTGCAAATACACTTTGAACTAAACAAACCGGAAGAAATGCTTCTTCGATGCCATTTGGCCAGCCCAGAAATGCGAGTCACCGTAGTTAGTGTACATACATTTTGCAAATACACGACCCAACAAAAACATACAGACCCTATAAAACTCGTTCAAAACAAAGCCGTAGACACATAACCCCAAAATTTAAACCCTAAATCTTAAATTAAGGTAAAATAACCTTCGAGGCAAAAAGATGAACTCCATGGAAAACAACGACTTACTGACACAAAATATGTGCCTACTCATCTCAGATACATCCTTAGAGTCCCCATTAGTCTAACAAACTAGTCACTCGTACGTGCCAATGCAAAAGTCCTAGGGAGGGGAGACTGGAATTTTTCACACAATCTATGAGCCCGCATACCATTATTGTCATATGCCGGTAGCAACCTCCGTTGTCTCTTGAGCCCCCGCTTCTATGTTGCCCTCCTCCCTTAATCGGATACCACAGAGGCCAGGATCGAATATGAGAATGCCCCATCAGCTCCCACAACGTCAGATTCTTGTTTTTGCTGTTCTCCTCCGGCCACTCTCGCGTTGTCCTCCTTCCCTACTCCAACACCGCATAGTCGAGGATCGACTGAGTAAGACACGCATATTGATTGTCTTCATCCCCATGTCGTCCTTTCCGCTCACGCGCCCTCTCCCCCATACTACCCTTCTTTGCGTCCTCCTGTGACTAAGAATAGAAGGGTGTGACTAGTGCTCGGTCGACTGAGAATTAGTCTAATCCAATCAACGACTTTTTTCTTTGAACTGGCGCTAGGAGCCTTGATTAGCGATTGATTTACTCTGTGATCAATTATTATCTCTTGGTTGTATGCAGATTATTTTGTTGCTAAATGTTGACATCGCTTTTGGTTCATACCTTTTCTATTTTTCTCTAATCTCCTGGGCCATTTGTATTGTGGACTTCTTAGAAGAGCACTGTGCTAATACTGATGTAGTTGTTGTCGGTCATGGATGATAGTTTTCCTTAACTATTTTACTTACAAGGACATAAGGAAGGACACAAGTGGCAGTCAGACACATGGTTAATTTTCCTCCCTCACATCGGTGTTACCATCTCGACAAAAAGAAAACATGCAACTGAAAAGTTACTCAGCTGATGTCATAACTGAACATGCTTAGAACACAATTACACTCGGTGTGCAACGTATGAAAAATAAAAATGTTTTGACTTAATTAATTTCAACCAACATGCAGTTTGCATCAAGAGGAAACACTCATCGTTCTTGGTTTCAAACCACTTGAAATTGGAAAAAATGTCAGTTTCCACTCACTTGCAATTGGAAAAATAGTTGTTGCACCACACGTGTAACTGGGAAAATCTCAATTGCAACCCACTTGCAACTAAAAATCTTAGTTGCACCCCACTTGTAATAAAAAAATCACTTGCAACCCCACTTGAAACTTAAAAAAAAATCAGTTATAACTCCACTTGCAATAGTAGAAAATCTAAGTTATAACTCTACTTGTAACCAGAAAAAACTCAATTGCACCCAACTTGGTACTACAGACAACTGTTGCAACTCACTTGCAACTATAAAAAACTCAGTTGCAACTGCACTTGCAACTGAAAAAAAGTTAGTTTCAAACCCACTTGTAACTGAAAAAAATCGGTTACGACCCCATATGAAAATAGCAACCCCACTTGCAAGTGGATAATACGAGTTACATCCCCTCTTGCAAGCCCACATGGAACTAGAAAAATCAATTACAAACCCATATGTGACTGGAAAGTCTTAGTCACAACCCAACTTGAAATTGGGAGAAAACTCAATTGCATACCATTTTTATCCAAAAAAACTTCGTTGCAACCAATTACAACTAAAAGAAAACTTGGTTGCAACTTATGGGCTATCACCAAAATCGCGAGGAGTCAATTGACTCACTTAAATCTAGATTCAACAAATAATTAAGAAAACATATAAAAATATAAAACTATATGAATCGGAAAGTAATTAAAAGTTTATTGAGAGTACTCTTTTATGATTGATATCAACAAGGACTTAGTAGGATGAAAATAAAGTTTTAATAACTTAAAAAATAAAATAAACTTAAAACAAAGGGTTAAAAGGAGGCCAAGGTAAAATAAAGCCGAGAACATGAAGATAAAACTATTATCTCCGCTCCATGTAACAACACATATTATATAGTCGGTTATGCACAAATGGAATGGAAACAAAAAAAGCAATAACCATGGAAAATTAAATCGAAATGCGGCATTTCATGCTATAACAAATCATGAAGAAAAGGTAGTTACAAGCTGCTAGTGTCGTGTTGGCAAGTACGGTCGTGTGCAGACATGCACGTGAGTTCAATCCCCACGAAAAGCTATTATTTTGGCTCATAGGTCTAGATACATCTGTTATAAAAAAGTATATTTTAAATATAATTTGAAATGTCAGAAGATCTGAAGAATTTCCTAGGTATACATTGTACATTCTATGTTCACACACAATGTTTTATAGTGAAAGATATTTTTTTGGCCTATGTAAGAAGAAAAAAGAAGTCCTGTGGATAGCTATTTTGGAGCATCAAAAATAATCTTTTTACATTGTCTATGAAAAATGTTTTTTATTTTGTAAAACTTTCTTAGAATGTCTAGAAGAGTACACCCGATATACTTTTCATTTTTTTAGATATTTTCAAAAAAAAATGAAGTGAGTGCATCTACGTCTATGAGTCAATGTGGATTTCCATATTTTTTCTATTTCGTCTCTATTATATTACTAGGCCCGCGTGTGGAACAACATAAAAGGATAAAAACAAACAATATGATTTGCATGAATCTTAACATAAAATCTGATGGCAACAACCGAGAATTACTTAATTCTGAGTCCAAAATATCAATGCATTTAGAAATATTGTTACAACTTCAGGAAAAGTTGTGAATCTGATATAAATGTAGATTTTTGCGATAGGCAACTTAAAAAAAGAAATAGTGCTAGGAGGAACTAGACACTTTTTTGATATAGTAGAAACAGGTCGGTGTGAGAATTCCAGAAATTTATCTCTGACAAGGATCGAACTCTGGTTGCTGGTTTGCGACAACTACAACCCAATCACTAGGCTACTGTCCCGTTCTCGCGATAGGAAACATAGGAGAAGTGATATGATCACACATTCAGGATCAGTTGCTCTAGTGGCAAAAGAGGGCATCGGCTAGTGGCTGCCAATTCGAACCATGATTCCACGAGTGTGTCTATAGTAGGAGCCTAGTCTACACATCTTGGTTGAGTGGCCTGATCCCCATGCGGTTCTCGTATGACTTATCGGGTGGTTTGTCATGATGTCACAGAGCGTGCGACTAAGCAGGCTGATTGTCTGTTAATCCACCACCAACTCAAAATTTCTACCTCTTAGTGATGAAGCAGGTTTAATTTGACAAAGCCATGTAGTCATGATTCTATGTTTTGTTTCATCTAAAAGATGGCATATTAAAACTATATGATAAAAAATATTACATGAAACAGTTCATGAACTACATCAGAAAAATTTGAATGGGTTAATACTAATAATTGGCTTTGAAAAGCTTATGACAAAGTCAAGTGGTATTTCCTCTAATAGACTCTCAGGATGAAAGGTTTTTCTACATAGTGTTATGCTTTAGTCCATTGTTTCGTGTCTGGAGGTAGTGTAGCCATCAACGTCAATGATGACATGTGCAATTACTTCCAAACGAAAAAAGGATTAACACAAGGTGACCCATTATCGTTAATACTATTCAATATAGTTGTTCATATGCTAGTTGTCATGATTGAACGCATAAAAATGATGGCCAAATTGAGGGAGTTATTTCACATGTAGTTGATGGTGAAGTTTCTATCCTAAAATATGCCGACGATGCGATTTTATTTATGGAAATTATCTCGAAAAAGCAAGAAACCTGAAATTATTTCATCACCTTTCGAGAAAATTTTAGGTCTCGAATAAATTTCCACAAGAGTGATTTTTTTGTTTTGGCGAGGACCAAGACGAAGCTCACGAGTATGCTAATTTATTTGATTGTGGGCAGGGTTAGTTTCTTATTAGCTACACGGGTATTTTGATACATTATCGAAGACTTACTAATGCTTAATGGAAACAACTCGAGAAGAGATTGCAAAAAGTGTTAAGATCAAGATACCACTGAAGATAAAAATCATCGCTGAAGATACCACTGAAGATAAAAATCATCGCTTGGTATCTTCGTCTTGGAGTCGTCCTTACCAAAGATAGCCTTGTAAAGAGGAATTGACACCGAAGTACAAAGTGTGTAATTTGTCACCATGATAAGACAATTAAACACTTACTTTTTATATGCAAATTTGTCTGCTCTGTATGGCCAGTCATCCAAATAGCTTCAAACTTGTATCAGCCGTATAGTATTGCTAATATTTTTGGCAAGTGGCTACATGGTATTGATGACACGTTAATTATTATTAGTGTGGGAGCGCTTATTGTTATTTGGTCGCTTTGGCTATATTGAAATGATAGTGATAAAAATTCTTATGGTCGTCTGTATAGCGTATAGAGAACCATGAGCCGTTTACGGAGGTGTCTATATGGTATCCAATATTGATGGCAGCATAATTTAAGGATTGGTCCTCCATCTTCATAGGCATGATGCATTTTATAATGACTACTTCTATTTTGCATTTTTAACTCTATTTGTTCTGGACATATTGCGATTGTTTGCATGGTAGCTATGTAGAGACCGGGTGTGATGATTAAACCTTTTAAGTATTTATTGGAAAGAAATTGGTTAGACTCTTAAAAGTTTGACTATCAATTGTTTTTTAATGTTTTGATTGATGTGTATTGCATAGATTTCTTCATCAAAGAGGAAGACTAATATGTGAATAAATGAAGGTTCAGCAACAACAGCAAAATCTCATTGCGAACTTAAACCATTCTCCAAAAACAAAAACAAAACTTAATCGAACACTCTTCTGTGTCGAATATTGACGAACTAAGCTCAGGAGATAACTAGACGCATCACATACAAATACTCAGTATATATGTTCCATCTAGTCCTTACCCAATGGACAGACGATTCATTGATCTGTTCCTCAATCTCCTTCAGTGGACGAAGGGCCGAGCGGGAACAAGGCCAGCAGCTTCGGCTCGCCTGCCGGCGGCCGAAGCAGATAGAACCTCCCCTCCTTGATAGCCTCCACCTCCTCAACGTCCTCCGTCTCCACCTCCTCCGCGCTCTCCATCTCCTCATCCTCCTCAGAGATTGTTGACGCAGACGATGAGTTTGCTAGAGACAGTGGATTCGGCGCCATGTTGCTGACGGACGGGCCGGGGTTGTCCATCGACAATGGTGGCGACAGCGTCACTTGCGACCCGAGGCCGATCGTTCTTGGGGCCAGCGCCGTTGCAGTTGCTAGCATTGACTGGTGCTGCTGCACCGGCTCCAGAGGCAACATCTGCACGATGGCACCACGGTCAGCGGCGGCGTTGGTGGACGCCGTCTGGCCGGTGATACGCCGCACCGTCTCCATGAAGCTCTCGATGTCGGCGTAGACGAATATCGTGGATGGCTGGGCCTCTGTGTACACCCGGGGAGCCGGTGGCGATGGGTTGCGGTCCATATGGTGGCAATGCACGGCGTATCTAAGCTCGCGCTCCACGGGTAAGACTGCATCAATTGAGAAGTTTTTGTCAAGTTTTAGTGTGAGGCAGCGCAAGTGATCACTCATCTGCAGGCGATGCATATATAAATCGTCGTGAGGATTAACTAAGCGCAATTAATTGTAGGTAATCCCTGATGATTACTACGTTTAGGGTAATATGGAGTCCAGTTGGAGAGAGATGCCAAATCTGATAGACTGTACTAGCCAAGGGACAAGAACTTAGCTGCTTAATTATTTGCTTGATAGTTAACCAATTTTGACTAGATTTCGACTTCACTAAGGACACCTGGCAGGAGCCAAGTACCATGCCAAACGGGAGAGTACAGCAAAAGAGAAAGGAAGACTAGATCAAGTCAAGTCAAGTCAGGGAGCTAGGTTAAGGACTTAAATGACCCCATCCTACAACATTGGAATCATCGATCATGCTGACCTTTGAATTGACAACACATTCTGGAAGTTCTAAAGATGAAATGAACAAAAAAATCACTTCTTTTCCCGTAATTTCTGGAATTTCAGGAAAAACTTGTTTCTGGAAGGAGTGGAGCCGCTAATATAGGTACTAGTAGAGGTATATACACTTATAGTCCCACATCTTGCACCGTGAGAATGTTTTAGTCACACAACTTGCAAAGTGAGCAACACTAGTCCCACAAGTTGCATCTTAAAAGCATTTTAGTTCAATTTAATTAAATTTCAGCAAGTTTGTTAAATTCATCCATCTATGGTGTCGTAGTTTTTTTAAAAATAACCTCATTGTATTTTTCTCTTGCATTTGTGCATGTCCTGGTGCGGACCGACATGCAGGCCTAACTGTCAGTAGCGTACAAATGAAACAATAAAACTCTAAACAAGGACACAAGAGATTCGAACAGCATACCTTCCTGTTGCTACACAGACTCACATGCCACTACACAGACTCACAATGTTGCTAGCTCAAAAGAATGTAGCTCTTTTATACAATATAAAAGCACACGTACGTAAAAATGCTCAGATCATCCGTACCGAATTAATTCATCGTGAACATGTCGGCACGGTCCACGCTATATACCGTGTAGCTTAGACTAAGATAGTAGCTAGTAATGTCTAGAATAAGCTTAAGTTTATACGTAAAATAAACTTGAGTTGTAGCAATAGCTAGTAGATATTTCTAGTCGGTTCCTAACTAAGCGCAGATACCGCATATCGGTCGGCCCGCAAGTTTTGGACCGATACACGATATCGGGCCCAAAAAATGGTCTGTTCAGATACCGCAAATGTTTTTGCAGTATCCCGCAACGAGTCCCATCCACCCCGCATATATTCGGTACAGGGACGTCTCGATGCGGTACCCCGTATCCATTTTCCTCTTTCTCCCCCGCCTAGAAACCCTCGTTGTCGTCCGTCCACGTCTCCGATTCTGGCCACCTTCAACGTCGAAAAACAAATCACCGCCGCCGACCTCCGTGTCGACCCCTCATCTTGTCGTGGCCCGCCAATCGAGCCACGATTTGGGCGGAAGCGGCCGCGCTTCTCCACGCCATGGCAGGAGCTCCGGCTTGCGAGCTCGCCCGCCGCTGCCGTCGGAGGAGGAGGTATGTCATCGCCGCTTCGAGCAGGGGCGTGCTCACGACGCCCTTGGGCGCATCCGCGAGAACTCGTCGGCAAGGGCGGAGCTGCTGCTCAACCCTACCGCGGATGATGCGGAGGAACTCTTGCTCAACAAAATCATCGCGGCCCCGCTGGAGCCCGCTCCTGCCGACGATGCGGAATACAACTCGGACGAGAGCGAGAAGCTCTTGGTGCACGAGGCGAAGTTCAACTCCCTCTGCACCGCGCTCATGGACATCGTGGAGCATCGGAAGCGTCTCCGCATCGCGCGTCTCCGCATCGCGCACAAATTAAGCGCGCGTCTCTGCCATCGTAGATGCTCCGGTGAGTAGGTACCGCCGATGGAGCTACGTAGATGCTAGGTCTAGTTTAGGATGCAGGCGCGACATCATTTTTTGTTAAACATTTATCGATCTCGATGATCAAAGCCTCCCATATATATGAATCTGGCGCTAATATGTAATGTTTTTTAAATATGCAGCTTGGATTAGCGTTTTTCATACTGCAAAACAGATTTGCGGTATCTGCTAGAAATGCTCTAAGGACATGTATCCATGGGAAAACGCATTTTAAACTCAGGCTATGTGAAGGCCTTTATTTTGAAGATTTAAAAAAATGCAATTCAAAGTATCAAATACACCTTCTAAAAATATGTACATGTTGGCAATGACCGTAAGCTTTTTCGTGCACAAAATTTCAACCTAGATTGATTTATGTTGGGGCTACACAAAAAAGACAATTCTGACAGGATTTGAAGGTGCACAGTTTACAAACCCAGATCACTACTTTTGTGTTTTCTTTGTAGCCCAGAATATAAATTATTTCGGATTAATGCATTTTTAAAAAAAAATCACAAGTTTAGAACACGTAATTTTGAATGTCCAAAATAAAAGCTTACATGTAGGCAACTCATATGTTAGTGCTAGTATACATAATGTGTGTACGTGTAGGTAAACTAGGACGAATCAGCGTTAAACTAGTATATAATTAACGACCGCTTTTGATGATAATCACGTTCGTCGGTGTGCTGTAATGGCAAACTTTTATTTCTACAACAGTGAAGGTCGTGAGCTCAATTCGCACCATTGCATGTATATACTTTTCTATTTGTTTTCTTATTTGTACAACCACTGGCGGGTGGGACATGTCTGTCAGGCCATACCGAGGTGTGGCAGACGGCAGAGAGAAAAAACATAGGGATTATTTTAGAAAAATACGACGCCACGTGTTAGTTTCAGAATTAGTTTCGATCAAAAGATGGACGAATTCGGTCAAAATCGCAAAAATACGATCGAATTGGACTAAAATATTTCCGGATTACAAGTTGTGGGACTAATCTTGCTCACTTTACAAGATGTGGGACTAAAATACTCCCGTGGTGCAAGTTGTGGGACTAAAAGCGTATATATCTCGTACTAGTAATAAGTCCTTGCAAACAAATCATGTCTTTAGATGCTATAGAAAAAAAACTCTCGAGATACTTTGGCAGGTCCAGTATATTTATGGTGTGTATACTTCTAATTTTTCTTAGGAAATTTCCGTACATTCAAGTGTGACACAAGAAATATATGTTATAACAAATACTAATACATATCCATGAAATTTCTTAAGTTTTTTCTTTCTGAAATTCCCAAGTGTGCACATAAAAAATAGTGTGCTTGACCATCTGCACTTAGGCATTCCAGTGACGCTTTCTCGGCATCCTTGCAGTGGCAGACCTAGGATTTTGCTAATGGGTATGCCACATAAAAGAAATTGATTGCTACTTGGACAATACCTATTTACCAATTCAATAAATAATAGAAATTTTGCATTGTAATGTAGAATAGAAGCTGTAAATAATATGAACTTGAAATACTAAATTCAAATCATTCAAAACAGCATATGGGCATAAAAGAAACTTACAGTTCTACTTGTTTGACTTGATTGGCCTACGCATCCTCAATAACATGAAAGTCTCGATTATATCATCTTCATCCACCTCGGAGAACATGGAGGAGCTGATTCATGTCATAAACCGGTGGTGATGGTGAAGGAGGCGGCGGTGACTGCGGGTCTGCGGACAACGGCGACAGGGCGGGGGCATATGGTTAACTGTTTTTCCATTTTCCCTCTCGTGCACTTGATTATGCTCTTCCGGCAATGTTTCAACCAGAGAAGGATTTGAACCCATAGTAGCCTTTTTCGCTTTTTCGCCGCATGTCTCTCGAAGAAAGATGCAATATGTATTCTCTTCTTCATGACTGACAATTTCTAGGAAAATAATGAGTAGGAACAATTGACATTACGGAAGTACATATGGCTCGTTTAATAAAATTCACACGTAATGCTACAATCAAAAATTACCGAGTTGCCTGGCCGCGTTGTCACTTGTTAGCTGATTCTCGCCTGCCGGAAAGTCGGCCGGCAAGGTGGCAACGGGATAATTGGCGTC
This sequence comes from Avena sativa, assembly GCA_916181665.1. Taxonomy (NCBI): domain Eukaryota; kingdom Viridiplantae; phylum Streptophyta; class Magnoliopsida; order Poales; family Poaceae; genus Avena; species Avena sativa. The sequence continues at coordinate 133,137,643 of OV702292.1, read as the reverse complement.
CAACTGTGTTAACACCTGATTCCTTAGGTCCTTTACCTATCTGATCGGCAATGGCTCCTTGGATGCTTGGATGCCGGGCTAGCTGGGCGTGGGGCGACCGAGGCGTGGGCGTGCCAGTGTGGCTAAGCGTTTCAGATCGATCGGAGAGGAATCAGAGTTGGAGAGGATTACGACAACTGCTCTTTTATTTTTCTTTCGATGGATAGCACATCAGCACTCGATGCAAACTCGTCGCTAGGCCGGCCTGGTCTTTCTACCTCCGCTGATATGCGTACGTGGGCTGGACTGCAGGGTATGCCGTGGCCCACCTGGCATACCCTGTAGGTCCGCCACTGCATCCTTGTATTGTTTTGTATGATCATAACCTCATACTACCTTCGTACCACAGTGTAACCCTTTTCAGCAAGCTGTTTTAGTTTTCTAAAAAGTCTTGTATTGTGGAACACACGGAGTAGTAAATATCAGCCTTGTTAATCTTGACGTTCTTGTGTCCCCTTATTAAGTGGACATTTTGACATTTTTATAATATATACAAATGGATTCCTAATTTCATTCGACTTGGAGTCGTTCAAGACATGCGAAGTTTGCCTACTCAGCAAAATGAACAAGAGACCTTTTGCAAAGAGTTGTGAAAGTGCGTCCGACTTATTGGGATAGTACGTAGTGATGTATGTGGCTCGATGAGCACGATAGCCAGAGGTGGTTATGAGTACTTTATTACCTTCACTGATGATTTGAGTAGGTATGGATATATCTACTTGATGAAAAATAAGTTAGAAGTCTTGGAAAAGTTTAAGGATTTCTAAAATGAGATACAGAATCAACTCGGCAAGAAAATAAAGTTTATTCGATCGGACCGAGGAGGTGAATACATGAGCCATGATTTTGATGACAATCTGAAGAGTTGTGAAAATAGTTTCCCATCTCACTCCGCCAGGAACTCCGCAGAGAAACAGTGTGTTGGAAAGGCAGAATCGGACCTTGTTAGACATGGTATGATCAATGATGAGTCGGATGGATCTGCCTTTATCATTTTGGGGTTATTATCTAGAAATTGCAGCGTTCACAGTAAACAGAGTATCATCACAATCGGTGGAGAAGACATCGCATGAGATGTGGACTGGCAAGAAGCCGAGTCTATCTTTTCTTAAGATTTGGAGTTGTGAAGCATTTTTCAAGCGACTTCAGTTGGACAAGCTCACGTCCAAGTCGGATAAGTGTATTTTCGTGGGGTATCCGAGGAAACGTTAGGTTACTACTTCTACAACCAACAAGAGGGCAACATGTTTGTTGCTCAGAATGGTGTCTTCCTTGAGAAAGATTTCCTCAGGCGGGGAGTCAGTGGGAGTATGGTGTAGCTCGAAGAAATTCGAGAGGAACTGTGTCGTCGGATTGATGACAAGTACGCCATGAGGGGATCCTCGAGACGTGTGGAAGAGAGGGTGTGAAACGTACGGTGTTCCGGGATGGTGAGTACACAAGTTTACCTAGGTTCGAATCCGCCGGCTTTGGACGGATCCTACTCCTGCTAGCAATCCAGTAACACGGTAGAGCCGGAATATGGGTTACAAGGGTTTCTCCTGTGCAAGTTGAGATTGTAGACTATTGTCAGGGTGCCTTAAAGGCTCTCCCTAAAACAACTTATATAAATATCCGGCCTAGAGTTTACAAGAGAGACCTATCCGGCTACGACTAAGAGTCGGTTACAGAGTACTCCCTCTGTCCCAAAATGTAAGGCGCCTAAGCTTTAGTCAAAAGTCAATATATTTTAAATTTGACCAAATTTATACATAAAAATATAAACATTCACAATACCAAATCAATATCAATAGATTCACTAGAAAATATAGTTTCTCAAAATGTCCATTTGATACTGTAGATATTCATATTTTTTGTATAAACTTAGTCAAACATAGAAGATATTGACTTTTGGCTAAAGCTTAGGCGCCTTACATTTTGGGACAGAGGGAGTACATCTTGAACTACAAGTAACACTATGGGCCTATGTCGGTAAATCTTCTAGGCCTTCCCATAGCCGGACTAGACTCCATCTCTTCTTCTTGACTGGGCCGCCCGTGAAGCAAAGGTCTAACCCGAAGTGGGCCACCCTGGTCAGTGAGGCAAAGTGAAGATACCCGGAAAGTATATCCCCAACAGCAGCCCCCGGAAGCCTCCAAGATCCATAGTCGGATTTCATCATTGTCTAGCTTGATCTTCGACTTGTAGAATCTTGAAGGGTTCCTGAAACTTCAAAAAGAAAGGATAGGATCCGAGTCTCAAATGAGCCAGGCCTATGAATACGTTATTCGGGTTTCCAGCTCGAAATTCAAACTAAGCCGGAACTTGGTCTCTGACGTAACCTGACACTAGTCATGGTCAAGTCACGTCAGTGACAGACATTCCTGTCAGCATGATAGTTGGTGGGTCCGCCTTTTGCGTAACCGAGGCGTCGTTTTAATGCGTGCGCGGAGATCGAGGTGGCGGAATCATCGCGTGGGGATTACCCAGTTCCTTCCATGATGCGTGGCGCATTCACTGTTGCGTTTACACGAATCTTGACGCGGCTGGAGGATATGAGTGGTGAGGATCCTATTCCCCATCTTCTTCACCAGCACTTGCGCCATTTCCTTCCCCCCAATGCTTCCCTAGAATCCTCCAGCGCCGCCCATCCTAGGTCACCGGCACATGAGAAAATGGCTTCAATATCATCTTCCGGCGCGGCAGCGATGGCAGCGGTATCGGAGAGGAGAGAAACCGTGGGGTCTGGATCCCATACGTCCTTGACGACTCCAAGCTCTACGTCGTGGAGGACGAAGGGCTGCTCCGCGCCAGCGACTGGCGGAGCGGCATCGGCAAAACCATCCCCAACCCCCGCACCGGCGAGCGGGTACACTTCGGCACCCACCTCGACAGAGGTTTGAGTTTCCCTCCCTCAGACTTCTTTTCTGAGGTTATCAATCATTATGGAGTTCAACTCCATCAACTTCCTCCGAACTCTCTCTTAGAGATGAGTGCGTATGCATCTTTGTGCGAGGGGTACCTCGGCATTAGGCCGAGTCTCACTCTTTTCTGGTTTTACTTTCATGTCCGGAGAAACTCTATCACCACCGGTAATCCATACATTAATGTTACTATTATTTTTTCTGTTAGAAGAGAGCGCGTCTATCCTCGGTTTATGGCCAGTGAGTCGGTGAATCAGTGGTCGCCCACTTTCTTTTATCACAAGGATATTCCTGCTCCCGGAAAAGCTACTGCTTTGCCGGCTTTTGTCGACAGTGCCGCCACACCCCAAGAGTCTTGGGACATAGATGCGCCGGCTCTCAGTGACGATCTACTTCTTGCCAAGAGGCGGATCGAATATTTGATGAAGCATAAGGGCCTGAAAGGGTCCGACTTAGTTCACTGCTAGGTGGCACGCCGGATCCAGCCTCTTCAACATCATGGAGACCATCTTATGCATTCCATTACAACATCCAAGAAAGATTCCCTCTGGATCTGTTCCAAGCCTTACACGGATAAAGATAACGTGTGTCAAATCAAGTGGCTGATAAGGGAGCGGATTGAGAGGAAAATCCCAGAGATATCTTTGGACATGCATACGGCAGAAGATCCTGTGGTGCCGGTAAGTTTCCAGCAGTAACTCAAATTATGTGTTCATCTTTATATTGTTTTTGCAATACTGAGATATCTCATCTCTTTTCAGCTTGCTAACCTCCCCGAGTCGGAGCTTGCTCCTATCGAGGGATATCCTCCTGAGATTTCTCAGGACGGGGAGAGTTGATTCCACTACCGGAGACTTTTACCCGAAAGCGTAAAACTCTGACAGTTGCTATTGGCACAAAGGAGGTGCCCATTGTGAAGAGGTAATCTTTCCTCACAAAGTCTTTGTACTATATGTCTTAATTCTTTCCGAGATGTAATGTTCTTTGTTCTATTACCTTCTCAGAGCTAAGCAGCTCACCAAGGGCAAGGGGAAGGTAGCTTTGTCGAAGCCCCTGCGCCAGTCAAAGCTAAATTTGACTTCTCCTGCCGCAGCACCTCTGACTTCTGCCCCTCAGCCTTCTGCGGCACCGGAGATTACTCAATCTCTGATCGTCACGGAAGATCCAGCTCAATCAGCAGAGCCAGTGATCCTTGGATCGCAAACTGACGTCACCATGGGTGACTCGGGTTTTGATAAGGATGAACTCTCTTTGGGTAATGATCCCTCGACAGAGGTCTTTATAGAGAACCTCCTCAGCAATCCGAGACTTTCCAAGTTTGGCCTTTCTTAGAAATTTTGCAGAAGAGATTCAACGGCTTGCTAGATAATGCCTGGAAAGTCAGACTATTACTGCCGAAGAAGAAGCACAAGAAGCAGAGGATGTCAAGTACTCTGAACTTCTTGAACAAGTCCGTCTTCGTGACGACAGGCTGAGAACCATCAAGCTTCCACCACCACCAGTGATCCCGCTCACCCTCGCCGAGAAGGTTACCACAGAAGTGAACATGAGTTTGAGAAAACTCACTCATGAACAACATGTAAGTTGGAATTCCAACTTACCTTTTTACTTTATTCCATATCATATCCTCTAGCCCCCAAGCATGAAGCTGGATAGACAATCCGGATTTATGCTTCCTTAGGATGCCAAAGAATGAAATAGTGTAGCCCCCAAGGCTCGTGCTGATATTAGTAAATATATTAGCCCGAGTCTTTAGTAGACTTCTGACTCTGGGTATTCTGACTTACAGAAAGTTAATTCATATAACCAGGAATTGTTGAAGAATATTTGCAACAAGCGGAGATAAATCAGAGCTCTCCGACGTGAAAATCCTCAAATGAAAGTATCCAGGGACGAGGCTGAAGGTAAAAATTCCAGTATTCAAACCCTTCCTTGTATTTCATAATTGAATTTTTGGTCAACTGTTATTCTTTTGACTACAGCACTGGTAAAGCAATCATATGCTATGATTGAGGAGGCCAAGAATCTGAAGACCCTGGAGGTGGAAAACAAGGACCTCCGCCAAGAGCTGAATAAGCTTAAGGCGGATCATGAGAAGAGCATTGCTCAAGTTCTCCAATCCTCCTCCATGGCCACCGAGGAGCACGATCGTAAGATTGTGCTCTAGGATAAGAAAATCTCGGATCTCAGCAATGAATTGTTCAGAGAGAAGGATATTGCAGAGGCACTCCGGGCTGAACTCTAGAGTCTTCGGGAGGAGAATACCAAAGTCAACAATGTCATCTTCAGTATGTTTCCCTCTTTCTAACTTTTCTGCATCTTTCGACTCTTTGGAGTCCAGATTTATTTTATTAACCCTTTTACATTACATGCGCAGGTCCTCTGAACTTACTGGACTGAGCCTCTGCCGAATCTCGCACTAGCCGGCTTACACAAGTCGGCGATTTGCTTCATGACTTCCGCCAATCCATTGAGGATATTGGCGAAGTTCTCAAGGTTCCAGACATGCATAGCATGTCCGGCTTTTAAGTGCGAGACAAGGCCAAGGAGATGCCCCAGCTCATCCAGGACAGGAATATGTCCTACATGCGGACCACAACACATAACGCTCTCACCATGGTCATGATCCACCATGGAAGCATGGAGATCTGGCAAGTGACTAGAGGGTATTCTACTATGGATGAAGATGGTCAGGAGTAGGACATCAAAGCAATCATGGACTCCTGTGCTAGATATGGGTGCCACGTAGCTGACTTGACCAACTATGATACTCCCTTCTTCACTCACGTAGAGCGCCACCTTCGCCTGCCGAAGAAACTGGTGACGCTTCCGATGACAAACAAACCATCTTCGATTTGAATGTTTCGGAAAGATATCGAGGCGAGGTTGATGTCTCCAGTGAGTTGGAAGCTCCTTCTTCTTCCCCTGCATCGTAGAGAATCAGAACAAACAATGTATTATTTTGAAAACAATTTGGGTTGTAAATCAAGAGTATGATACTTTTGCTGGTGCTAAGTTTTATTTTATCTCTTTAGTACTTTTTTGGCTTTATAATTTTCATGCCTGAAATGTTTTCATAAGCACTTTATGTTTTTTGTCTATACTTATCGTTTATCTGGCTTTCCGCCTCGTCCCTTTCGTGAGCCGGCCAACATTTAGCACGGAAACTTTGTTGAGCAACGCAGCTCAATTGCTTAACCAGTTTAAACTCGAAAACAAAGCCGACTTCCAGTACCAACAATTCACTACTTGGAAAATGCCTACATCCGGCAATCAGACAAATAACCAAAGTATAGACTAGAAAATTTAGATTTATACCCAAAGGTAGCAATTTTAGAATCGGAAATCTAAACCAGAACAAACATGAGCATAAAGTACTTTCAAGTATTCTGGGATTTTTGACTATGATATGATCATTCGGAAATAAGATGGTAAAAAACATCTCAAATTTTTTTTTGAGGCAACCAACACTTTATTTCTCATTGAACATGTACACATATATGATTACAAAGAAAAATAAACTAAGAATAAAAGGGACATAGCTGAGCAATATTCCATGGTCTGTCTAATTCTTCCGGGTCTGTACTGCCTCCAGCTCTCTTTCTTTTCTTAGTAGCAGGTCTTTCTTTGACTGGCCGCATATCAATTAGATAGTAAGAACCATTGTGCATTACTCGGATAATTAAAAATGGCCCTTCCCATATTGGAGAAAGTTTGGCCTTTCTTTTCTGCACAAGCCGGAGAACCAAATCGCCCTTATTGAGAGACTGGTTTTTGACTCTCTGGCTATGATACTTGCGTAACATCTGCTGATAGGCTGTTGATCTCATCTCAGCAACAACACGAACTTCTTCTACTAAGTCGAGATCATTTTGTCAAGAAATTTCGGCATCCTCTTCAATATATGCGGCAACACTAGGAGAAGTGTGAATCAAATCACTAGGAAGAACTGCTTCTGCACCATAGACCAAGAAGAAAGTTATGTATCCGGTTGACCTGTTCGGAGTTGTTCGCAAGCTCCATATTACAGAAGGTAATTCCTCTTCCCAAGCCCCCGCAGCACGTCGTAGTGGTGCTTCGAGTCTTGGTTTTAGGCCTTGTAGGATTAAACCATTTGCTCTTTCTACTTGTCCATTAGCTTGCGGATATGCAACTAACGCAATGTCAAGCCGGATATTTTGTTCATTGCAGAATTCGGCAAGCTCCCTCATAGAAAAGTTACTCCCGTTGTCCGTGATAATGCTATGCGGATAACCATATCGGATTATGACATCCTCAACATATCTTCTGGATGTTGGTCCATCACAACTAGTGACGGGTTTAGCCTCAATCCATTTTGTGAATTTATCCACCATCACTAAGAGATGAGTAAATCCACTTGGAGCCCATTTAAATGGTCCTACCATGTCAAGCCCCCAGACCGCGAAAGGCCATGTTATAGGTATTGTTTGCAGCTGATCAGCTGGAATGTGAGCTTGTTTGACGTACTTTTGGCAGCCTTTGCACGTCTTGACCAGCCGTTCGGCATCTGCCTTGGCTGTAAGCCAGAAAAACCCGTGTTGGAAAGCTTTTGCCACCAGAGATTTGGCTGTAGTATGGTGACCACACTCGCCTTCGTGGATTTCCCGTAAGATTTCCACTCCTTCTTCCGGAGATACACAATGCTGAAAGACCCCATACGCGCTCCGCTTATAGAGCTCACCACTAATTATAGTGTAGGCTTTTGCTCGTCCGATGATCTGTCGGCTCAGAACTTCGTCTTCGGGTAATTTGCCATCTAGCAAGTAATCAAGGTAGGGTTGAGTCCAGCTGGGAATTACAGCCAGAACTTCTACTAAAGGTGAGTCAGATTTGGTCGGATATTCCTCGTCTACTCCTTTTATAGAAGGAACTTTGAGGTGCTCCAAAAAAGCGCCATCTGCAACCTTTTTCCGTGTAGAGCCTATACGAGATAGTGCATCTGCTTCTCATTTTCTGTTCAAGGGCTGTGTTGAACTTCAAACCTTTCAAACATTTTAGATAGTTCATCCACGACAGCTCTATATGCTGCCATGTGTTTATTTGCATTACAGATATCCGACACTTGTTGGGCAACAAGATCCGAATCTCCATAACACATTAAACGTCAGAGGCCGATATCCTTAGCAATCCGGATTCCATGCAGTAGTGCTTCATACTCGGCAATGTTATTCGTCGCTGTGAAGTGGATCTGTAACACATAAAAAAGTTTTTCTCCTTGGGGTGATTTGAGCACCACGCAAGCCCGCGAGCCCCCGAGTGCTTTAGACCCATCAAAATGTAGGGTCCGGTACTCTGACTCTAGGAGGGTCATATTCTCTGTTGTCACTGTCCTATGAGCGACAAAGTCAACGAGGATTTGGGATTTAATTGTTGTACGATGTTTGTACTCAATGTCGAAAGCTGAAAGCTCTATGCCCCATTTTGCGACACGTCCTGTGGCATCAATGTTGTTGATTATATCTCTTATGGGAGCTGTGCTCACCATGGTAATAGGATGTTCCTGAAAATAATGCTGTAACTTACGAGGTGCAAAAAACACACCATAAGCCAACTTTTGATAGTGCGGATACCGCTACTTTGATTCAGTTAAGACCTCGCTGAGATAATAAGTGGGACGCTGCATCAGGTGTTCCTGATCTTCCTCTGGTCTTTCCACTACCATGACAACACTGATGCCCTGTTTGTCACAGCGAGATAGAGCAACATCGGTTCCCGTGGTTCTGGTGCTACAAGGATGGGAGCAGATGAGAGTACTGCTTTCAGGTCTTGTAGTGCAGCTTCAGCTTCGTCGGTCCAAACGAACTTTTTGGTCTTTTTCAGGAGCTTGTATAGTGTTGTGGCTCTTTCACCGAGCCGACTTACAAACCGACTGACTGCGGCAATGCAACCATTTAGTCTTTGAACGTCCTTTAGGCGAGTTGGCCTGGAAATATTGAGTATAGCCTTAATCTTGTCTCGGTTTACCTCTATGCCTCTTTGAGACACGATAAAACCTAAAAAAATTCCGGGTGGTATTCCAAAGAAGCATTTCTTCGGGTTAAGCATTATGTTGTATTTTCGTAGATTGGCGAACATTTCCTCCAAGTCGGAAATTAGCGTTTCCTTCTTTTTGGACATCACTGCAATGTTGTCCACATATGCATGTACATTGCGTCCGATTTGGTCATGGAGGCAACACTGCATAGTGCGCTGGTACGTAGCTCCTACATTCGTGAGCCCAATGGGCATCATAACAAAACAGAAGGTTCCGAAGGGGGTTATGAATGAAGTTTTGAATTTGTCTGATTCCTTCATCCAGATTTGGTGATAACCGGAATATGCGTCGAGAAAACATAGGAGTTCCGAGCCTGCTGTAGAATCGATAACTTGATCAATTCTAGGCAGAGCGAATGGATCTTTGGGACAAGCCTTGTTCAAGGCAGTATAATCAACACACATCCTTAAATCAGTGATGTCCTTTTTAGGGACCATTACAGGATTGGCCGACCATTCAGTGTGGATGACCTCTTCTATGAATCCAGTGAACTCAAGCCGGGCTAGTTCCTTAGCTATTGCCTTAGGCTTTTCATCGCTGAAACATCATAGGGACTGTTTGACGGGTTTAGCATTCGGGTGTACATTTAGAGAGTGCTCGGCAGGTTCCCTAGGTACTCCGGTCATGTCAGATGGCTGCCATGCGAAGATATCTTGATTTGCTTGGAGGAACTTGATGAGCATGCTTTCCTATGTGCTATCTAGGCCTACACCTATCTGGGTCACCTTGGAGGGGTCATCATCCTTCAACGATGTTTTCTTCGTCTCTTCCGATGCCTTGAACTCTGGATTCAGCTTTGTCACCTTATTCTTCGTCGTGGGCATCTCGGACGGATCAATGGTTTTCTTGATCTCCTGGTATTCCTGGGCGTGCAGCATGGCTTCAGCAAAGGTGGCATTTCTGTACTCGCACTCTCGCGCCTTCTTCAGGTCTCCCCTGATTGTGACCACGCCTTTGGGACCTGGAATTTTCATCATATTGTAAATATAACACGGACGAGCCATAAAAGCCCAGTAAGCCGGATGTCTGAATATTGCGTGGTACGCGCTCTTGAATAGAACCACTTCGAAGGAAAGTGCCTCTGTCCGATATTTCTTTGGAGTTCCAAATGTAACATCCAGAGTGATTTCTCCCAGGGAATTTGCTTGTCTTCCTGGGACAACTCCGTGAAAGATCATAGAGCTGTAGTTTAGCTGGGTGTCCGAGATCTGCATCTGGTGTAGCGTTTCAACATATAGGATGTTAATGCTGCTGCCGCCGTCCATGAGAGTCTTGGAGAAACCATAGCCGTCAATAAGTGGCTTGATGACTAAGGCGTATTTTCCTCGCTTGTGCAACTTAGGCGGATGATCAGCACGGTCAAAGGTGATTGCCACTTCCGACCAGTCCAACAATTGGGGGACAGTCGAAACGGTTGCGTTGAGCTCATGTAGAACTACTTTCTTGACCTTAGCTAGCCGAGATCCGAGGAAGGTGACGTAAGTGTCTTTCTTTGTTGGGAAGTTTTTCTTTCCCTCCGGCTTGGGATTTGAAGGATCGGAATCTTCCTTGGTCTCTTTGTCTTTTTCGGGATTCTTCTTTCCCTTCTTCCGCTTAGCCCTGTAGCCAATAGTATCGTCTTTCTTGATGTCGTCATTAAAACGACACTCGGTGTTTGTGTGAGACGAGCCCCCATTAGCATCTAAGTGATGCACACATGGGTTATTGGCAATGTCGGCCTAGCTTTAGGTTTTGCCAGGTTGCTGGTCTCTGCTACCCTGGACTCTTGATGTCCCACAACCGCGTCCGCGGCCAGTGTCGCGTCCTCCTTGTCCTCCAGACCCAAAAGTAGTAGTGACCACTGCAGTTTCGGCGTTGGGTTTTTCTTCCGAGGTGTTCTTGCGCTTCTAAGCTTGCTACTTTGGTTGTTTTGCCAATTGTGGCATAGCTAGGGCGTTCAGTAACCCCTCTGCATCGTTGTCGGCATCTGCATACTTGATCGTTGTTTCTATCATCTCTCCCAAATCAGTGACCTTGTCACACTTCAAGCCATGACGTAGTAAACCAATTGGGAGTCCTACAATGAAAGCTTCAATCGCAGTTTGGTCATTTACTCCTTCACAGGAGTTCTTAGTGTCGATCCATCGTCCGAGATAATCTCGGCAAGTTTCTCCGGCTTTCTGGGTGCAACGCTCTAGGTCTCCTACCGTATAGGGCCTCTGATACGTACCTTTGAAATTCCGAAAGGACGCACTTTGCATGTCATACGAGTTGTGGATGGTGTTCTCCGGAAGTTCATTGAGCCATGATCATGCCGTCTTCCGCAACATAAGTGGGAGATATCGGGTTGCGACCAGGCTGTTTCTGCCTTTGGTGATGCATCAAGCTTGGAAAAAATCCTAGAGAAAAGTATCTGGCCGAGCTACACTGTTGTAGGGCTGGATGTGCCTTGAGATAGCAAATCCTTCCGGGAATCTTGTTGCTCTTATGCATGGTCCGAAGCATTTTGGGCCCACGTATATATCATCGTTTTCATAGCGCCGAGCCTCTATATTGGAGTTAATCCGGTGTCTCGCGTCACTTGGTGGCAGAGATCGCCGTCTTGATTGACGGCTATGGCTGCGGTGCCTTGGAGCCAGACTTCGGCTTCTGCCACCACCTCCTCTGCCACGACGCCCTCCTTGGCCTCTTTGGGAACCGTTGTGGTGGCTACTTGGTGGGGAAGGTGGATTGTTTCCAGCTGATCGCTGGCCTCCGTTCGGAGCGTCATTATTTCGGCTCCGGGAGGGTCTTCATTATGATGAGCCCCCTGCCGGCTTGACTCGGCATGGTGTTCGTCGTTCCTTCGTCCGTCATTCCCATCACAATGGGTTCAGCTGGACGGCTTGTATGTCTAGGAGGTGGCATTCTTTGTCGGTCCTCCTCCCGACTTTTCTCTTTGTATTCTTCCCTGCGATTGTTCGACTCTCGCCAGGGAAGATTTCTCGGATACAGTGCAGCAATCACCTCTTGCTCGGCGGCTGGAGCAACGTTGCGCCAGTCATGTGCAGTTCTGTAGTGCTGTCCTGAAGATCTGGTTCTTGAGTGATTGTCTTCCCGACCGTCAGAACGGTGATGCCATTCTGGAACCCGTTGGGGTCTTATGTCGTTCTAGGCCAGATCCGTGTGACATTGGTATAATTGAGAGACCAGTTTTCTGCTCCCGGATTTCGCGACATTCTTCTTCTCCAGACCCTTGGTGAGTAGCTTAATGCCCAATCAAACCTGTTCCGGGCCTAGATTATTCGCCAGGATATCCTGGGCCGCCGTGGTGTTTTGCACTGGTGTTGGATACACCAGATCTCCATTACTGTCGAGCCGAGGCATCCGCGGATCTCCCTCAAAGAGAACCTTGCATACTTCCGGAAACTGGTTGTCACGTGTGTGTCGTTTCTAGTTCTTCTGATGTTGTAGAGAGATGAGCTTCTCCGTAGTAGCCATGCGCTTCTTCTCTTCCTCGATGTTTTTGGCTTCATCCAGGAGTACTTGGCGACGCGCTTCTAGGGCTTGGGCCATTTTGTCCAATTCCGTAGCAGTGAGTTATGCCGTAGTAGGGATAGGTGTGGTTAATGCAGCATCGATGAGTTTATGGGCACCTACGGTGAACACGTGTCCATCCATTGACTCTTCTTTGGGCTCGTCTGGGATAAGTGCTCCATCCGAGTCTTCCTCGGCAATAACCTCCTCTGCTAGAAGTTATTTTGCCGGGGTCTTGTTCTTCTTGTTCTTCTTCTCTGCCTTCTTGGCAGCGTCGGTAGCAAAGACAGCTTTGGGTCCGTTTCTCGGAGTCGAGCTCTGATCGGTACTTTTGGACATCTGGACCTCGGGATTATCTCCGAGATCCATGTCATCCTATGCTCTGGGAGAGTTTTCTCTGGATCCTTCATCCATGCTTGTTGATGGCCCAAAATATTTCGAGCTCGTTGGGGAACCCCAAGAGGAAGGGATGATGAGCACATCAGCAAGTTTTCCCTCAGTATGAAACCAAGGTTATCAATCCAGTAGGAGCAAGGAAACACCCCAAAGGTTTAGCTAGCTCAATGTTGGCAGGGCGCACTACCGGTGCCAGCAGCAACATGGAGACCTGCACAACACAACCACAAAACTTTGCCCCCAACTTGTGATGAGGTTGTCAATCTCACCGGTTTTGCTAAAAACAAAGGATTAAACGTATCGAATGGAAGGAAGTAATAGTTTGCAGAAAGTAAACACAAAGAGTAAACAGTTTGTAGATTGTATGTAAAAGAAAGGACCGGGGTCCATAGTTCACTAGAGGTGGCTCTCCTTAAGATAGATAACATGCTGGGTGAACAAATTACAGCGGGGCAATTGACAAACATCGAGAAAGCATACAAGCATATACTAATCATCTTGACTCCTTTGAGACTTGATTGGGCATTACAACATTATACATAGACCGCCATCCAACTGCATCTATGACTAATAATCCACCTTTAGGTTATCATCCGAACCCCCTCCAGTATTAAGTTGCAAGCAACAGATCATTGCTTTATGAATTGCGTGTAAAGTAAACAATACGATTGTTCTATGAACAAAGGATTGTTGTTTTCTCCCTAGTAGCAACAACACATCTAGTACCTTAGAGATTTCTGTCACTTCCCCAGATTACCAGAGGCATGAACCCACTATCGAGCATAAATACTAACTCTTGGAGTTGCTAGCATCTACTTGGCCAAGATATCTACTAACAACGGAAAGCATGCAAGATCACAAATAACAAAGACATGATAGAATCAATAATCAATCTGAAATAGCATCTCAATATCCATCGGATCCCCGCAAACACAACATGTAGAATTACAAATAGATGATCTTGATCATGAACGGAGCTCACAAGATCTAAACATGAAAGCACAAAGGAGGAGAACCAGCCATCTAGCTACTACATGGACCCGTAGTCCAAAGATGAACTACTCACGCATCACACGGGAGGCTTGCATGATGATGAAGAAGGCCTCTAGGGTGAATTCCCCTCTCCGGTAGGGTGCCGAGAAGAGCTTCTGATCCCTCCCGATCTAGGGATGGAGATGACGACAGCTATAGACTCTTTCGTGGATTTTTGATTGGGTACTTAAGGTTTTGGTATCGGAGGCAATATATAGGCGGAAGGAGAGGCCGAGGGGGTACTGGGGTCAGCCAAACCACCCCCTTGCGCAGGCCAGGCCTGGCCGCGTGACCAGGTGGTGTGGCCGGGACCCAGCCCTTCTCCGTCTCGTATTCTGGCTCCAGATGTCTTCCGGTAAAATAGTGACTTTGGCTTTTGTCCCGTCCAATTCCGAGAATATTCATTTTCTGACTTCTTGGAACCAAAAACAGCAGAAAATAGGCAGCTGACACTGTGGCTCTTGTTAATAGGTTAGTCCAAGAAATCATATGAAAAGTACTCCAAAGTGTGGACAAAACACAAGAAAGTAGATAAAACCAAGCATGGAACATCAAAAATTATAGAAAAATTTGCAATGTATCAATGGCTTCTCCTTCTTCTACATCTTTGAAGTTGAACTCCTCTTCATATTCCGCGGAGAACTTCCGGAAATCCGCCGACGTCATCGAGTCCTCCGAGGATGCGGGTAAGTCAGTGTTTGTTTCGATTGCCTCCAACACCGAGCCTTTGTTGTCTCCAGCATCGGCAGAGCCGGATCTGGATCCAATATATCCGACAAAGTGTGACGTGTGGGTCCTGAGGTAGTTGCGGCTTTCCTCGTGGGCTTTCCTCTTAGACTTTTACCTCAGCGGGCAGATCGATCTGGGATTCGGCCTCGCTAGGGAGATCCACTATTTCAGATTCGACTTGAACCGCAAGAGCTGCTTCAGGTTCGGCATTCTCCACTATCTTCGCAACAGGAGCGGTTTGGGTGGGGTTAGGGTTTTCTGAGATCCGGAACTCTGCCGCCTCCACGGACAAAGGGGACCCAGAAATTTCTTCTGCCTCTATCATCACCGCTTGGTGGGTGGGGCAGGTTCAGCGAATCCGATGTACACATCGATCTCTCCAAAAGACATGATGGTGTAAGCGGTCAAGGCCTCCCTAGGCGGAATCTAGGTCTCATCGAGAATGATGAGAGGGACGACACTAGCGTAGAGGATGCGACCAACAACGATAGTCTCGCCGATTCCGATTCTTGTAGATTCTGCTCGGAACGCAGATCTGAAGATCACTTGCCCCACGGTGGGCGCCAACTGACATCGGATTGATGACAAGTACGCCATGAGGGGGTCCTCGAGGCGTGTGGAAGAGAGGGGTGTGAAACGTATGGTGTTTCAGGACGGTGAGCACACAAGTTTACCCAGGTTCAAATCCACCGGCTTTGGACGGATCCTACTCCTACTAGCAATCCAGTAACACGGCAGAGCCGGAATATGGGTTACAAGGGTTTTGCCTATGCGAGTTGATATTGTAGACTATTCTCAGGGTGCCTTAAAGGCTCTCCCTAGGACGGCTTATATAGATATCCGACCTAGGGTTTACAAGAGAGACCTATCCGGCTACGACTAAGAGTCGGTTACAGAGTACATCTTGAACTACAAGTAACACTATGGGCCTATGTCGGTAAGTCTTATGGGCCTTCCCGTAGCCAGACTGGACTCCATCTCTTCTCCCTGACTAGGCCGCCCGTGAAGCAAAGCTCTAACCCGAAGTGGGCCACCCTAGCCAGTGAGGCATAGTAAGGATACCCGGAAAGTATATCTGAACAAACTGGCCAATAGCGAGTCGGCAAAAGCCTTGGAGGTTGAGCCAATCGTGGTATCTGAGTCACCACGAAGGTCGGCCAGATTGCGAAGTATTCGTGATGTGTTACTATTGGATAGTGACGAGCCGACAACTTATTTGGAAGCGATGGTGGGATCGATTCTAAGTCGACTTGGCGCCATGAGATCCGAGTAAAGTCCATGCATGAAAATCAAGTTTGGAAGTTAGTTGATCTGCCAGACAGTGCAAGACCCATCCAGTCCAAATGGGTCTTTAAGAAGAAAACTTATATGGATGAAATATTTTTGTCTATAAAGCACGGCTTATCATGAAGGAATTCTGCCAGGTTCAAGGAGTTGACTATGGTGAGACTTTCTCACCTGTAGCGATGCTTAAGTCAGTTTGGATCATGTTAGCTATAGCAGCCTATTTTGACTATGAGATATGGCAGATGGATGTTAAGACGGCTTTCCTTAATGGAAATTTAACAAAGGACATGTATATGATACACCCCGAGGGTTTTGTTGATCCGGCTAAATCTGACAAGGTATGTAAACATTAGAGATTCATTTATGGGTTGAAGCAAGCATCTCAGAGTTAGAATATTATCTTTGATGAGGTAGTCAAATCGTTTGGCTTCATCAAGAGTGATCATGATTCTTGTTTATACAAGAAGTTTAGTGGGAACGAAGTAAATTTTATGATATTATACGTGGATGACATATTACTGATTGGAAATGGTGCCCAAATGTTGCAAGAAACCAAGGAATCATTGGAAAAGATTTTTTCAATGAAGGACTTATGTGAGGCAACTTACATTCTAGGAATCTGGATCTATAGAGATAGATCAAGGCAGCCCATTGGATTGATTCAGAGTACATATTTGGACAAAGTGTTGAATAAATTCAACATGGAATTGTCTAAGAAGGGGTTTTTACTGATGTCCCATGGTGTAAAATTTAGCAAGACTTAGTGTCCTTTGACGACTGATGAGAGAAGTCGGATGAGTGCGATTTTGTATGCTTTAGCAGTCGGATCCATCAAGTATGCTATGATTTGTACAAGGCTGTATGTTTCCTATGCTCTAAGTGTTGTGAGTAGATATCAGACTGACTCTGGAGAAATCCACTAGATAGCGGCTAAAAATATCCTTAAGTACTTGAGAAGGACTAAGGTTATGTTCCTAGTTTATGGAGGTGATGATGAGCTCAGTGTAAAGGGTTACATGGATGTGAGTTATCTCACTAACTCGGATGATTCTCGTTCGCAATCCGGATATGTGTTTGTGATAAACGGAGGGGCTGTGAGCTAGAAGAGTTGCAAGCAAGAGACACTATCTATGTCTATGACGAAAGCTGAGTATATTGCCGCCTCAATGATGGCAAAGGAAGCCATTTAGATGAGGAACTTCCTCATGGATCTTGGTGTCATTCAGAGCTCGTCCAATCTATTAGACGTGTATTGTGACAACAATGGTGCTACTGCACAATCCAAGGAACCTAGACAACACCAGAAGAACAAACATATGCTCATGCATTACCACCTAATTTAGCAATTTGTCGATCAAGGTGATATCAACTTATGCAAGGTACACACGGATGCAAACATTGATGATCCATTGACAAAGTCGCTACCACAGCCGAAACATGAGGCGCACGTAAGAGCTATGGGAATTAGATGCCTAGACATGTGACTGACACTAGTGCAAGTGGGAGAATGTTGGGAATATGCCCTAGAGGCAATCATGTATGATGTTTATTCCTGATGTATTCATAAAATTATTATATTGTCATTGTATGAACTTCTGATATGTATCATTGAATATGTGATTCGGTTTTGGAACTATGTATTTATGTTGTTCATACTAAATGTCCTTGGTAATTGAGGTTGTGCTAGACACACATAACTTACACTAATGTGAAAGTCGGCTGATGGCTCGGTTCCACTTGTCATGGGCATGGTGATGCTATTACGACTTACACGGATTCAGCTAAAGAGTTTAGCGAGTCAGACTGACCCATATTGAGATACAACGAACAAGACGTCATTTGTATGTCTCAATCAATGTAATCCTTAGAACAGAGGTTGTTGCACAATCCGAGTTGTGGATCACCGACTTAGGTTCTATCAAGCGTTGTTCCATCAAAGAGGAGTTATAAAGGCAGTGTTTGGGTCAGCTCAGAATCAAGTTGCGTGATGTGGATGACCAAGATGGGATTTTGCCCCTCCGATTGGAGAGAATTCTCTCGACCCTCTCAGCTGATATGACTTGGAAAGCATGGTCATGCATGACTCGGTTAAGTGTTAATTGAGGATTCTGACTAAAAGTTCGTTAGATGAATCACTTATCTCAGATCAAGAAGAGAGTTGATTTATTTGAAGGATGATGATTATTTTCCTATAGCTTGAAAAGATGTACCGTGAGTCAAAAGGGACTTAGACGCAAGTCAAATTGAAAGGTATGTCCGCAGAGTGTAGGATATAGATTTTTAGTGGTTAAATCTGAGGTACCTGATATGCATGTTGGTACTATAATGGAATCTCGCGATGCAACATTCTTTGAGAACATGTTTCCTACAAAAGATATGCATAGCACTACTAGAATTTCTTCTAAAATACTTCCTGAATCTAGTGAATCTATTGAGAACTTTGAACAACCACATGAGGAAGTCCCTGAGAAGGATGATGATGGACCTCCCACGAGGAGTAAGAGAAAGAGGATTTCAAAATCTCTTGGTAATGATTTCATTGTGTATCTTGTGGATGATACTCTCAGATCCATAGTTGAGGCATATGCATCTCTAGATGCAGATGATTGGAAAGAAGCTATCCATAATCAGATGGAATTGATTCTTTCTAGTGGAACTTGGAAACTATCAGAACTACCATATAGTTATAAACATGTGGGTTGTCAGTGGGTGTTAAAGAAGAAGGTAAGGTCTGATGGTACTATTGAGAAATGCAAATCACGACTTGTAGCAAAGGGCTACTTGGATCAGCCGGATGGTTTAATGGTAAAAGGTGAAGAGACAAAGGTGTGCAAGTTGTTAAAATCTTTATATGTACTAAAAAGCACCTAAGCAATGGCATGAGAAGTTTAACAGAACTCTACTTTCTACTGGCTTTGTCATTAATGAGTCTGATAGGTGTGTTTACTATCATCATGGTGGGGGCGATAGTGTTATATTATGTTTGTACGTGGATGTGATTTTGATCTTTGGTACAAACATGAAAGTGATAAATGAAGTCTTTCATGTCAAAGAGTTTTGATATGAAAGATCAAGGATATGTTGATGTGATTCTGAACATGAAGCTTATTAAGAATGAGAATGGGATTACTTTAAACCAACCATTATGTTGAGAAGGTCTTGAGCCAATTTGGCTTTACTAATATCAAGACTTATCCAACACCTTATGATCCCATTTTGACATTATGAAAGAATAAGAAGGAACCACTATATCCATTGAATTATTCACAATTTGTTGGTTCTCTCGTGTATTTAGCAAGCACTACAAACCCGATATCTATTTTGCTATGAGCAAGTTGAGTAGGTTCATGTCTAACCTGAGTGTTGATCATTGGCATGCACTTGAAAGGATCATGTGCTATCTATGTGGTACAATGAGCTATGCGATTCATTATTGGGGCACCCTGTTGTGCTTGAAGCATATAGTGATTCAAACTGGATATGTGATGTTGGTGAACTCTACGCCACAAGCGGGTATGTCTTTAACATTGGAGATGGCACAGTGTCATGGAGGTCTCGCAGATAGACCATATTGACGAGATAAACCATGGACGTAGTACTTACTGCTTTAGACACATCCACTATTGAGTCATAATGATGCGTGAGCTCTTGATTGACTTGCATGTGGTTGAAACAATTGTGTTGACAATCCTTTTGAATTGTGACAACCAATTTGTTATTATCAAAGTGAACAATTATAAGGATAATGTGAAGTCATTAAGACATGTAAAGACACATTTGAAATCTATCAAAAGGTTGAGAAACTCCAGAGTAATAATTGTTACGTATATTTAGATACAAAAAACCTGGCAGGTCCCTTTACAAAGGGACTATCATGAAATGTGATAGAAAGTGCATCGAGGGAGATGGGGTTGAGACCCATGGATGTCACATCATAGTGGTAACCCAACCTATGTGATTGGAGATCCCGTGAATTAGAACCTAGGAAGCACTACTAGGAAACTAGCTATAGATAGAAACGCTTTCCGTGGCACATATAAAAGTGCATGCTCCATAAAATTATTTCTGTGGTGCATAAAAATGCATGCGCCATAGAAATATGGCAATTCTGTGGCGCACGCAACCCATATGCACCCCAGAAATGTGTGTTTCTGTGGCACATATTTTTGCGTGCACCACTGAAATTTGATGGGACCCACAACCAAGTATGGATGTATGGGATTTTTGTTGGAGATATGCTCAAGAGGCAATAATAAAGTGGTTATTATTATATCTTTGTGTTTATGATAAATGTTTACATTCATGCTATAATTGTATTAATAGGAAACACTGATACTTGTGTGTTTTGTAAATATAAAAGAGTGCCTAGTAAGCCTCTTGTCAAGACTAGCTTGCTGATTAATAGATGATCATGGTTTCCTGATCATGGACGTTGGATGTTATTAATAACAAGATCATATCATTAGGAGAATGATGTGATGGACACACACACAACCATAGTAAGCATAGCATAAGATCAAGTCATTAAGTTCGTTTTGCTACAAGCTTTCAAATACATAGTAACCTAATCCTTCGACCATGAGATTGTGTTAATCACCGTCACCAGATGAGTGCTTTGATGACATCAAACTCCGCTTCGTAACTGGGTGGTTATAAAGGTGGCATTAGGTATTCTGAAAGTATGTGTTGAAGCACATGGATCAATACTGGGATTTATCCATCCATATGACGGATATGCTCTGGGCCCTCTCGGTGGAATGTCATCTAATTAGTTTGCAATCATGTGACTAGGTCACAAGGGATGCCATATCATGAAACGAGTAAAGATTACTTATCAGTAACGAGGTAGAACTAGGTATGGAGATACCGATCATAAAACCTCGGATAAGTAGAGTATCGCGTGACAAAGGGAATTGGTTTCGTATGTTAATGGTTCTATCGATCACGAAGTCATCGTTGAGTATGTGGGAGCCATTATGGATCTCCATATCCCTCTGATGGTTATTGATCGGAGAGGTGTCTCGATCATGTCTACATATTCACGAACCGTAGGGTGACACACTTAAGGTTTATGCTATTTTAGGTAGATATGGAATATGCGTTGGAGACCAAATGTTGTTCAGAGTCTCGGATTGGATCCGGGACATCACGAGGAGATCCGGAATTGTCCGGAGAATATGATTCATATAATGGAGATCATTTTCTGGGTTTCGAAAATGTTCTGGAGTATTCATATGGAGATTCTAGCAGGTTTCAGAGTGTTTCGGAAAGTTCCAGAAGGTTCCATAGGGTTTACTTGAAAACCAAGAAAGAAAGAGGGAAACTTGGGGGGCGGGAGAAATTCTCCCCCCTCCCTCCCTTGGCATGCCAGCCCTAGAGGGCCCAAGGGGGCAGCCTAGGCCGCCTCCCCCTCTGTATAAAGGAGGGGAGGGGCGCCTCCCCTTGCTCCCTTCCACCCTAAACCCTAACCGCCTCTCTCCTCCACCATCCTGCTGCTCCGGCTTAGGCGAAGCCCTACAGAAATCCTTCTCCACCACCATCACGATGCCATCCTAGTACTGGGATTCCGTGGAGATCTACCACCTGCGCTGCCCACTAGAACGGGGAGAGGAAGGTCTACATCGACTCCGCACGTGTGACCGACTGCGGAAGCGCTGCCGAAACACGGCGCTGGAAGGATCGTCTAATCGATCTTGAGATTGGCAAGTGATCGTCTACATCAACCACGACATCCGATCTCGCACAAGGCTTTCAGATCTATAAGGGTTAGTACAGATCTATCTCGTTGCACTGATCTAATAGATTAGATCTTGGATTTTCCTAGATTAGATCTTGGTTTTGTTCATTCTTGCGGTAGAATTTTTTTGTTTTCCCTGTTACGAACCCATTAGTGGTATTAGAGTCGTGTCTATGCGTAGATCTGTTGCACGAGTAGAACACAATGTTTTTGTGGGTGTTGATGCTTTTGTTGTCGTTGTCTTCATGTGTACTTTGCATCTTGCGGGATGGTGGGATGAAGCGGCTCGGGTTAACCTTACATGTCCTCGTACACGAGACTTGCTCCACGCTAGACGTGCAACTTGCATTGCACAAGTGGCTTTGCGGGTGTCTATCTCTCCCACCATAGTTAAGATTCAATTTACAATTAGCATCTAACAACACTTGTATCAGAGTTGTGGTTCTTATTCGTAGGTAAGATCGGTTCTGATACGAAATCCCCAAACCACGTAAAACATGCAAAGAAAATTAGAGGTGTCTAACTTGGTTTTGCAGGGGCATGTGATGTGATAAAGCCACGATGTGATTGTGAATATATTTGATGTATGCAATAATCCTTATTGTAATATGGCAACCTGCAGGAGCCTAATGGTTGTCTTTAAATTCTGTTAAGACATGCGTGTCTATTCATCATGTAATAGCTTTATTCCAAGTAGTTGTTATAGTTGCTATTAGTGATGGACAACCATGAAGCGGCGGCACTGACCTTGACGCTATGCTGGTGATGATGGAGATCATGTCCATGCTTTGGAGATGGAGATCAAAGGCACAAGAAGAAATGACATATCATGTCACATATTATGAATTGCATGTGATGTTAATCCTTTTTGCATCTTGTATTGCTTAGATCGTGACGGTAGCATTATAAGATGATCCCTCTCACTAAATATTGTAATAAAGTGTTCATCCTTAGTATGCACTATTGCTAAGACTCGTTGTTTCGAAGCATCTCGTGATGATCGGGTGTTATAGATTCTACGTGTGCATACAACGGGTGCAAGACAGATTTGCACATGCGGATACTAAGGTTAATCTTGACAAGCCTAGCATGTACATACATGGTCTCGGAACACGGAATACCGAAAGGTAAATCATGAGTCATATGAATGATATGATGAACATGTTGATTGTTCGCCTTTCAAGCTACATCTTCTCTCATGAAGATCAGACTTGGTGTAGTGGATTTGGTTCATGTAATCACTAAGGCAACATGAGGGATGTTGTTTTGAGTGGGAGTTCACCTAGTTAATTTAAGAATTAAATTTGAACTCAATTTGTCATAAACTTAGTCTAAACTCTTTGCAAATATGTTGTAGATCATGGCGACCCCCTCCATCAATTTTAATGTGTTCCTAGAGAAAGAAAAGTTGAAAAACAATGGAAGCAACTTCACGGACTGGTTCCGTGAATTGAGGATTGTCCTTAGCGCTGGTCAGTTGACCTATGTGCTCGATGCACCGCTAGGTGACCCACCTACAGAGGATGCTTCCGATGACATTAAGAATGTTTTCGGCACTCGAAAAAATCACTATACAGTCCAGTGTGCGATCCTGTACGGTTTAGAATCGGAGCTTCAGAAGCGCTTTGAGCACCGCGACCCTTTTGAGATTGTCAATGAGCTCAAGCTGATCTTTGATACTCATGCGACTGTAGAGAGCTATGAGGCCTCCGAGGAGTTCTTTAACTGTAAAATGGAAGAGGGTAGCTTCGTTAGCGAGCACGTGCTCGAAATGTCTGGGCACGCGAACAGGCTCCAATAATTGGGAATAATGATTCCTAATGCGTTGGGGATTCATCGTGTCCTCCAATCACTGCGACCTAGTTATAAGAACTTCGTGATGAACTACAATATGCATTGCATGAACAAGACGTTGCTTAAACTCTTCTCCATGCTGAAAACTACTGAAGTGTAGATTAAAAAGGAGCACCAAGTGTTGATGGTCAATAAGACCACCAATTTCAAGAAACAGGGCAAGCCTATGAAAAAGGGCAACTTCAAGAAGGACGGCAAGAAAGCTGTCGCACCTGCTAAGAAGCCCAAGGCTGGTCCTAAGCCTGATACTGAGTGCTTCTACTGCAAGGGTGAAGGTCACTGGAAGCACAACTGCCCCAAGTACCTGGCAGATCTGAAGAATGGCAACATCAAGAAGAAAGTTATATTTGATATACATGTTATTGATGTGTATCTTACTAGTAACCGTAGTAGTGCCTGGGTATTTGATACTGGTTTAGTTGCTCATATTTGTAACTCGAAATAGGAGCTAAGGAATAAACAAAGACTATCAAGAGACGAGGTGACGATGCGCGTTGGAAATGGCTCCAAGGTTGATGTGATCGTTGTAGACACGCTTCCTCTCCATCTACCTTCGGGATTAGTTTTGAACTTGAATAATTGTTATTTGGTTCTTGCGTTAAGCATGAAAATTATTTCTGGATCTTGTTTATTGCGAGACGGTTACTCGTTTAAGTATGAGAATAATGGTTGTTCGATTTATATAAGTAATATTTATTATGGTAATGCACCTGAGATGAATGGTTTATTCTTATTTAATATCGATAGTAGTGATACACATGTTCACCACATAGATGCTAAACGAATAAAAATGAATGATAATTCTACTTGCATGTGGCACTGTCGTCTTGGTCACATTAGAGTGAAGCGCATGAAGAAACTCCATTCCGATGGACTTCTTCAATCACTTGAAAGATGTGAAGCATGTCTAATGGGAAAAATGACTAAGATTCCATTATCTGGGATAATGGAGCGAGCTACAGATTTATTGGAAATAATACATACCGATGTGTGCGGCCCAATGAGCGTAGCATCACACGGTGGATATCATTATGTTCTTACTTTCACAGATGACTTGAGTAGATATGGGTATGTCTACTTTATGAAACATAAGTCCAAAACTTTCGAGAAGTTTAAGGAATTTCAAAGTGAAGTAGAAAATCATCGTAACAAGAAGATTAGGTTTCTGCGTTCTGACCGCGGAGGTGAATATCTAAGTTACGAGTTTGGCATGCATTTAAAGAAATGTGGAATACTTTCGCAGTTGACACCGCCGGGAACACCACAGCATAATGGTGTGTTCGAACGTCGTAATCGAACTCTCTTAGATATGGTTCGGTCTATGATGTCTCTTACAGATTTATCGTTATCGTTTCGGGGTTATGCATTAGAGACAGCCGCATTCACTTTAAATAGGGAACCATCTAAATCCGTTGAAACGACACCGTATGAATTGTGGTTTGGTAAGTAACCTAAGTTGTCGTGCCTTAAAGTTTGGGGCTGCGAAGCGTATGTAAAGAAGTTACAACCCGACAATCTTGAACCCAAAGCGGAAAATGGCGTCTTCATAGGATACCCTAAAGAAACAGTTGGGTATACCTTCTATCATAGATCCGAAGGCAAAGTTTTCGTTGCTAAGAATGGATCCTTTCTTGAGAAGTTGTTTCTCTTGAAAGAAGTGACTAGAAGGAAAGTAGAACTCGATGAGGTTGTTGAACCTTCTCTTGGATTTGAGAGTAGTGCAACACCGGATGAAGTTTCTATTCCGCCTGCACCAATAAGAGAGGAAGCTAATGATGTGTTGGGTCTGCAGCATAGAAAACATAAATTTTCCTACGATGAGAACTATACGCCAAGATCTATCTACTAGATACAGAACAACGGGTGGACATACATCCATGGAGAACTTACCCTCGAAGACAACGAGTTTTGTTAACGAGTAGGAACTCGTGGTTGATGTAGTCGTACGCTTGCTGATCTCAAGATCGTGTGGAATTCCGAGCGCCGCAAATCAGCAGCGCATCCGTCCTCGCACACACGTTCAAGCCACCGGACAACCTCCACCTCCTCGCTCCAGCGAATCAGCAGAAGCAGCAACTCCTTCCAGACGCAAGGCCACCGGGAACATGTATCTCGCTAATCCGAGACCATGGGGGAATATCTAGAGGGGGAGAGAGATCCTTCACGAGGAGGTGTGGTTTGTGAGAGGGGAGAGGGGGGCTTTATATAGGAGGAAGGGAGACCCCTCCCCTCCCATAGCCGGTGCATGACGGGGGGGGGGGACTCCTCCCCTCCTTCATTCATGTGGTGAACCTCCACTCACATAAACATGGCCTCCACCCAAAATCCCACTCACATGTATTTAATTTCCACCAAATTAAATGCAACTCTCAATTAATAAAACTCTTTTATTTATTTTATTCAGAATTTTGTTAATTACTTTAATTAACAAACATTCAAATAAAACCCCTTGAAACATTTCAATATCACATGCAGAACCACTTTCTGCAATTTCACCCGAAACAATTCCGGTTTCTAGCGAAACAATTCCTATTTCTATCGAAACATTTCCTGCGCTTTGCAAACCTTTTGTCTGGAACATATGTGCTCCTAAATGGTTTCCGGCAACCCTTAAGTGTGTCACCCTACGGTTCGCGAATAATGCAGACATGATTGAGACTCCTCTCAGATCAATAATCAGAAGCGGGACCTGGAGATCCATACTGACTCCTGCATATTCAACGATGACTTCTGTGATCGTGAGAACCTTTAACGTCAGCAATTTAATCCCTTTGTCTCATGATATAATACATGTCCGAGATTCGATCATCGGTATCCAAATACCTAGTTTGATCTCGTTACCGACATGCACTCTTTTCTCGTTCCCGTGATATAACATTCTAGTGATCACATCACTTGCTTGCAAGCTATCTTAATGTGATATCACCGAGAGGGCCTAGAGTATATCTATCCGTCATCGGGATTGACAAATTCCACTCTTGATCCATGAGCCTCAACATAACACCTTCATAGCACTGAACCCACCTTTATGGTCACCCTGTTACGGTGTGACGTTTGATGTTATCAAGATACTCTTCCCGTGTTAGCAATTAACATGATCTCATGGTCTAAGGACTAAGACTACTTTGTATGATGTTATAGCAATATAAACATAATGACTTGATCGTAATGCTATACTTCGGATGAATGTTCATCACATCATTTCACAAATGTTGTGACCTTGTTATTAACAACATCCAATGTCCATGATCAGGAAACCTTGATCATCTTGTTAATCAACAAGCTAGTCTATAAGAGAGGCATAACTAGGAATCCTTTTGTTTATTAAACACACATGTATTGATGTTTCCTATCAATACAATTATAGCATGCAAAATAAACATCTATCATATACAAGGAATACATAATAACAACTTTATTATTGCCTCTCAGGGCATATTTCCTTCAGTCTCCCACTTGCACTAGAGACAATAATCTAGTTTATATAGTGATAAATCTAACACCCATGGAGTTCTGGTGTTGATCATGTTTTTCCCTAGGGAGTAATTTAGTCAACGGATCTGCTACATTCAGGTCCGTGTGCACTTTACAAATCTTTATATCTCCATCCTTGACATGCTCGCGGATGGAGTGAAACCGGTGCTTAATATGCTTGGACTTCTTGTGAGACCTTGGTTCTTGGCGTTGTCTATGGCTCCATTATTGTCACAATAGATCACCATTGGGTCCAACACACTAGGAACCACACCTAGTTCCGTTATGAACTCCTTCATCCAAACCGCTTCGTGCGCCGCTTCTGAAGCAGCAACATATTTCGCCTCTGTCGTTGATCCAGCCACCACAGGATGTTTGGAGCTCTTCCAACTAACTGCTGCTCCGTTCAAGAGAAATACGTATCTGGATTGAGACTTAGAGTCATCCGGATCAGTGTCAAAGCTAGCATCGACATAACACTTAGCGACTAGCTCTTCTTCACCTCCGTATACAAGAAACATATCCTTAGTTCTTCTCAAGTACTTAAGGATATTTTTGACCGCTATCCAGTGTTCCGAACCTGGATCAGATTGGTACCTACTAGTCAAACTAATAGCATGTGCCACATCCGGTCTTGTACATAGCATGGCATACATTATAGAGCCTATGGCTAAGGCATAGGGGATATTATCCATTATCTCTCTTTCTTCCGCCGTAGCCGGACTTTGAGTCTTACTCAATGTCTTGCCTTGCAACATAGGTAAGTACCCCTTCTTACTTCCGTCCATATTAAACTTCTTTAATATCTTATCAAGGTATGTACTCTGCGATAGCCCAATTAGGCGTCTTGATCTATCTCTATAGATTTTAATGCCTAATATATATGAAGCTTCACCAAGGTCCTTCATCGAAAATTTGCTGTTTAGATAACTTTTAACACTGTTTAAAAGATCTATATCATTTCCAATCAATAATATGTCATCCACATATAATATCAGAAATTCCACATTGCTCCCACTCACTTTCTTGTAAATACAAGCCTCTCCATAAGTTTGGACAAATCCAAACTCTTTGATCACCTCATCAAAGCGGAGATTCGAACTCCGGGATGCTTGCTTCAGTCCATAGATGGATCGCTGAAGTTTGCACACCTTATCAGCATCCTTAGGATCGACAAAACCCTTAGGTTGTATCATATACAACTCTTCTTCAATATTACCATTGAGGAACGCAGTTTTGACATCAATCTGCCATATTTCATAATCGAAATATGCAGCAATTGCTAACATAATCCTAAACGACTTAAGCATCGCTACGGGAGAGAATGTCTCATCGTAGTCAACTCCTTGAATTTGTCGAAACCCCTTTGCGACAAGTCGAGCCTTATAGATGGTTACATTACCATCAACATCAGTTTTTTTTGAAAATCCATTTATTCTCAACGGCATTTCGATCGT
Organism: Avena sativa; assembly: GCA_916181665.1. NCBI lineage: Eukaryota > Viridiplantae > Streptophyta > Magnoliopsida > Poales > Poaceae > Avena > Avena sativa. The sequence goes on along the minus strand of OV702292.1, from coordinate 133,109,185 downwards.
GAGGTAAGTATACCAAGGTCCAAACCTGGTTTTCGTACATGGATTCCATCTCGGATTTCATGGCTTCTAGCCATTTGTTGGAATCAGGGCTCATCATCGCTTCTTCATACGTCGCAGGGTCATCTATTTCATCAATCATGAAATTCATAACAGGATTGCCGTACAGTTTAGGAGCTGCACGTGTCCTGTTTGACTTGTGAGGTTCGGTAGTGTCCTCTTTCGGAGTTTCATGATCAATACCATTAGCTCTCTCTTCATTAGGTGAAGTCAACTCCGAAACAACTTCCGGTGCTGCGCTACTCGCCATTTCATGAAGAGAAGGTTCAATAACCTCTTCGAGTTCTACCTTTCGACTACTCACACCTTTCGCGAGAAACTCCTTCTCAAGAAAGGATCCATTCTTGGAAACAAAGACCTTTCCCTCGGATCTGTGATAGAAGGTATACCCAATCGTTTCCTTAGGGTATCCTATGAAGACGCATTTTTCCGCTTTGGGTTCGAGTTTATCCGGTTGAAGTTTCTTCACATAAACATCGCATCCCCAAACTTTAAGAAATGATAGCTTAGGTTTGTTTCCAAACCATAATTCATACGGTGTCTTTTCAACGGATTTAGATGGTGCCCTATTTAAAGTGAATGCAGCGGTTTCCAGTGCATAACCCCAAAATGACAGTGGCAAGTCAGTCAGAGACATCATAGATCGAACCATATCCAATAAAGTACGATTACGATGTTCTGACACACCATTACGTTGTGGTGTTCCGGCAGGCGTGAGTTGTGAAACTATTCCACAGTCTTTCATATGTATGCTAAACTCGTAACTAAGATACTCTCCTCCACGGTCAGACCGCAGAAATTTGATCTTTTTGTTACGATGATTTTCCACTTCATTCTGAAATTCTTTGAACTTTTCAAAGGTTTCAGACTTATGTTTCATCAAATAGATATACCCGTATCTACTCAAATCATCCGTGAAAGTAACCAAATAACGATATCCACCTCGCGCCGACACACTCATTGGTCCACACACATCAGTATGTATGATTTCCAATAAATCTGTCGCTCGTTCCATTGAACCGGAAAACGACGTTCTAGTCATCTTGCCCATAAGGCATGGTTCACATGTATCAAATGATTCAAAATCAAGTGATTCCAAAAGTCCATCAGAATGGAGTTTCTTCATGCGTTTAACACCAATATGACCTGGACAGCAGGGCCACATATATGTAGATATATCATTATCAAGTTTAATCCTTTTAGCATCAACATTATGAATATGCGTAATACTACTATCGAGATCCAACAGAAATAAACCATTCAACACAGGTGCATGACCATAAAAGATATTATTCATATAAATTGAACAACCATTGTTTTCAGACGTAAACGAATAACCACTTTGCATCAAACACGATCTAGATACAATGTTCATGCTTAGTGCAGGCACCAAATAACAATTATTCAGGTTTATAACTAATCCCGACGGCATATGGAGAGGCAGCATTCCGACGGCGATCACATCAACTCTTAATCCATTACCGACCCGCATCGTGACCTCATCCCTTGCTAGTTGTCGCTTGTTCCGCAGCCCCCCTGAACCGAGTTACATATATTAGTAACTGATCCCGTATCAAATACCCAGGTGCTACTGCGAGTACTAGTCAAGTACACATTAATAACATGTATATCACATATACCTTTGTTTGCCTTGCCGGCCTTCTTGTCTGCCAAATACTTGGGGCAGTTGCGCTTCCAATGGCCAGTCCCCTTGCAATAGTAGCACTCGGTGTCAGACTTAGGGCCAGCTCGGGGTTTCTTTTCAGGCGCGGCAACAGATTTGCCGCCCTTCTTTCCCTTCTGCTTGCCTTTCTTGTCCTTCTTGAAACCGGTGGTCTTATTGATCATCAACACTTGATGTTCTTTCCTAATCTCCACTTCTGCAGTCTTAAGCATTGACAGAAGCTCGGGAAGAGACTTCTTCATGCCCTGCATATTATAGTTCATCACGAAGCTCTTGTAGCTAGGTGGCAGAGATTGGAGAACACGATGTATGCCTAAGTCAATGGGAATCGTTATTCCCAAGGACACAAGCTTATCGGTGTACCCAGACATTTTGAGTACGTGCTCACTAACGGAGATGTTCTCTTCCATCATGCAGCTAAATAACTTTTCAAAAGCATTATAACTCTCTATGGCAGCATGGGTATCGAAAATCATTTTCAATTCTCCCATGGTATCAAAGGCATTGCCATTTTCGAAACGTTTTCAAAGTTCTGGCTCTAGCCCATACAGTATGCCGCAATGAACTAAGTTGTGGTCCTACTGACGAGTTATATAGACGTTCTTTTCCTTGTCAGGGGCATCAGGAGCTGGTGGGGGGCCTAGCGGCGCCTCTAGCACATATTGCTTTTGTGCAGCAGTGAGGAGAATCCTCAAATTCATAGCCCAGTTGGTGAAGTTGCTACCATTCGCAGCAAGTTTCTCTTTCTCCATGAACACATTGAAATTAAAAGCAGGTGGTGCCATCTACAACAGAATTTGTAAAATATATTTAGACTAAGTTTATGATAGATTGAGTTCAACTAATCCAAATTACTAATGAACTCCCACTCAAAAACGACATCCCTCGTGTCCTTTTGGTGATTACATGAACCAAATCCACTACACCAAGTCCGATCATCACGTGAGTCAGTCTAGCTTCAAAGGCGAGCATCTATATGGGCATCATATCAACTATATGACTCATGCTTAACCTTTCGGTCCGTGTCCCGAGGCCATGTCTGTACATGCTAGGCTCGTCAAGTAAGAACCTTAGTATTCGCGTGTGTAAAACTGTCTTACAGCCGTTGTATGAAAGCATAGAGTCGAGAACACCCGATCATCACGTGATGCCTCAAAATACGATCCACAAAACGGTGCATACTTAAGGAAGAACACATTTTATCTTGATATCTAAATGAGGGATCACCTTATAATGCTACCAAAAGCGCCAAACTAGCAATATAAGATGCTAACGATCTAAACTAGACGCCTCTAATTTATCAATTGCAAGTTTTACGTGGCTTAGGGCTTTCGGAGATAGAACCGGTCTTACCTACGAACATGAACCACAATGAGGATAACCAAGTTATTAGCAACTCGTTGTAAATCAGATATTGACTATAGTAGGAGAGACAGACACCCGCTAGCCACTTATGCAAAACTAGTTGCATGTCAGTCGTGGAACCGGTCTCATGTACGATGACATGTAAGGTTGGTCCGGGCCGCTTCATCCCACTATGCCACCAATATCCAAAGTACATAGAAGAAGCAATAACATGATCATCATCGCCCACATATAAACATATGTGTACTACCCGTGCAAAGCACCTACGCATAGATCAGGCTCTGATACCACTGTTGGGTCCGCAGCATAGAAAACAAAAAATTTCCTATGATGAGAACTATACACCAAGATCTATCTACTAGATACAGAGCAACGGGTGGACATACATCCATGGAGAACTTACCCTCGAAGACAACGAGTTTTGTTAACGAGTAGGAACTCGTGGTTGATGTAGTCGTACGCTTGCCGATCTCAAGATCGTGTGGAAGTCCGAGTGCCGCAAATCAGCAGCGCATCCATCCTCGCACACACGTTCAAGCCACCAGACAACCTCCACCTCCTCGCTCCAGCGAATCAGCGGAAGCAGCAACTCCTTCCAAACGCAAGGCCACCGGGAACATGTATCTCGCTAATCCGAGACCATGGGGGAATATCTAGAGGGGGAGAGAGATCCTTCACGAGGAGGTGTGGTTTGTGAGAGGGGAGAGGGGGGCTTTATATAGGAGGAAGGGAGACCCCTCCCCTCCCATAGCCGGCGCATGAGGGGGGGGGGACTCCTCCCCTCCTTCATTCATGTGGTGAACCTCCACTCACATAAACATGGCCTCCACCCAAAATCCCACTCACATGTATTTAATTTCCACCAAATTAAATGCAACTCTCGATTAATAAAACTCTTTTATTTATTTTCTTCAGAATTCTGTTAATTACTTTAATTAACAAACATTCACATAAAACCCTTGCAACATTTCAATATCACATGCATAACCACTTTCTGCAATTTCACCCGAAACAATTCCGGTTTCTAGCGAAACATTTCCTGCGCTTTGCAAACCTTTTGTCTGGAACATATGTGCTCCTAAATGGTGTCCGGCAACCCTTAAGTGTGTCACCCCTACGGTTCGCGAATAATGCAGACATGATTGAGACTCCTCTCAGATCAATAATCAGAAGCGGGACCTGGAGATCCATACTGACTCCTGCATATTCAACGATGACTTCTGTGATCGTGAGAACCTTTAACGTTAGCAATTTAATCCCTTTGTCTCATGATATATTACATGTCCGAGATTCGATCATCGGTATCCAAATACCTAGTTTGATCTCGTTACCGACATGCACTCTTTTCTCGTTCCCATGATATAACATTCTAGTGATCACATCACTTGCTTGCAAGCTATCTTAATGTGATATCACCGAGAGGGCCCAGAGTATATCTATCCGTCATCGGGATTGACAAATTCCACTCTTGATCCATGAGCCTCAACATAACACCTTCATAGCACTGAACCCACCTTTATGGTCACCCTGTTACGGTGTGACGTTTGATGTTATCAAGATACTCTTCCGGTGTTAGCAATTAACATGATCTCATGGTCTAAGGACTAAGACTACTTTGTATGATGTTATAGCAATATAAACATAATGACTTGAACGTAATGCTATACTTTGAATGAATGTTCATCACATCATTTCACAAATGTTGTGACCTTGTTATTAACAACATCCAATGTCCATGATCAGGAAACCTTGATCATCTTGTTAATCAACAAGCTAGTCTATAAGAGAGGCATAACTAGGAACCCTTTTGTTTATTAAACACACATGTATTGATGTTTCCTATCAATACAATTATAGCATGCAAAATAAACATCTATCATATACAAGGAATACATAATAACAACTTTATTATTGCCTCTCAGGGCATATTTCCTTCATGATGATGATCATGAAACTTCGAACGAAGTTGCTACTGAACCTCGCAGGTCGACGAGGGTTCGTGCCACTCCTGATTGGTATGACCCTGCGTTGAATGTCATGTTGGTGGACAACATCGATGACCCTGCGACGAATGAGGAAGCTATGATGATGCTAGATTCTGACAAATGGCAAGAAGCCATGAAATCCAAAATAGGATCCATGTACGAAAACCAAGTATGGATTTTGGTGGACTTTCCAGATGGCCGCAAGGCTATCGAGAACAAATGGATATTTAAAAGAAAAACAGATGCTGGTGGTAATGTTACTGTCTATAAAGCTCGACTTGTCGGGAAAGGGTTCCGAAAACTTCAAGTCTATGAGGATTTTGTTAGCAATCGCTGCATATTTCGATTATGAGATTTGGCAGATGGATATCAAAACGGCATTCCTTAATGGTGACATTGAGGAAGAGTTGTATATGGTACAACGCAAAGGCTTTATCGATCCTAAAGAAGCTGACAAGGTATGCAAACTTCAGCGCTCCATTTACGGACTGAAGCAAGCATCCCGGAGTTGGAATCAATGTTTTGATAAGGTGATCAAAAGCTTTGGATTTATACAAACTTATGGAGAAGCTTGTATCTACAAGAAAGTGAGTGGGGGCTCTGTAGCATTCCTAATACTATATGTGGATGACATATTGTTGATTGGGAATGATATAGAACTCCTTGAAAGTGTCAAGGCCTATTTGAATAATAGTTTTTCAATGAGGGATCTTGGCGAAGCGGCGTACATTTTAGGCATCAAGATTTATAGAGATAGATCAAGACGCTTAATAGCGCTTTCACAAAGTACATACCTGGACAAGGTTCTAAGGAGATTTAGAATGGAAGAAAGCAAGAAAGGGTTCTTGCCCATGTTGCTAGGTAAGACCTTGAGTAAGACTCAAAGTCCAGCTACGGTAGAAGATAGAGAGAAGATGAGTAAAATCCCCTATGCCTCAGCCATAGGCTCTGTCATGTATGCCATGTTGTGTACAAGACCGGATATAGCACACGCTGTTAGTTTGACTAGCAGATATCAAAGTGATCCTGGAATGGAACACTAGACAACGATCAAAAATATCCTTAAGTACCTAAAAAGGACTAAGGATATGGTTCTTTCTTATGGAGGTGATGAACAGCTTGTTGTAAACAGTTGCACCGATGCTAGTTGGAACACCGATCCGGATAACTCGAAGTCACAGTATGGATATGTATTTATTTTGAATGGTGTTGCAGTAAGCTGGAGGAGTGCCAAGCAAAGCATTGTGGCGAAATCTTCAACTGAATTGGAATACATAGCTGCTTCAGAGGGTGCACAAGAAGCGATATGGATTAAGGAGTTCTTTACTGAGCTTGGTGTGGTTCCTAGTGCATTGGACCCGATGGCCATCTATTGTGGCAACACGGGTGCCATAGCCAATGCATAGGAGCCAAGGTCACACAGCAAGCTGAAGCACATCAAACTACGTTTCCATGCTATTCGCGAGTATGTCCAAGATGGCGACATAAAGATTTGCAAAGTACACACTCATCTGAATGTGGCAAATCCGTGGACTAAACCTCTCCCTAGAGAAAAACATGACCAACACCAGAACACCATGGGTTTTAGATACATTACAATGTAATCTAGATTATTGACTCTAGTGCAAGTGGGAGACTGTTGGAGATATGCCCAAGAGGCAATAATAAAGTGGTTATTATTATATCTTTGTGTTTATGATAAATGTTTACATGCATGCTATAATTGTATTAATAGGAAACACTGATACTTGTGTGTTTTGTAAACGTAAAAGAGTCCCTAGTAAGCCTCTTGTCAAGACTAGCTTGTTGATTAATAGATGATCATGGATCATGGAGATTGGATGTTATTAAGAACAAGATCATATCATTTGGAGAATGATGTGATGGACACACACACACACCCATAGTAAGCATAGCATAAGGTCAAGTTATTAAGTTCGTTTTGCTACAAGCTTTCAAATACATAGTAACCTAATCCTTCGACCATGAGATTGTGTTAATCACCATCACCAGATGAGTGCTTTGATGACATCAAACACCACTTCATAACTGGGTCATTATAAAGGTGGCATTAGGTATTCTGAAAGTATGTGGTGAAGCGCATGGATCAAGACTGGGATTTGTCCATCCATATGATGGATAGATATGCTCTAGGCCCTCTCGGTGGAATGTCATCTAATTAGCTTGGAAGCATGTGACTAGCTCACAAGGGATGACATATCATGGAACGAGTAAAGAGTACTTATTAGTAACGAGGTAGAACTAGGTATGGAGATACCGATGATCAAACCTCGGATAAGTAGAGTATCGTGTGACAAAGGGAATTGGTTTCGTATGTTAATGGTTCTATCAATCACGAAGTCATCATTGAGTATGTGGGAGCCATTATGGATCTCTAGATCCCGCTGATGGTTATTGATCAGAGAGGTGTCTCGATCATGTCTACATATTCGTGAACCATAGGGTGACACACTTAAGGTTTGATGCTGTTTTAGGTAGATATGGAATATGCGTTGCAGACCGAATGTGGTTTGGAGTCTCGGATTGGATCCGGGACATCACGAGGAGATCCGAAATTGTCCGGAGAATATGATCATATAATGGATATCATTTTGTGGGTTTGGGAAATGTTCCGGAGTATTCATATGGAGATTCTAGAAGGTTTCAGAGTGTTTCAGAAAGTTCCAAAAGGTTCCATAGGGTTTACTTGAAAACCAAGAAAGAAAGAGGGAAACTTGGGGTGCAAGACATCCTCCCCTCCCTCCCTTGGCGCGCTAGCCCTAGAGGGCCCAAGGGGGAAGCCCTAGGACGCCTCCCCTCTATATAAAGGAGGGGAGGGGCGCCTCCCCCTTGCTTCCTTCCACCCCAAACCCTGGCCGCCTCTCTCCTCCACCGTCCCGCTGCTCCGGCTTAGGTGAAGCCCTGCAGAAATCCTTCCCCACCACCATCACTATGCCGTCGTGCTGCTGGGATTCCGTGGAGATCTACCACCTCCGCTGCCTACTGGAATGGGGAGAAGAAGATCTACATTGACTCCGCACGTGTGACCGACCGCGGAAGCACTGCCGGAACACGGTGCTAGAAGGATCGTCTACTCGATCTTGAGATCGGCAAGTGATCGTCTACATCAACCACGAGATCCGATCTCGCACAGAGCTTTCGGATCTACAAGGGTTAGTACAGATCTATCTCATTGCACTGATCTAATAGATTAGATCTTGGCTTTTCCTAGATTAGATCTTGGTTTTGTTCGTTCTTGTGGTAGAATTTTTTTGTTTTCCCTGTTACGAACCCATCAATTTTGTGGTGCATATGTCTATATGCGCCATAGAAAGTGATTATTCTGTGGCGCATATAGACATATACACCACAGAAAGTCAAAAACAGACCCCCCTCCCCCCGTGGATTTCCTTTTCAGTTTTGTAAAAATAAACAAAAATGATAAAACCTTCAAAAATAATCCTTTGAGATGTAGTTATATTTTGGGGTATAGTCGTAGGGAAAATTTAAAAACATGAATTTCTATGTATTTTGCAAAAAGGTCATGTCTCGGTAAAACGGCTCTAGATGTTGCATACGACCTCCGTCGAAAATCTTTATTTCAAAAAGAGTAAAAAGTTCTTTCAAAAAGATGATTTTTTCTGAAAAAATATAAAAAAGAGGGAGACAATTCTGTGGAATATGCGCTAGAAAATTGTTGGGCGGGATTCGAATTTTGAATCCTGTCGATGCCCCTTTCTCTCTCTCTCTCTCTCTCTCTTTTCTTATTCTCTCTCGTCTCTTTTATCCTTCTCTCCTCTCCTTTACTCCTCTTCTCCACGTGTCCTCTCATCCACTTCTTCTCTTCTCTCCTTATCCTCACCTTCTCCTCTCTCCTCCTTCTCCACTCTTCAGCCATGGCCTCCTCCTCCACCTCCGGAGAATATCATTTTGCGGCCCGAAAGTTGAGGCGCCTAGGAAAAGCGGTACCCAAGTTGCTTGTAATTAGCTGCGTTGCCCACAGTTGGCGTGCCAAATACTCAGAGGGTCTTTTTGGCATGAATTCAATTTTATGTTTCAATACAAAATATTAGGCTAACGCCCGTCAAGTTAGGCCCCCCTATCAGTTTTCGTCGTTACATCACTGCTGTTGCTTAGGCGTGGTGGTTGTCACATAGGCTTGCAGCACTGGCGCAGTGGATAGGACAACATGACCGGCCCAGTGTATTGGCGTGACAAAATAGGGCGCATATATCCTCATTATTACTTTTTGTTTACTCAGAAGCTGGAGCGACCACTGCCACACGTCTCTCTATTAGACTTCTGTCCCCGTTGTTAACCACTACCTTAGAAACGCATTGACGGTTCCACCGTTCTCCTATCTCGCAGAAACCACTCTTCTTCTTCCTGTCATCTATCTTCATTCCGTCTTCTCCTTGCCGCCATGGAAGGTCGTCGCACTCTAGAGACAAGCTTCATTACCCATGACAATAAGAAGATAGACGTCATCCACACCAACGAGGAGGAGACAGTGTTGCAAGTCCTGAGGATGTACGAGGGTTGGCTTGAGAAAGTCGAGGACAAGTTTGTGGGATTGGACCTCGAGTACACCCCGGAGGACCCATATGTCGAGAATGAAGTCGCCATCATTCAATTGGCCACGAGGAAACACGTCCTCGTCTACCACTACTCCCGGTTTGTAGATCTGCTCTCTGTAGTTAACTGCTATTAGGGTTTTCTCCTCTTGTTCTTTATCCATTTGCTCATCTTGCAACTACTGAATTTTATTAGGACCAAATAAATTATGACAAGCCAACGTTGAGAGTCTTGATCTCGCATTTACTAAACTTTTTAAAATTATATTCAGATGATGATCTTGCATTGAAAAAACATTAGTAGTAACAGTTTTTGGTGATGACAAACTACATACTTTCAGGACTGATGAGAAGTGTCCAGTCTTGCACCAGTTCCTTGTAGAAAAGGGAATTGTTTTCTGCACTCTCAACAATAGAACTAATTTTTGTAAATTTTATTATGAGGGAATTACAATTCCTGCGCACAAGTGGATCGATATTCAGAGTCTTGTCAAGATCGTGGGGGGCTCGAGGAAGGATGGAATGGCTACACTCGCAACTCGAATCCTCGATGAGTCATACGATAGAATGAAGGCAGATTTCCCTATGGATAGGCACGATTTCTAGGTGGAGTGGCCGTTGTCTGAGATAAACCTGAAATATGCAACCATAGATTCTTACGTGACCTACTAGTTGTATAAGAAGATCCATTTCTTTCTTCGTTTCCTCGTGTTTTGCCCCAGTTGCAAGAGGGAAGATGACCTTAGGGGAGACCTTTGTAGCAAATGCAGTATAGCTAAGCGTCACGCTGCATATGCAAAGAAAATGGTTGCATTTTAAGCAGCTGATAGAGAGGCTGCAGCTGAAGCAGCAAACAAAGAGTCAACATCTTTCAGCGGCAATAACCAGGCCTGTGATGCACCACTATTTGTGCCGCAGGATGCTGACGATAGGGAACTCAAGGAAGATTCCAAGTGGGAAGAACTTGCATTTCATGAGCTATGGAGGGACAATAATGTAAGAGTCACCTGGAATGCTCGTAGTTGGTCGCGTAGGAACGATGACAAGTGCCTCAAGTGGTCTGATGAGAAGTGAATTAAATTTTACTCCTTTGTGTTATGTTTCTGTTTTGTGGAACTCGGTTAGCTTATCAAGATGGCTACGCCTGAAGTGAGAGTAGTGAAATAAATTTTACTTCTATGTGTTATTTTTCTGTATGTGTTTGGTAGCTTGTCAAGATGGTAGCTCATTAACTAGCAATTTGAAAGAGTACCTTTTTCCTCTCTCGCTAAACAGTTATGTTTCATTTTGCCCAGATTGGTAGCAAATATAGACCAGCTTCTCACTTCGATCATTCATTCCCTTTTGTCCCTCTTTTTGGCCTGATCTGGTAGCAAATCTATAGCAATAAATCAGACCAGGCAGAATACATTCATTCAGAAAACAAAAAAATGTAGATATAGTTGTGCGCAGCTAAATAGGATATAGTGATAGAAAGTAGGTTGCTTAACGAGATTCGATACATTAGCTTCTCAGCAGCAATCACACACGAAATATACAAAATCAAAAGAAGCTGCTTAGCAGCAGTAGACATGTTCAACCCCTCCTTACATGCGCATGCACCTCCTCCCTCTGGCGCTTCCTCCAATTCTTGCTGCCCAATCCCTTGATCTTGGGGGCCTTGGGTTTGATTGGAGGCATGCGACCCTCTTTGATGGCCACCCACTGGAGGTTGCGGAGGTGAATGCCGTGAGCCTGCTGTTCAGCGATGTAGGCGTTGACGTTCACGGTCTGACCGACTTTGGGGGTGTCGGAGCTCGAGCCCTCTACATGCATCATGACGCAGTTGAAGTTGGTGTCGGCCAGTCTCGTCCTCCAGAAGGGAAAACTGTAGACACCGCCAGCAAAGAAGGCGTCGTACTAGCCGGCCTGCAGCCTCCTCAGCACCTGATGAGTCTTGGTGTTCCTAGACTCGTCATCGCTGCAGACGTTGCTGCCGTACACCTATTGGAAAAAAGGGAGGATTAGATGATGTAAGAAGATCGAGCAATGATATGCGAACAAGCGAACCCTAATAAACCAAGATCTAGCATTCAACAATGGGATCGGGAGAATAACTAGGGAAGGTGAGAAAACCCTAGTTACCTCCTCTGGATTGTAGGGATACTAAAAGAGCTGGATCTGCTCATGACTGGCGGGGGCCTCCTCGCCGGCAGCTACGTTGGTAGCAGGGATGGGGGCCTAGACGAGAATGGCAGCTGCCATCGATGCCTCGACGGGGGCCTGGACAGGGACGACAGCTACTTTCAATGTGTTGAGGGGGACCGAGATGGAGACAGGGGCCTCCTCGCTAGTAGCCTTGGAGGCGACGATGTCCACCGCATCCTTCTCCACCATCGCTGGCGCGGATGGGGTTTTCTCTGGAGTTTGCAGAAGGTGATGGGATAGTGGAGAGGGTTGCGTGAGGAGAGTGAGCGAGAGTGGGAGTGGGTATGCAGAGAGGGAGAGGGAGAGGGGCTCTATAGTTAAGGTTAAGGGAAGACACATTTCCTTGCACCACCGTGCACCGCGCCACGTAGGCTACTGCACCGTGCACCACGACACGCGCACGGTACGTCACGTTTTTTCCTGGACCATGCATGTCAGTTCTGTATTCAGCCGCATGCAAAGGGCACATACACAATTTCTATGTACAAAGTTTGACACGGCCATGAAATTGGTGATAATTAAAAGGGGAAATGTAGAGGATAAAGTAGGTGGCTGTATGGCGAGATTTGTGGGGTTGTGCTAGATCGGATAGAGGGATGTGTGGATGCGTGAGAGGGACTCGATGAAGGAAGAGACATTAGGTCTCCTTGAGGCCCCCCTCCTCGAGACCCATTTCTCATCTCTTTGGCCTTCGACTAATGTGTGGAAGTTTCTTACGATGGGGCCCAGTTGGAAGTGAGATTGAGAGTGCACTACGTAAAAATGGGATATGTCTTATTAAAATCAAGTGGCAATAAATTGTAGCTGCCCGTCGACGACCGTGCACTCGATGACACATGTGTTGTGCCGTAGTAGTAGCAGTAGTAGGCTTGTCAGACATGATTAAACATGACATGACCACTCGACGACTTTTTCCATCGACAGATTCGTGTTCCTTCCTATAGAAGTCTCGTTAAGAGAGATGTCCGTGCTGTCTCACGTTGTACTATGAAGGGCACGACGTGTGCAACGATCCTTGTTGGATCACACAGGATCAACGATTGGTGCGCACGATCCGCGTGACAACTGTGACAACAAATCAGGGCGTAGCTGACAGAGTGAGCACAGGTTTGGGCTTCTACGAAAGAGAGAGAGGGCAAAACTGAGTAGTATCAAAAAACCAAGGGCAAAACTGAGTAGTATAAAAATGGAAAGTTAGTGTCTTATACAATGAAATACATCATGGCATACAACAAATTATGCCAAGATGGATCCACTAGAGTTCATTGGTGTGTGTTCTTCTCATAAACCACATCGATCCACTAGAGTTCATTGCATGTATGTTCTTCTCATAAACCACATGGATCCACTAGAGTTCATTTCATGTGTTATCTTTTCATAGACCACATGGATCCACTAGAGTTCATTGCATGTGTGTTCTTTTCATAAACCACATGGATCCACTGATGTCATTGGATGTGTATGTATCAGTGTGCATCATTGTGGTTTTGGAAAAGAACATATGAAGTGATGCCACCACAGCATGTGTGTTGTTCTCATAAATCACATGGATCCACTAGAGTTCATTACATGTGTGTTCTTCTCATAAACCACATGGATCCACAAGGGTTCATTGCATGTGTGTTATTCTCATAAACCACATGGATCCACCAGTGTCATTGCATGTGTGTTCTTTTCATAAACCACATGGATCCACTAGTGTCATTGCATATGTTTTCTTTTCATGAACTATATCTAGAGTCATTGGATGTGTGTTATTTTCATAAGCCACATGGATCCACTAGAGTTCATTGGATGTGTGTTCTTCTCATAAACCACATGGATCCACTAGACTTCATTGCATGTGTTATCTTTTCATAAACCACATGGATCCACTAGAGTTCATTGCATGTGTGTTCTTTTCATAAACCATATGGATCCACTGATATCATTGGATGTGTGTGTATCAGTGTGCATCATTGTGGTTTTGGAAAAGAACATATGCAGTGATGCCACCACAACATGTGTGTTCTCATAAACCACATGGATCCACTAGATGGGATCGTGTATTAGTTTGTATGACATGATGATTATTGTATCCTCTCTTACCTCAATCCAAGGACTTGTCAGGTACCAAAGACCCCGAGGGTTGAGCAAGGTATAGGGAGTATGAGTGATGATTGTTCTGCAGGTTGGTAACCCCAGTGACAGAAGGGGTAGTATGGCTTAATGTGAGGGATTTTCTTGGGATTAACGGTGACATCACTATGCATATCTGTAGTTCTCTTTATTCTATGGATGAGACTAGTAGGTTATTGCTATAAGCGGTTGCGGAGGCAATAACAATTATGGATGCACTACCCACATATAATTTATCTTGCTCAAACAAGTACACGCATACTTTATTTCTATCTTTTATTTCCATCAGATGTTTTTGCACGGCTACAGGTGAAACGGAATGCCCTAGGCCCTCTCTCTCCATCATCAACAACAATAAAAATACGCATGCTACTGGTCTGGTGAAAACACAAAAGGAATTCTAAAACTCCCGAAGGTCCGTTAAAGTAACTTCACTATCCATTCGCTTCCCGTGGATTCGATAACCTAGGTCTTCTAGGGAAAAAGAGCTATACTACATCCGTAATCCGGATCGAAGGTATCAACCCTTTTTTTCTACCGCTGTTGTCGCGGAAGCAATAGGTACCCTGGTGAGGTTATTAGGAACCTTGCTAGTTTTAATTCTTATTTTTAATTTTGTTAGTTTGATTTTAGTCTTTATTTGATAAACCAAAAAAATTAGTTAGTCTTTAAATTCTTGTTTTTATGGTTATAATTTTTAACCTAAGAAAACCCAAAAACATAGGAAGTATGTCTGAAAAGAAGCTTGGGGAGTTTTCTACTCCCAATAATGATTATTTGCGTACTCCTATTACTCAGCCAGCAATTGCTGCTGATGATTCTGAAATTAAGCCCCATTACTTAAGTTTGGTTCAACAAAATCAATATGGAGGCTCTTATTTTGAATACGCAGGTATGCACTTAAATACTTTCACTGAAATATGTGATATGATGCGTATAAAAGACGTTCACCCTGATGCGGTCAAATTATGTCTATTTCCTTTTTCTCTAAGAGAAAGAGCTAAAGAATGGTTGCTACCTTTGCCTGAAAATACTATTACATCATGGGTGGGATGTACTTCTTTATTTATGACTAAATTTTTCCCACCGGCAAAGACTATGCAACTCTGATCTAATATTACTGGTTTTAGACAGGAAGAGTGTGAGCCACTAGCGCTTGCATGGGAGAGGATGAAAGAATGCCTAAGAAACTATCCTAGTCATGGGATGGAAGATTGGTTAATCCTCCATTTATTTTATAATGCTCTTAATCCTGTGTCTAAGTCTATGCTTGATACTGCAGCTTGAGAAACATTCATGGGAAAACATATTACCTAAGCAAAGCATCTGCTAGACAATATGCAAGACAACCATGCCTAATGGCATGTTGAAAGATCAAACACGAAGAAGCTGAACTCTGTCTCACCACAAGAGAATGAAGATCACAATGCTAAGTTTGATGAGATCATACTAGCCATAAAAGGTAAGGAAACTCAGGTAAGAGCCACCCCCGAAACAAATATATAAGAAATAGACTTCGTAGCTCGTAATGATTATAATCCTGCTTGGAAGAAGAGTTACAATCCTAATTTTCAGAAACATTACGCTAGTCCTACAAATAACTCTAATAATAATATGGGAACTAGTAATGGTAGCCTCCAAGAAATTCTTAAGTCTTTCATAGACTCGCAAAATGAACAAAATAATATTCTAGTCAAAATTATGGAGAACCATGATGCTATGCTTGGTAAATTATCTAACCAAGTTGTTAGTTTGAGAAATGATTTACAGGCCCTTCAAGAAAGAACAAGGATCGTTGAGGCATAGCTAGGTAAGATAACCGAGAGTCAAACTCTCATTCTAGCTAAATTTGCAGGTAAAGCTGAGCCCAATCCTGTTGAAGAACTCAAAATGATGAGGATCCAAAGGTTAGGAGCCTGAAGAACTTTATTGTAGTAATGCCCCTTCACCAAGCTACACCATCGAAGATCTCATAAAAAGGATCAACGTCAAAATTCCGGTAAGTGTAGGTAATGATGAAGCCATGTATCAATACTTTGTTGATCAAGTAGCAATTAAGGTATGCGAGCTTGAAGAGGAATACAAGAAAATCGTTGAAAAGTTACCTGTTAAACTAGATGACATATTTGAGCCCACTATTAAGATAAAGATTGAAACTAATGAGATGGCTGCACTTTGTGATCAGGTGCAAGCGTCTCAACAATTCCAAAGAATCTTTTTAACAAGTTAAATCTTCGCTCCTTTGAAATTACTGAATTAAAAATGCATCTAGCAGATTGTACCTACAAACAAGCTGTAGGGATTAAGGATAACACTTTAGTTTACATCAAAGGTTGTCCTGTTCTCGTTGATTTCGTTATTGTTGACATGCCTGAAGATACTGTTGCTCCTATAATACTAGGTCGTCCTTTCTTAAGAACTATAAAGGCTTTAATTAACCTCCATGAAGGGAACGTGAAGTTGCAATTTTCTTCAAGGGATCCTTTTGTTATTCATTTCCCTAGGAAGAAGAAAGCCAAACATGACGAGAAGGAGGCCATAACTTTGAAGGCCAATTACTTTGCAGTGGGTGTTCCACTCATCTGGCCTAAGTGAGTATCATCAAGGTCAAGCTATTGACCATAAAAGACCGCTCCATGGGAGGCAACCCATGTTAAATTAAGGTTTGAGTTAAGTTCTTAGTTTTAGTTTAAGTTCATTTTCAATAAAGAGTGCTAGAAAACTCCATTTGAGGAGAAGAAGCTTGGTAGTACTTGAATTTCTGCATTATTCATCCTATTGTTGGTCGGTTATATTTTCTGTCAATTTTCTGTCAAAGCCAAGGTATATCGCTAAGTTACAAGAAAAGAAATAGTTTACGAAGAAACAAATTTTTTTTGATGCATACAGACGGTTTAACGACCAATTATACGACGAGAATAAAACTTTCAGCCATATAGTTCCGGTCATATAGTTATCTTTGCCATCGAAATTTTTTCTGCAATATGTACTGAGATTTTAACGACCAAATATACGGTGGGAATAAAAATTCTGGCCGTATAGCTCCGGTTGTATAGATATCAATGCTCCATACAATTTATTTTCTTATGTACAGATAATTTAACGACCAATTATACGGCAGGAATAAAAATTCTGGCCGTATAGTTCCAGCCATATAGATATCAATGCCTCCATACAAATTATGTTCATATGTACTGGGAGTTTAACGACCAACTATACGGCGGGAATAAAAATTATGGCTATATAGTTCCAGTCATATAGATATCGATGCCTTTTATAAATTTTCTTTCGGAGGGACAGACAGTTTAATGACCAACTATACGGCCGGAACATTTTATTCCGCCCGTATAGTTACGGTCGTATAGCTGCGCCGCCAGGAGGAAGACCTAATATTTTGACAGAATGCCAACTATACGGTCGGAATGCATGTTTCGCCTGTATAGTTGCACCAGTATAGTTGCGTCCGACCACAAAATCGCACGTGAAGGTACTCCCAACTCCAAAACTTCAATACTTTTTCTTTTTTCTACCTCCAAACTCTCTCAAAACCTCAAGGGATCTTCATCTCTACTCAATTTCGTTCGATTTCTTCATACACAAGTGATCTATGGTATGTTTCTCCTCCAATCCTCTAATTACTTTTTGCAAAACCATCTTCGATCTATTGTCATTTTCAATCTAGGGTGAGACCTACTATGAACTAATTGCCATGATTTTCTTACCTAGATTATTATCTTGAGGAGATTCTTTAGTGTGCTTAGATGAGGAACGTATTATACTTACTGTTGTTGGATCAAAAAGTTTTATTTTTGCCTTTCTTCAATGTTTTAGAAGATGAACACAAGGAGCCAAACTCGTGCTCGTGCCACCGCTAGCGCTTCTTGGGCGATCACCCAGGAACGCATGGGGATACGGTTCAGGGATGAGGCTCATCACGAATGCTTCAACAAGATCAAGAACCGCGAAGTGAAGGCCACCAAGTGGGCTTGCCCCCTTATATTGAACCAACTTGGTATGTGTAATGACTTCAATTTACTTTGCAATAGAGCTGGCCTGCAAAACTTTGTGTACAATGATGTACCTACTTATCGTCGCTTAACCATTGAATTCCTAAGTTCATTGCAAAGCACGGTTAAACTCTAGCAAGGAGAGGATACTATTTCTTTCCATCTGATGAACAACAACTACACCTTAACGTTAGATGAATGGTGTCATGCTTTAATTTGCCAAACAATGATGTTCATGCTCTACGCGCATCCTTTACTGACTTAATTCCTTCCCCGATCAATACTATAATGGAATGAGTTTCACTAGTAGAGTGAACAAGGGGAAGAATATTCAACATCCTGCAATTCGCTATTTGTTCTATGTTATTGCTAACATTTTGCAGGCACACAATGAGTTCATGAGACTCAATGAGGAGGACATCCTAGTCCTCGCAAAGGTTGCTTACATCAACTGCATCTTGTCACTCAACTTGGACGCCATCCTTGTGCGCTATCTGGAGAACCAAGCCTCCCAAAGCCAAGGGCCAATCACTGGAGGAGGCATCATCACCGTGCTTGCCACTTCCCTAGGCCTTGACCTAGGTGAGTTTCAACCCATACTTGGTGAGACACGTGTTGGTTTCTCCACCTTGAGGGCCAGTGGAATGCTCACTAGGAGAGGTGGTGTTTATTATCTACATATTGCTGGAGCTGGCGTATCTACCCCGCTCCTTTGCCTAATGGTATTTTCTCTATCGAGGAAGGACATTTGCTATATGATGTGCAGGTTGAGTAGTACCAACCCGAGCAGGAGATTCCTGAAGAGGATGAGGACCAAGAGGAGGAGCAAGAAGCCCCTCATTAGGAGGAGCAGCCACAAACCCGGTTCGCAACATACCAAGATTTCCAAGGACTTGGAGGGACTGTGGAGAGGATGCACAACCTCTAAGAATCAACAAGTAACTTCTCCACTCAATTCGCGAACTAGAGTAATGACTTTTTCACGCCACTAGAATGATTTGAAGGGCTTGCAAAAGCCTAAGCTTGGGGAAGTTTCCTCATGTATCTTTATTTGGCCTTTATTTGCTTTTATTTAGAGGTTGTGTTTTTTATTTGAGTTTATAAGCACTGGTGTTGGTTTCCCCAACACTTTATCTTTAGTTCTTTCTATTTGCTTTCGAAATTTTCTAGCCGAGCTTTGCCGCCAATTTTCTATTCTTTATTCCCTCTCTTAAAAATCACAAAAAGAATTCTCCATTTTTCCTTATTTTCCCTCTTTCTTTTCTTTCTGCCTCGAGGTCTTCGTATGTTTGCAGGAGAGTGATCGACTTCGAGTTTCCAAGAAACAAATAAAAAAGGAAGAGAGAAGTGGAACCAAACATGAGAGGTATGCCTTATGACTCCCTACTTTTGAAGTTTGAGAAACCCATCCTAGTTAGTAGTAAATGTTGAGATATTATATTGGTGGAGTGAGTCTTTGTATCATAGTAAGATTGTCGTTTGCATGGGCATTTAATTGGGCACATTTTGTTCCAGCTCTCGTAATTAACCAAGTCTTGCCTAAAAATTGCTAAACAATTGTAATAAGAAAAAGTCTCACAATTGAAGGCTTGGGTGTTGTAGTGCTTAGTCTTGAAGGCTTATTTATAGAGACACTTGAAACCACTGAAAATGTTGATTGACTTAATAGCTCTCTTTGAAAGAATTTGTTCCATTGAATTGATATTTAGCTGTTTTTGTGAGCATGCCAAAGTTTGGCCTGTTAATCATACGAATGATATAGCTTTACACGTGTCAAACATCATGGGATGCCAACAACTCTGCTAGCCTACGAACGATCTTCATGGAATAAACTCCAAGATTTTGGCTATGAGTTGATTAAACACTTGTAGCAGCAATGTTATAGTGGTAAGATTCTTGGTACTCCCGGGTAGCTGTAATCATGATGGAATCACTCCTGTGGCTATTATGAGTAATCATTATGCAAAAGGAACAAAAATCTTAGTGATGCCACGAGTGTCCATCACAACCCGATAAACTAATAAAAACTTTGGCATGCTCTCAATTACTTAAAAACTGAAAATTCTTGAATGACAATGAATAGAAAAGTAGTGCTTGCAAAGTCTTGATTCATTGATGTGGGAGAATTGAGATAATCTAGTATATATCCTTTTCATGAAAACTCTCATACTCTTAATTTACATGATTATACTTTACTGTTCAAGGGCAAGCCTATGAGTTGATTACTTGACATGGAATAAAATTTACTCATTTGGATCATCCATGCTTACAATAATTTTGTTGCGCTATAAGGATGCATGAAACCCATATGATATGCTTGCCATTACTCTATCTATGCTGAAGTTTTTCAGATTTATGAAGTGGAGGAAACATCAGACTATTAATCATGAGTAAGATCACCATCTCGTTATTTCAGTTTAAATGCTAAGTTCCTTTTTGATTTTGGTTTTCTTGCTCAGGATGATCAAGTTTAAGCTTGGGGACGTTGATGGCTATGAAATATAGCCATCTATGTCCACATTTAAACTAGATATTAATCATACTTTTTTATGAAATATCTCTCTAAACACTACCACTAATGCTAATATTTAGAGGGGTATGCAATCCTTTGTTCTTGTATTTTCCCTATGTAGATAATGTCGTATAAAGGAGGGAATCACTACCTTAAAGTCAAAGATACGATATTTCCTTCAACCAGAAGAAACCAAGAGCCGTCCAACGAAGGCCGACGCCGTAACGACCAACTATATGGCCAGAGCAAAAATTCTGACCGTATAGCTCCGGTTGTATAGTTGGCGCCGCCACTGTTAGGTCAAACAGAACAACTTTCGTGAAGGGGCCCCTCTATAAAGAAGCCTCAGGCGACGGGAAAATATCTCTCGATGCACCCTAGACACCAAAGAAGCCATACCTCGCTAGAAAGCCGTCTCTAGATCTCCACATCCTTTTCCATCTCCATAGCCATACTCCACCACTTGGAATAGTAGATATCTTCTCTGATTGGCAACATTGTTAGACTATTTCTATCAATCTTATGATTTTCATTATAATGTTTGTGATTGTTGATCTCATCTCTATGCGTGAGTAATTCTCCTTGGGCTAAGGGCTTCGGCCTAGCCATGTAGCAATTGTGCATGTGATTTATCATAGATGGGATCATGTATTAGTTTGTATGACATGATGATTATTGTATCCTCTCTTGCCTCAATCCAAGGACTTGTCAGGTACCTAAGACCCCAAGGGTTGAGCCAGGTATAGGGAGTATGAGTGATGACTGATCTACAGGTTGGGAACCCCAGTGACAGAAGGGGTAGTACGACTATATGTGAGGGATTTTCTTGGGATTAACAGTGACATCACTATGCATATCATTAGTTCTCTTTCTTCTATGGATGAGACTAGTAGGTTATTACTATAAGCGGTTGCAGAGGCAATAGCAATTATGGATGCACTGCCCACATATAATTTATCTTGCTCTAACAATTACACTCATACTTTATTTCTATCTTTTATTTCCATCAGATGTTTTTGCACAGCTATAGGTGAAACCGAATGCCCTAGGCCCTCGCTCTTCATCATCGACAACAACAAAAATACGCAAGCTATTGGTCCGGTGAAAACACAAAATGAATTCTAAAACTTCCGAAGGTCCGTTAAAGTAACTTCGCTATGCATTCACTTCCCGCAGATTCGATAACCTAGGTCTACTAGGGAAAAAGAGATATACTACATCAGTAATCCAGATCGAAGGTAGCAGCCGCCATCAAGACCAAGCAGGTGGAGCTTGTTGAAGGAGATTCCTCCAAGACCATCGCCATTGGCACGGACGTGGATGCAAAATAGGAAAGCACGCTCGTTGAGTTACTTCGCAAGAATAGGGACATCTTTGCCTGGCAACCTGCCGACATGAAAGGTATACCTAGGGAACTTGCTAAGCACAGCTTGAATATTGATCCTAATGCCAAACTGGTGAAACAACCTCTACGACGCTTTGGTGACAAAAGACGAAGGGATATAGGCAAATAAATAGCTAGGTTAATTAAGGCTGGCTTTATCCGAGAAGTTATTCACACCCGATGGGTGGCAAATCCTGTACTTGTCCCCAAAAGGGGAACCAATGAATTAAGAATGTACGTTAATTACATCAGCTTGAACAAAGCGTGTCCAAAGGATCCGTTTGCTTTGCCTCGCATTGACCAAGTCATTGAATCAACGGCTGGCTTGGAACTTCTATGTTTTCTTGATGCCTACTTAGGTTACCACCAAATCCGGATGCGAAAGTCGGACCAATTGGCCACTTCATTCACCACTCCTTACAATACATATTGCTTTCTCACGATGCCCTTTGGGCTGAAAAATGCTGGTGCTACCTACCAGCGGACAATGCAATGCTACCTACACGACCAAATAGGTCACAACATACACGCTTGCATGGAGAATATCGCGGTAATATCAAAGAAATTAAACGATCTTATCGCCGACTTGCAGGAAACCTTCGACAATCTCCGGAAATATAACATGATAATGAACCCCAAGAAGTGCATCTTCGGGGTACCTTCCGGCAAGCTGTTGGGTTTCATCATTTCGCACTGTGGAATCAAGGTGAACCTGGAGAAAGTCAAGGCCATCCTCGACATCAAGCGTCCGACATGCCTAAAGGACATACAAAGGCTCACAGGCTGCAACAGCAGTAAGCCGGTTCATCAGCCGACTTGGGGAGAAGGCTATGCCGCTCTACAAGTTGCTCAAAAAGGCAAACAAATTCATATGGACATATGAAGCTGACGCAGCACTTCAGGAGTTGAAGAGAATACTCTCCTCCCCACCAATACTTGCGGCATCAGTGTCAAGGGAGCCTATGTTAGTCTACATGGCCGCAACCAACTGAGCCATCATCATCGTCATCATGGTGGAGCGCAAGGAACCAACGCACGAGTACAGAGTTCAGCGACCCATTTACTATGTAAGTGAGGTCTTGACGGAATCCAAGCAGCGTTACCCGCACTACCAAAAGATATCTTATGGAATTTTCCTTGCTTCAGCAAGCTAAGGCATTATTTCCAGGAGCACCCTATCACAGTGGTGAGCAAAGCTCCACTGTCCGACATAATGAACAATAGCGATGCTACAGGAAGAGTGGCAAAGTGGGGCATTGAACTTGCCGCCTTTGAAATCACCTACAAGAGACGTGACGCTATCAAATCTTAGGCATTGGAGGATTTCATTGCAGATTGGACAGAACTGCCAGAAGACACTCCTATACTAGAGCCAGAATATTGGGTTATGAACTTTGATGGATCAAAGCTACTCAACGGCTCAGGGGCTGGTGTATTATTACAATCACCAACAGGGGAGAAGTTGCAATACGTCCTGCAGATCCACTTCAACGCTACCAACAACATGGCGGAATATGAGGCCCTAATTCACGGACTTCGAGTAGCCAAGGATATTGGCATCAAGCACATAGTTTGCTGCGGAGATTCTGACTTGGTTGCCTAGCAAGTAGCTGGCACCTGAAACACGCAGAACCCTATGATGGCGGCATATCGAGAC
This sequence comes from Avena sativa, assembly GCA_916181665.1. Lineage (NCBI taxonomy): Eukaryota > Viridiplantae > Streptophyta > Magnoliopsida > Poales > Poaceae > Avena > Avena sativa. Next base: position 133,085,655 of record OV702292.1, on the reverse strand, counting down.
AAAGTAGACGAAATAGCCAAGTGCTTCGATGGCTACGAAGTCAAGTACGTCAAAAGGGAGGAAAATGAGGTGGCAAATCTGCTGTCAAAGCTTGGGTCAGCCAACCGACCAATTCCGCCATGCATTTTCCTAGAGCATTTACGGACCCCATCCATGAAGGGAGCGCACCCTGATAACCCGGATAGAGTGGACTCATTTGTTAATACAATAACAGTGACCTCTCCAGCTTGGACGAAACCGTTCATGGACTATCTATAAGATGGAACTTTGCCCGCCGATGAAGTCAAAAGCCGGAAAATAGTATGTAGAGCAAAAAGCTACGTCATCATTGATGGCCAGCTATACAAAAGAAGTACCACCAGAGTTTTCCTTCGATGCATCTCCCAGTAGCAAGGTATTGAAATCCTTAGAGAGATACATCTCGGAGATTGCGGGCATCATGCCGCTCCCTAATCATTGGTGGCTAAGGCCTTCCGACAAGGATTCTACTGGCTAACTGCCAAGGCAGACACCGACAAGTTGGTAGAAACATGCCTTGGGTGTTAGTTCTATGCAAGACAACCAAGTGTTCCAGTTGAAGAATTGTGAACAATACCAATAACTTGGCCGTTTGTAGTCTAGGGGATGGACATGGTGGGACCTTTGCAGACAGCACCCTGAGGATTTACACACTTGCTAGTAGAAGTGGATAAGTTCAGAAAATGGATTGAAGATAAACCCGTTAGAAAGCTTGATGGGGCAACAACCCTGAAATTTGTCCGGGATCTAGTGGTGAGATTTGGTCTCCCACATAGCATCATCACTGACAACGGCAGAAATTTATCTCTCGGAGAAGTTGAGGAGTACTGTCATGAAAAGGGCATCCGCCTAGACCTAGCATCTGTAGATTTAGCTAGAAATTTGCTAAGGATGAGGATGCTGTTATGAGAGTGGTTGTGGGGAAGTACCCAGAAGTGCCGAAGGACGTCTAGGAATAAGTTGGAGACTAGCAGGCTTACGTCTCGTACCAGCTGGGCTTTGAGGTACACCTTCTCTCTGGCTTGGGGAGAAGGAGCCACCTCGCCGGCCGGCGCTGGTCGCCAGACCAAATACTTCGCCGCGGGGAGATACCCCTCGGTGACCAGTTCTTGCAAGTCTTTGGCAGAGAGGTCAAAGCCCCTCCATGCTCCCTTGTGGGAGTCATTGTCCTCTTCAATGGCATCTAGCTCCACCCATTCTTGGTCGTCGCCGGTTAACCACCACAGTAGTGATAGGGACAATGACCCCCTTTGGCAGGACCATCACTCCCTGAGATAGCTCTGGTGTAGCTTCGGGGGTTGCCCTTGTCAAAGGGGTGGAGCTGCTGGATGCCATTGCAATACTGGGAGTGGGTGGAGAAAGAAGAGGCTCTAGCTAGGGTTTTATGAGGAGGAGCTCGAACGGGCGTGCAGCTGAAGGAAGATGAAGATGAGGGAGTGAATGCGAGTAAAAATAAAATAACCTAACGACAATTGAAATATATAGGCCCAACGTCAAATTCGTGCAAAACAATCTGATGGACGGAGCGTTGCCGACGTGGAGATGAGCATGCATGGTAATTTCGCCACGTCCTCCGTCTTTGCCGCTTTACCGTTTTGCATTTCGCACAGGTAGAAACAACTAATGATTAATTCTCTGCCTTTTGTGAGTTTCGAAGTAGCGTAGGTTGTACCGTATGTCATCCTCCTGATAGTTGCAGTGAAGGGTCATGTCTGAAGATTCCATCGAAGGCAAAAAATATCCAGCTCTAGAAACAAAGACTCAAGGAATATCCGGCTACATTGCAAAGCCAGAGAGGATTGATGGGTTCTTTGGGAGACCTTTGAGATATTGCTTGACAAATTGTCATCATCACCTATGCGGTGACCCAGTATACCACTGCATGATGTAGTACACTATAGTTGTTGACATAACACCAATGAAACACCGTTCACTAGTATTACATCCTTCAGAGTGGTACAACAGAAACACAGCAGGTCCAAAACATGACTAAAATTTACAACTCAACTCTTTACAAAAGATCTAGAGAACACTCTAGGTTAAGAAGAAAGACAGAAACTTCTTATAAAGAAGAACTAGAAATTTATAACTCAGAACCATCTGGCTAATAAGACTAGCATCTAAACTATCAGTCTTGCAATTGCTACTAATGCAATTCTCTACAGAAGTAGGTGTTATGGCTAGAATATCTACTCCTATCTAATTAAGATCTTCTCATTTGCTTCGGTTGATGTATATGTTGACTTCATTGACTTTATTGAAGAACTTGAGCTATCGATGATGGTTGCTTGAGCAGAAATTGATGTTGACATCGTCTTCAATGACTTAATATCTAGCAGGGGTTAAGAAGGTACGGTTGAGTACGAGCGTACTTAGCAAGTTCACTAAAAAGAAGTATATGATGCACTATCTCTACAGCCATAGACCAAAGGTCGTAGGCAATGTAGGTTTTCGTAAACATTTCTTCAAAGGTTGCTTTTATTCTGAAAACTATGCCCAACAGCCTTCACAGGTTGACCAGAACTTTAATGGAGTTCCTTTCCTGCCGTGTTCGTAGCTCCTTCTCGGAACAGGGAGTAACATGTCACAGTTCTTACACTCTGTAGAGGTGCATTGCTTTACCCATGAGAGACCAAATCCTTGTTGCACAACAAGGCGATCTTTCCCGTCCACACTTCCTTTGGTGTGGGGCCCAGTAGATGATCCAAGCCAATCACTGCCCCCTTCACGACCCTGCATGTCTCCTTGGTGTATGCCATGCCCACATCTTGAATTACGACAATGGTTAGTACAGACCATCAGATGCCAGAACTATCGTGGGATGTTGAGGGTTCCCACCCATATGCTACATATCCTCTATGAATTACCAATTAATGCATGCTACGAGGATAATAGCCACAACCTGGCCATCTGGATGCATGCGAGAGGAAGAAGATACAGCTAACTTCTCCGTCCCATTCCAAATCTCATGGTTAACGCGTAATATATGGCACTAGAATCACTGATGACATTGGTTGTTACGTCCTAGATATTATGTTCCTTTACCACTTGAACTATATCAGTAGATTATTACCTCTTGGTAAATAATCCATAATCATATTATTATGAAAATAGTGTTTTCTCACCTTTTTGAAATGCAGGTAATGACAACATTTGGGTTACAAGCATTTGATAGAAAATAACCAAAGGACATGAGCAAGTGTGAACTTGCCTTATGGCTGCAAGGTAGTGAAGTTGGATACTTCCACTCAACCTTGAGCTTCGGTTTCTACAGAAAACCATTATTGCCCGGTAAGAACAATAATTAAAGAAGCAATATGCAATGCATAGTAATGTCATGCAATGATTCATTTTCTTTCTTCTTTTCATCTTTTACCCGCCTTGTAAAGGTTTTAAGTTTCTTTTAATTAATAAAAGAAAAGCATTATTTATGAAATCATTAAATTCATATTATTTTGACATTTAGTAATTTATAATAACTAGTATTATTCTAAGAGTTTAAAAATGAATTTATTTAATTTTTAACTCTTCTAAATGTTTAACTAAAATTCTTTTAAGGAAATAAGACTTTATTTCTTTTATACATGATTTACTTTTAAAAATACAAACTAGTATTTTTCTATGATAGTACTTTCCTTTAGAATCTTAAAAATGAATTTTATTCAATTTAAGTGTTTTGTATATTTTTATAAAATTCCAGAAGGAATAGATATAATTTTCATAATAGATCTATATTTAATTACTGAAATTTACTATCTATTATTTTTATTGGACAGAGGATATTTTTGTGATTTCATAGATATATTATTTGTATTCTTAGGATTTTTTTCTAGATCCTAATTTATCTTAGGGGTATATTTGTAATTAAGTATTTTATAAAATACCTTCCTTTGAAACACGGGCCTGGCCCACCGGGCTGGCCTAGCCTGACCTAACCCGCTAGGGCTGGGTAAAATGCCACTAGTCGTATTGGGCTGCCCACACCCGGCCTAGTTCCATTCACTCGCTCACTCTCCTCTCTCTTCTCTCTCGCGCGATGCCCTCTCTGGACGCTCGGTGTCGCCGTTGCTGCGGTTGATTCCGGCCTCTTCAGGCCACCGTGCCTGTTCCTGCGGTGCAAGACAATGCGGATGACGTCGCTGCTCGACGTTGTCCTGTGTGATCTGGCGCTGGCCCTTTCTACTGGTCATGCTGACCCTCACCTCGTGGCTAGGGCTAGGGTTCCACCATGCTCTGGCACCTCCTTGCTGACGCTGTGGTGCTCCCTCGCTGATGCTTTGGTTCTCGTGGCGCCGCTCTTCTATGGCCGCCACCGCCATGTGCATGCGCGGGTTGCAGCGCCCCCCTTGGGGTGCTCCTCACTCCGCCGTGTGCTGCCTCGACTCCGGCCTCTACTTCCTCTTCTGTTTACTCACGAGGACCTCAAGTAAGTTCTTCTACTTCTCTTTCTGTGCTCTACCTTGCCTCTATTCCATGCTATGTGGTCACCTGCAATGGATTTCCCTATTTAGGATTCATCCCTAAATTTCTAGGGTTCATACCCCCTTCAATAGTGATTTAGCATAGTTGTAGGGTTAATCTTGCCTATGCTAATCCTTTGATGTTGATCTACTGTTAGCGTAGTGTCACTCTCTGTTGAGCATGTTGGTTACTCTGTTCTCTATTAGAGAACACTCTGTTGATCATGCTTTTGTGATCATGTTCTCTGTCATAAAATTCTCTATGAAAGCATGATTAGATTGATGTGGATGCCTAAGTTGTTGTGGCTGTGGATTTACTCCTATGAAGTTAAGTTAAGATATTCACTGTACTGATGTTTGGTTGTTGGCCTGCTTGTGAAGCACTGATGTGTTCAGTCTCAGGATTTAATCATGTTACTGTGTAAATCTATTGCTAGTCTCTGCTCTATGATTAATAAGAAGATGATTTATAAAAAATATGATTCCTATATACTTATAGGAAAGTGATTATATTTAGTGGTTTCTGTATAGTGTGGCCTAGTGGTAGACAGTGTTGATCTTTATTGTCCTTTCTAAAAGAAATGTATGTTTATGATTCCTAAATCATTTTGGAAGATGATTATTTCTCTTGGAAAAGGATATGCTTTGTGTTTAAACTCAAGGATACATGAACCTGCTAGGTACAGAGGTGCTACCCTTCTAGGAATGTGCCCTGTACCAGCAGCAGTGATGAGAATCTATCTAGTTAAAACTAGATTATAGGTTAATGATGCTGGTCTGAGATCTTGCCTATGTAAGAACACTTGCATACTCTGGTTGTTTATTATCTGTTGTCTGACATGTTCACTGTCATGTGCTTGTAAGAAAATGAATGTGTAAGATGAAAAATGATTAGATTTACATGTTGGAATATACTCTGGTTGCTTTGTCTGATTGTTGCCTTCTACTTCTGGATTGTGGTAGCCCAAGATTTGTGTTGTCTTCCTCCTAGTGTTGTTGCTCCTGTGTGACCTTGTTGTCCACCCAATACATACCCCTCCTCAAGTCACCATCTTTTCTGCTGATTTCCAGGGTTTTCTATGGTGGAAAGTGGTTTGATCTAGTGATTTGATTTCAAGATCTTGTGTTGTTCTTGGCTGTGTTGGTGACAAACTATGGCTATGCTCTCTTGCAAAATGAATAGCAAAGCTATCTTTGCTCTATACGTCCGTGATTTAAACTGCTCCTTTTGTTCTCAGTTGCTGACACCTCAATGCATGCATTTAGGTGTGTAAGCTGCTTCACTGTTTGCTTTGGCTGTGGATGATATCAAGTACCTATAATTTAAACTTCCCCCATCTTTTTACTATTACCTATCTTGGTGAAACTTGCCCATTCAGCCCGTGATGCAGTTTTGACGCTTTTATTGCTTAAAAGAACATATTCTACACTTGATGGTTTTTGTCCCTTCTTTAATTTAACTTGCTCAATGAGGATTAGGAAATAGTGCACTTCACTATTCGAAACTGAGAGCAATCTAACATTAACCCACTCTTTGTTTTATTTCTATTTCACTCTTATTTGTAGGTACAAGACCAAGTGATTAGAATACTAGTTTAGGATTAGTTTAGGATTTTTCCTTTATTTACCTTTTGTAATACAAATTTCTACTCTTTGTAAAGATCAATGTAATATATATATTCATTATTTAATAAATCTTTTTATTTCCTTGGGAATATCTCTGTAATGCCTTTACTTCAAATAGAGTTGTATTTATTTAATACTTATGGAATAAAAGGAAGAATTAAGACGTGCTATTTAAGTTATACTAATATATTGTTATTAATTTCATTTATTGTTTTATAACAATGATATATTCAAACAATAATAATAAATAATTCTTTTTGGAAATTAGATAAATGCTAATTACCTCTAATATTCTAACCTTATTCAATTGTTTCAAATGTTTAACTATGAAACCCACTTTATTCCATCAATACATTATAATCCCAAAGGATTAAAGGTTAAAGATTGATTTATATCTAGGTAGTTATAGTTGATATCCCAATAGAATGGAATATTATATAGCCTCATACTATGATATCGATTAAAGATTTCTCCAGAATACTTTTCCTCAATAAATCTCTAAGTTTGGGTTCTAGTTAAGGAAATTCCTTTTCTATATATACTTTATTTAAATTTCTCCTTTGCTTCACTAAGATCTCTTCTGTCCAACTAATATAGTCATCGGCTCCACCATATCCATCAACATATGATGACATGATCATGTCCCCTCTACAACATTCCTTCATTCTACTCCTAGCATATTAGCCTTGTATCTGTTTTTAAGGATTGCAAGGTTTCCATTCTCTTTATATAATCTATGATATCAAACTCCTAGAATAGGTAGGGTACTACTCCTCTCAGTACAAGTTTGTTCTTGTTATAAGCTTGATTAAGCTACTTTGATTACAGCTACTCCATACAATTAGTATCACTTACTTTATCATACCCCAACTTGATTCCTCATGACCAAACTAGATGATTCATCTTACTAAGGTTTAGCCTAATTTATATACTCACAATACTTCTTCATCAACTGGTCACCTATCCTCGAGAGCCTTGAGAATAATAATCAACATCCTTTCATCATACAAAGCTTAGGCTTCTAATTGTCTGATCAGGATCTATACTCAACTAAGTAGCAGGCTTATACTAATCCTTCTATAGGATTTATCTTGTTTAAAGAAACTGACTTTAGGTTTATACCCACTTAGCTTAACAAAGTTATTACTTGATACTCTAACACTACTAGCTTTCTCATAGCTTCTCAAGTATTAGTTAATTCTTAGGTTTAGATACTTCTTCTAGTTACTCATGAGTGAGTTAACTCCTCCAACATCCAATGGTTTGATCATACTAAGGATGTCATTCCATTGATGATGGGACACCCTACCACAATTAGTTCCTTCTTCTTACTAATTTACTTAAGGTCTTTGGAAGGTCAATATAATAGATCAAAGCTAAGAGTCAATAAGTTCTAGGTCAAGAATTGATCACTTAATATTGATGATCAATTGACACTAGGCCTTAACTACTTAGGAATATCATATGTTAATATGACAATAAGGGCATGTAATGAATGGTCTTGGCTTGACTTCTATTTTCTCTCTATTATATAAGAGTTGATGTTTAAGAACTATAATGATGCTCATGGTGGGAATAACTATGGCAAGCAAGTGTATCAAGATTTAGTTATAGAGTATCTTTGCTTAAGTTATATACTTAACATGGTAATCAGGGTTTGTTGTAGATAATACCTTGATTCATCTTTAGAATATTAAGTATTCATCCTTAAGTTATTGTATGGAATACCATGTCCTGATCTCTAGAAGATCTAGTACTCCTTAATGAGTAGTGTCTTGTGACTTAGTTTTATCACAATTGATCTACCCTTAGATCAAATTGTTTTACCCAAAGATAAGGTCTTAGCAAAGGTCATATTGAAACTTATTGCCGTCAACTTGATAACATACTTCAGTTCCACCAAGTTAAGAGAAGATTCAATCTCTTTGGCATGATTTATTTAAAAGCGCAAAAATTATCCAGATTTTCTATGCATGAATGCAATGCACACACCTCATCTCATCTTATTTCTAAGTTCTAATGCAGGGGTGTTACAACCTAGATGGAGCATTCAAGATCAATAGACAAGACGACACAAGATTTCAAAGTCCTTCGGGGGATACTGTTGGGGATATGCTAAATGGGTATCACCATAGCATGTCCTTATTCCAGCTAACCTGGGTGGCCCATAGTTGGTAGCAAGGCCTATGGACTGCTAGGTGGCCCAGTTAGATAGATCCAGAAGGGAGGCCCATGCTAGATAAAGGAAGGCTACGCAGGAGTCATCGACATAATCGGAGCCTTAGAGTGCAAGACACGAAAGACTAGTTCGTATTAGTGTAGGACTCTTTACCTTGTCCGGCAAGGACCTTTCTCTGTAAACCCTAGGTTCTGGTGCCTTTATAAACCGGACATGTGGGAGCCTTTAGGGCACAACCTAGATTGGTACGTACAACGTGCAACACCTTACACAGTGAACCTATCTCTGTAACTTGGCGTATTGCCAATATAGTGATTTATAGCAGGAGTAGAGTTCCGCCACTATTGTGGGACTTGAACCTGGGTAAGCTATGTTACCTTGTACCCGCCAACTCTCCACCTTACCCCACGTCTCTAAACACGCACTGTGACGACCCCTCCATGGCGTACTCGCCGGCAATACCACGACATCGTGTGTCTTTAAATGAGGCTTTACAACTATGAATACTTGAACTTGTTTCGTTGCCATGGCCGATTAAATTGTTGTGGAATTACAAGCTCCTCAATTTTGGATGTGATCCCAGGATGGGGCAAGTGAACCATGTGATATGCCCAAATACAAATCTTGTGCATCCTAATTGGTTCACTAGCCCAGTCCCTGGGATTTGTGTGTCCAATCTAAGTATGAGGCATTTTTGACTTGGCTCTACCTTATGTTCTATATTCTATCATGGTGCATTTGATTTGTGTGTCTTTCTGCACCTATTTATGCATGGTGTTGCGACAGTGATGACAGCGACATCAAAAATCGGCTACTACGGCGACTACGGCGACATCGACACAGGGCTACGACAATGATAATGTTTGTATCAACATGAGGTTGTAGTGGCTGTTACCAATAGATGTACTCGTATTTGTAATGTATGTACTCGTATTTGCAACATATTGTATATTTTGTATGCCTATTTTCAACTTAAATAGTTGTATGTATAAATGTATGGACTGCTATATGTATGATAGGTTGTAATGAATGTATACTAATCATGTTTTAAACCTATTAAATACTAGTAGTGATTACTAGTGGCGTACCAGGTTTATACGCTACTAGTATATCAACTACTAGTGGTGTATGATATTGTATGCCACCGATAACCACTTAGCAGTGGCGACTTGTCGGTGGCATAACGCTCGTGCGTCATCACTAGGATATTTTGGTACACCACTGGTTGGCTATTTTCTACTAGTGTCCCAAGAAAGAACACATGTTAGTAGTATGCACTATTACATGTCTGTACTATCCATGTCAACTATTTTTAAGTGAGTAGTCAAGTGAAACCATAAACCCATCCATTTTTAAGCGCGATAAATAATTTTTACATTACTTTACGCACAATTGTATTTTTTGTAATTATGTAATCCAAAAATAGGAAAACTTATTTTTTAGCTTGCATTGATAGGTTACTTATGTTTTTCATCATTCCTATCACCGATGCACAATTTTACCCAATTGCATTTACTGCTTGTTTTGTTATTTTGTATTCATCTGCTTACACACCGTTTTCTTGACAACCATTACGATGGAGTTGGGGACAGAAGATAAATCATTTCGTTTGGTAGGTTATTCAAATAGGGAAGAATTCTACTATTTACTCAAGTGTTTGATATTAAACCCGGAGTCATCCCTTGTGGGGAAATGTTGCAGTCATCCTCAAGGTCCCGCTTTGGTTCTGCCATCCTCCATTACTCCAACATCGTGGAGGTGAAGATCAACCACGAATAAGCCCCCTCGGTGCCGATGTTGTTAGATTTTTGTTGTTGACATCATCCTTCCCTTAGTCCGATGACATCCTCTTCCCCTAATCTAATGATGTAAGAGGTCGAGTGTCAACTGAGCAAGCCATGCAGACTCACTGACCTCATCCTCACGCCGTCTTGCCTACTTCCACTCCCACGCCCTCGTTGTACCTGCATCTCCCTACTCCCCTTAAATGTTGCACAATTTCCAAGCAGTAACCATCCTATCTCTAATCAGTATTATATTAGGGTGTACTTGATTTCATTACATTTCTAGATTGCAAGTTAGTTGTGTTGATTAGTTTCCCGTCTCTACAACTTTGGAACTAAGTTCGTCTAATTTTTAGAAATATTGATGGTTACATGTCCTGCCATTCATGTATATATTTATTAGAATAGCAATGCCTTTTTTTCAAAATATTTAGAACTTCTGAAAAATATGTGAATCTTATATAAATGTCCACTGTTGAGATAGGCATGATGCCCTCTCACGGTGGCTTATCAGGTAGTTGCCCCGTAGTATGGCTTGGTCACGATGCTAGAGAGTGTGAGACTGAAAAATAATTCTATGAAACATGGTTTCACTAGTAGAAAACTGGCCTTTGGTTCGTGGGTATTAGTCCTGGTTTTGCTACAAACTAGGACTAATTCCCCGGCCCCAACAGCTAGAATTGGCCGCAGGACGCGGCGAACACTAGTCCCAGTTCAAACGGACTCTTTAGTCCCGGTTCGTGTAACAAACTAGGACTAAAGGTGGACCTTTAGTCCCGGTTCTGGACACCAGCCGGAACTATTGTCCAAGCTATAGCATCTTCTCCCTGCCCGAGCCATACTCCATTTCAATCTAGTGGCTCCTCTCTCTTCTTCCTTCAAGCTCGAGTTCATGCCCATTTTTTCTCAAGATTTGTCTAGATTTTGCGGTGCCCCATCTATCCAAAGATTCTAAAAGGTGAGAAACTTCATCCTTTCAACTCTCATTTCTATATTAGCTCATTTCATGCTCTACAAGTAGATGAATTTGTGGATTTAGTTTGGTTGTAATTTTTGCAATAATAACATGGGATCGATGAAATTGTGTTAATTTGGATTCAATCTATCTTGTATTAATGTAATGAACTCCAAGGTAAATATCATTTTCAATATGTGGATTCTATCTATATCTTGTTTTGGCACATAGTCTCGATATTCATTTGATTCATAGAAGCACAAAGTTACATGCGTGAGTTCATCCTAGCTACCTGGGCAAAATGCCCTTCTTATTTTACCTGCCTTCAGCAAACTGAAAAACTATTAATAAAAATAGGGTTAATTCACAAAAGCTTGATAAGAAGACATCACAGTATATCTTCGAGAATCTCCTCTATGGCGAGCTCCTCGAATATGTCTAAGGACGGGATCCTAAGACGTATTCGAGAAGCTCCACCGTAGTGGTGTCCCTCTTGCACCATCTTTGCGTTTATAACTTCTCTAGCTATAGATTAATACGCCATGTAGCTAACAAATTTCACATATTAGGGAGTGCCTCTATGGCGAGCTCAACGAAGATGTATGAGGACGGGATGCTAAGACATCTTCGAGAAGCTCCGCCGTAGTGGTGTTCCTGCTCTCACACACGATCTTGCGGTTTATAACTTCACAAGGATGCATCTTGCCTATTTATAGATTAAGCGGCACAACATAGTGTCAACACTCACGACATAATGTCGACACTCACCCCTGTCATAGATCCGCACCCACCCAAATAGTGTTGGTACTCACTGGCATAGTGCTTTTCACTCACGACATAGTGTCGACACTCGCCCATGATGTAGTGTTATATGCCACATCCACGTTTATTCCCGGTTGGTGCCTCCAACTAGTACTAAAGGCTCATCATATCTTTAGTCCCGGTTGTGTGCTTTAATTTTGTTTTTTAGGCGACTACTAATTTTAGCATTATGATTCCATTTGATGTACTTAATTATATAATGTAGATGAGATGACAATGGATGTACGCTGACCGACTCTCTGGCGAGTTCATTAAAGGCGTGCATTCTTTTCTCCTTGTGGCCGAGGCTAACAAGCGGAATGGTTTTATGTGTTGTCCATATTGTGTCTATCAGAATCATAAGGTATACTCTTCTGCAAGAGTCCTTCACGGCCACCTGTTTCGGTCCGGTTTCATGATCGGCTATAATTGTTGGACCAAGTACGGAGAAAGAGGGGTTATGATGGAAGACAACAAAGAAGAGAATGATAACCATTACCCTACTATGTCCCCTGAATACAACAGTACTACAATGGAAGGCAATGATGAAAAAGAAGCTAAAGGACGAGTATCAGATGAGCCCAATGATGATCTTGGTCGGGCCATTGCTGATGCAAAGGGAGAATGCGAAAGTAGAAGGGAGAGGTTGAAGTTCGAGCAGATGATAGAGGACCACAACAAATTTTTGTATCCAAATTGCAAAGATGGCCACAAAAAGTTGGGTGACACACTGGAATTTCTGCAATGGAAGGCAGAGACCGGTGTGACTGACAAGGGATTTGAAAAGTTGCTAAAAATAATGAAGAAGCTGCTTCCAAAGGATAACGAATTGCCCGCCAGTACATACGAAGCAAAGAAGGTTGTCTGCCCTCTAGATTAGAGGTGCAGAAGATACATGCATGCATTAATCATTGCATCCTCTACCGTGGTGTGGAGTATGAGAATTTGGATGCATGCCCGGTATGCACTGCCTTGCGGTATAACATTAGAAGAGATGACCCTGGTGATGTTGAGGGCGAGCACCCCAAGAATAGGGTTCCTGCCAAGGTGGTGTGGTATGCTCCTATAATACCATGGTTGAAACATTAGTTCAGAAACAAAGAGCATGCCAAGTTGTTGCAATGGCACCTGGAAGACCGTAAGAAAGACGAGATGTTGAGACACCCCGTTGATGGGTCGCAGTGGAGAAAAATCGGAAGATAGTTTCCGGACTTTGTAGGTGATGTGAGGAACTTATGGTTTGGTATAAGTATAGATGGCATGAATCCTTTTGGGGAGCAGAGCTGCAGTCATAGCACCTGGCCTGTGACTCTATGTATCTATTACCTTCCTCCTTGGTTGTGCATGAAGCGGAAGTTCATTATGATGTTAGTGCTCATCCAAGGCCCGAGGCAACCCGACAACGATATTGATGTGTACCTAAGGCCATTAGTTGAAGAACTCCTACAGTTGTGGCACAAACAAGGTATACGTGTGTGGGATGAGCACAAACAGGAGGAATTTGACCTATGAGCATTGTTGTTCATAACAATCAATGGTTGGCCTGCTCTTAATAACATTTTAGGACAGAAAAACAAGCGATACAATGCATGCACACACTATTTAGGTGAGACTGAAAGTATATATTTGGATAAATTTAATAAGAATGTGTACCCGGGGAATCGTCATTTTCTTCCGCCCACACACTCCCTAAGAAAGAAAGGTAAGCATTTCAATGGTGAGGCGGATCACCAGAGTAAGCCTATCCACCATACTGGTGATGATGTATTTGATATGGTGAAGGATTTAGAAGTAATCTTTGGAAAGGGTCCTGGTAGACAATCTATTACAAAGGACGATGGCGGAGACGCACTCATGTGAAAGAAAAAATCTATATTTTGGGAGCTACCCTATTAGGAAGTCCTAGAGGTCCGCTCTGCAATTGACGTGATGCACCTAACGAAGAATCTTTGTGTGATGCTGCTAGGCTTTTTGGGTGTGTATGGGACGAATAAAGATACACCGGAAGCACAGCAGGACCAACAATGTATGAAAGACTAAGACGACATGCATCTAGAGTTGTTTCAAGGTACTGCCTGCTACGCTCTTACCAAAGAAGAGAAGGAAATATTTTTTGAAGTCCTTTACAGTATCAAGGTCTTTTCTGGCTTCTTGTCAAATAAAAAGGGAATAATAAATACGACAGAGAAAAATTTCAAAACCTAAAGTCTCATGACTGCCCTGTTCTTATGATGAAGTTGCTTTTGGTTGCATTGAGGGGGATTTTGCCAGAAAATGTTCGAGTACCCATTGTGAAGCTATGTGCGTTCCTCATTGCAATTTCTCAGAAGGTAATCAATCTAGATAGTCTACCAAGGTTACATGAAAGATGTGGTCCAATGTCTTGTCAGCTTCGAGTTGGTGTTCCCACCATCCTTCTTAAATATTATGATGCACCTCCTAGTTCACCTATTCGAAGAGATTAACATTCTCGGTCCTGTATTTCTACACAATATGTTCCCCTTTGAGAGGTTCATGGGAGTCTTAAAGAAATATGTTCATAACTGTGCTAGGCCAAAAGGAAGAATCTCCAAGGGATATGGAACAGAGGAGGTCATTGAGTTTTATGTTGACTTTATTCCTGACCTTAAGCCCATCGGTGTTCCTGAATCATGGCATGAGGGTAGACTGAGTGGAAAAGGCATCCTAGGAAAGAAAGCAAGGATATGTATGGAAGGGTACTCTCTCACTAAAGCACACTACCTAGTTCTGCAAAGTTCCACCTTGGTGGCTCCGTATATCGAGGAACACAAGAATATTGTATGCACCACAACCCGGGGAAGCCTAACTCCTGGATTAGAGATGAAGACATGAAGACTTTTGACGGTTGGTTGCAAACATATCTCATGAATGACATCACTGTTGGAGATCAGCTGTACTTGTTGGCCATGTCACCATCTTCGACTATATTGACTTTCCAAGGGTACGACATAAATGGGAATACATTTTACACGATCTCCCAAGATAAAAAGAGCACCAACCAAAACAGTGGTGTCCGATTTGATGCAACATACGAGAATGGGAAAAAGGACACATATTATGGTTACATAGAGGAGATATGGGAACTTGACTATGTACCTTATTTTAGGGTCCCTTTGTTTCGGTGCAAATGGGTCAAGCTAACAGGAGGCAGGGTTGAGGTAGATAAGAAATACGGAATGAAAATAGTGGATCTCAACGATATTGTGTATAGAGATGAACCATTCGTCCTACCCAATGATGTGGCTCAGGTTTTCTATGTGAAGGACATGTCTACCAAACCGAGAAAAAAGAAAGATAAGCAAAAGAATACAACATACAATGAGCCAAAGCGCCACATAGTTCTTTCAGGGAAAAGAAACATCGTGGGAGCAGAGGATAAGATAGACATGTCAGAAGATTGTGATAAGTTTCATTAAATTCTTCCCTTCGTAGTGAAGGATGACCTAAGCATCCCGTTAAGTAAGGAAGATGTTCAATGGTTCCGAACTAGAAGAAAACCCCAAAACTAGATGTGTGGATGTTGGTGATGTATAATATTAAACCTTTATTTTGAGTGATCTGCTTATATATATATATGGATATGAACTGTCTCGATCTCAATATGTAGTAATTCAACTTGCTGTGGCCAACACCAAGGACATTTATTAATATTAAAACGTAAAAATTAGTTATAATCATATCTAGCCCTATATTACATAGCTTCAGGGTCGTCTTCGGAATCGTCATCATCGTCGCTAGTAGCACGCGACTGGATCCTAGGCCCTTCCCCGGCTTGTGCATGGGGGAACGGTGGAGGGGGCACCTGCCACTCTGGCCTCAGAATCACGAAGCACGGGGGAGGGGGCTCCCGGATGATGACGCCATTACGCCCTTGGCCTTCACCACCGCCACCATTCTTGTGGCTCTGCGGCTTGTGAAAGCGCGGGTACCACAGGAAAGGATGATCTCCCATGGTGATGTAGTGCATCACGCCGGCGATAGTCCGGTTCGCCCACCATAGGCGGCAGCGGGCTTCGTTGTGGTTCACTGGGGGCGGGCCGTCACCCTCGTACCTGGCGAGCTCCCTTTCCCACTGGTTATAAAAGAAGGCATTCTAGGTGCCATAGTTGTCGGGATCCCAATGGGGATCCCTCCGCAGCTCCGGCGTGAGCTCAAGGTAGAAGTGGTTCGTGATGGCTGCCTGGCGGGCGGAACCTTGAGGCACAAGAGGGACAAGAACCCCTCTAGCGCTCAACATCTAGTCGGCAGGAAGCCGGTACCCCGACGGGCATGGGTATCTGGAGGCGCATAGTGCCTCGGTATCCTCGAGGGTTAGAAAGGCCCAATAAGCGGTGTCCATTGTTGTGAGAGAGGAAGGTGTGGATGTGTGGATGGCCATGGCGGTCAGCCTAGATATAGAGGGAAATGGCGGAAAAACATGGCGGGAAGCGGGCGGAAATGGCGGGAAAGCATGGCTTGATGGCTCAGAGAATGTGGCGAGAAATTATACATCATTTTCATTTTCGCGCCAAAAAAACCTTTAGCCCCTGTTTGTGATAGAAGCCAGGACTAAAGGGTACCTTTAGTCCTTGTTTGTATCTCAAACTAGGGCTAAAGGGGTATGGCCCACATGTGAAAAGCGATGAATGAAAGCACCTTTAGCCCTATAGGGTACCCTTTAGTCCCAGCTAAAGGGTGGGGTATACATACCGCCCCTCCACCCCGGTTCCAGATACAAACCGGAGCAGCCCTTTCCATCTTCCCTCACAAATCGCTGCTCGTGGACAAGCTCGCCGCGTCGAGGAGGATTTCACCTCCACCCACGCCGGAGGAGAAGCTCGCCATGCCGAGGAGGAGCTCACCAGCGCTCGCACCCGTGGAGGAGCTCGCCACGCCGCGCCATCAGTCCCGCCATGCCACGCCTTCCCTTCCGCCGCGTTGTGCCCTCTGCCGCCCCTGCAGGTGAGCTCTCGATCTAATTAGTTTAGGTTAATTATAGGTTTAGTTCAGTTTAGTTAATTAGGTTTAGTTTATTTAGTGGTAGATTTAGGGTTACTTAGTGTTAGGGAAATTACTTAGGACAAGTACTACATTAGCTAGTTAGGGTTTTAGTTAGTGTTAGGGCAATTACTTAGTTAATTAGATTTAGTTTAGTTAGTGTTAGGTTTAGGGTTGGTTAGTGTTAGGCCAATTACTTAGTGATTTAGTTTTTTTGACAATCAATACCACGATATATTTGATACCTTTGATCCGGATTAACGGATGTAGTATAATAGCTTTTTCCCTAGAAGACCTAGGTTTAATCGAACCTCGGAAAGCACTGCTAAATGTTAATAAAAATGGACACGTCTACAAGACTTTGTTTGTTCATTTTACCTTAGTTAACCAGAACAATCTAGTTACTTTATAACGGATTTGAATGAATGGATGGAGATAGGCCAGGGTTGAAGATCCACCTGTAGCTGCACATCAAATGGAATAAAACATAATAATAAGCATAGTCATGTATGATGTTTGTATTGAGATAATCTTTTATGGGAAACACATCGTAATATTCCAGAGCTCCCATGATGCAGCCGGCATAGCAATAGACTTTTAATCCAACCGAGAGTACACCAAAGCCATGGGTTACAAACGATTATTAAGTGTAAACACAGATCAAAGCTTTAAGTGGTGATGTTGTTGTTGATCCTGAATGGGAAGCTAAGCGGAAACCATACTTCCCTTTTTGTCATTGAGTTTCCTATGAGATCACCGCTAGCTAAGTATCTCACCTCAAGCCTTTATCAATCTATGGGATCTTGGGTACCTACAAGTCCACAGATCGAGACGAGAGACGAAGAAACAAAAGATACAAATCATGAATCCAAACAAAATACAATTATCCCATGATCTAGATGCACATAATTGTTGTGAGGTTTATCCCCAACCCGTAGCCCATGAGGACTACTCACTCATAACAAATAGATCAGAGATAGAAAACATCATGCAAATACTTAGATTGAAATCAAATATTCTTACAATGGTCGCCAAATCACAAGGAGATCTAAAAGTACAAAGCAATGGCTATGGCTAGTGGAGGGATGGATGGTGTAAGTGATGAACAATGGATGAACTATGGATGAACAATGGTGTGGATCTTCTTTGGTGGTGTTGTGATGCAATATGAGAATGGAGGCTCTCTGGTCAGCGACTGGAGCCTCAAAATATATAGGCATATTCACGAAAGTTGTAGGGTTTAACGAGACGAAGCCATCGCCACCTAGTATGGGCGGGCGGTACGGGCGGACCGTGCCTATACCAGTGGTTATTAAGCATGCTGACGCCCTGGAAAGCTTCTCCAATTACTTGGTCGTGTGTACTTCCTCAAAATCCTTCATTATGACTCCTTATTTCGCCTTAAAAATAGTGATTTCCTGCATAACATAAATCAATGAAGGGATTTGCATATCTTTGCAATTATTAGTCATTAGTGGCAAAAGTTGAGAGTTTCTTTGGCAATTGCTTGACCAAAAACAACGTTTAAATGGAGTGGAAGATGGCAAAATCGGAGCCAGCAACTTCCCCAAAGCTCAAACCTTGACTATAAGGAATTCATCGTTTAAACTTGAAACAATGAGAACAAGAGTTCACTTACAGTTGGTAGTCGTATGTGCTCAACACTTCATTCATTTGCGAAGCTTATCAAAGTTAGAGAGATGACAAGTATACTATACAAGCTTCGGTACGTCAAGATAATCAAAGTAAAGTTTAATATAATTATAAGTAACTAGAAGAGTAGCAATCAATCCAATTCCTCTAATTAACTCTCAGCTTGCCAAGGAACACTAGGATGTTTAAATAGCATAATTGAGTAAGAGAGTTTCATGTCCCAAGTAGTATAACAATGAAGTGTCTTATTTACAACCACATCAATAAATCAAGTCAATCTAAGACACTTCTAATCCAATCATTGTCTTTCAAGAGAAATTTTTTAAGTAGTAATGAGACCATGCCAAGGACTTGTTATGTGGATCCTCATAGATATCTTTTTCCTTTCTTTCTTTTTCATCTCATTTTTCAAGGATTGCTGTTTGTTTCTTTTTGCTAGTGTTTGCACAACCTTTGAGAGTACCAATACTTTTTCCAATACATTGACACAGATGCCAATCATGTCATCAACTCATAGCCGAAATCTAGGGTTATACTATAAATTGTTCAAAAGCAAGCGAAGTTGTTGGCATCCCAAAGGTGTGCATTAGATACATAGAACAAAGTTATCTCACTTTTTTCTCTTTCTTTGAGCTAGTACCGCGGTTTGATCCACAAGGTTAGCTTTGGCATGCATCACAATTACCACTAGACTTTATTTCAATCAAAAAATTCCTTTCATGAGTATCGTCGAGACTGTCAAAATATCTATGGGGTAAGTATAATCAAGGGTATACTCTCAAGACAATCATTCATCAAACAAGTCGTAAATTTTAGACTTTTTCTTATTGTACTTGTTTGGCATTATTATTTCCAAGGCAAGACTCGGTTAACTAAAAGAACTAGAGCAAGATCTTTAACAACTAATTATCATACCAATAAAAAGCCTTACTCTAACCATATTAAATTACCTCCCACTAGTATGGCATCTTAGCAAATCAACCAACTAAGATAAACAACTCAAACTTCATAAGTGGGAGACATCGGACATACCTCTCATAAATAACTTCATGATTCTCTTCCTTATAGGGATGTGTTCCTTCAAAACTCAAACACGACTACTCTCGGAATGATATTAAAGCAAAGAGGCAAAGTATGAATCAATGTTTATGAAAAAAGGATAAACAGAAAAAATCTTTTTGTATTTTTGAGGATAGGGATTAAAGAATAGAAAAGACTTGCGACCAAGCAAGGGTTTTAAGAAAATAAAAACAAAGGAAAACAAATAAACTAAAACGAAAGCAAATTAAAAAGCAAAGGAAAAAAGAAAAGTGTTGGAACAAACCAACACGAGTGTTTCAAAGCTCTCAAGGAGCTGGAGTACAACCTCGTTATTACACAAATAGATTTGATAGTGGAACGCATCCCTAAGCTCAGGCTTTTGCAAGCCCTTTCGTTGCTCATTGTGGCGGCGGTGGATAATCCCCCATGTTCCATTGGCTGCTCCAATCATGGAACTGGGTGGCGAGGCTTGTAGTGGTATCTCGAAGGTTGATGGATAGGTTGTTCATGTTTTGAATATTTCCATCGATTTCATAGATATCTTCATAGGTGGTGGTGTAGTTTGGTGGCTACACATCCTGTTCGGGTCCTTCTTGTTCTACTTCTTCATCTTCTCCTCCTCCCACGGGTATTTGTTGTTGGGGGTAGATTAGCTTCGACCTGCATGTCATAACGCAAACGTCCATCCTCGATAGAGAATAAACCATTAGAAAAAGGAGCCAGGATCAAGTGATACGCTCCAAGTATATTGAAGAAATATCTACCATGATTTTTAGAAGTCATACCACATGCTCTTAGAGTATATAGACCGAGAAGGTTACCTCCAGTCAATTGTTGGATGTTACCTAGGTTGATACGAAGTGCGCGTGCAAGAACGGTCACAATTCCTCCTCCACATATGGGTCCACGAGATTGAATAGCTTGATGCTTAAGATAAAACACAAGTAAAGCGCCCAAATTTGGCATTAAGTTACAATTGATAAGTGTGCAACTTTTGCGAGGATCAACATGTCCTCCTCATGAACTCTATTAATTCACCACGTTCCTGCAATGTGTTAGCAATAACTTAGAACAAATATTGAATAACAGGATGATCAATTTGATTCCCCTTGGGTGTGTGTCCATGAATTATCATCAAGTTAAAATATAGTGAAGGGGAAGGATCTAAACCAAAGGTAGTTGTGCGTACATCTGTGGTGTTGTTGGTTAATCCAAAGTATTGAGCCTATTGGCTGAGTGTCAAAGTATACTCACAGTTCATAAGGCAGAATTTAATTCGATCAACTCCGGGCCTTTGTTCCTCGGAACAAGCATAAGGATCCATCGTGTGTGTCAAGGTGCTGAAGAACTCAAATGTCAAGCGGCGGTATGTCACAACATCCTGAAAGACAAAATTGTACAAACCAACATTGTTACAACGTAAATCAAAATTAGCACGAATGCCAAGTTGTTTTAGGATCTAAGGACACGCCCACTTGGTGGACTTGATCTCTCGAATCTTGAGACGATCGAAACGGGTAAGATGGAACTCCTCCGTGAACTCGATGCCAAGTGACTCGGGGGTTAGCTTATCAATGGGTGGCACGGAGGATTCTGTAGCCATCTCTCGTGTACGACTCCTCGTGTTCATCTAATAAATAAAAACAAGACAATGTAAATAAAGATTGCTAATAATTTTTTGGTCCAATAGAAACATAGCATAAGTGATTCTCTACACTAACTACAAAATAAACTCCTCTAAAAACAATGCTAAGCATACTTAGTACCAAGATTAAATCAAGAACAAGACCTATGTCTACATTGACAATGATGAATGATTAAGCGAAGCTTTTGCACAAATAAGTTGGGGATCGGAGGAGAATCATCCCTTAGATCAAGTGAGTGTGAAGAATCAAAGAAACATTGAGTAAATTTGAAGATCCAATGGAGATGGTTTGAAGTTTGGAGGAAGAAGAAACAGAAAAATTAATTTGGGCATTTTTAGGTTACCTTCTCGGGGTGCTTATGGAGTCCGCATACTCAGTACGGGCGGGCGGTACAGTCGGATCCCGCCTGTACCGAGTGACTTACCTTGGGGGGCGACAGCTGCTCTCAGACGGTGCATTCGGTACGTGCGCGTGGTATGGTCGCACGCGCCCATACTGCTGGTCGTTAACACTGTGATGACTTTGCTTAAAATCTGATGTTTACTCGGGGGTATGGTACGGGTGCACGGTATGGGCACGTCCGACCGTACTAGTGGTCATTATCGACACTGATTCAGTTGACAATCATCGAAATTTCTAACTCCCTTTGCCTTGAGGTGGTACGGGCGCACGGTACGAGCCACTCCGGGCGTACCAGTAGTCGTTATCGACACTGTGAACTACAAAAACTTAAAGAATTTTATTAGTAGCTTTGTGCGCCTTTGTACATCTTATCAAAAGGTTAGATTCTAAAAAAAACACTAAGTAATGATCCAGCAATACTTCTTGGGCATGTGTTAGTAAAATAAAATATAAAGGATTACCTTATTTCTTCTCCTCTTTCCATAGGTCTTCATGAACACTCTTTATTAAAAAACAAACAAATATGAAATAAAACATAATAAATAAAAACTTAGAAAAACTTTATTCACATGGGTTTCCTCCCATGAAGCGCTTCTAGTTAAGGTCGATTAGCTTGACCTTGATGGCAATCACTTAGATTTGGGGATTGGAATGCCCACCCCAAAATAATTTTCTTTTAAAGTAATTACACCATCATCATCATTAAGCTTGGCCTTTTTTTTCTAGGGAAGTGGTCTACAAAAGGATCTCTAGATGGTAGCCCTATTCTTATATTCCCTTCATGTAAATTAATCAAAGCTTTAATAGTTTTTAGAAATGGCCTACCTAGAATTATAGGTGCTATGGGATCTTCAGGCATGTCCACAATAATAAGATCGATAAGAGCGGGACTACCTTTAATTTCAACAACTATATTTTCTTTGATCCCAACAACTTGTTTATAAGTTGAATCAGCTAGATGGAGTCTTAATTTAGTTCTAACAAATGGCCCCAAGTTTAACTTATCGAATAGGCTTTTGGAAATCGTTGAGACGCTTGCACCAAGATCACAAAGTGCGGATATCTCATTAACTCCCAACTTAATTTTAATAGTGGACTCAAATATATGATCTAGCTTAGCCGGAAGCTTATCAACTAGTCTTTTGTACTCCATCTCTAAATCACGAACCTTAGATGCCACTTGTTGTATAAATTGTTGGTACATAGCATCATTATCTTGTTCTATACCTGGATTCTTAACGGTGATCAACTTCAACAGATCTTCCATGGTATATTCTAGTGTCAGTGTATTGCTATAATCCAGCTCTTCAGGATTTTCATCATTGGTTACCATCCTCATCATATTGAGGTCTTCTACCAGATTTGGCTCGGGTTTGCCAGCGAACTTTTCTAGTATGAGAGCTTGGCTCTCGGCTACCTTACCCAGCTGAGCCTCCATGGTCTTTGTTCTTTATTATAGAGAATGCACATCATTTCTAATTGCAATGGCCTGATTAGATAATCTTCCTATACTACTCTCATGGTTCTCCATAATCTTAATAAGCATATTGTTTTGTTCGGTTTGATCTTGCATAAATGTTCTAACAGTTTTCTCAAACGGGAGATTGCCATGATTTGCTCCAATAGTATTATCATAATTATTATAAGGAGCTCCTGCAGGATTAATATGATATTTTTGAATATTAGAAGCATAATTATTTTTCCATGCAGGATTAAAAGGAGTGCAAGCTATAAAATTAACATCATTAACATCCGTAGTGATAACATCAACTTGGTTATCTTCCTTACCCTTTACTAAGATAAGCAACTCATCTACATTAGATGCAAGGTCCTCATTGTTTACCTTGGTAATTGAACTTACTCTCTTCGAGGTTCTTTCCACAGGCCATTGGACATGGTTATTTTGCATATCATCAAGTAACTTCTTTGTGACACTCACATGCTTTCCCATGATCGTTCCTCCTGCTGCAGTATCTAGCATAGACTTAGACATTAGGTTAAGGCCATTATAAAATAAATGTGATATAAGCCACTCTTCCATCCCATGATTAAGACAGTTCATTACGGCTTCTTTCATTCTTTCTCACGCAAGTGCTAGTGGCTCACGGTCTTCTTGTCTAAATCTTGTAATGTTGGATCTTAGCTGCATAGTCTAAGCTAGGGGAAAACATTTAGTCATAAACAAATTAGTGCATTCCTCCCAAGATTTAATAGTGCCCTTTGGTAGAGATAGCAACCAATCCTTAGCCTTTCCTCTAAGAGAGAAAGGGAATAATCTTAGCTTAACAACATTTGGATCTACATCCTTAATACCCGTCATGTCACAAATTTCAGTAAAGTATTTAAGTGCAATCTCGACTCCTCAAAAGATGAACCCCCAAATTGGTTTTGTTGAACCAAACTTAAAAGGTTAGGCTTTATCTCAAATGTTGCCGCATCAACTGCGGGTTGAGTGATGGGTGCACGAATAAAATCATCGATGAGAGTAGCATACTCCCCTAATATCTTTTGATTCGTGGCTCTTATCTTTTTGGTAACTTTAAAGTAATGAAAATGAATAACAAGTAATTATTTTTTTGGGTTTATAAATCGATAACAAGAAATTAAACTAATAGCAGGAATTAAACTACAATTAATAATAATAAAAAAAACAAGGTCTCTAATGACCTCACCAGGATAGCAAAATTGCTTCCCTGACAATGGCATAAGAAAAAGGGTTGATACCTTCGATCCGGATTAACGGATGTAGTATAATAGCTTTTTCCCTAGAAGACCAAGGTTTAATCGAACCTCAAAAAGAACTGCTAAAAGGTAATAAAAAGGACACGTCTACAAGATTTTGTTTGTTCGTTTTACCTTAGTTAACTGGACCAATCTATTTTACTTTATAACAGACTTGAGATAGGCCAGGGTTGAAGATCTACCTGCAGCCACACATAAAATGGGATAAAATATAATAATAAGCAGAGTCATGTATAATGTTTATATTGAGATAATCTTTTGTGGGAAACACATCCTAATATTCTAGAGCCCCCTGATGCAGCGGGCATAGCAATAGACTTTTAATCCAACCGAGAGTACACCGAAGCCATGGGTTATAAACGATTATTAAGTATAAACATGATGACTGCAAGTGCATAGATCGTTTGTAGCTAGTTTTGAAATAAAGATATCGATCCCACAGGGAGCAGGAGTCTGAAGTCTAATAATTCTTGAGATAAATATAACGATCGAAATGCTAGATAAAGTTCTAAGTAACAAGATAAAATGCGAGTAATGTCCAAAAAGGTGTTTTGGGGTTTTGGGTATAAGAGCAATAATAAAGTAAAGCAAAGTAACTTAATACAGAAAGTAAGTATCGCGAATGTAAAGAAAGATTGGAACTGTAGTAGGGAAAAAGTGTTCTCAGGGAGTAGCGGATACACCACTAGTATTGTAAAGATCTAAGATAAAGATTATCATCATGAACTTTCTCAACTGTGTATGTGTGGGAGGAACTCCGAATGTGGACGAATAGGCAACAACCACTACTCACATCATCCTCATAACCACAGCAGTCGGCAATCGACATCAATCGAACTAGTGTGCTATTAAGGGACGTAATCCTGTAGGACGTATCCCATGGCATGGATAGTGTTCCTTTAGTTTCCTCGATTTCCCAAGTTGATACGTAAGGATTGCTAACAGATTTATAGTCACTATAAGTGCTAGCAGGCCTCCATCTACTAACAAGTATTTCCCTCCATCAAGTCCCCACGAGAGGCAAATATTGAGAGGTCGACTTCTCTCAACATCAAGATGTAGAGAATCTAACACATGATCACATCGATGAATATCATAATAGACTTTATCTTATTTAAATCTCATACTAGGGTTTCTCCATCTCCCCAAGAACTAATGATCTACTCAGACATGGGGGCAATCAACATCATGGCAATGGCAATGGAAACAATCATAGATGAATAGTACTTGTATACATCCACAACGAGTATAGGAATTACAACAAGATATAGACAAGATGTAGATGGGATGGATGAAGATGATGGTGATGCAACAGTGGATGATTAAGATCGATGCCTTAGCCTCCCAGATCTGCGCAGGGTGAAGATGGATCCCCGGCGGGTGAGTTCCCCCTCTAGATACCTTCCAGAGGTGAGGTTTCTGCGATTTCTGGGTGTTCTGTATGTCGTCTCCCCGAACCAATTGCACAGGGTGAAACTATTTGACGAGGCGGAGGCGGCGCCAGCTATACAGCCGGAGCTATACGAGCGGAGAAACTTCTCCTGTCGTATAGTTGGTCGTTATGCTCTCTGCCTCCTTTGTTCGCTTCTGGTTTTCTTCTGGTATTATTAATATTTCCCAAATAAGCGATTTACGTTGTTTTTGACTCCTTTTCTCCACAGTACAACTTCTTCAATAATTGTATCCATTGGATCCATCATCTGTCATGATCCTAGTGAAAACAGACATAAAATATGCATACGAACGCTGTAAAATACCAAATCTCACATCTACAATGCAAAATAATAATGTAAAACATGATGCAAATATGCACTCATCAACTTCCCCAAGCTTAGATTCCCGAGCAAGATTTTAGATTAATGGATGTGATCCTCATATTCATGAAGCTGAGTCGATAAAATAAATGAGGCAATTACAGCATGTTTTTATCATGTACGATACATGGGAATAAGTTCATGAATAGTAGCTTACTCGAACAATCTGAATAGTATTGGAAGGCTTCCACACCTTAGTTATAAATATTTCATAAAAGATGAATCTCAACATAATGTAAAAGGCTCTGGTTCAACCAAATGAGTTAACGAGGTAGTCCCAAGTGTTTTACGATCAACATGTTCACTTGGGATTTAAGATCTCAAAAGTGTCTCTTTGTCATACTACAATACAGTGGCATATGCCTATTTGCTCTCTACACATTCGCTTTTTTCTTTTGCATATATGCTCACACTTTTGTTTTAAGTGTTGTGCAAAGGATCTAGCCATATATTCCACTTCATGTAAGAATTCAAAGTTCAACGATCTCAATTATCAAATTCTAACTGCATATGAAGCATTCTTTATGACTTGAGATTCTACCATGACTTGTTCTCACTCTATTTAGATAGCACTTCATTTTCCTTTGTTCAAGGTTTTCTTTTTCAACTTAATTGTATAAATAATTTTTGTTTTATGAATCAAACCGTAAACTTACAGCATATTGACCAAATTATCTTTATGTGTTCCATTAATACCAATGGTATGGAAGACTCCTATTGCTATCATCAAGTGCAAGTAAAATCATACTCAAGCCATTCATATATCAATAAAGCAGACACAAACTCAATATTGCTCCACATATAATAATAAACTCGGAATTTCATAAAAGGATCGACTATTCCTGAAGGGAATTCTAATGATGCAAACTTTATTTCTAGTTTTAACTAATGCAAGAATAATAAAACTTATAAGATAGATTACAAGGTCTTAAAGATCTCCCCATGCTAGGAATCAAGCCAGGCAGGATCAAATAATCCCTTGCGATTATTTGATACCATGATTGTTGTAGATCACTAGGGCACCATGACATGTAGCACCACGGTGCGTAGCTTCTTGTTGGTCTCCTCCAGAGCAGTTATGCGGCTGTAGCACCTGCGTACATCAGATTGCAGAGTATCCACTCTATCAGCGAGCTTGGTCACCAATGGAAGGAGGTCTTCCTTCTTCTCCATCTCGTTGAGACGGTGACAGACTTCGACGCGATGGAGTAGCTCCTTCTTCTGATGTATCTCTAGTGCCTGAACGTGATCCTTGGTCCTAGGGACAGCTTCTTCCTCCTCATCCATAATTGATGGATCGGGGATGTGGAAACCGTACCTCCACTCCTCTTGAGGTTTAACCTTCATGCGAGCACCAATGGTTAGCCTCGAGAGAGGAACCTCCCCTTCCTTGCTAGCACCTACACCAATATTAGATAATTCCTTATGCTTGTATGGCCTTGAATCTGTGGTGAAGAACTTGACCGTCTCCACACGCCCTTTTCCATGTGGCTTGCGATCTTCTCTCTCTTATTGAGCTTTGTTCATCGCCACCCAATTGATCTCCGATGGATCATAGAGGTCGTGGCGGATGTAGACGTCAACTACGTCATCATCCCCATCGGAATCATTGTTGAAGTAGCTTGGCTCGACGTACTCCTTATACTTCAGGTTAAACCTCTCCACCTCCTCGTCATCGTCCTCCATTGACGGGCTGCTAGAGCGATCCCTAGAAGGAGCAATGAGCCCCATAGGTTTACCATGGCATGGGGTGGGATAGCGCATCGCTAGATTGGTTTCTGTAGATTGCGTTTAGAGAGATAGACAATGGAAGTATATAAGAGGGGTCAGAGGTCGGTAAAACTCGCGAGAAACACCAAATTGTCGTCCAAGAAAAGAATCCAAACAGAACAAAAGAAGAAATCACGAATTAGGAAGTAACCTGCCGCGTAACAACCAACTATACGGGCGCGACCCGTATAGGTCCGGCCGTATAGTTGGTTCCGGGCAGATAGTTCCAAATATCTCGAGTCCAGGTCGATTAAATCACGACTCACAACCGACAATAACATTTTTTTGTGCGATAAAAAGAAAGATCGAACGAAAAGTGCCTGAGAGTTTAACGACCAACTATACGGCCTGAATTTTTGTTCCGGTCATATAGTTGCAATCGTATAGTTCCAAACACCAAAAATCAAAAGTGCATGAGAGTTTAACGACCAACTATATGGCCAGAATTTTTGCTCCGGTCGTATAGTTGCGACCGTATAGATATCGGCACCAAAACCTAAAACCGTCTGAGAGTTTAACGACCAACTATATGGCCGGAATTTTTGCTCCGGTCGTATAGTTGCGGCCATATAGGCTAAGATATCGAAAATAATTTCACGAGGATGATACAGAGAGTTTAACGACCAACTATATGGCGGGAGATCCTGCTCCGGTTGTATAGCTTCGCCCGTATAGTTGGTAAAACCCCTCTAAATCTTCAGAAAAACACAAGGAGTTCGAAAATAGGAATTTTAAAAGTAAAAATTGTGAAAATAAATCACTTATTTGGGTAAGAACACTTACCTTGCACTTACCACTTGCTTAATCGAGGATGATAAGTTCCTCCCACAGCAAGGACTCCTTCTCTCTTGGAGAAATTGACTTTGGTTCATCAAATAATTCTCGTAAACGAAAATCACTAGGACTAAAGTTCCTCTCAATAAGATTAGTGTCCTCCTGGGTAAGCATGGATACTGCATCTAACATCTTTATTTCTTGCCTCTGCATAATCTGCAACTCAAATTCTTGAAGTGAAAGAATCCAACAGATCAGTCTTGGCTTATGTTCTTTCCTCTCAAAGAGTTCTTTTAAGCCATCACGATCCGTATGAACTCTCACCTTTGCATCAACTATATAAGAACGAAATTTATCACAAGAGAAAATACAGCAAACATTTCCTTTTCTTCCTTAGGGTAATTCTTTTGGGCACCATTAAGAGTTCTACTAGCATGATGTATAATAATAAATCTTCGACAAATATGTTGTCCAAGACTTACTCCTACAACATCATCGCTAGCTTCACATATTAAGTCAAAGGTTGTATCCCAGATAGGTGGTTTTATGGTGGGTGCACGAGTTAAAGCATTTTTAAGTTTATCAAAAGCTTCAAGACACTTATCATCAAAATTGAATCTCATTCCCTTTTGCAAGAGGTTAGTCAAAGGTTTAGATATCCCTAAAAAATTTCTAATGAACCTTCCGTAAAAACCCACATGACCAAGAAAACTTCTTATACCTTTAATATCCCTAGGTGGTGGCATTCTCTCTATTGCTTCAACCTTAGCTCTATCCATTTCAATTCCCTTACCTGATACTTTGTGTCCAAGTACTATACCTTCTTTGACCATAAAGTGGCATTTCTCCCAATTTAGAACAAGATTAGTTTCTTCACAACGCTGCAAAACTTTCTTGAGATTATCCAAGCAACTTGTAATTGAAGTTCCATAGACAGAAAACTCATCCATAAATACTTCCATTATAAGTTCTATGAAATCAGCAAAAATAGCAGTCATACATCATTGAGAAGTAGCTGGGGCATTACATAGACCAAAAGGCATACGTTGATAAGCATGTAAACCGTAAGGACTTATGAAAGTTGTTTTAAGTTGGTCATCCGGATGAACAACTATTTGAGATAATACACAATATATGTCCAAGTAACAAAAATGAGTATGGTTTGCTAACCTTTTTAAAGTTTGATCTATGAACAGTAACGGATAGTGATCTTTACTAGTTTCTTTATTCAATTTCCTCAAATCTATGCACATCCTGTGCCCAACAACAGTTCTAGTAGGAACAATAGTAAAACCTCCCTTCTTAGGAACACAATGAACATGGCTTACCCAATCACTCTCTTTAACAGGATAAATTATACATGCATCCAGTAGGCGTACAATTTCTTTTCTTACCACTTCTTTCATTTCAGGCTTCAATCTTCTATTAAATTCCACAACTGGTTTAGCACCTTCTTCAATGAATATCCGATGGACATCTATCATGGGACTAATGCCCTTCAAGTCATCCATTGAGTACCCAAAGGCTTGGCGATGCTCCTTAAGTATCCTCATGAGTTCTTCTTCTTCTCCTGAAAGTTTAGCACTAATAATAACAGGAAATTTATTGGTATCATCTAAAAACCTGTATTTGAGATTTTCTGGTAGAGTCTTCAACTCCGGGGGTGGTAGAGATTTTATTGGTATCATCTAAAAGCCTCATCAGTTGGAGGTCCCAAAATATGAAGTGAATCAGATTAATCTTCTAGTTCTTCTAAGGATTTGTCCTCCATAATTATTTCTTCATAATTTGGATCTTCATTTATTTCTTATTCTCCATTACCAAAGAAAAGAGCTGCCATTTCCTCAATAGTTCTCTCTTCCTCTTCTTCTTGTGCTTGTGGAGGCTTGTCTTTAAATTTGGAAAAATGGAATTTGTTTTTCGTTCCCCCAAGCTTAAGAGTCACAATCTCCTTCTTGAAGTTAACATAGGCACCTATATCACCCAAAAAGGTTCTTCCAAATCTAATAGGGCAAAAAGTGTCAGCTGGCATATCAACAACTACAAAATCGATAGGAAAATTTTTGTTGCCAATTGTGACAGTTGCATTGTCAACTACTCCCATTGGAATTCTAAGATTTTTATTGGCTAACATAATTGTTATATCAATATTCTCAATTGTAGCCGGTTATATTTCTTCTTTTATTTCTAGGTAGAAATCATAAGATATAACATTAACTTCGGTGCCAAGATCACATAAACCGTAATGAGAGGTTTCTTTAAATATACAGGGAAGAACAGGCTTACCCACATCTTTTACCTTTGTTTTACCTTCAACCAATATGGAAGTCTCTACATCAAGTTCAACTATGTTACAGTGTGAGTACATAGCCATAATTACTTCCTTGGTTAACTCTTCATCTTTGTTTTCCTTCAGATGTTCCTTGACTTCTGGCATGCTTTCCTCTTCCCTCTTTTCCTGTACTGCTTTGACCTGTTCATATTCAAAAATATGCTTTTGTGTAGTGTTAGGGAAAGGAACTTCATATATTGGTTCTATAGAGGCAAGTGTTGATTTATCTTCTATTTTCTTCTCTGGTTCACGTGGTGGATCATACTTGACTGGACCCTCCTTTGGAGCTTTAATATGTTCTGTAAAAGCTTTAATACCTTGCAACATAAGATCTAAATCTAGATAAAGTTCTTTAGACAATTCTTTCACATGGACCTTTTTATTATAATCATGAATACAATCATGCTCTATTTCTACGCCTCCTTAACTTCCTAGACCAAAATCCATGAAACTATATGGTCACGAATTCTATTAAGTAAAGCCCAAGCTTTAGGTATAGCAAAATTCATAAAGGCTCCTTCCGCGAAAGATTCTAATTCAATTTTATTAGGTTCAATTAAACCGCCATAAAAGATATGTAGTAAATACCATTAATGCAAATCGTGATGAGGACATAGTCGTAATAAATATTTAAATCTAATATAAGCTCTTACTAGTCCTTCATTAGAATGATTCTTCCAAGTCATTATAAGACGCCTGATTCCAAAAGATTTTGATAGTGGATAATATTTTGATAGAAATTCATAAGCTAAATTATCCCAAGTAGTAGTGGCTTCAGGGGGTACAGATCTATACCATGAGAGAGTTGTACTTGGCAAAGTTTGAATAAAAAGTTTAACCCTTACCTCATCGGCAGTATATCTCATCAATAGAAAAGTGCCACCTATATCTTTAAAACATGCAATATGCTCATATGGATCTTCATCTCCACTAACTTGCTTCTTATGTAGAATACTAAGTAGTAGAGGATTTATTTCAAACCCCCTTGTCTTCTCATTGGAGTTCTCTCTTTTATAAATATCATAGGGCTTCCCAAAGTAGTTGAGTGGGTTAGCACTAGTCATTTGCTCAAACTCCATCGTGTTGGTGAAAACCTATAACTCAAAACAAAATTTAGCAAGACAAAAATAAATAAGCAAAAACTAAAAGACCTACAGCGCCAGAAAATAGCTTGATCACTGCAAGTGCACAGATTGTTTGTAGCTAGTTTTGAAATAAAGATATTGATCCCACGGGGAGTAGGAGTCTGAAATCTAATAATTCTTGAGATAAATATTACGATAGAAATGCTAGATAAAGTTCTAAGTAACAAGATAAAATGCGAGTAATGTCCAAAAAGGTGTTTTGGGGTTTTGGGTATAAGAGGAATAATAAAGTAAATCAAAGTAACTTAATACAGAAAGTAAGTATCACGTATGTAAAGAAAGATTGGAACAACAGTAGGGAGAAAGTGTTCTCAGGGAGTAGCAGATACACCACTAGTATTGTAAAGATCTAAGATAAAGATTATCATCATGAACTTTCTCAACTGTGTATGTGTGGGAGGAACTCCGAATGTGGACGAATAAGAAACAACCGCTACTCACATCATCCTCATAACCACAACATTCAGCAATCGACATCAGTCGAATTACTGTGTTATTAAGGGACATAATCCCGCAGGACGTATCTCATGGAATGGATAATGTTCCGTGAGTTCTCGATTTCCCAAGTTGATACGTAAGGATTGCTAACAACTTTATAGTCACTGTAAGTGCTAGCACGCCTCCGTCTACCAACAAGTAGTTCCCTCCATCAAGTCCCCACGAGAGGCAAATATTGAGAGGTCGACTTCTCTCAACATCAAGATGTATAGAATCTAACACATGGTCACAATGATGAATATCATAATAGACTTTATCTTATTTCAATCTCATACTAGGGTTTCTCCATATCCCCAAGAACTAATGATCTACTCAGACATGGAGGCAATCAACATCATGGCAATGGTAATGGAAACAATCATAGATGAATAGTACTTGTATAAATCCACAATGAATTAGGAATTACAACAAGATCTAGAAAAGATGTAGATGGTATGGATGAAGATGGTGGTGATGCAGCAGTAGATGATGAAGATCGATGCCTTAGCCTCCCAGATCTGCGCAGGGTGAATATGGATCCCCGGCAGATGAGTTCCCCCTCCAGATGCCTTCCGGGGGTGAGGTTTCTATGATTTCTAGGTATTCTGTATGTCGTCTGCCCGAACCAATTGCACGGGGGTGAAACTATTTGACGAGGCGGAGGCGGCGCTAGCTATATGGCCGGAGCTATACAGCCGGAGAAAATTCTCCCGCCGTATAGTTGGTCGTTATGCTCTCTACCTCCTTTGTTCGCTTCTGGTTTTCTTCTGGGATTATTAATATTTCCCAAATAAGCGATTTATGTTGTTTTTGACTCCTTTTCTCCATAGTACAACTGCTTCAATAATTGTATCCATTGGATCCATCATCTGTCCTGATCCTGGTGAAAACAGACATAAAATATGCGCGTGAACGCCGTAAAATACCAAAACCTCACATCTACAATGCAAAATAATAATGTAAAACATGATGCAAATATACACTCATCAAAACACAGATCAAAGCTTTAGGTGGTGATGTTGTTGTTGATCCTGAATGGGGCGCTAAGCGAAGACCGTACTTCCCTTTCTGTCACTGAGTTTCCTATGAGATCGCCGCTAGCCAAGTATCTCACCTCAAGCCTTTATCAATCTATGGGATCTTGGGTACCTATAGGTCCACAGATCGAGACGAGAGACGAAGAAACAAAAGATACAAATCACGAATCCACACAAAATATGATTCTCCTATGATCTAGATGCATATAATTGCTGCGAGGTTTCTCCCCAACCCGCAGCCTGTGAGGACTACTCACTCATAACAAATAGATCGGAGATAGAAAACATCATGTAAATACTTCAATCGAAATCAAATATTCTTAAAATGGTCACCAAATCGCAAGGAGGTCTAAGAGAACAAAGCAATGGCTATGGCTAGTGGAGGGATGGATGGTGGAAGGGATGAAAAATGGATGAACAATGGTGTGGATATCCTTTGGTGGTGGTGTGATGCAATCTGAGAATGATGGCTCTCTGGTCAGCGGCTGGAGCCTCAAAATATATAGGCGTCTTCATGAAAGTTGTAGGGTTTGACAAGACGAAGCCGTCACCACCTGGTATAGGCTGGTGGTACAGGCGGACTGATGACCCACAAGTATAGGGGGTGTATCGCAGTATTTTTGAGGGAAGTGAAACCCAATTTATTGATTCGACACAAGGGGAGCCAAAGAATATTTATAAGCCTTAACAACTGAGTTGTCAATTCAGCTGCACCTGGAAACAATCTTGCTCACAACAGTTTATCAGTAGCAACAGTTTTGTAGTAGGAATAGTAAAGTAATAGCAGTAGTAAAGCAAAGACAGTAGTAACAAAAGCAGTAAACAGCGGGATTCGAGTGCGGTAGGCATAGGGATGGATGGAGGGGCATTGCATGGACAAGACAATTCACATAGCAATCAGAACATAGGGCAATTGCAGATAAATAAGATAAAGCATCCAAGTACTATATAATCCTAGGCATGTGTTCCATATATAGTCATACGTGCTCGCAATGAGAACTTGCACAACATCGTTTATCCTGTCAGCCCGTTTGCAGCGGGGCCTCTAGGGAACTACTGGCAATTAAGGTGCTCCTTTTAATAGAGCACCGGAGCAAAGCATTAACACTATGTGAACACATGTGATCCTCACATCAAAGCCATTCCCTTCCGGTTATCCCGATTTCTGTCACTTCGGGGCCATAGGTTCCGAACAACAACGTGTGTATACAACTTGTAGATAAGACCAAAAACAATACTATCATAATGAATCAATAACATGTTCAGATCTGAAATCATGGCACTCGGGCCCTAGTGACAAGCATTAAGCACAACAAGTCGCAACAAAGTCATAAAGCACTAATAAAAGATACTAGGCACCATACCCTAACAATCTGATGCCATTACATGAATGATCTCATCCAATCCCTACCATCCCCATAGCCTACAGCGGGGGATTACTCACTCATAGATGGGGAAACATGGATGGTCGATGGAGAAGCGATGGTGATGATGATGGCGATGATCTTATCCAATTCCCCGTCCCTGCAGGGTGCCATAATGGAGTTTCTGGTGCTGTTTCGTGGAATCTGGTGGTGGCGGCGGAGCGGAACTCCTTCTAGAAAAACATCGAACCCCCCCGAAGTTTTTAGGTCAGAAGGCTCCTTATAGGCGAAGAGAGAGGCCGAGGGGGTGCCTGGGGGGCCCACACCACCCCCTGGCGCGGCCTGGCCTGGCCCGTGCCACCAGGTGGTGTGACCACCACCTGGCTCTTCTCCGTCTTGTATTCTGGTTCCTGGAGTCTTCGGGTGAAATAGGATTTTTGGCATATTTTCTGGGATTTTTTCTGATAGTTGATTTTCTGCACAAAAAGTAGACACCAAGGCAATTCTGCTGAAAACAGCGTCAGTCCGCATTAGTTGCATCCAAATCACACAAGTATAGAGGAGAAACAATAGCAAAAGTGTTCGGAAAAGTAGATACGTTTTGGACGTATCACGGACCGCGCCCATACCAATAGTTGTTAAGCGTGCTGACGCCCTAGAAAGCTTCTCTAATTACTTGGTCATGTGTTTCCTCAAAATCCTTCATTATGACTCCTTATTTCGTCTTAAAACAGTGATTTCCCGCACAACATAAATCAAAGAAGGGATTTGCATATCTTTGCAATTATTAGTTATTAGTGGCAAAAGTTTGAGTTTCTTTGGCAATTGCTTGACCAAAAACAATGTTTAAATGCAGTAGAAGATGGCAAAAATTGGAGCCATCAGTAGCGAATAGTACATGGTAGAGATACATTGACGATGAGAAGACCTCATCGTAGAACGAAGGGCCGAAGACCACTTATTGCAACCAGGGATCGGGTTTAGTTTAGTTAGGTTTTAGGGATTCATGTTAGTTAGTGACCTCACTGGATTTAGTTTAGTTAGTACTTAGGGATTTAGTTTCTGCCATCGACGGATTTCAGAGATATGTGTAGTGTGCTGAGGTTTTATGATTTAGTTTAGGACCAGGGTTTAGATTTAGTTAAGGTGTTTAATTTAATGTTTATGTCATATGATTGTTTATATGTTATGATTTAGTTATGCCGCATCCTCGTCATCCACTTGGCGGCAACGATGGAGTACTGGGCTCTGCCGAGGCTGGGTCTACCGAGGCCGGGGATGTCCAAGCCTGGGCTCCTCCGCGCTGGCACTGGGAGGTGCAACCTGCCGGGACTCATAGCTTGGTGAGGAATCCGGGTATCATCGTCAACTCGGAGCTTCTTTGGTGGTGGTCGCGTGGTCCAGGAGCGGTGTAGAGGGATCCGGTCCCCGAGGAGGTGGTACGTCGTCGTGTTAGGGAGGAGGACGAGCACGTCCGCCGATATATGGCTATTTTGGATATCAGGTTCTCCAATATCTGGTAGGTCGTTCACGGATCTCACACGAGCTATTCTCCGGTGATGGTTCCTTATCTCTGGGTGTACACCTCCCGCGGCTCAAGGCCCGGTAGTCGACGTCTAGTTTGATATGAGCGAGATGTACTTTATCTTATATTATTGTTGCATTATATAGATTATGCAAGATGTATTATTGTACTTTATCTTATATTATTGTACTTTATCTTATATTATTGTTGCATTATCTAGATTATCCGAGATGTATTATATTATTTCATTATTAGTACGTAATATTTCTTCTTTATCCGAGTCGTCGCAATTGTAATATTCTTTTACTTAATGCAAATTGTTTTATCTACTGTATTAGTTAAGCTATGGACAATAGAGACAATGAAGAGGTGGTGCTCGACATGATAGATGAGGGTACTAGAGGTTGTTATTACGATTGAGCGCACGATGGTGGAGATGATGGATCCCAGTATTTTAATTTGTCTGGACGAGACGATAGTGGAGACGACGGTGAAGACCATGGTGGAGACGATGGTGGAGGCACCTTAATAACAAAGTCCGGCGAGGTATATAAAGCCTCTGCCGATCACTGGTAGATGCATTAATTGATTAGTATATATAATGGCGAATGTTTATTCTCTTAGACCTTCGCATCGGGCCAATCTTCTGCAAATAAACAAGGCTCAGCCAAAAACTTGGCCGCTGATGTCTGTTTCACAATTGACCTAGTCTCTGTGCTGGGTTAACCGTTGGAGCCCATGGATAGTGTAAATGCATTTGTATATCAATACGGAGTGATTGTTAGGGACACCATCCCGATCACCACTCGGGAGTGGAATAAGCCAGGAAAGAAAAGGGATCCTGCTGGAGCTAGTTTTGTTGACGATATAGCCAAAGATTGTCTTTGGAATTCTCTGATGACACATTTCCCCCTACCAGTCTTGCCGATAGATGAGCTCACATAGAAAATAAGGTTGAAAGTCAAGGAGTGGGATCTTAAGAAGATGGGCACACTATTCAAGGACTCGAAGATAATATTATACCAATACTATTTGAAGGAGAAAAATGCTCCTGAATTCACTGGCACACTAGAGAAGCAGTAGCATAACTGGGTCGCATTTGTGGAATACAAGAAATCAGAACCATCTAAGTCAAGGTCGACAAAGAATAAGCTAAATGCTTCTAAAAAGAAATATCGCAATCATATGAGGACAGGTGGCTACAGGAGTGCCGTGCCTAAGTGGGATAAAACTGAGGCCGACCTGGCGGCTAAAGGGGTCACTCCATCTATAAGTGGTTGGCCCTTGAGATCAAGAAATTAGATACTTGGGCATGGGGGGTTTTATGACCCAGAAATAGGGGAGATTGTTGCGAACAAAGAAATTGTTGAACCCAAAAATGCACTTATTAAAATGATAAAAGAGGTTAAAGAGAGAAAGTTTGTTCCTGACAGAGAGAACGATGAGCTGACAAAGGCCCTAGGGAATTCTGAAAAGGTCACGGAACACGAGGCTTTGGACCTTCTTATCCATGGGCTATTGGGTTTCCCAAGGACATTGACACTTACATAAGCCGAGCGAGAAAAATGAAGCGGCAGCAGGCAAAAGAGGCAGAGCGATTGGTGAAGGTTGAATCCCTGTTGCAGTAGCAGCAGGAGCAGATTAATGAACTTAGAGGACTGGCCCGATAGCAAGATCCTACATTCGACAGTACGGCCGGCCCATCTCAACAGAAAAGTAGTGTGGCTTCCACGGAGGCCTAGGCTAATGATGCAACGATGGATGTCTATCCCGTGGATGCAATCAAGGAGAAGACTAGTTGTGAGCTACATGTTGAATTGAAGAACACCATGAAGGTGGTGGTCGGCTTTGCTTTACATTCTGCACCGGGAGCAACCTACCATTCCAATTTGATTCCAGCTGGATATGCTCGTGTCGGTGTGGATGAAGTTCTACCGATATTTCAGTCACTGCAGCTTGACATCCCTGGAGGTGAAGGGGAGACGACACTTGGAGAAGTCACGAGTGTCTTCAATTCTTTGGAAAAAGGAATACATCAAGTTTCCAGGCTCGGCGCCAAGGCCAGCGTCTCCACCGAGAACCAATCCATCACCTCCAAGGCCATCGTCTCCTCCGAGTCCACCATTTCCTCCCAGTAGAAGTCCACCACCTCCAAGTCCACCCCTCCTTGAGAAGGACCGCGGAGCGATTCCATCTCGATCTACGGCGCCTCAGCCGCCTCCACCCACTAAGGGCCAAAAGCTGAAGATAACCACCGCTTCATCAAGGGATAACTGACGTAGAAAGCGACAGTTGTCGCCCCTCCCAAGAGTACCGTCGGCTCCTTCCAAGAGGGCTTACGACCTGACTGATGAGGAAACCAAGGCGGCCGTAGATGCTGAAGTGGATGCCCTTTTTAAAAGTAAACAACCCAAGTCAAAGGTCCCAGTAGATCCGTCAGTCAAGGAGTACTTTAGGAAAAAATTTGAAGCATCCATCCCAAGCTCAGATAAATGCACCAGATAACTATACACGATGTCTTGTGAAGACAGTGAAACAGAAGAGAACAAGTGGTAGAGGAAGCATTAAAAAAGATGTTCCCTAGATCAGAGAATAAGAAAAACAATCGACCCCCCACTCAAGGTGTTACCTGAACATCAACTATATGGCGGAACCTTTGAATATGCAAACACCTATTACATTGGCCGAGCAATGTAATATGTCTCTTGATGACATACTTGGCAGTGTTGGTCCCCTACGGCTGTTGTAGAACAGCGATATGTCTACGGGGAGCCTATATTCAGTTATGAGAGGCTCTGGGATCTTCCAGCAAAAATGCGACAATTGCATGCATGGTATATTGAAGGCGCAGAAAAAGGGCGAGAATGGATCATAGCGAAAGTTAGAGAGGAGCATTACTTCATTAAAGACGAGTTCCATGTTGAACTTTCAGAAATCTTTCAGTTATTCAATCAATCAAAGGGATCTCGACAAATCAATCCTCAGTTGCTATTGTCTATAAGTGATTAATTTATTTATATAATTAGTAAGTATCTAGCTCAGCTTGTTCAATTTATTATCAGTAATTATCCTTATTATATACTTTTGTATGCTATGATACAGAATAAAGATTCTCGAATGTAAAAAAGGGCGAATCCATGGATTTGCGTTCATTGACCCAAATCGAGTTAATGAAGCTATTCTACAGACAAAGGCCATGGACACGGAGCGTAACTTGCTCCGGTTTCTCAAGAAGCAGGGTGAGAGTGTTTCTGTCTTGTACACATTAACTTTTACTTACTCGATGTTTAATGTAAATTGATGAGTTATTGACGTATATAAACCTTGCGTAATTTCCACTAGATTTTTCTAGTTGACTTGGGAAGAGTTCAAATCATGGACTCATTACAGAAGGACATGGAAGAGTACTGCAGCATGATCGATATGCTCTAGACGTAATTTCAATCATTATCGCACTAAATCGGACTCTTTCGTTCATTTTCTGAGATATCAAGTAATAATTAACTCATTCATTCATTTTCTTTGTCGGGCAGTATTTGGACATGGTTCAAGACTGAGATCCACAGTCAATGGCGTGAGGAGCTGATTTTTAAACCGATCTCGGTAAGTAGTACGAGCTCGGTCAGCTCATCTCTTTAATTCTAGCTTATATACATTTATCATGCATACTTGAATTATTATTTGATTGAATTCTATTCTTGTAAAGTGTGTGAGGCAGCCAGAGGGGACTAATCTATGTGGATACTACGTTTGCGAGTTCATTCGCGTTATGACTACTGAGAAGCCCTTGGAAACTCTTCAAGTACGTAAACAATATATTCATAATGTATTTCTATTACAATAATTTGTGTTGAGTTCTATTTATATTTTTGATGATGATTGATATTATTCATATTATTCTTTTTCTTTATAGTTGGACGCGATGCGGGAAAAGCTTCTACCACAGGACCGTCTACTAGCAACCCAAGAGGAATTAGCGGGATTTTTGGTTGGCGAGGTCATAGACCCATGCGGAGAATACAGTCTAGATAGACCCTAAAGCATTCATGTAATGATCTCTATGTAATCAAATAGACAGGCTCTGGACCCGGTTGGGACTCGTATACCAAATTGTGTGTGTATATATATATGTATGCTCGTAAGAGAAATTATATTATATGCATCAATGTGTACAAATACTATGTAGTAGCGTCGTGTATGTATACGAAAACTTGTTTGAAATGAAAACACAGAATGAAAAACAATTAAACAGAAAGAAAAGGAAAACACAAAACCCTAAACCCCATCTCCTGTCGTGGCAGTCAAATGGCCCAAAACGCTATCGCGACAAGGAAATTTTAGTCCCGGCTCGTCTTACGAATCGGGACTAAATGTCATCTAGCCCAGCGCATGACGCGGGGCCACGTGGTGTGCCTCTAGTCCCAGTTTGTAACAGAACCGGTATTAAAGGTCGGACCTCTAGTCCTGATTCCGCAATCTCGGTTTGGCATCCGGGACTAAAGGCCCTTACGAACCGGGATTAGAGGTATATTTTCTACTAGTGTTTACAGGTGTGGACCAACTCGCATGATTGACACGTGACAATTTGGATTTAGAAAATGGTCGCAAATAAATATTTTTATATGATTTAAACAGGTGTTGTTTGCTGAATTTGGTGCACGACTCTAAATCTGCAGACCAAGTCCAATAAAAATATTTTCTGGACGCGGGCTGATTGCCTAGTATTCCAACGCCAACAGGTTGGCAACTGCAGCTCAAACTTCCTGCATCTTAGTGACGAAGGTTGAGTTTGATTAAGAAAGCCATGCATCTAGTCCGGATGCTATATTCTGTTTCGTTTGAAAAAGATGGCACATTTACACTTCCTGATAAAATAAAAGAGAATGGTTAGGCTCGTAAAACTTTGACTGTCATTTTTTTTATGGAGCGGCTAGGTCTCGGTCAATCGAGAATCTATAATATTAAAAAAACCTATATTATCCTAAGTAAAATACGACTAGGTTTATCCCTAAAAAAAAAACCTGGTGCGCCGGGCTTTACGTTTTCACGTAGTGACAGGGATTCATGGTTCTGTACGGCTGTTTGTTGTATGTCTCCACGTCGGTTTACTTCTCCAAGGAAAAAACACCTGGTCGATCGGATACCCACAATCGTATCCGGATTGGAGAGGGAAAAGGCTTACGCGGGCCAGAGTTAGGAAGATTTTTTAATTTGCCACACGTTAGACTGATACATTTATAATTTGCCCTACGTCTCCCTATATATATACTTCACATTTATTTTAACTCGAAAATATATTATATAATACATGTACACATGGCTAGACCGGAACCAAGTCAGTTCCATCGATCACCAGAGGAGCTAGCTGCAGATGTGACATGGCGACGAATCCTCGGCTACCAGCAGCTCGAACGGCGGAGGACGTTCCCTCCCATGCAGCCCGGCCGTCGTCTCCTACCCTCTACTTCAGCTCGTCCGCTCGCACGCCGGCGCCCTAGCTCCTCCCCTCTACTGCAGCTGCCGCGCTCCCACGGAGGCGCCCTTGTCTCTCTCCTGCAACCCGGCTGGTATGGGCGAGCAGCCTGGCGGGTTGAGCTCCACGCGCGTGCCCGCCGGCTTCGGCTCCGCTCTAAGGACGTGGCGGGGGCACTTAGGCGGCGGCTCGGAGGTGGCTGCGTGGCTCCGCGGCCTCGTCGCCCCGTCGAAGCCATTGGCGGGCTGGCTAGAGATGGTCGAGAAAAAAGGCATCAGTTTTAGGCTACTTCTGGTTGGATAATTAGGCATAATTTCCGTGATTAATTTCATAATATTAAACATGATAATACCAGCTACTCGCACATGTAACTTGAACATACTAGATGTAGTAAACAACAAGATGAACGAAAACAGGCAGCAGCTAAACATGTACTCGTAGAACATGATTAATAACCAGACAGCAGCACGTCGCACATACCGTTCGATTGCAGTAATCGCAGCAGTAGCCTTGGGGAAGATTGGTCGAAGCAGACGGCGGCGAAGACAACGATAGGCAACACCGCCCGACTTGGATGGAAGACGAGCCGTGATGCAGAACTTCAGCAGTCGCGCAGGGCGCTTCCCAAAAACCTTATTCGCCCTCTCCCGTACAGGATCGCAAAGGCGAGTGGTTCCGGAGACCTGCTCTCCCGTCCGCCGGTGCACGTCGACAAGCGGGATGGAGTAGACTACGGTGGCGGCGCAAGCAGAGAGGTTGGCAAACCCTAGATTGGTTTTTCGGTGTGTGCGTGGTGGAAGCCGCACTGGAGTTTATATAGAGCGGCTCGGGAATCCCGCATAGGGCACGTTGTGGACCAAGCCCACGTTGCGCATGTTCGGGTCAGTTACAGATAGCCCACGATCTGGGAGCGACCCGAGTAGGCTCCCGAGTAGGCTAACTGTTGACACGTCTGTTAAAACCGCACAAGTTTTGCTAAACAGCAAAAATAAAGCTCGGCTCGGCGAGATTCCCGCAAACCGCAACCCGCAACCTGGGCGGGCGGGCGAGCGGCGTCAGAGAAGGAGGAGCGCGCGTGTAGTTCTCCTCTTCTCACTCACTTTACTAAGTGGTGAACCACTCCACCTTATAAGGTGGTGTAACTCTCCTCCAACTTTCCATGTGGGACTAAACTTTAGCTCCCACTCCACTCATATGTGAGCTGCCACCAAATTGGGTCAAATCACACATGGGCTTCCACACACATGGGCTTTGAGATTTAGGAAAAATCTGAAATCTATATGTGCTTATTAATTTAACCCATTATTTCTAACAATCTCCCACCAGATCTCAAATGCCCATTTGAAGATTTGTCAATTCTCGCTTCTTGTTTATATACCAGTGTTTCAGCAGAGACTGTTAAGTTGAACTTCTGCCTAGAACCTTGAGCTACGTCTATCAGCAACTTGCACAATGGACGAACCTTGAATTGCAAGTTTGGTGCTTTTAGATTTCACACAAAGTCATAACTAGTACCTGGCTGCCAGTAGCCTACCCCGCGGGTGTAGCATATGCGTCATACTACTTGGTCTCTTCATGAGTTTACTAGAGATCATCCAAATCTCAAAGATTGCGACGTTTAACAATCGGAACTCGTATATGTGTGTTCTTTCAAGAATGCTCTGTAGGACAGCATCTTTGCTAATCATAGCCAACAGAAACACATTAAGGCATGTTGCCAACCTGCCTTACAACTTTGAGAGTTGTACATCTTCACATAGAGAGGGTTGTCTAATACTGTCCTCCGTCACACCACTAGCTTGTTTTTCCCAGGTCCTAATTCACGGGAT
The DNA here is from genome assembly GCA_916181665.1 of Avena sativa. Taxonomy (NCBI): domain Eukaryota; kingdom Viridiplantae; phylum Streptophyta; class Magnoliopsida; order Poales; family Poaceae; genus Avena; species Avena sativa. The sequence continues at coordinate 133,041,810 of OV702292.1, read as the reverse complement.
CTCCGATAAAAAGGTTGGGTTACCACTACTGTGTAACATCCATGGGTCTCAAACCCATCTCTCTCGATGTACTTTCTATCACGTTTCGTGATAGTCCCTTTGTAAAGGGATCTGCCAGGTTTTTGTCAGTTTGAATATACGTAACAGTAATTACTCCGGAGTTTCTCAATTTCCTGATAGACTTCAAATGTTCTCTTGACGTGTCTTAATGACTTCGCGTTATCCTTAGAATTGTTCACTTTGACAATAACAGTTTGATTATCACAATTCAAGAGGATGGTCGGTATAGGTTTCTCAACCACTAGCAAGTCCATCAAGAGTTCACGCAGCCATTCTGACTCTATAGTGGCTGTGTCTAAAGCAGCAAGTTCTGCTTCCATAGTCGACCTTGTCAATATGGTTTGTTTGCAAGATCTCCATGATACCGCGCCACCTCCAAAGGTAAATACATACCCACTGGTGGCGTAGAGTTTATCTACATCCGAGATCCAGTTCGCATCACTATATCCTTCGAGCACCGCTGGATGCCCCGAATAGTATATCCCATAACTCATTGTACCACATAGATAGCGCATGACTCTTTCAAGTGCACACCAATGTTCAGTACCCAGGTTAGACATGAACCTACTCAACTTGCTCACAGCAAAAGAGATGTCGGGTCTTGTCGCGCTAGCTAAGTACATGAGTGAGCCAACGATTTGAGAGTATCTCAATTGTTCTTTCGGCTCTTTCTTGTTTTTCCGTAATGTCACACTGGGATCATAAGGTGTTGGGGAAGACTTGCCATCAACGAAACCGAAACGGCTCAAGATCTTCTCAACATAGTGTGATTGCGTCAAAGTAATCCCACTCTCGTGCTTAATTAACTTGATATTCAGAATAACATCAGCTTCTCCCAGATCTTTCATATCAAAGCTCTTTGACAGAAAGGACTTAATTTCATTTATCACATTCATGTTTGTACCAAAGATAAGGATATCATCCACGTACAAACATAATATAACACCTTCATCCCCACCATGGCGATAGTAGACGCACTTGTCAGCCTCATTAACGACAAGCCAACAGAAGTTAATGTTCTGTCAAACTTCTCATGCCATTGCTTAGGTGCTTGCTTCAGGCCATATAAAGATTTTAACACTTGCACACCTTTCTCTCTTCACTTTTTACCACAAACCCATCAGGCTGATCCATATAGTCCAGCCAGGCGTACGTGTATTATCCAATGTATTTCGGAGTTAAAAAATAAATATACATGTAAAGGGAGAAGTAGGACAAATTATAAAGATACCAGTCTAATGTGTGGCAAAAAGTAAAAGACAAAGTAATGTGTGGAAAATTGTAAAGACCATAACTAATGTGTGCCAAATTATAAAATCTCCCCAACAGTTAGGCCCCGCTTGTTTTGTCGTTTCACTTACCGATCAGATCCGTATATTACGGAGTATGCAGCGGTTTAGTGAGACCTCGATTAGTCCGTAAAATTTACGCCGCTAAAATCTAGGGAACCAAGCGGGGCCTTAAGCATGGAAATACCGGATCAGAGAAGAAAGAGATCGGTGTTGGAGATATGCCCAAGAGACAATAATAAAAGTGGTTATTATTATATCTTTGTGTTTATGATGAATGTTTACATCCCATGCTATAATTGTATTATTAGGAAACACTAATACTTGTGTGTTTTGTAAACATAAAAGAGTCCCTAGTAAGCCTCTTGTTGAACTAGCTTGTTGATTGATTGATGATCATGGTTTCCTGATCATAGACATTGGATGTGATTAATAACAAGGTTATATCATTAGGAGAATAATATGATGGACACACACCCATAGTAAGCGTAGCATAAGATTAAGTCATTAAGTTCGTATTGCTGTAAGCTTTGAAATACATAGTAACCTAATCTTTCGACCATGAGGTTATGTTAATCACCATCACCGGATGGGTACTTTGATGACATCAAACGCTGCTTCATAACTGGGCGGTTATAAAGGTGTCATTAGGTATTCTGAAAGTATGTGTTGAAGCGCATAGACCAAGATTGGGATTTATCCATCCATATGACGGATAGATATACTCTGGGCCCTCTCGGTGGAATGTCATCTAGATAACTTGCAAGCATGTGACTAGGTCACAAGGGATGACATAACATGGAACGAGTAAAGAGTAATTATCAGTAACGAGGAAGAACTAGGTATGAAGATACCGACGATCAAACCTCGGATAAGTAGAATGTCGCGAGACAAAGGGAATTGGTTTCGTATGTTAATTGGTTCAATCGATCACGAAGTAATCGTTGAGTATGTGGGAGCCATTATGGATCTCCAGATCCCGATGATGGTTATTGATGGGAGAGGTGTCTTCATCATGTCTGCATATTCACGAACCGTAGGGTGACACACTTAAGGTTCGAAGTTATTTGAAGTAGATATGGAATTTGCGTTGGAGACCGAATGTTGTTCGGAGTCTCGGAATGGATCCGGGACATCACGAGGAGATCCGGAATGGTCCGGAGAATGAGATTCATATATTGGGGATCATTTTCTAAGTTAGGAAATGTTCCGGAGTATTTGTATGGAGATTCTAGAAGGTTTTGGAATGTTCTGGAAGGTTCTAGAGGATTTCTTGGAGTTTGCTTGAAAACCAAGAAAGGAATCAAAGAAACCAAGTGGGGTAAGACACAGATTCATGGGGGAGGAGGACTCCTTCCCCCAACCCGCCGGCCCAAGGAGGAGGGAGTCCTACTAGGACTTCCCCTCCCCAGGCGCGCCTCCCTCCTTTAAATAGAAGGAAGGGGGCGCCCCCTCTTGTACCTTGTCTCATAACTCCCAATCTCATCCGCCTCTCTCCTCCACCTTTCTTCTGCACAGGCATAGGCAAAGCCCTGCAGAATTCTCATCTCCACCACCACCACCACGCCGTCGTGCTGCTGGGATTCCATGGAGAAGATATACTACCTCCGTTGCTCGCTGGAACGGGGAGAGGAAGTTCTGCTTCGACTCCGCACGTGTGACCGTCTGCGGAAGCGCTGCCAGAACGCGGCGCCGGAAGGATCGTCCACACGATCTTGAGATCGACAAGTGATCGACTACATCATCCACGAGATCTAATCTCGTTAACGCTTTCGGTTCTACGAGGGTTAGTACCGATCTATCTCGTTGCTCATGTCTAGTAGATTAGATCTTGGCTTTTATCTAGATTAGATCTGAGTTTTGTTTGTTCTTGCGGTAGAAAATTTTTGTTTTCCATGCTACGAACCCATCAGTGGTATCAGAGCCTTGTCTATGCGTAGATCTGTTGCACGAGTAGAACACAATGAGGTTGTGGGCGTTGGTGCTCGTGCCGTCTTTTGCTATGTGTGTACTTTGCATCTTGCGGTATGGTGGGATGAAACGGCTCGGGCTAACATTACATGTCATCGTACATGAGACTTGCTCCACGCTTGACGTGCAACTCGTATTGCACAAGTGGCTTTGCGGGTGTCTGTCTCTCCCATCATAGTATAAATCAAATATACACTTTGCACTTGATAGCACTTGTATCAACGTTGTGGTTCAGTTTCGTAGGTAAGATGCGTTCTTAGTCGAAAGCCCCAAGCCACGTAAAACTTGCAAAGAAAATTAGAGGCGTCTAACTTGTTTTTGCAGGGGTTTTGTGATGTGATATGGCCTACATGTGATTGTGATTGTATTTGATGTATGCAATGATCCTTGTTGTATTATGGCAACCGGCAGGAGCCTAATGGTTGTCTTTAATTCTGTTAAGACATGCGTGTCGATTCATCTTGTAATAGCTTTGTTCCAAGTAGTTGTAATAGTTGCTAGTGAAGATGAACAACCATGAAGCGGCGCCACAGACCTTGACGCAATGCTGAGATCATGTCCGTGCTTTGGAGATGGAGATCGAAGGCATAAGAAGAAAGGGCCATATCATATCACACTAATTATGAATTGCCCGTGATGTTAATCCTTTATGCATCTTGTATTGCTTAGATCACGACGGTAGCATTATAAGATGATCCCTCTCACTAAATATCAAGTAATAAAGTGTTCGTCCTTAGTTGGCACAGTTGCTAAGACTCGTTGTTTCGAAGCATCTCGTGATGATCGGGTGTGATAGACTCTACGTGTGCATACAACGGGTGTAAGCCAGATTTGCTCATGCGGAAACTAAGGTTAATCTTGACGAGCCTAGCATGTACAGACATGGTCTCGGAACACGGAATATCGAAAGGTAGAGCATGAGTCATATGATTGATATGAGGAACATGAAGATTGTTCGCCGATGAAGCTACATCATCTCACGTGATGATCGGACTTGGTGTAGTGGATTTGGTTCGTGTAATCACTAAAACAACTGCGAGGGATGTTGTTTTGAGTGGGAGTTCACCTAGTTGATTTAAGAATTAAATTTGAACACTATTTATCATAAACTTAGTCTAAAATACTTGAAAATTTGTTGTAGATTATGGCGAACGTTTCCATCAATTTCAATGCATTCCTAGAGAAAGAAAAGATTAAGAACAATGGAAGCAATTTCACGGACTGGTTCCGTGGACTGAAGATCGTCCTCAGGGCTGGTCAGTTGACCTATGTGCTCGAAGCACCGCTAGGTGACCCACCTGCAGAAGATGCCACCGATGACGTAAAGAATGTTTATGCCACTCGGAAACATCACTACTCCACAGTTCAGTGTGCCATCCTGTACGGTTTAGAATCGGAGCTTCAAAAGCGTTTTGAGCACCATGACCCATTTGAAATTATTAAGGAGCTCAAACTCATATTTGAGACTCGCGCGGCCATGGAAAGCTATGAAGCTTCCGAGAAGTTCTTTACCTGCAAGATGGAAGAGGGTAGCTCCGTTAGCGAGCACGTGCTCACCTTGTCTGGGCACGCAAACAAACTCTGAGAGTTGGGGATACCGATTCCTAATGAATTGGGGATTCACCGTGTCCTCCAATCACTGCCATCAAGTTACAAGAACTTTGTGATGAACTACAATATGCACTGCATGAACAAGACGTTGCCTAAACTATCGTCCATGCTGAAAACTGCTGAAGTGGAGATCATGAAAGAACACCAAGTATTGATGGTCAATAAGACCACCAATTTCAAGAAACGGGGCAAGCCTAAGAACAAGGGCAACTTCAAGAAGGATGGCAAGAAAGCTGCCGCACCTGCTAAGAAGCCCAAGGCTGGCCCTAAACCTGAAACTGAGTGCTTCTACTGCAAGGGTGCTGGTCACTAGAAGCATAACTGTCCCAAATACCTGGCGGATCTGAAGAACGGCAACATCAAGAAGAAAGGTATATTCGATATACATGTTATATATATGTATCTTACTAGTAATCGTAGTAGTGCCTGGCTATTTGATACTGGTTCGGTTGCTCATATTTGTAACTCGAAACAGGAGCTGCGGAATAAACGAAGACTGGCAAGAGACGAGGTGACGATGCGCGTTGGAAATGGCTCCAAGGTTGATGTGATCGCCGTCGGCACGCTCCCTCTACATCTACCATCGGGATTAGTTTTAAATTTAAATAATTGTTATTTGGTGCCTGCGTTAAGCATGAACATTATATCTGGATCTTGTTTATTGCGAGACGGTTACTCTTTTAAGTCTGAGAATAAAGGTTGTTCGATTTATATGAGTAATATCTTTTATGGTTATGCACCTGAGATGAATGGTTTATTCTTATTGAATCTCGATAGTAGTGATACACATATTCACAACATAGATGCTAAACGAATAAAATTGAATGATAATTCTACATACATGTGGCACTGTCGTCTTGGTCACATTGGAGTGAAGCGTATGAAGAAACTCCATTCTGATGGACTTCTTGAATCACTTGATTTTGAATCACTTGAAAGATGTGAAGCATGTCTAATGGGAAAAATGACTAAGACTCCATTTTCTAGAATAATGGAGCGAGCTACGGACTTATTGGAAATAATACATACCGATGTGTGCGGTCCAATGAGTGTAGCATCGCGTGGTGGATATCGTTATGTTCTCACTTTCACGGATGACTTGAGTAGATATGGGTATGTCTACTTTATGAAACATAAATCCGAAACTTTCGAGAAGTTTAAGAAATTTCAAAGTGAAGTGGAAAATCATCGTAACAAGAAGATTAAGTTTCTGCGTTCTGACCGCGGAGGTGAATATCTGAGTTATGAGTTTGGCATGCATTTAAAGAAATGTGGAATACTTTCACAGTTGACACCGCCGGGAACAACACAGCGTAATGGTGTGTCCGAACATCGTAATCGAACTCTCTTAGATATGGTTCGGTCTATGATGTCTCTTACAGATTTACCGTTATCATTTTGGGTCTATGCATTAGAGACAGCCGCATTCACTTTAAATAGGACACCATCTAAATCTGTTGAAACGACACCGTACGAATTGTGGTTTGGTAAGAAACCTAAGTTGTCGTTCCTTAAAGTTTGGGGTTGTGAAGCATATGTAAAGAAGTTACAGCCTAATAAGTTTGAACCCAAAGCGGAGAAATGTGTCTTCATAGGATACCCTAAAGAAACAATTGGGTATACCTTCTATCATAGATCCGAAGGCAAAGTTTCCGTTGCTAAGAATGGATCCTTTCTGGAGAAGGAATTTCTCTCGAAAGAAGTGACTGGAAGGAAAGTAGAAATCGACGAGGTTGTTGAACCTTCTTTCGGAGTTGAGAGTAGCGCAACACCAGAAGATGTTTCTGTGTCGCCTGCACCAACTGGAGAGGAAGCTAATGATGCTGATCATGAAACTTCGAACGAAGTTACTACTGAACCTCGTAGGTCAATGAGGGTTCGTACCACTCCTGAGTGGTATGACTCTTCCTTGAACGTCATGTTGGTGGACAACACTGATGACCCTGCGACGTATGAAGAAACTATGGTGAGCCCAGATTCCGACAAATGGCTAGAAGCCATGAAATCCGAAATGGGATCCATGTACGAAAACCAAGTATGGACTTTGGTGGACTTACCGGATGGCCGAAAGGTTGTCGAGAACAAATGGATTTTCAAAAGAAAAACAGATGCTGATGGTAATGTTACCGTCTATAAAGCTCGACTTGTCGCTAAAGGGTTCCGACAGATTCAAGGAGTTGACTACGATGAGACTTTCTCACCTGTAGCGAAGCTAAAGTCTGTGAGAATTATGTTAGCAATCGCTGTACATTTCGATTATGAAATTTAGCAGATGGATGTCAAAACAGCGTTCCTTAATGGTGACATTGAGGAAGAGTTGTACATGGTACAACCCAAGGGTTTTGTCGATCCTAGTGATGCTGATAAGGTATGCAAACTTCAGCGCTCCATTTATGGACTGAAGCAAACATCCCGGAGTTGGAATCAACGTTTTGATAAAGTAATCAAAAAATTTGGATTTATACAAACTTATGGAGAAGCTTGTATTTACAAGAAAGTGAGTGGGAGCTCTGTAGTATTCCTAGTACTATATGTAGATGACATATTGTTGATTGGGAATGATATAGAACTTAATAGCGTCAAAACCTATTTGAATAATAGTTTTTCGATGAAGGATCTTGGCGAAGCGGCATATATTCTAGGCATCAAGATTTATAGAGATAGATCAAGACGCCTAGTAGCGCTTTCACAAAGTACATACTTAGACAAAGTTCTAAAGAAATTTAGAATGGAAGAGAGCAAGAAAGGGTTTGTGCCCATGTTGTCAGGTAAGACCTTGAGTAAAACTCAAAGTCCGGCTACGGCAGAAGATAGAGAAAAGATGAATAAAATTCCCTATGCCTCGGTCATAGGTTCTATCATGTATGCCATGCTGTGTACGAGACCGGATATAGCACATGCTGTTAGTTTGACTAGCAGATATCAAAGTGATCCTGAAATGGAACACTGGACAGCGGTCAAGAATATCCTAAAGTACCTGAATAGGACTAAGGATATGGGTCTTTCTTATGGAGGTGATGAACAGCTTGTTGTAAATGGTTACACTGATGCTAGTTGGAACACCGATCCAGATGACTCGAAATCACAGTCTGGATACGTATTTATTTTGAATGGTGCTGCAATAAGTTGGAGGAGTGCCAAGCAGAACGTTGTGGTGAAATCTTCAACTGAATCGGAATACATAGCTGCTTCGGAGGCTGCACAAGAAGGCATATGGATGAAGGAGTTCATTACTGAACTTGGCGTGGTTCCCAGCGCGTTAGACCCGATGGCCATCTACTTTGACAACACAGGTGCCATAGCTAATGCACAGGAGCCAAGGTCACATAGCAAGCTGAAGCACATCAAGCTACGTTTTCATGCTATTCGCGAGTATGTCCAAGATGGTGACATAAAGATTTGTAAAGTACACACTGATCTGAATGTAACAGATCCGTTGACTAAACCTCTCCCTAGAGCAAAGCATGACAACCACCAAAACGCCATGGGTGTTCGGTATATTACCATGTAATCTAGATTATTGACTCTAGTGCAAGTGGGAGACTGTTGGAGATATGCCCAAGAGGCAATAATAAAAGTGGTTATTATTATATCTTTGTGTTTATGATGAATGTTTACATCCCATGCTATAATTGTATTATTAGGAAACACTAATACTTGTGTGTTTTGTAAACATAAAAGATTCCCTAGTAAGCCTCTTGTTGAACTAGCTTGTTGATTGATTGATGATCATGGTTTCCTGATCATAGACATTGGATGTGATTAATAACAAGGTTATATCATTAGGAGAATAATATGATGGACACACACCCATAGTAAGCGTAGCATAAGATCAAGTCATTAAGTTTGTATTGCTGTAAGCTTTGAAATACATAGTAACCTAATCCTTCGACCATGAGGTTATGTTAATCACCATCACCGGATGGGTACTTTGATGACATCAAACGACGCTTCGTAACTGGGCGGTTATAAAGGTGTCATTAGGTATTCTGAAAGTATGTGTTGAAGCGCATAGACCAAGATTGGGATTTGTCCATCCATATGACGGATAGATATACTCTGGGCCCTCTCGGTGGAATGTCATCTAGATAACTTGCAAGCATGTGACTAGGTCACAAGGGATGACATAACATGGAACGAGTAAAGAGTACTTATCAGTAACGAGGAAGAACTAGGTATGAAGATACCGACGATCAAACCTCGGATAAGTAGAATGTCGCGAGACAAAGGGAATTGGTTTCGTATGTTAATTGGTTCAATCGATCACGAAGTAATCGTTGAGTATGTGGGAGCCGTTATGGATCTCCAGATCCCGCTGATGGTTATTGATGAGAGAGGTGTCTTCATCATGTCTGCATATTCACGAACCATAGGATGACACACTTAAGGTTCGAAGTTGTTTGAAGTAGATATGGAATTTGCGTTGGAGACCGAATGTTGTTCGGAGTCTCAGAATGGATCCGGGACATCACGAGGAGATCCAGAATGGTCCAGAGAATGAGATTCATATATTGGGGATCATTTTCTAAGTTAGAAAATTTTCCGGAGTGTTTGTATGGAGATTCTAGAAGGTTTTGGAATGTTCTGAAAGGTTCTAGAGGATTTCTTGGAGTTTGCTTGAAAACCAAGAAAGGGATCAAAGAAACCAAGTGGGGTAAGACACGGATTCATGGGGGAGGAGGACTCCTCCCCCCAACCCGCCGGCCCAAGGAGGAGGGAGTCCTACTAGGACTTCCCCTCCCCAGGCGCGCCTCCCTCCTTTAAATAGAAGGGAGGGGGCGCCCCCTCTTGTACCTTGTCTCATAACTCGCAATCTCAGCCGCCTCTCTCCTCCACCTTTCTTCTGCACAGGCATAGGCGAAGCCCTGCAGAATTCTCATCTCCACCACCACCATCACGCCGTCGTGCTGCTGGGATTCCGTGGAGAAGATCTACTACCTCCGCTGCTCGCTGGAACGGGGAGAGGAAGGTCTGCTTCGACTCCGCACGTGTGACCGTCTGCGGAAGCGCTACCGGAACGCGGCGCCGGAAGGATCGTCCACACGATCTTGAGATCGGCAAGTGATCGACTACATCATCCACGAGATCTAATCTCGTTAACGCTTTCGGTTCTACGAGGGTTAGTACCGATCTATCTCGTTGCTCATGTCTAGTAGATTAGATCTTGGTTTTTATCTAGATTAGATCTGGGTTTTGTTCGTTCTTGCGGTAGAATTTTTTTGTTTTCCATGCTACGAACCCATCAATCGGATCTAACAGTTCGCAATTATGTCTGATATAAAAAATCCCCTGATTTGTCTTCCCTCAATTCCCATAGTCGATGGGTAGTCTTCTGCGACGAGTCTCCCGCCGGCGTGACATGGACATCCAAGGCGAGGACGCACGACGCAGCCCATGGCCCAGTCCTCCCCGTGCAGTGGATGTGGCCTCGATTCCCGAGGTGCGGATGTAGCAATACGCTTTCCAAGGCAAGGACGGGCTCACTCTCTCGCCCGTGTGTCCATGTGCGTACTGCGTAGGCATCGGAGGTATATCAATCCGAATCAGCTGCTAGAGGAGGACGTCAGAGCAGGTGGCTAGAACTGCTTCTTGAGGAGGACGTCAGTGAACACGGCGGTCAGTGTGTTGACGGACGTGAACAGCGACAATGGTAACCACGGTTCAGAAGCACACCCTCAAAACTAACCTCGCCGGCCGCCAGCACTTCTGCACGATTATCTTTAGCTAAAGCGAACGCTTGGACGATGGAGGGAAATTCCTCCTAGACAGCTTCCACGAGAGCTGCAGCAAGGATGCCCATGGTCTGCATCTATCCCGACAACGCCTTCACGCTGGAGTTCACATACCAGCTGAAGAGACCGAAGGAAAGTGGGGAAGCGAAGACGCCACAAGTTGCAGACGCTGGACGGGATGGAGGAGAAAACAGGTTCCTAGCTTTGTGCTGGTCCCTAATACCAGCGAGGATGCCTACATCGAGGGTGCTTGTGGAAGGATGTCATATGTGCAACTCCGTAGGTTAAATTACCCAGATAGATGTCGATGCTACAAGGCAAGAGCTCCGCCTCATTATATATATTCCTGGTCTCGTGGACAAATCTAAAATTTATTTATTGCTACCGTGTACATGATAGTACATGTCATGCAGCTTCAATATGTTTTAATTTTTTTGTTCAAATGCACGTAAACAGATTTTTTTTGTTCAAATGCACGTAAACAGAAAAACTAGAACTACCCACTATATTAGATGGAGAAAAGAAATGCAATAGGATAATACAAAGGATGATCATTGCTACAGTTTTCACCACATTGCAAGTGTGCTTAAGTTTGCCTTCTGTCCTCTTTAGATTATATTTAATTTCTTGGATGCACGGCATAGTACGGCTCATTATATTAGAAAGAATAAATTGTTTGCAAAAGAAATCATGTGCTAAAGGGTGGGATGATAATTGCCAAGAAAAACCTGTCATTCTTAATGGTAGCATGAGCAGCCGGGGTCAAACTCCGGAGTCAAATTCCCGACCCTCGTTTTTATTCCTATTGCATTGCATGGGCATATGTGCTATCAAGTGTAAATTTGTTGAACCGTAGCAACGCACGGTCATTCCGCTAGTTACCATAATTCTCGGTCGACCAACTTCGTACATCCTTTTTTCTTATGTATATCCAGCTTTCCCTTTTTTTTCGGTAATCCAGCTTTTCCTGTTCGTCATTGTTTGTGGGCTTTTTAAATAGGCTTTTTTAAGTAGAAAAAGGCCTGCATAATAACTGCAAGTGCAAAGGGATGTAAAATCCCCTAAAAAGTATGTAAAAAATGCAATTACACAGAAAATCAAAATTGCACATATGTGTCCAATTACACATCTATGTGCAATCGTGCATCTACAAATTGCAAGTACATACAAAAATATGTTTAAATCACACATATATGCAATTGCGCGTGTATATATGCAATTACACATATGTGAGTTGCACATGTATGCGCAATTGCACGTCTACATGCAATTGCTACTAAAAAATCACGAGTTTTTAATTACATGTACTCCCTCAGTTTTAAAATAGATGTCAAAAATTTGTAAAAATTTGGATGTATCTATATACTAAATTGTCTAGATACATCTATATTTGAACAAATTTGCGACATCTATTTTGAGACGGGGAGTATAAAATTACACAACTATATGTAATTACACACAGAGAAAAAATTGTTTACTACAACTACATCAAGGATGCAAAAATCAATTGCATGCTACTGTGCAATTGCACACAACTATTTGTTTGTCTCCCTGCGTCATCGAGTACCCCCATTGACGCAAGCCCAACATGATGGAAAAAAATAAAATAAAAAATACGAGCTGAAAAGACTGAGCAAAACCCATAAAAACAAAAGGCCTAACTACCCGGACACGTAAGCCCACCAGCAAAACCAGCTCTAACGGTGGCCTAATCCAGCGCTAATCCTCACATAATATAGCGCTAATCAAGATAATCGTCCACCGAGCGCTAGGCTGATTCTCGATCACCTGAGAACTAGCAAAAGCGTTTTTTATAATATCATGATTGATGTGTGAAAATCATATTGCACAGTTTTTTTCATCAAAGAGGAACACCAAAATGTGATGGAATGAATAATTGTAGTATCCTTCTGTCACTAGGTTTAATCCAACAGTAAAATATTCTCGGAAATGAAAAAACCTTAGTCCAACACACTTTCTTCTCTGACAATTTAAATGACGAGCTCAGCTCAGGAGACACCTAGACGCATCACATACAAATATTGAAATATATGTGTTCTATCTAGTCCGATCCTCCCACCATAACGAACAGACGCTTAATGCATCTACTAGTACTTCTCAATTCCCTTCAGTGGAGGAAGGGGCGAGCGGGAACAAGTTCAGCAGCTTCGGCTCCTCGTTCTGCGGCGAGGGCAGCAGATAAAACCTCCCTTCCTTGATGGCCTCCACCGCCTCATTGTCCTCCATCTCCTCATCATCTTCAGAGAATGTTGACTCAGTCTCAGACGACGACGTCGCCAGGGACCGTGGATCTGGCGGCATGTTAAGGACGCACGGACCAGGATTGCCCGTCGACAATGGCGGCGCCAGAGTCAGTTGCAGCATGAGGCTGGACGCTCTTGGCCCCGGCGCCGTGGCAGTTGGCAGCATGGCACCATCACGGACAGCGGCGGCGGCGGCAGCGTTATTAGGCGCCGTCTGGCCGGTGTAACGCTGCACTATCTCCATGAAGTTGGCGGGGTCGGCGCGCAGGAATATCATGGACGGCTGGGCCTCCATGTACACCCGGGGAACCAGTGGCGAGCGGTTGCGGTCCATTTTGGCGACGGACGACGTTGTCAAAAACTCCACGAGTAACACTGCAGCAAGCCATCAATGGAGAAGATTTTGTCAAGTAAGTATTACTGTGAGGCAGCGCAAGCTAGTGTGATTACTGATCAGGTGATGCATGGTTGGGACATGAGAATTAACAGCATGCAGTTGCAGGTGATCCATGACAATGACTAGGTGACACTCCATGAATGTAAATGGTGTTTAACTGTGGAGTAGTAGTACTGCTGGTTCATGTGTTTGTATCGCATGGGCAAGCAAACATCACTGCGACAGTAGCTCACAAATAAATTAAAGCAGGTGGATCTGGCTAGTTGTGCAATTGTGCATGAATATTAAGTTATGCATCTCAACTACATGCCTGATGGGTATTTAGGCTGCGCTCTGTTGACTCATTCATAATCACCTTTGGGCTATTTTACCCCTATTTTCATGGCTACTTGCCTATACCATGTTAAAAAGTAATTTTAGAATGATACATTCAGCTGCAACCGTGGAGTCTGAATCATGGATTATCAATATGGATTACATATAGTTTAAAGTGATATATGTACCAATGATTATGAAACCTTACCTAGAGGAGCTTGATCGTCTTGTCCTTTCCGATTCGACCAACACGTCAATGTTCCGACAGCCCTGTTCAACATAAAATCAACTACAATCAACACCAACAACAAAATCAAGTCGGATGAAAATGATAGGATTTCATTTAGATGTTGATCCTATGCTATGGAATAGAAAAGAAGAAAGAATAAAATAAGGATTGAAAAGAAGAACAAGGAATAAATAACTTATATGAAAATAAAATATAGGACTAGACGGCTAATATATCTCGACTGAGAATTGACAATCAGCATAAAAATCGGTTTGGAACTCACTTGTTTTCTAAGTAGAGCATGTATTTATGGTTCATTTCTCGCAAGCATTATTTTTGAATCATGTTACATATATCCTACCTTACATTCTAAGTGTAAAATTTAAATTGATAAATCCATTCCGAAGGGATAATTTGATACCACGTGCAACTATATAAAAAATAATTATTCGCATTTCCGTATAGAGGCATCTCATGTCAGTAGCAGACTGATAAGCTAGTGTTTGTACGAAGTACAAAATGGGCAGAAATTGACAAAGGCAGTTTAGGTATAATGTGTAGTGTGAAAATAAAAGAGGAGTCCTGAGCATAAATACACATGTATACTCGCACTCCATGTCATAATAGTATAGGAAGTTTGATGCTTCTTTTATCAAAGCAAACTGGCAGAATCTATTATTTAAGCCTGAAGGGAAAATATCCAGTACTGTTCATGCTATTTTTCATAGGCAAATAACTCATGATATAATACTGCTAGCAACAACGGTAGTATCATGTGATTTTTGCATAATTGTGTTAGACAAAAACTTAGGACCACGATAACATGCTTAATGAAATGAAAATAATCTGATACCGAAGGAAAGTAATTTGATCTTTCTCGTTGTATATTGGTGCAAGGAAATATTGTGCTTTTTCTTATGGTATCCAACAGATCATTACTTCATTTCAAGAGTAGGTAACATATCACAACTAGATTATATATTGTAATCATTTAAGGACAAATATATAGCACCATTTTCACTTAACACTTTATTAATTACGTAGTTGTCAAAGATAAAAAAAATACATTGCGAGTTTTCTAAAGAAGCATATTGTATGTAATAGAGGTAGTATAAGATCTTACTTTCTGAAATAAAATTGAAGCTCAGTTCTCCGTTACAAATCTACTATTGTGTTCTGTAAAAATGGAGTATAAAGTAGCCACAACTAAAATTTTGAGAAACAATAGAAACATTTGTTGGTACATACATCGCATGTGAAAAATGAAGGCAAGTAGCTCAGTTTCATTTCAAACAACAAATTGCATACCATGACACAACCAGTGAGCAGAAAAGAAACTTCCGAATATAGAACCTTAAGAATCCTCAAGCACTCAAATTAAGGTAAAAAGAAAAAATGCAAGGAAGAGAGGGGACTGCTAGCTTCCAATTGTACATCTCATGTAGTACAAAACTAGCAAGCTAGCGTTTTTCATAGTGTTTGTACAAAGCACAAAATTGGTAGAAATGACCGGGCAGCTCCAGTATAATGTGTAGCGATAAATTGAAGGGATGAGTCCTGAGCATCAATACATGTGTATATACATGTACCGGCCCATTAAATTTTTTCCTATACAGCTATACTGACTACTGGATGTCACAATAGTATGAAGTTTGATGCTTACTGTTAGCAAAGAAAACTGGAAAAAACTGTTGTTTAAGCAAAGGATTGCAGCCCTATTCGATCACTTTTCTTGAATGGAAAATATCTGCGGCTGTACACACTTTTTAATAGGAAAATAACTCCTGACATAATCATGAGGTCAACAGCGGATGTAGGATGTAAAATTTACGATAATTATACTGGAAAAATACTTAAGTCCGCGATAGCATGCTTAATGAAATGGAAATACTGTGATGCCGAAGGAAAGTAATGTGATATTTCTTGTATATTGATGCAAGGAAATATTGTGCTATTTCTTATGGCATTTACTGCATTTCACGAGTAGGATCAAACTAAATGATTTTTTTGCTATTTCTTATGGTATTTAATGAAATTTGCAAGTTATATTGAAAATAATTTTCATGACTAATATATAGTATCATATTCTATGGAATAGAAGTAGTACGTAAGATATTAATTTCTGAAATGAAATCAAAATCCACGTCTACAATTGAACGTCTACTACGATGTGTTTTAACCTTAGTGCAAATTAGTCATAAGTAAAATTTGGAGGAACAGAAGGAAATTCATGGATACATAACATCAGATTGCAACATGAAGGTAAATAGCTCGGTTTTATTTTCAGACAATAAACTACATAATATAGACAACCAATGAATTGAAAAATAACTTCTGAATTTACATATAATGAATCCTGAAACACTCAAATAAAGGTAATAGGAACAAAAAAATGTAAGAGGGGGGATAATTCCCAAGTATATATAATAATAAGACAAATATTTATCAATATTAGCAACAAAGAATGTTACCTCCCAAGCACTGAGCCCACGAATCGCTGCAAATTTCTCAGCACCTCGGTTACCTATGACATTGAAAGACAAAACAGCGTGTTTGTGATCAAAATTAGAGCAAAAAAAATGAACTTTACAATGTAGAATCACATCTATATAAGAGATAAGAATGGATCTGAAGGCTTCTTAGGTGCATTATCCCTCTTGAGTCTTCTGAGGACGAAGAAAGGCATATCATATTAACGCACCTACAGAAGACTACAACGTTGGAATGGTTGATCATGCTGACCTTTGAATTGACCACCACAGTCTGTAAGTTAAAGTTTGAACTGTCCAAAATAATAATTCTGAAAGTTTAGATACTTAAGTTGTGTCTGAATGGGAGCGGACAAAACGTTTTTTTCCTGCTAGTGATAAGTTGATGTAAAACAGTGGTGTTTTTCATGCTACAGAAAAAAATGCACTCTGTAAACTTTGACACGTCCAATCTATGTATTCTCCTTAATTCTATTTTTGATAGAAAAGATCCTTCGGTTTATTCATTAAGTTTTGGTGGCGAGTAGATTTCTAAAACAAGACATAAATGTTATAACATGTCATACAAATACTTACAACACAGATATGGAACTAATGGACATGTTACTAGATTGCAGGTGGAGGTATAGTCTCAAAGGCTTCAAGGAAATTCTTATTACTGGATGCTGGGCAAAACGTAATCATAGAAACAGGCATATCGTTGGTGGGTAAAACGTAAAACACGATGATGGAATTTGACTGAGATACAATCCCTATCTTTTGGGTTGTTTTAATATCCCTTCCATTAGGATTTAATTTCCGAATATTTGATCACTGCAGAAAAAGATATAGGTGCAAATGTAAATCTGGTCAACTATTTGACATCTTGTATCTGAATTTTTTGTAAGCTAATACCGTATTTCCACGGTTAAAATGGCATTTGTGCTAAAGGTACAAAAAAAATGCATTTTTCCTAAAGGCACCCTTACATCGGCAATATAAGTTAGATCTACACTTGAACTATGCCCGTTGATCGGTAGTTTTAATCAAACGGCGGAAGACCTAATTAATTACCATTGGTATTTTTTCTTAAAACATGTAGGAGTACATGTTTTTGACCTGCAAAAAACCAAACACCTACGGATTTCTCTATTGCACCATGATCGATCTAGCCGAAGGTAAGATCGTACAGATCCATAAGTACATATGTGAGGCCAGATTTTGGCTAGAAAAGAAACACCACAAAAGGGACTCAATCAGAGCACTTGAGGTCAGAACTACACCAATCGTTGTGTGCCTACATGCTGAGCCACCATCTGGCATAGATCAAGGTATCTCAAGCATCTCGCTAAACAAGAAATTCCACGGGCAGGTAGAGAAAACATGAGGTAAAAACTAGCTAATCATGTGAACATTTATCTGCAAGGAAGGAAGAAACGAAGGCTAGCTAGGCAGCTAGCGTATACGAAGAGAGCACAAACTACCTTGCCAATGGAGAGGCAGAGTTGGAGAACGAACGGGATCTCCCGGCTTTGGCTGCTCAAACAAACAGCTCCTCGTCCCCTCTGTGACGGAATTTGTAGAGGAGCGAGGAGTGAGACTAGGAAGGAAAGAAATGCGGTGGAATAAGACAGATAATTGCCTGCTAGCTGCCAGCAGAAATTAAAGAGCCAAATCTTAATAGATATTTTTGTTTTGTTTTCTTTCTAAATCTGTTTCTTGCCAGCTTTGACTCTGTTTTGGAATAACGTAGAGCGGGAGAACTATTTTTGGTTTCAAACTAATGTTGTACGTACAACGTAGAAGGACCGAGTCAAGTAGAGCCTACCTGCTGGCATTGATCTCTTACCAAGGTCAGAAACTGCAACTGAGAATGTTGCTTAGTTTTATTCTTTTCTCTCTTTTTTTTGCGAGAAAAAAGAGAATGGTGCATAGGTTGACAGGTGGATGGCATGTATTAGGTCGAGTTCTCAGGGAATTTCCAAGCGGCGTGACCCATTTAGGACGGATCAGTGCTTGCTTGTAATCCCTTGACAAAACTTACGGTAGAGGGACCGGACCGAGAACCTTCTGAAGGGTCAAGGGTCCAGGAGATCTGATCAGGGTCGTGTCGAAGCTGAACCCCCTCGATAGCTCTCTTGAGGTTTGCCCAGGAAATGCGTTCCCCTGAACCCAAAGCCCTCCTAAAGGGGATAAGCCAGCCCTGAGTCGACTAGGATTTGGCTACTGAGAACACAGGGTCCACTGAAATCGCAAATAGTTCAGGGAATCGATCCCTGAGGGGCCCTAACCGACATGGGTATGTCTTATTGGGTTTCTATAATTGGTACTAGTATGTACTCAAACTACGACCCATGAAGCCCACAAAGAAATAGGGAGTCCTGGAAGCATCCAAAGTGCTGGAACCAAACGTGTTGATCAAGAAAGAAATGCCAACCGACATAGTCGTATAGCTGTAACCAAATTTGTAACCGATCTATGTTGGACTCTGAGAACCAGCCTCTCATATATAGGTTGGGAGGAGCCGACGGATAGGGCACCGTAGCTTTGAGCGAAACACGACCCGCCATGAGTTAGATCACATCTAGCGAATCGGCGACTTTGTAACCCTCTGTTTTCATAATCAGGCAGGACTTTTGACTCCCTTTTCTGTCTGATAGGCCGACGAAATCACCAGCGCTCTCTTTTCCATCAAAGGCAAGTCCATAATCATGGACATTGCCGAGGTTACCCCTAGACAATTGGCACCGTCTATGGAAACTCTAAGCACTGGAGTCATGAATTCGGAGGCTCCGTCTTCACCAAGCAACAATCCGATGATTGAGGTCAGTGATATCCACCATGACCCCACCAATCTTGATCCACGCCCGCCCACCTATCTCCCGGCCTCCAACAGTTTCGACTGGGAGACAGAACTCATGATCAGGGTCCTCCACTTTCGCATCGGGGAAGCGGAAATACTCTGCCTTTTGGATCCAATCTACTCGGATCTGTCGGCTGCAATCATAGCATCTATGGCAATGCCAGCATCTTCTATCGGCCCAACTAGAAGTGTCATCTCACACCCGACAAACGTTGAGGAAAATAGCGGCCATGCTGTGAATCTAGGGGATTTGGCATATCTTTATGACGGCCTCTCCTTCGGATCTGACTCTGAAACACCATCACCCCACATCATGAACCCGAAAAACGGAAAATCTGAGAAAAGCGTCGACTCGGGGATCAAAAAAGCCGACTCGTGTACCCAGAACAGGATCCACGGGATTTCACTTGTCTGCAGGACAGTGCCTACGATTACGATAACCGCAGCGACGACTTATACATGGAGCGCCACCAAATGTGTGTGATCATAGGAGCCATAGGGACGGACGAAGGAACCTCAACAGAACATGACGAACATGGTAACCCTACCATCCAGCCCAATGATATTATTTTAGAAAATGATACAAGTGCTCGTAGGAACGGACTAGAAACACCCGCGGAAAACCGTGTTGTCCAAGGAGGAGGCAGGGCACGCGATGGTGAACGGATAACTATTCGGCTGTCACCAGCTTCCTAGGAGAATGCAAGAAACACCATCTTGGGTGTAGTACCAATAACGGCGGACGCTTTGTGCGAAGATCTAATGGCATACTAATACCTCCTACACAAGCAGAAGAGGGGACTAGTCAAGATGAAAAGGGACCTGGAGGAGCGGAAAGGAGAGCCGATGAATCAAGCATACAACGGACGTAGCTCAGCTCCACCCGCAACTCTAGGAGCGTCACGGGATGATAACAACCAGGAAGGGGCGGCTCTCGGCTGCATAACATACCCGAAGGAGAAATATGCGACATCACCCGAGAACTGGCCCTGTCATTCATGTTTGTAGACTCAGCAGGCCATATCAAGGATAAAACGGTGCAAGCCGCCCTCGTCGCAACTCATACCTACCTACCCAAAACTCAACCGGTAGCTGACAATCTGCGAGCAACCATCCATCGCTCTGCCCTCATGGGCCTTGGCATGGTCGGAGCAACACTCACAAAAGGGCACGAAGAGATTTTCCTACATTCCAACAGATCACCACGCCATCGCAGCAGCCCTCGATAGGTGGCAGAGACCCGAAGGTCCAGATCGCCACACCACGCGTGCTTCACGCACTCCTCAGGCAGTCACGATGCCAGGGATGACATTATGCAACACAAAATCGACAAATCTTGGGAGAGGCGCAGAAGGTACTCATACGACAAAAGCGAGGATGACCTCGAGCCATGTGGTGCAAGTTGCTTTACACATCAGGTTCACAAAATGCCCGTACCCAAGGACTTCAAGCTTCCTCACGATCATCAAAAGTATGATGGTCTCCAAGATCCAGAGGCATTGTTGGCCGATTATTTGCAAACTGATAAGCTCCTAGGTGGATCAAAGGCCACCAGCATGCAAAGTTTGCAGTTGCACTTATCCAGCGCTGAACGGTCCTGGCTCCGGCAGTTACTCGAAGAATCAACCAGCAGTTGGGGCGACCTGGAGGAAAAATTCATCAAAAACTTCAAGTCCGCATTCAAATGACCCGCATCTATCGAGGAGTTGCGGGCGTGCAAGCAGAAATCGAGAGAACCAATACATGCACTCATACGGTGGTGGAATATCATCAAGAACTCAGCCAAGAGTATCTCCGATGAGAGGGAAATTGACGCTTTCAATGACGGTCTATGCTGAAAATAATTCATAGAGTAGATGGGTCGAGTAAAACTGAAAACAATATCCCAGCTGATGGACATGGCGAATCGGTGGGCGGACAATAAGGATACAGTAAACAACAAACGGGGGCGCTCACCCGAAGAATACTATGATAGGCGAAATGCCGACAATATGAGGCGGCACAACTATGACGGTTACGGCAGACCAAGCCACGTTGTGGCTGGGTACGTCAATGAGGACAACCGCAGGAGCGATAACCGCAGTGGAAGCTATCAAGGAAACCAAGATGAAGCTAGACCAAGTGGGACAACGCCACAATACTGGCCGAGACTACCTAGAGATGCCCTGATGCCAGCTTTACAGATGTTTGATGGACCAATCCTCATGCATTATTATGTCGATACGGAAGGAAGAAGGCGATCAAATCACCTCATGAAGGACTGAGGCACATTTTTGGGACCTCAGCGGGTGTATAGCAGCAAGGTGGTTGAGGCAACAAACCAAGAATATAACACCGCACCCAGGGCATTGGCACTAAATGCACCACCACCACCACCAGGGGCACCCCCGGCAGCCAGACTGGTCCAGCAGCAACCCGAGGCAAATAGAGACCAGAATGATGAGTACCTGAGGTCTAGGGGAGCAATGCACATGATCCATAAGGGGCGCCCATCCAACAGAACACAAAAACTGATCGCCCAACAAGTAAACATGGCAGTAAGGATGCCACCACCAACACCTGAGTACCTCCACTGGTCTGATCAGGAGATTACCTTTAGCAGAACTGATCACCCCCTCTGGGTCCCTAGACCGGGTCATTCGACACTAATAGTTGAGGCTCAAATCATGGGTTCAACATGAGCAAAGACTTCATGGACGCAGGAAGTAGCATCACCTCATCTACACCAAGACGCTGCATGCAATGAACTACTCTTTGACCAATCTAGCTCCAACGGATACCTCCTTCTACGACATCGTCCTAGGCAAAGCCGAAGTTCCTTTGCACGGATACCTCCTTCTACCGCGATGTTATCTTCGGGTCTCGAGAAAATTTTAGGCATGAAAAAAAATCGAGTTCGAGGTTATGGAAT
Source organism: Avena sativa (assembly GCA_916181665.1). NCBI lineage: Eukaryota > Viridiplantae > Streptophyta > Magnoliopsida > Poales > Poaceae > Avena > Avena sativa. The sequence goes on along the minus strand of OV702292.1, from coordinate 133,019,700 downwards.
AGCCATCGCAGTACGACGCAATCCTGGGATGACCAGCCTTTGCACGGTTCATGGAGGTGCCACACTACGCGTACCTCATGATGAAGATGCCAGCACCCAATGGAATCATAACTATGAGGGGAAGCTTCCCCCACTCGGACAACTGTGATCGTGAGTTCAACAAGATTTCTCAGTCCTTCGGCATGGAGAAGGAGTTCGCCCAGCTCAAGATCAGTAATAAGCATGATGTCATGCCAGAAGCAGCAAGATCCATATCCGACCAATCCTTCGACTCCGCAAAGGACACAAAGGAAGTCCAGGTCCACCCAACGGACTCGAAGAAGACATCCTATGTGGCCTTTAACCTTAGTCCCGCATAGGAAAGTGTGCTCATCGCGTTCCTCCATGAGCGCTGGGAAATTTTGCATGGGCACTAGATGACATGCCAGGAATCCCTAGGGAACTCGCTGAGCATGTGCTCAACATCTACCCCAACACAAGACCAGTAAAGAAATCACTCCTCCAGTTCATGGAGCCAATATGGAAGCCCATTGGAAAAGAACTCCATCGCCTACTTGATTCAAAATTCATCAAGGAAATAAAAAAAAGCAACATGGGTCTGATGCACTCGACGATCGATGTAGAGCTCGTTAGGAACCCCAAGAGGAAGGTATGATGAGTACATCAGAAAGTTTTCCATCAGTTATGAAACCAAGGTTTAATCGAACCAGTAGGAGCAAGGAAACACCCCAAAGGTGTTACTAGCTGAGCTTTGGCAGGGCGCACTACCGGTGCTAGTAGCAACGTGGAGACCTGCACAACACAACAACAGAACTTTGTCCCCAACTTGCGATGAGGTTGTCAAATCTCACCGTGTTTTGCGGAAAACAAAGGATTAAACGTATCGAATGGAAAGAAGTAAAAGTTTGCAGAAAGTAAACACAAAGCAGTAAAAGATTGTAGATTGTATTAAAAGACAAGGATCGGGATCCATAGTTCACTAAAGGTGGCTCTCGTTAGATAGATAACATGCTGGGTGAACAAATTACAGCGGGGCAATTGACAAACACCGAGAAAGAAATACATGCATATACTAATCATCTTGACTCCTTTGAGACTTGATTGGGCAATACAACATAATACATAGACAGCCATCCAACTACATCTATGACTAATAATCCACCTTCAGGTTATCATCCGAACCCCCTCCAGTATTAAGTTGCAAGCAACAGATTATTGCTTTACGAACTGCGTGTAAGGTGAACAATACAATTGTTCTATGAACAAAGGATCGTTGTTTTCTCCCTAGTAGCAATAGCACATCTAGTACCTTAGAGATTTCTGTCACTTCCCCAGATTACTAGAGGCATGAACCCACTATCAATCATAAATACTAACTCTTGGAGTTGCTAGCATCTACTTGGCAAAGATAGCTACTAACAACGGAAAGCATGCAAGATCACAAATAACAAAGACATGATAGAATCAATAATCAATCTGAAATAGCATCTCAATATCCATCGGATCCCCGCAAACACAACATGTATGAATTACAAATAGATGATCTTGATCATGAACGGAGCTCACAAGATCTAAACATGAAAGCACAAAGGAGGAGAAACCAGCCATCTAGCTACTACATGGATCCGTAGTCCAAGGATGAACTACTCACGCATCACACCGGAGGCTTGCATGGTGATGAAGAAGGTCTCCAGGGTGAATTCCCCTCTCTGGCAGGGTGCCGGGAAGAGCTTCAGATCCCTCCCGATCTAGGGATGGAGATGACGGCGGCTACAGACTCTTTCGTGGATTTTTTATCAGGTACCTAGGGTTTTCGTCCCGAGGGCAACTTATAGGCGGAAGGAGAGGCCGAGGGGGTGCTGGGGTCGGCCAGACCACCCCCTGGCGCGGGCCAAGCCTGGCCGTGCGGCCAGGTGGTGTGGCCGGCCACTGGCCCCTCTCCGTCTCGTATTCTGGCACTTGTTCCCTTCTGGAAAAATAGGCACTTTGGATTTTGTCCCGTCCAATTCTGAGAATATTCATTTTCTGACCTTCCTAGAACCAAAAATAGCAGAAAACAGGCAGCTGGCACTGTGGCTCTTGTTAATTGGTTAGTCCAAGAAATCATATGAAAAGTACTCCAAAGTTGGAACAAAACACAAGAAAGTGGATAAAACCAAGCATGGAACATCAAAAATTATAGATACATTTGCAATGTATCAACATCCCCAAGCTTAACTCCTGCTCGTCTTCGAGTAGGTAAGTGATAAAAAGAAATAATTTTTGAGGTGACATGTACCATCAAAGACTTGATCAAAGTATTTGCAAAACATCAAAGCTAGGATCAAAGTACTTCAATCATAACATGAAAGACAAAGTTCTAGCAATAAGCAAAGAAACTATGATGCAACATGAGAAGGCACAAACAAAAGATTCATGAATAACAATGCTTTGCAAGACGTTTGTTTGTTTCACATAAAGAAAACATAGCATAAAAGTATTCAGCTTGTCCCTCAATAGAGTAGCAAATATAAATGCATAGGACACCTTCAAAGATCATAAGAGTGACTAGATACAATAGTTTCAAACAAGCAATAACAAGTTATGCATCAATCAACTAGTCTTGGGACAATGCACATAGAACTAAGAATGGCCACTATGCTCTCAAAGTAGGTGCATAATGTTAGAAGGTGGAGACTCAATATAATGGTGGAAGAAAGGCCTTTTGTAAAGGAAGTAGGGATTCAAGTCTCATAAAGAGCTTCCAAAACTTATGGTACTTATAGCTTTCAGCTCTCATTGGCCCTATCATAAGCATCTTGAAGGTGATTAAGGTTAAAGTGACACAACTAAGAGGATATGCTTGACAAGTTATAAACCGAAATCTCATGCCCCTTACTTATGAAGACCGATCCTCATGCTACTCAACTTCAGTCACGAGTAAGCTCTTGTCATTGTAAGTATATGTGTATCATTAAGAACCGCCAACGGGTACCCCTTGCACATGACACGGGAGCTTTCCCATAATCAAAATGACAAGGCAAGCAAACAATGAGCATCTCAGCGATCTTTTTATTTGCTATTTGCATAGGTTTTTATTGAGGATGCTTCATAGAGTGCTCATTATGGTGATGCTGCAAGTTTCCACCATGATTAGGCATGGCTTAGGCTAGCGGCCCAGGCGTTTCTCTAACACACATACAAACTCCATGATCTTACAAGTTCCACTTTTATTTCACACCGTCGGGATCCGTAAGCAAAAGAACATAATATCAATGGGGTATAAAGTACAAGTGCAATGTTGAAAGCGTTCCCCATGGTACATGGTTCTGCTAATTTCAACTTATAAAGCGCAAGCATATACGCAACAAAGTAGGACCAATGGTTCAAGTTTATTAGAGGCAACAAAGTAAAGTGTGCCATCAAGTTCATGAGAGCTTTAATCACTAGTTTTCTCATAACAAGTGAAAGGTAGACAAAAGCATGAATATACTTGGAATAGCATAAGCTAGTAGGTAGGTATGGTGGACTCTTTGGAATAACTTGGTTTAGGGAGTTGGATGCATGAGTGGAACTCATACTTTGTGGTGGAGGCTAGCAAAAGACTGGGAGCGACAAACTAAGAGAGCAATAATGGCCATAATTATGCAGAGCGACAAAACATCATTGATCAAAGCATAAAGTGATACTACAAGTTGAAAACTAAAGGATCATAAAGGCAATAGTGACTTGTGAAGTCATAACATGGTGTAAGCATGCGCCAAGTCAACCCAAATAAAGCATCAAAGGAGAATATCACTATACTATGCTTTAATATGCTAAAACAACGCATGATTCATCCAAGGCACATTAAGCAATCTCAATTGTTTATAACAAGTCATGCTACAACAAATAATACTAAGCATAAAGCTAAAACAATATTAAGCATGGCATGACAAAGCGCAGGCCACAGTCAAAAACAAGCTCTTTTTACCACATAAGTCTGAACTTTCCTACTCTTTTCCAAACCAAACCAAACTATTTGCAAACCAATGTATGAAAGAGGGGGTCTAACCAACTTATTCAGAAAACTAAGCAAACCAAGCAAACTAAAAACTAAAACAAAAAAGAAAAGGAAGACGCTCCAAGAAAAGCACAACTGTGCATGAAACAATAAAAATGAAGCGTTTGGAAGAAACCTGGAATTTTTATTGATGAAGAATGGGATGCCTTGGGCATCCCCAAGCTTTGACGCTTGCACTTCTTGGATATTTCTTGGGTTGACACGCGTGGCAACCCCAAGCTTGAGCTTTAGTCCATCCTTCATCTCATTACTCATTCCTTCCATACACCTGAAAATTTTCCTTCATACAAAACTTCACACAATCTCATTAGCAACATTAGTGCACTTAAGATAAATAAGTATCAAGGTTCAGTTATAACACCAAATAAACTTCCATTAGAACACTAGCTACTGTAGCACTTCCCTAAAAAATCTTAATTCCCCAAAAGAACTCAAAAAGGAACCCACAAGAAGCAAATGCAGAAAATGGCAGAAATCTGTCAAAATAGACCAGCAGGTAAAGATGAATTTTTTCGAAGACCTTATGTTGCTCAAATAAAAAAGTGTTGAACTAACGAAAGTTAGATAACAACCTGGGGCAAAAGCACAAAAACTTACAGCTCAATCCGACGTACAAAACTCTCTCAGGAATTTTTACGGTGAAGCACAGAAATCTGTTTCGGGACAGCAACTTTCCCAATCATTACTTCACTCTCAATAGAGGTTACTCTTGGCACAAAAAGCAAATAAAAAGGATAAGGAGAGGTTATTACTGAGGTAATCACTTCCAAGACTCAACTAAAACTCTTGGGTAATCTCTCAACAAGTACTTTTCTTTAACGCCTTTAAGTTAGGCATAAGAAGCAAAGAAAGAATCAAGTGTTCTCAAATGAAGAAGCATTAAGAACAAATTTTGTTTTTATAGGAGAAGCAAAGGAAATCTTTTATCTCTTTTTAGGGAAGTGTTCTATACCTTTCTTGAGTGGGAGTTGATATTTAATGGTGCCTTCTTTCATATCAATGATGGCACCAACAGTTCTAAGAAAAGGTCTTCCCAAAGTAATAGGACAAGAAGCATTGTATTCAACATCCAAAACATAGAAATCAACAGGGATATAGGAATCATTAACCATAATAAGAACATCATTAATACTCCCCATGAGTTTCTTTTTAGCATTATCATCAAGTGGGACATTCAAATAGCAATCTTCAAGAGGAGGCAAATCAAGCATATCATAAATCCTTCTAGGCATAATAGAAACACTACTATCAAGATCACACAAAGCTTTGAAATCAAAGTCATTCACTTTCATATTAATGATGGGTTCCCAACCATCCTCTTGTTTTATAGGAATAGAAGCTTTGTGTTTCATCTTTTCTTCCTTAATCTTTATGAGAGCATCGGTAATGTGTTTTGTAAAGGCCATGTTCATAGCACTAGCATTAGGACTTTTAGCAAGCTTTTGTAGGAACTTAATAACTTCAGAGATATTGCAACCATCAAGATCAAAATCAACTTTATCATCTAAAGTAGTAGAACTATTACTAGCCTCAACACTAGTGGTGGTGATCGTAGAAACACTAATGTTTCTAGCAATTTCATCTTCTCTTTCCCACTTAGCATGTAATTCAGCTAATAGTCTAACATTTTCATCAATTCTTACTTGTATGGCATTAGTAGCTGCAAAGGGATTCTCATTAGTTTCAGGTTTAGCAGCCATTATATTCAAAGTAGATTGAGATTCAGCCAAAGATGCTATATTTCTTTCAACATTAGAGAGTTTTTCCTCAATAGTTTTATTGAAAGCAGTTTGTTTACTAATAAACTCTTTAAGCATAACTTCAAGTTCAGAAGGAGCACTCTTATTATTGTTGTAAGAATTTCCATAAGCATTACCATTGTTGGGAGTATAAGGTTTATAATTGTTGTTACCAAAATTGTTCCTATAAGCATTATTACCATAAGCATTGTTGCCAAAGTTGTTATTTCTTATGAAGTTCACATCAACTTGCTCTTCTTGAGCAACCAAAGAGGCTAAAGGAACATTATTTGGATCAATATGGGCTTTCCCATTAACAAGCATAGACATAATAATATCAATCTTATCACTCAAGGAGGAGGTTTCTTCAACAGAATTTACCTTCTTACCTTGTGGAGCTCTCTTAGTATGCCATTCAGAATAATTAACCATCATATTATCCAATAGTTTTGTTGCAGCACCCAAAGTGATGGTCATAAAGGTACCTCCAGCAGCTGAATCCAATAGGTTCCTTGAAGAATAGTTCAATCCTGCATAAAATTTTTGGATGATCATCCAAGCAGTCAGTCCATGAGTGGGACAATTCTTTACCAAAGATTTCATTCTTTCCCAACCTTGAGCAACATGCTCATTATCAAGTTGTTTAAACTTCATGATTTCACTTCTCATGGATATAATCTTAGCAGGACGATAGTATTTTCCAATAAAAGCATCTTTGCATTTAGTCCAAGAATCAATACTATTCCTAGTTAAGGAATTCAACCATTCTTTAGCTTTTCCTCTCAAAGATAAAGGAAACAATTTCAGTTTAATAATATCACCATCTATATCCCTATGCTTTTGCATCTCACAAAGTTCAACAAAGTTATTTAGATGGGAAGCAGCATCTTCATTACCAATACTAGAAAATTGTTCTCTCATAACAAGATTGAGCAAAGCAGGTTTTATCTCAAAGAAAGTATTTTCAGCCATAGGTGGAGCAATAGGAGTGCTCATAAAATCATCGTTGTTGGTGCTAGTGAAGTCACACAACTTAGTGTTTTCAAGAGTAGTCTTTTTTGGGTTTTCAAATAAGAAAGCAAAACAAGTAAAACTATTTTTTTTTGTGTTTTTGAAAGAACAAAACAAGCAAACAAAGCAAAAAGAAGCTAAGCAAAACAAAAACAACAAAGTAAAGAGATTGGTTATGAGGGACTCCCCTTGTGAAGATGTCCTTGACTCCCCGGCAACGGCGCCAGAAAAGATCTTGATGCACTCGACGATCGACGTAGAGCTTGTTGGGAACCCCAAGAGGAAGGTATGATGAGTACAGCAGAAAGTTTTCCCTCAGTTATGAAACCAAGGTTTAATTGAACCAGTAGGAGAAAGGAAACACCCCAAAGGTGTTACTAGCTGAGGTTTGGTCGGGCGCACTACCGGTGCTAGTAGCAACGTGGAGACCTGCACAACACAACCACAGAACTTTGTCCCCAACTTGCGATGAGGTTGTCAATCTCACCGTGTTTTGGGGAAAACAAAGAATTAAACGTATCGAATGGAAAGAAGTAAAAGTTTGCAGAAAGTAAACACAAAGCAGTAAAAGATTGTAGATTGTATGTAAAAGACAAGGACCGGGATCCATAGTTCACTAGAGGTGGCTCTCCTTAGATAGATAACATGCTGGGTGAACAAATTACAGCGGGGCAATTGACAAATACCGAGAAAGCAATACATGCATATACTAATCATCTTGACTCCTTTGAGACTTGATTGGGCAATACAACATAATACATAGACCGCCATCCAACTACATCTATGACTAATAATCCACCTTCAGGTTTTCATCCGAACCCCCTCCAGTATTAAGTTGCAAGCAACAGATTATTGCTTTACGAACTGCGTGTAAGGTAAACAATACAATTGTTCTATGAACAAAGGATCGTTGTTTTCTCCCTAGTAGCAACAGCACATCTAGTACCTTAGAGATTTCTGTCACTTCCCCAGATTACCAAAGGCATGAACCCACTATCGAGCATAAATACTAACTCTTGGAGTTGCTAGCATCTACTTGGCCAAGATAGCTACTAACAACGGAAAGCATGCAAGATCACAAATAACAAAGACATGATAGAATCAATAATCAATCTGAAATAGCATCTCAATATCCATCGGATCCCCGCAAACACAACATGTATGAATTACAAATAGATGATCTTGATCATGAACGGAGCTCACAAGATCTAAACATGAAAACACAAAGGAGGAGAAACCAGCCCTCTAGCTACTACATAGATCCGTAGTCCAAGGATGAACTACTCACGCATCACACCGGAGGCTTGCATGGTGATGAAGAAGCCCTCCAGGGTGAATTCCCCTCTCCGGCAAGGTGCCGGGAAGAGCTTCAGATCCCTCCCGATCTAGGGATGGAGATGACAGCGGCTACAGACTCTTTCGTGGATTTTTTATTGGGTACCTAGGGTTTTCGTCTCGAGGGTAACTTATAGGCGGAAGGAGAGACCGAGGGGGTGCTGGGGTCGGCCAGACCACCCCCTGGCACGGGCCAAGCCTGGCCACGCGGCCAGGTGGTGTGGCCAGCCCCTGGCCCCTCTCTGTCTCGTATTCTGGCACTTGATCCCTTCCGAAAAAATAGGCACTTTGGCTTTTGTCCTGTCCAATTCTAAGAATATTCATTTTTTGACCTTCCTCGAACCAAAAACAGCAGAAAACAGGCAGCTGGCACTGTGGCTCTTGTTAATATGTTAGTCCAAGAAATCATATGAAAAGTACTCCAAAGTTGGAACAAAACACAAGAAAGTGGATAAAACCAAGCATGGAACATCAAAAATTATAGATACATTTGCAATGTATCAGGGTCGCTAAACTAGGGTGTGTCCCGAAGAAAAATACGGTCGAGCTATGCATGTGCATCGAATTCACCACACTGAATAAGCACTTCCCAAAGGATCACTTCCCACTTCCACAAAACAATCAAATCATCTATGCAACCGTGATACATTGCAAATGTATCTATAATTTTTGATGTTCCATGCTTGGTTTTATCCACTTTCCTGTGTTTTGTTCCAACTTTGGAGTACTTTTCATATGATTTCTTGGACTAACCTATTAACAAGAGCCACAGTGCCAGCTGCCTGTTTTTTGCTGTTTTTGGTTCCAGTAAAGTCAGAAAAAGAATATTCTTGGAATTGGACTGGACAAAAGCCAAAGTGCCTATTTTTCCGGATGTCATCAAGTGCCAGAATATGAGACAGAGAGGGTCCAGAGGGCGGCAAAACCACCTGGCCGTGCGGCCAGGCCTGACCCGTGCTAGGGGGTGGTGTGGCCAGCCCAGGCACCCCCTCGGCCTTCCCTTCCGACTATATATTGCCCTCGGGATGAAAACCCTAAGGACCCGATCAAAAATCCATGAAAGAGTCTGTAACCACCGTCATCTTCATCCCTAGATCGGGAGGGATCTGAAGCTCTTCCCGGTACCCTGCCGGAGAGGGAATTCACCCTGGAGGCCTTCTTCATCACCATGCAAGCCTCCGGTGTGATGCGTTAGTAGTTCATCCTTGGACTACGGATCCATGTAGTAGCTAGATGGCTGGTTCTCCTCCTTTGTGCCTTCATGTCTAGATCTTGTGAGCTCCGTTCATGATCAAGATCATCTATTTGTAATTCTGCATGTTGTGTTTGCGGGGATCCGATGGATATTGAGATGCTATTTCAGATTGATTATTGATTCTATCATGTCTTTGTTATTTGTGATCTTGCATGCTTTCCGTTGTTAGTAGCTATCTTGGCCAAGTAGATGCTAGCAACTCCAAGAGTTAGTATTTATGCTCGATAGTGGGTTCATGCCTCTGGTAATCTGGGGAACTGACATAAATCTCTAAGGTACTAGATGTGATGTTGCTACTAGGGAGAAAACAACAATCCTTTGTTCATAGAACAATCGTATTGTTTACTTTACATGCAGTTTGTAAAGCAATAATCTGTTGCTTGCAATTTAATACTAGAGGGGGTTCGGATGATAACCTGAAGGTGGATTATTAGTCATAGATGCAGTTGGATGGCGGTCTATGTATAATGTTGTAATGCCCAATCAAGTCTCAAAGGAGTCAAGATGATTAGTATATGCATGTATAGCTTTCTCAGTGTTTGTCAATTGCCCCGCTGTAATTTGTTGACCCAGCATGTTATCTATCTTAAGGAGAGCCACCTCTAGTGAACTATGGATCCTGGTCCTTGTCTTTTACATTCAATCTATAAACTGTTTACTTCTTTGTGTTTACTTTGTGCAAACTTTTACTTCTTTCCATCCGATACGTTTAGTCCTTTGTTTTCTGCAAAACACGCTGAGTTTGAAAACCTCATCGCAAGTTGGGGACAAAGTTCTGTGGTTATGTTGTGCAGGTCTCCACATTGCTACTAGCACCGGTAGTGCGCCCTGTCAAAGCTCAGCTAGTAACACCTTTGGGGTGTTTCCTTGCTCCTACTGGTTCGATTAAACCTTGGTTTCATAACTAAGAGAAACTTGCTGATGTGCTCATCATACCTTCCTCTTGGGGTTCCCAACGAGCTCTACATCAACACCGCCATCAAGCATTTTTCTGGGCGCCGTGCATTGAGCCATCAAGCATTTTTCTGGCGTCGTTGCCAAGGAGTCAAGGACATCTTCACAAGGGGAGTCCCTCATAACCAATCTCTTTACTTTGTTATTTTTGTTTTGCTTAGTTTTCTTTTTTGCTTTGTTTGCTTGTTTTGTTATTCAAAAACACAAAAAAAATAGTTTTACTAGTTTGCTTTCTTATTCAAAAACACACAAAAAATTAAGTCCCCTTTAGTTTTTACCTCTTCCTTAGCTCACCATGTTGATCCCTACATTTACCCTGAAAGACCTTCCAATTGGTAGTGGTACTATAATTGGGAAAGATAACATTGAAGAATTCTTTAATCTTATTAGTAAGCATGAAGATACTGAGGATAGATCCCTTGTAGAACTTGCTCTAAACTACGAGATTGCTGCAGCTTCTTTAATTCACATGTTAGAAGCTAGGTTTGTTAACCTCAACCCTTAATGCAAGTAATGTTTCTTAAGCTTAAAGAAATTGAGGACCCTGAAAAGAGGGATTTTATTCTAGAAACTTTGTTTAAGGAATTCTATGATGTTGCCAAGGAAGCTAGGAAAGTCTTTGAATGCTTCAATATGCTAGGCTCATGTGTAGATTTTGTTGGTACACGAGAAAAGATGAACAAAACCGAACCTAATGGGGAGGAACCTAGGATACCAATACCCTTTAAACTAGTAGCAATACATGATGCCATAGAAAAGAATCTTGATTGGATTGTTCCTGCAAATCCATTTGATGAGAATAGTGAACCTAAGAGTATTGAGAGAGGATCCTCTAGAACTTACTTGGATGATATACCTAGCCTTGTTGAAAATATTTCTGGTATTGATCTTAATGCTTCTTCATTTGAGAACACTTGATTCTTTCTTTGCTTCTTATGCCTAACTTAAAGGCGTTAAAGAAAAGTACTTATTGGGAGATAACCCAAAAGTTTTAGATTAGTCTTGGAAGTTTTTACCTCAGTAATAACCGCTCCTTATCCTTTTTATTTTCTTTTTGTGCCAAGAGTAACCTCTAATGAGAGAGAAGTAATGATTGGGAAAGTTGCTGTCCAGAAACAGATTTCTGTGCTTCACCATAAACGTTCGTGTAAAATCTCTGAACGTCTTTTTGAGGCGTGAATTTTTGTGCTTCTGCCCCAGGTTGTTATCTAACTTTCGTTAGTTCAACACTTTTTGATTTGAGCAACAGAAGGTCTTCGAAAAAATTCGACTTTATCTGCTGGTCTGTTTTGATAGATTTCTGCCATTTTCTGCATTTGCTTCTTGTTGGTTCCTTTTTGAGTTCTTTTGGGGAATTGAGCTTTTTGAGGGAAGTGCTATAGTAGCTAGTGTTCTAATGGAAGTTTATTTGGTGTTAGAACTGAACCTTAAGACTTATTTATCTTGAGTGCACTAATGTTGCTAATGAGATTGTGTGAAGTTTTGTATGAAGGAAAATTTTCAGGTGTATGGAAGGAATGAGTAATGAGATGAAGGATGGACTAAAGCTCAAGCTTGGGGATGCCACACGTGTCACCCCAATAAATATCCAAGAAGTACAAGCGTCAAAGCTTGGGGATGCCCAAGGCATCCCCTTCTTCATCAATAAAAATGCCAGGTTTCTTCCAAACGCTTCATTTTTATTGTTTCATGCACAGTTGTGTTGTTCTTGGAGCGTCTTCTTTTTTTAGTTTTTGTTTTGGTTTTTTGTTTGCTTTGTTTGCTTAGTTTTCTAAATAAATTGGTTGGACCCCCTCTTTCATACATTGGTTTTCAAATAGTTTGGTTTGGTTTGGAAAAGAGTAGGAAAGTTTATGCTTAAGTGGTAAAGAGAGCTTGTTTTTGACTGTGGCCTATGCTTTGTCATGCCAAGCTTGATATTGTTTTGGATTTATGCTTAGTATTATTTGTTGTAGCATGACTTGTTATAAACAATTGAGATTTCTTAATGTGCCTTGGATGAATCATGCATTGTTTTAGCATATTAAAGCATAGTATTCTGGTATTCTCCTTTGATGCTTTATTTGGGTTGACTTGGCGCATGCTCACACCATGTTATGACTATCCCAAGTCACCATAGACTTTATGATCCTTTAGTTTTCAACTTGTAGTATCACTTTATGCTTTGATCAATGATGTTTTGTCGCTCTGCATGATTATGGCCATTATTGCTCTCTTAGTTTGTCGCTCCCAGTCTTTTGCTAGCATCCACAACCAAGTATGAGTTCCACTTATGCATCCAACTCCTTAAACCAAGTTATTCCAAAGAGTTCACCATACCTACCTACTAGCATATGCTATTCCAAGTATATTCATGTTTTTGTTTACCTTCCAAATTAAACTTGTTATGAGAAAACTAGTGATTAAAGCTCTCACGAACTTGATGGCACACTTTACTTTTCTTGCCCTTAATAAACTTGAACCATTGTGTCATCTATGTTGTATATGCTTGCACTTATTTTTGGGGATTAGCAGAACCATGCTTTAATGGGGAACGCTTTCAACATTGCACTTGGTACTTGTACCTAGTTGATATCATGCTTTTTTGTATGGATGTCGTCGGTGTGAAATGAAAGGGGAGCTTGTAAGTCCATGGAGTTATGTATATGTGTTAGAGAAACGCCTGGGCCGCTGGTCTAATCCATGCTGACATGGTGGAAAACTGCAGCGTAACCATAATGAGATGTCTATGAAGCATTCTTCTTATATAAAAAAAGAGTCCTATATTGAGAAAAAAAAGAGAAAAGAGAAAAAAAATATACTATGAAAAGAGGAAAGAGAGAAAAAAGCACCATATTCCCATGGTAAATAAGAAGATTGCTGAGATGCTCGTTGTCTGCTTGCCTTGTCATTTTGATATGGGGATTCTTCCGTATCATCGGGCAAGGGGTACCCCGTTGGCGGTTCTCTATGATACACATGTACTTACGATGACAAGAACTTACCGGTGACTAAACTTGAGTAGCATGAGGAGCGGCCCTCGTATACAAGGGACATGAGATTTCTGACTTATACTTCGTCAAGCATGTACACCATAGTTTGTTCACTTTAACCTTAATCACTTCAAGATGCTTATGATAGGGGCAATGAGAGCTGAAAGCTATAAGTACCATAATTTTTGGAAGCTCTTTATGAGACTTGAATCCCTAGTTCCTTTTACAAAGGCCTTTCTTCCACCATTATATTGAGTCTCCACCTTCTATCTTTATACACCTACTTTGAGAGCATAGTGGCCATTCTTAGTTCTATGTGCATTGTCGCAAGACTAGTTGACTGATGCATAACTTGTTATTGCTTGTTTTAAAATATTGTATCTAGTCACTCTTATGAACTTTGAAGGTGTCCTATGCATTTATATTTTCTACTCTATGAGGGACAAGCTGAATACTTTTATGCTATGTTTTCTTTATGTGAAACAAACAAACGTCTTGCAAAGCATTGTTATTCATGAATCTTTTGTTTGTGCATTTTCATGTTGCATCATAGTTTCTTTGCTTATTGCTAGAACTTTGTCTTTCATGTTATGATTGAAGTACTATGATCCCAGCTTTGAATGTTTTGTAAATACTTTGATCAAGTCTTTGATGGTGCATGTCACCTCAAAAACTATTCTTTCTTTTTATCACTTACATTGCAAATGTATCTATAATTTTTGATGTTCCATGCTTGGTTTTATCCACTTTCCTATGTTTTGTTCCAACTTTGGAGTACTTTTCATATGATTTCTTGGACTAACCTATTAACAAGAGCCACAGTGCCAGCTACCTGTTTTCTGCTGTTTTTGGTTCTAGGAAAGTCAGAAAATGAATATTCTCGGAATTGGACGGGACAAAAGCCAAAGTGCCTATTTTTCCGGATGCCATCAAGTGCTAGAATACGAGACGGAGAGGGGCCAGAGGGCGGCCACACCACCTGGCCATGCGGCCAGGCCTGGCCCACGCCAGGGGGTGGTGTGGCCAGCCCAGGCACCCCCGTGGCCTCCCCTTCCGACTATATATTTCCCTCGGGACGAAAATCGTAAGGACCCAATCAAAAATCCACGAAAGAGTCTGTAGCCGCCGTCATCTCCATCCCAAGATCGGGAGGGATCTGAAGCTCTTCCCGGCACCCTGCCGGAGAGGGGAATTCACCCTGGAGGCCTTCTTCATCACCATGCAAGCCTCCGGTGTGATGCATGAGTAGTTCATCCTTGGACTACGGATCCATGTAGTAGCTAGATGGTTGGTTCTCCTCCTTTGTGCCTTCATGTCTAGATCTTGTGAGCTCCGTTCATGATCAAGATCATCTATTTGTAATTCTGCATGTTGTGTTTGCGGGGATCCAATGAATATTGAGATGCTATTTCAGATTGATTATTGATTCTATCATGTCTTTGTTATTTGTGATCTTGCATGCTTTCCGTTATTAGTAGCTATCTTGGCCAAGTAGATGCTAGCAACTCCAAGAGTTAGTATTTATGCTCGATAGTGGGTTCATGCCTCTAGTAATCTGGGGAAGTGACAGAAATCTCTAAGGTACTAGATGTGCTATTGCTACTAGGGAGAAAACAACAATCCTTTGTTCATAGAACAATCATATTGTTTACTTTACACGCAGTTCATAAAGCAATAATCTGTTGCTTGCAACTTAATACTGGAGGGGGTTCGGATGATAACCTAAAGGTGGATTATTAGTCATAGATGCAGTTGGATGGCAGTCTATGTATAATGTTGTAATGCCCAATCAAGTCTCAAAGGAGTCAAGATGATTAGTATAGGCATGTATTGCTTTCTCGGTGTTTGTCAATTGCCCCGCTGTAATTTGTTCACCCAGCATGTTATCTATCTTAAGCAGAGCCACCTCTAGTGAACTATGGATCCCGGTCCTTGTATTTTACATTCAATCTATAAACTATTTACTTCTTTGTTTTTACTTTCTGCAAACTTTTACTTCTTTCCATTCGATACGTTTAATCCTTTGTTTTCCGCAAAACACGGTGAGATTGACTACCTCATCGCAAGTTGGGGACACAGTTCTGTGGTTGTGTTGTGCAGGTCTCCACGTTGCTACTAGCACCGGTAGTGCGCCCTGCCAATGCTCAGCTAGTAACACCTTTGGGGTGTTTCCTTGCTCCTACTGGTTCGATTAAACCTTGGTTTCATAACTGAGGGAAACTTGCTGTTGTGCTCATCATACCTTCCTCTTGGGTTTCCCAACGAGCTCTACATCAACACCGCCATCAAGCATTTTTCCGAGCACCGTGCATTGAGCCATCAAACCGCCGGATGCGAACATCTTTCTTTCTTGGATGCATACTCCAGGTACCACCACGTTCCTTCCACCTGATGCACTTGATACCTTCGATCCGGATTACAACTGTAGTATAGCTCTTTTTCCTTAGTAGATCTAGGTTTATCGAATCCTTGGGAAGCAGAAGCGTAGTGAAGTTACTTTAATGGACCTTTGGGAGTTTTAGAATTCCTTTTGTGTTTTTACCGGACCGAGAGTTTGTGTCTTTTGTTGTTGTCGATGATGGAGAGAGAGGGCCTAGGGCGTTCGGTTTCACTTGTAGTTGTGCAAAACATCTGATGGGAATAAAAGATAAAAATAAAGTATGCATGTAATTGTTAGAGAAAGATAAATTATATGTGGGCAGTGCATCCATAATTACCATTGCCTCCACAACCGCTTATAGCAATAACCTACTAGTCTCATTCATAGAAGAAAGAGAACTAATGATATGCATAGTGACGTCACCGTTAATCCCAAGTAAATCCCTCACATACAGCTTTACTACCCCTTCTATCACCGGGGTTCCCAACCTGTAGATTAGTCATTACTCATACTCCCTATACCTGGCTCAATCCTCCGGGTCTTGGGTACATGACAAGTCCTTAGATTGAGGCAAAAGAGAATACAATAATCATCATGTCATACAAACTAATACATGATCCCATCTATGATAATTAACATGCACAAAAGGTACATGGCTAGGCTGAAGCCCTTAGCCCAAGGAGAATTACTCACACATAGAGATGAGATCAAAGATCATAAACATTGTTACGGAAATCATGAGATTGATAGCAAATAGTCTTACAATAGCGCCAATTGAAGATGAGATCTACTATTACAAGTGGTGGAATATGGCTATGGTGGTGGAGAATGGTTTGGAGATTAGATCTAAGTATATTCCTCCGGTGGCTCTTTGGTGTGGTGGATGGAGATCTGGAGGCGGCTGATGATCTGGGGCGCTCTTTTGTCATCGTCTGAGGCCTCTTTATATAGGGGTCCCTTCAGAAAAGTTGTTCTGTTTGACCTAGTGGTGTTGATGGCAACTATAGGGCCGAAATTTTATTCCCGCCGTATATTTGGTCGTTAAAGCGTCTGCCTCCACTTCATGACTCCTGGTTTCTTCTAGTTGTTGAAAATCTCGTATCTTTGACTTTAATATAGTGATTCCCATCATCAAACATCATTATATACGTAGGGAAAAATAGCAAGAAAGGATTGCATACCCCTTTGATCATTAGGCATTAGTGGCAGGGTTTAGAGAGATATTTCATCAAAAATATGAATAATATCCAGTTTAAATGTGGACATAGATGGCTATATTTCAGAGCCATCAGCACTGCATCCCTTTTGTCGTGATTTTCATACCTCGGCGGGGGTGGTGGTAACATCAATTGTTGCCCTTTTGCCCTCCTACTGCCGAGGTGCATCGTGTCGAGGTGCTTGCACATTCCTCAAGTTATTTTGCTCTATTTTCCTCATCCACACACACTGCCGAGTCGTGTGGTTTGCCAGGTTACTTGGGTTAGGCGTGTGAAACTTGCATGGTTGATCCAGCATAGCCTCATACTTATACATCGGTCTGTCTTTCCTCTCTTGCCACTGTTTCTTCTGTTCACTGGTCCAAGGCTTCTTGCCATCATTTTTCGGGGTACACTGTTGGCCTCCGCTCGTTTGTCGCTGACTATTCCTAGCTCCGGGTTGATTTTGGTCCACTGCTACAACTTGTTGCGAACCATACATGTAATCTGGCCGTTCATCTCTCCTCTTACCCTGGAAATCATTTTGCCGGGATGACCCGGCTCCATCCCGAGGGTAATACTCCTCATTGTATTTGCTTGCCATAAGCCGAGGTTGAGTTAGATCACCCAACACATACGAGTCAGTAATTCTGACCGTTTCAGCCAATGTAGTTGGCATATCTCTTTGCAGCCTTTGCCATAGCATACTTGCATACGTACATTCTTGTGTAAACCAAGCAATAGCGTGTGACTCAATCACCCCCTCGCATGAATTGCACACGTTGCACCAGCGAGTTAAGAACTCCCAGTCTGTCTCATTAGGCCGCTGTTTACACATTGCCAGTTGTTGTGGCCCGTTCGGCCTCTTGTACGTGCTTGTGAAGTTGTTGATAAACATCTCCTCGAAATCTATCCAGCAATTGATGTTTCCTGCTAGTAGATTATTTAGCTATATCCTCGCTGGTCCTTCTAGCATCTGAGGTACGTATCTCATGACCCATCTCAAATTTCCCCCGACAATGTTTACTGCGGTGGCATAGTCAATCAACAAATCTTTTGGCTTGGTACTGTCTTCATATGTCTTTGTCCCTCTGGCCAACATAAAGTTCGGCACATGTGGTTCCCTCATAATTCAAGGTCCAAAGCATGCTGGACCTGGAGGACCTTGTCCCTCTATCACTTCCAGCCTATAAATCCGGTCTAGCTTCAACCTTGCATCATCTGGCTACAGGTTCCTGTTCACTCTATCACATGGTGATATGGCCTAGGAAACCTGGCATCAGGCATTGCCGAATAACCATCATTATACATATGTTGACCCAAATGAACATATTGTTGTTGCATAGCTAGGCTGGAACTTTTCTCTTGCCGAGGTATGTATTGTTGCTGATGTTGTCGAGGTGGATTTTGTCCAGAATCTACCGAGTTACACTGTCTGGCATTACCGTGCCCAACGTTTCCCTGTCCTGCCTGGCCTTGGCCGGGTTGCCTCGTCCGCCTTCACCTCGGCAAGCACTATGACGATCCTCATCACCTTGTGATGCTTTTCCTTTCCCTGCCCTTGCCAGGTCATATGGGACCATCTACTTATTCTTCCTTGCCGAGGTCACTACCTCTTCCCTTCTTGGGCCCGTGTGAGGGGATGATGCCACCCCAGCAGATTTTGCCGGAGCACCCCTGCCGAATGAACGACACGGGAACCTACTGCTCCCGACAGATTTTCCTTGAGCAATTCCTCATTCTGCTTATTAGCAACTTTTACCAGGTGATTGACTATTTCATGTTGCCTCTCCTGGGCTTCACCGGCTAGGCCCTCTAACTCGAACACTACTACATCTGCGTCCCTGAGATTCTTAGCCGGGGTGCTATACCTCGGCAGCCCTGCTGTCACAAGGGTAGCAAAGTACCCCAGCCTAGGTACATATTCCTTGTCTATCTCACTGATGAGGTTTCTACCCCTAATCTTCACTCCTCCATACGGGTGGGACTAATCATTTTTGCCTTTGCATATCCACACATCGTGATGTTCAATGACTATTGAAGCGCTTCTATTTTCTTAGCCCCTGCTAACATTTTCTGCTAGGTTTCCTCCAGCTCAGCATGTGCCTGAGCCAGATCTGCTATAGGTGCTATGGGAGTAGCTAAGCTCTCTATTGCCTGCTGCAACACATTCTCTGGCCTCTCTAGTGGAGGACCTCTCTTCCTAGGTACCTTCGGTGTTGCCTCCGGGTCTTTTGACGGGTCCTTGCTTATTCGCGCATCAGCTGCAGTCATCATTACCTCAGTGCAGCTAGCGGGGCGAGTGATATGCATGCCGCGAGCCACGCTGAGAGGTGGTTCTCCTCCCTCGACGACGTGTAGCGGGTGAACATAGGACTCGTCCACGCCAACATAGATCTTGTGGGAGCCGAGGCTAATGAAGAGGTCGCTGCACGGAGGAGGGCAGTTGTCGAAGCTGTGCGCGTTGTCGTTGACGTAGTCCAGCGCTCCAAAGCGCTGTACGATCCTAGAGATGATGTGTTCCCCGGTGGCAATGATGCTTCATGTCCGGATCTTCACTCCATCTAGCACCTCTTCTAGCCCCACGGTGGACGCCAACTATCGTGGTGGTGTCATGGCAGAAGCCATGGATAGGCTAAAGATGGGGCCAAAGTGAGCTAGAGGTATCCAAGGAGGGATAGTGTGGTGACTCCACACACTGATGAGTTGTATTATCTCTATGAATGGTGGTTTACATATGCTCCTTAAGATGTTCGTGGGGAGGTGGAAGATGAAGTTCCTCCCTGCCCACTCCTCTCCCTAAGGTTCTTCGCTTAGTAAAAAATATCGACCCCCTCCTCTAGAGGTCCTAGTGCACCATATAAAGGGGTGGCCAGGTTACACTTAGGGCATACGTGGAGGGCATATTCTAGGAATATGCTCCTCCCGAAATAACAAAGTGGTGCTCTCCTTTTTCCCTTTGTAAGCCACCCAGAGCCCATGGTGTAAGCCTCTGCGGCGCCATGTCACCCGACCAGCTGCGACATCACCTTTGTCGGCCCGTGCTACTAGTCCTCCTCTCTGTCTTCTGTGCTCTCTCTAAAGTGGAGAGAGAAAAGCGCTGACCATGGAAGATACCTTCCTTCTCCTATAAGCCAAATAGCAACCCGACTCGTTCCTGGATAAGTCAGCCTTAAGGGTACCTGCAAATAAGTAACTTGGTGGTGCCGACATTCACTTTATGTCGGCCGAGGTAACGTTGGGTGAACACCACCTAGGCCAGGTTGACCGTAACTCGGCTGGCCTTAAGGTACATCGGTCAACACCTGCTTTGACCTCATTATACCTCGGTAGACCTTGCCTTTAAACCCTGGCTTGACCCTACCCAGGGTCATCCCCCAACAACAGCATTTATCACATCTTATGGTGTATTGTTCTAAATTATAATTCCCTTTGCGCAGAAGAACACGGGTGCCACTTACCAGCATATGATGCAAATTTTCCTCAGAAACTAAATTGGCAAAAACATCCAAGTCTACATCAATGACATCGTAATCACAACAAGGCAAGAGCCGACCTTTACCGATGATCTACACAAAACATTCGATAATCTCGACAAGTAATCCATCAAGATCAATATGACAAAGTTCTCCTTCGGAGTCCCTGCTAGGTAGCTCCTTGGATACCTCGTGTCATCTAGGGGAATTTAAGCAAAACCCTAAAAATATACATGTGATCCTAACAATGAATAAGCTGACAAACCTATGACGCATCCAGCTGATGGCTAGGAGCATGGCCGCATTGAGTCGATTCATCGCTCGGCTAGACAAAAAAACACTTCCATTCTACGCACTATTGAAAAAATTAGATACCTTTGAGTGGACCGATGAAGCCCAACAAGCCTTTGAAAACCTCAAAAAACAATCTCGACATTGCCTATCTTGGTGTCACACAAGGAAAAGTAACCATTACTACTATACATCACTGCCACCAACCAGGTGGTCAGCATGGTAATGTTTGTCGAATGACCCGAAGAAGGAAAAAGCCACGGCATCCAATGGCCGGTCTATTACCTCAGTGAGGTACTATCTCCATCCAAACAAAGGTTCCCACACTATCAGAAGCTTGCATATGGTGTCTTCATGATGGCACAAAAACTGCACCATTACTTCTCCGAACACCCGATAGTGGTGGTTAATGAGGCTCCTCCCTCTCCAATATTATAAACAACCCCAAAGCTACATGGTGTGTCTCTCTCAGGGGCATGGAGCTATCCCCTCGATACATCACGTACGGGAAGCAAAAAACAATAAAATATCAGGTCTTGCCTGACTTCATTATAGAGTGGATGGAACTCCAAAGCGCGGGTCCCCTAGATATGTCAAGCGTGTGGACACTGTACTTCGAAGGATCCAAAAGAACTGAAGGAGAAGGTACTAGTGTCATACTGATATTACCCCAAGGAGATAAAATACGCTACATACTTCGAGCTTCTCAAACGCGTCGAACAACAAAGTCGAGTACGAGGCCATGTTGCATGGCATGCGTAAGGAAAAAGCCTGCAGTGTCACTCGCCTCAAGATCTTTGAAGATTCAAACCTCGTTGCATAGCAAGTAATGAACAAGTGTGATGTCATCATTAACAACATGATTGCATACCGTGACATGTACAACATCATGGAGGGTTACTTCGATGGGTGTGAAGTCTCCCATATCAGCAGAGCAAGCAACAAGGATATCGTGGTGGTGTCACGGCAGATGCCATGGGTAGGCTAAAGATGTGGCCAATGTCCACTAGTGGTATCTAGGGAGGGATAGTGTAGTGAATCTACACACGAAGAATAGAACAACACAACACACGATGAACTGTTGTAAATCTTATATTATGATCAATGGACTAATACAGATGCTCCCTGAGCTGTATTGAAGAGAGGTAGGATATGAAGTGCTCCAGCTCTCTTCTCACTCTAGGGTTCTTCCCTTAGCCAAAATTATGGACCCCCTCCTTGGAGGCCCTGGCCCACCTTATAAAGGGGTGGCTAGGTTACAACTAGTGCTTACATGGCCCGGATATGCTAGGAATATGCTTGTCCCAAAGTGGTAACTTGGCGTGCTCCTTTCCCCTGTAGCCAGCCTCTATAAGGCAATGGCACACAGTCCACGTGTTGTGACCGTTGATGTTAGTGACTATCACGTACGTGATCATCTGTTCCGTCTCTTCCTCTCTGAATCTTGTCACTAGCTCTTGTCTCTCCCTAGATTCCATTAGGAGAGAGAAAAGCGTTGACCCTGAGATGGCTTCCTCCTTCTTGAGCAAGCCATCTCCTGACTCTGCCGTGATAAAGATAACCCGGCCAAATTTGTACTTGAAAGCAGAAAGTAGTTCATTCATCGTGCTGACATACCGCGTATGTCGACCGAGTCTTGCCTGTACTCTCTAGCTTAGGGTAACCTGGCCATAACCCTAAAGGGAATATGCCGAGAGGCAATAATAAAGTGGTTATTATCTTATTGCATGTTTATGATAAATGTTTATTTTGCATGCTATAATTGTATTAATTGGAAACGTTAATACATGTGTGTTTAATAAACAAAATCCAAAGTTCCTAGTAATGCCTCTCATATAAACTAGCTCGTTGATTAACAAGATGATCAAAGTTTCCTGATCATGGACATTGGATGTTGTTAATAACGAGGTCACAACATTGGTGGAATGATGTGATGAACATTCATCCGAAGTATAGCATTACGATCAAAGTCATTATGTTTATATTTCTATAACATCATACGAAGTAATATTAGTCCTTAGACCGTGACATCATGTTAATTGCTAACACCGGAAGAGTATCTTGATAACATCAAACGTCACACCATAACAGGGTGACTATAAAGGTGGGTTTAGTGCTACAAAGGTGTTATGTTGAGGCTCATGGATCAAGAGTGGGATTTGTCCATCCCGATGACGGATAGATATACTCTGGGCCCTCTTGGTGATATCACATTAAGATAGCTTGCAAGCAAGTGATGTGATCACTAGAATGTTATATCATGGGAACGAGAAAAGAGTGCATGTCGGTAACGAGATCAAACTAGGTATTTGGATACCAATGATCGAATCTCGGACATGTATTATATCATGAGACAAAGGGATTTAGTTACTAGCGTTAAAGGTTCTCACGATCACAGAAGTCATCATTGAATGTGTAGGAGTCAGTATGGATCTCCAGGTCCCGCTTCTGATTATTGATCTGAGAGGGGTCTCGATCATGTATACATTATTCGTGAACCATAGGGTGACACGCTTAAGGGATACCGACACCATTTGGAGCAAATATGTTTCAAATAAAGATTTAAGAAAGCACTGGAATTATTTCAATAGACACCGAAACTGTTTCAGGTGAAATTGCTGAAATTGGTTCTGCATGTAATATTCAAATGTTGCAGGGGGTTTTATGTGAATGTTTGTTAATTAAAGTAATTAACAAAATTCTGAATAAAATTAATAAAAGAGTTTTATTAAATGAGAGAGCATTAAATTTGGAGAAATTTAATGCATTTAAAGTGGGGACTTTAAAAGAGAATGTGAAGGGGCAAATTTATGTGGAGGGAGTTACCACCACATGAATGAGGAGGTGAGGGGTCACCCCTTGGGCACCGGCCATGGGGAGGGGCACCCCCTTCTTCTATAAAATGCCCCCTTCACACCCCTTCTTCCACACACCTCCTCGTGAAGGATCTCTCTCCCCCTCTAGTTATTCCCCATGGTCTCGGATTAGCGAGATACATGTTCCCGGTGGCTTTATATGGAAAGGAGTTGTTGCTTCTGCTGATTTGCTGGAGCGAGGGATGGAGGTTGTCGGGGTACCGGACGTGTGTGCAATCACAGATGCACCGCTGCTTTGCGGTGCTGGACTTGGTGGTGATGGACTTGCTGGAGCTGGATCTGATGGACGTGCTGGAGCCGGACCTGCTGGACTTCATCATGATCTTGAGATCGGCAAGTGTACGACTACATCATCCACGAGTTCCATCTCATTAACAAAGCTTTGTTATCTTCAAGGGTAAGTTCTCTATGGATGTATATCCACCCGTTGTTTGTATCTAGTAGATAGATCTTGGCGTATAGTTCCCATCATAGGAATTTTTTTGTTTTCTATGCTGCGAACCCCAACAGTGGTATCAACGCCTGATCTATGCATAGGTGCTTTGCACGGGTAGAACACATAAGAGTATGTGGGCGGTGATGATCATGTTATTGCTTCTTATATGTACTTTGGATATTGGTGGCATAGTAGGATGAAGCGGCCCGGACCAACCTTACATGTCGCACATGAGACCGGTTCCATGACTGACATGCAACTAGTTTTTCATAAGTGGCTGGCGGGTGTCTGTATCTCCTACTATAGTCAATATCTGATTTACAACGAGTTGCTAATAACTTAGTTATCATCGTTGTGGTTCCATGCTCGTAGGAAAGACTAGTTCTATCTTCGAAAGCCCTAAGCCACGTAAAAAGTTGCAATTGATAAATTAGAGGCGTCTAGTTTAGATCGTTGTTCGGCTAGTGTCCTGATATGGTAATGTGGTAAGTTGATGTATAGTTGATACTCTTACAACACACTCAACGTGTAAGTTCCATAGACCTTGGCCTTACACACAAAGGAATGATAGAGATCATACCACGATGCAAATGATAGAGATCAAATGCATGGACCATATCATCTCACTTTACACATTAGATGTTTGCATCTTATATTGTTAGTTTGGCGTTTTAGTAGCATTATAAGATGATCCCTCATTTAAATATCAAGATAAAATGTGTTCTTCCTTAAGTATGCACTGTTCTATGGATCGTGTTTCGAGAAATCACGTGATGATCGGGTGTACTTGACTCTACGCTTTCATAAAACGGGTGTAAGACAATTTTACACACGCGAATACTAAGGTTCTTACTTGGCGAGCCTAGCATGTACATACATGGCCTCGGAACACGGACCAAAAGGTTAAGAATGAGTCATATAGTTGATGTGATACCCGTATTGATGCTCGCCATTGAAGCTACACCGACTCACATAATGATCGGACTTGGTGTAGTGGATTTGGTTCATGTAATCACCAAAAAGGCACGAGGGATGTTGTTTTTGAGTGGGAGTTCATTTCTAGTTTGGATTAGTTGAACTCAATTTGTCATAAACTAAATCGAAGTGAATTTGCATAATTTGTTGTAGTCATTGGCATATTTTTACTACCTTATGCTTAGTTTTAATTGAGATAATAGAACTATAGAATTCTGGATATTTACTTTACGAACTGGTATCGTATTGTTTTGAATGTCAATTTATAGTTTAGAAGTCCTATTGCAAACTTTCAGCAAACTCTATTTACTCCGTGAAGTTTAATAAGTAGTATTAAATCTAGAGTAAGAATTCCAATGTTAGTATCTAAAGTATCATGTTTGCCTCCATGATTCTTGATATTCAAAAGTTGTTTTAATATCAAGGTTATCTAGGAGCTGAAAGAATTGTTTCAGAAACCATCATGTGTGAAAGATATTGTGATAGCTGAAACAAAGTTTTTGGTTTCATTATGATAGAGTGTAATTTAGCAAAATACATGTTCTCATATTGTATGAGAATTTGTGAAGGATGGAGATGCTAAGCATCCGGATCTCCCAAAAAGGTTTTGGGAACTAACATTATACTCGTGATTCTTCCTTACAGGCTATAGTAGCTTGATCATGAAAGTTGTCATGATAAGGATGAATAGAAGATGTAAGTAAAATGTTTACTACACTAATAGATTACTAAAGAATGGATTTTTGAAAGAACACCAAACATTTGATGATGGTGATCCACTTCAAAGTGCAAGTCCAAAGGTATTAGTATTTAACTATATACACTTTGTACTATGTGTCATGTGAATGACACCACTATTGATGTTGATAGATTCTTTTAAAAGAAAAATAATTGTTCAAAGAGAATCTATAAAATATTTGGCAGAAAAGAAAAGGTTGGAGATGTCCAACTTAGGTATATAGAAGATATACATGTTATGTCTGTATTCCTTGCTTGTTAAACAATGTGGTTCTTAGGTATTGGATACCAGTATTGGATACCGAATTGGTTGGTGTGAAGTATCATACAAAACAACACAATTCATGAACTGCAACGGCCTAAGTGACTGGCAAGAGAATAAGTGATGATATTCATCGAAAACAAATAAAGTGTTATTGTGTTTTTCGTTGTCGTCAAACCTAGCCTTCAAGATTTGTTTTAATAATTGTTATTTTGTTCCGGTATTACGAGAACAATGGTTGTTCAAATACTTACCATATTCCATAAAGGATGGATGAACTTTTACAAGTATAGTGGGAGAAATCACATCCATAAACACTATTGCTAAAATGTCACAAGACAAATGATTGAAAGATCACTTATGAAGTGACATCGATGTTTAAATTATATTGGAAAGAAAACATGAAGAAAATCCATGTTGATGGATTTTTGGAGTCTTTGATTTTGATCAATTGACGCTTGTGAGACTTTCCTCGAGATAATTGAAACTTCGTTCATAGGCCAAAGAGGAACAGATGACTAGCTTATTGGAAATTGTACATGCTGATGTGCATAGTCCATTATGTGTAGCCACATGCGATGGATCTTTTTGCTTCATATGCTTTCTCTAGAAATTTAAGTGAATATATCTATATATTTACTTAATAAGGAAGAATTATGAAACATTTGAAAATTGTTCAAAGACTTTCAAGATGAAGTGAAAAATCATTGTAACAAGAAAATAAAAGAATTTATGATTTGATCATAAAGGAAGATATTTGAGTTACTGTTTAGCAAAACACTTAAGATTAGAGGAATTGTTCCATGATTTCTGTTTCCCGGTAAACCATAGGAGTATGGCATATTCGAGAGATGAAATCAAACCATGTTTGACATGGTAAGATCAAAGGTGTCATTTATAAAACTG
This sequence comes from Avena sativa, assembly GCA_916181665.1. Taxonomy (NCBI): domain Eukaryota; kingdom Viridiplantae; phylum Streptophyta; class Magnoliopsida; order Poales; family Poaceae; genus Avena; species Avena sativa. Next base: position 132,992,856 of record OV702292.1, on the reverse strand, counting down.
CCATTATGTTTTAAGGATTAAAGCTTTAGAGACTACCGCTTTTACACTGAAAAGAGCTCCATCGTGATCCATTGAAATGACACCATATAAGTTGTGGTTTGGGATAAAACTTGAATTGTGTGTTCTTAAATTTTGGTATGCTATGCATAAGTAAAATGTTTACAACCAAAGTCGGATAAGCATGTCTTTGTAGGTTATCCCAAAGAATTTGTTGGGAATTTCTCCATAACACCGAGGACAAAAGGATTTGGTACTTGGAACGTCAAGTTTCTTGAGAAGGAATTTTTCGCGAAAAGTTAAGTGGGAGGACAATAGAACTTTGATAAGGTTGTTGAACCTTAGCTATATGTGCTAAGTAGCGCAGCGCCGGAAAGTGTCCTGGTGGCGGCCACAATGCTCATGGCTCCCGTGATTACAAAGGTTGTAATCTCGGAGATTAGAGTTCATATTGAACCGTGTGGGTCGGTAAGAATCAAATAGTGATATTTGATAAACAAGTCGTTATTGTTTTGACAATGATGAACCGACTGCATGCAAAGAAGCGATGATGGGCCCTGACTCCATAAAATGACTAGAGGTCATGGAATCCGTGATAGTATCCATACACAAGAATCAAGTTTCTGAACTTGGAAGACCCTCTGAAAAGGCGTAAAGCCTATCGGTCGTGTTTGGATTTATAAAGAAATAGACATGGATGTTTAACATCTATGAAATAGTCGACATGTCGGAAAGAAGTTTACGGCAATGTACAAGGACTTGACTATGACAAGATTTGATCTTTCATAGCGATATATAGTCTTGACAGATTAATGTAGCAACCACTACAGATAATTTGGTATATGGTAGTTGAATAAACAAAACAAGGTTCTTCTAATAGAACGGTTACCTAGGATGTGTACATGACATGGTCCGAAGGGTTCTGTTAATTCAAAGGGTGCTAAAAGGGCATGCAAACTTCAATAGGTGAAGTAAGCATAGCGGAGTTGGAATCTTCACCATGATGAAACTGTTAAAAGAGTTTAAATTCATCGGAGATGATGAAGATGCTTACATTTGCAAGAAATTAAGTGGGAGCGCTGAGACATATTTCTAATACATTATGTAGAGGACATATTATTGATTGGAAATGATGTATCTTGTATTGAGACAAGTTAAGAATTTCATTAAAATAAGATTTCGATGAAAGACTTGGGCAAAACCGGAATATTTGGCATCAATATCTATATGGATAGATTGAGGCGCTAATATGGTTGTGCCAGACATACATATATGAGATATTGAAAGGGTTCAATATGGAAACAACAAGAAAGGTTCTTGCTGCATGGAAAGGATTATATCAAGATTCAAGTGTTTCAACACTTGGTGAGTAAAATCACAGGAAGATTTTGATCGATTATACCGTGATATGTATATATCCAGAATGTCCTATGCTCTAAATGTTATGAGCACATACCAGAATGATTCATAAGATGATCATTAGACGATAGTAAAGATATTGTTATGAGCTTTGGAAGAACTAAGAATATATCATGTATAAGTGACAAATAGTTAAAGGTAGTTCATTATAAAGTGTTACATTGATACTAGTTTTGTCACAAGATACAAATTAAAATTTATCTCAATTTAGACTATGGGTGGCACAATGTAATGGAAAGGATGTTCCATGATGGATTTGGATGAGTTCCAAAGTTGAGACATTGTGATGGATACTACAACGAAAGGCTAAGTATATGACTGCTATAGTAGCAGCAAAGGAGGGCATTTGTGTTAAGTAGTTTGTTATCAAACTAGGTGTGGTTCAAAGTGAGCTAATACTATGAAGATATATTGCATGACAATAATATTAACATATTTTAACCCGAACGAACTAAAGGTCTCACCAAAGGACCAAATTTATACAATGCCATCTCATTTGAGAATGAGTGATGCGTAGAGACGCAAAGACATGCAAATACACACGGACCTGAAAGTGCCAGATCCGGAGATTATGTTAACCACTAGCAATCGCGTATATGCAACACCAGAAAGCCATAGGTGTTCAATACGCAAAATTTTCAAACTAGATTATTGACTCTAGTGCAAGTGGGAGACTGAAGGGAATATGCCCGAGAGGCAATAATAAAATGGTTATTATCTTATTCCATGTTTATGATAAATGTTTATTTTGCATGCTATAATTGTATCAATTGGAAACGTTAATACATGTGTGTTTAATAAACAAAATACAAAGTTCCTAGTAATGCCTCTCATATAAACTAGCTCATTGATTAACAAGATGATCAAAGTTTCCTGATCATGGACATTGGATGTTGTTAATAACGAGGTCACAACATTGGTGGAATGATGTGATGAACATTCATCCGAAGTATAGCATTACGATCAAAGTCATTATGTTTATATTGCTATAACATCATACGAAGTAATCTTAGTCCTTAGACCATGAGATCATGTTAATTGCTAACACCTGAAGAGTATCTTGATAACATCAAACGTCACACCGTAACAAGGTGATAATAAAGGTGGGTTGAGTGCTACAAAGGTGTTATGTTGAGGCTCATGGATCAAGAGTGGGATTTGCCCATCCCAATGACGGATAGATATACTCTGGGCCCTCTCGGTGATATCACATTAAGATAGCTTGCAAGCAAGTGATGTGATCACTAGAATGTTATATCACGGGAACAAGAAAAGAGTGCATGTCGGTAACGAGATCAAACTAGGTATTTGGATACCAATGATCGAATCTCGGACATGTATTATATCATGAGACAAAGGGATTTAGTTACTAGCGTTAAAGGTTCTCACGATCACAGAAGTCATCGTTGAATGTGCAGGAGTCAGTATGGATCTCCAGGTCCCGCTTCTGATTATTGATCTGAGAGGGGTCTCGATCATGTATGCATTATTCGCGAACCGTAGGGTGACACTTTTAAGGGATACCGACACCATTTGGAGCAAATATGTTTCAGATAAAGATTTAAGAAAGCGCTGGAATTATTTCAATAGACACAGAAACTATTTTGGGTGAAATTGGTTTTGCATGTAATATTGTAATTAACAAAATTCTGAATAAAATTAATAAAAGAATTTTATTAAATGAGAGAGCAATAAATTTGGAGAAATTTAATGCATTTAAAGTGGGGACTTTAAAAGAGAATGTGAAGGGGCAAATTTGTGTGGAGGGAGTTACCACCACATGAATGAGGAGGTGAGGGGTCACCTCTTAGGCGCGGGCCATGGGGAGGGGCACCCCCCTCCTCCTATAAAAGGCCCCCCTCACACCCCTTCTTCCACACACCTCCTCGTGAAGGATCTCTCTCCCCCTCTAGTTATTCCCCATGGTCTCGGATTAGCGAGATACATGTTCCCGGTGGCTTTATCTGGAAAGGATTTGTTGCTTCCGCTGCTTTGCTGGAGCGAGGGACGGAGGTTGTCGGGGTACCGAACGTGTGTGCGATCACGGATGCACCGCTGCTTTGCGGTGCTGGACTTGGTGGTGATGGACTTGCTGGAGCTGGATCTGATGGACGTGCTAGAGCTGGACCTGCTGGACTTCATCACTTTCTTGAGATCGACAAGTGTACGACTACATCATCCACGAGTTCCATCTTGTTAACAAAGCTTTGTTATCTTCGAGCGTAAGTTCTCTATGGATGTATATCCACCCGTTGCTTGTATCTAGTAGATAGATCTTGGCGTATAGTTCCCATCGTAGGAAAAAAAAATTTTCTATGCTGCGAACCCCAACAAACCCGGCTGACCCTTCTATGATTTGGCTAGCTTACGCTTTAACCTGTTTTGTGCCTCGGTGGACCTCGTCCTTTTACCTCGGCTTGACCCTACCTGGGGTCATCCCCCAAACATTAGTCCCCAAAGTTGGTCTGGTCTTGTCAGGCTTAGCTAGCAAGGCCACAATAGGTTCAACCTTAATCGGATCATCCTCCATTTTGCCGACATACTTATACGTCGGCCTATACTGATTTTAACTCAGCTGTACCTCGTGGTACACTCCCCTTGGCTCTTTCCGAGTTACATCTCATTGGCCGAGTCATAGTGTTGCATCAGGGTATACCTCTTAGATGCCTTTCTTCTTGTGTACTCCTCCTCGTATCCTACGTGGAGTGTAATCATTGCTTTTGCCTTATTTTAAGGGACCTGATGTCAGTTAATGTCACATCATGTCAATTATCACTGTCGCACGTCCCTTCAATGTTGGACTCCTCGTTAACTTCCCTATCCACGATCTGTTCTTTCCGTGCCCGTGTTGTGTGGCCATGTGTGTGACACGATCCCACGATCCCTCTGTGGAATATATGGGCACATGGCGAGCCACATCATGCAACTGAACCCACTACCGCTGGTCTAGGCACGGTTAAATAGGGGAGCAGGGTTGGAACCCTGGTTCACTTTCCCCTCGCACCCAACTCCTCTTCTTCTTCCTCCTAGCGCCCCCGCCGCTGCTCTTCTTGCCTCCTCGCTCTACCGCAGCTCCGTTGCTTGCTACTGCTATGGGGCCGCATCAATCCAAGCCTTTCTCCCCCGAATTGGGATTTGCACTCGAAGAAGATCTAGAGATGTCGCGGGAAGTTGTCGCCATGTAAGAACACCAGGAGGGCGGCGCCGACCATGAGCCTGGCGCCTGGGCCGGCTCGAAGGTCACGCAGCGAGAGCTCGACTGGCTCATTCTCACACGCCGCCTCCTCGGTGATGACCAAGCTCATGTTCTTGAAAATGGTGAGTTTGTTGTGTTCGTCTCCCATTTTGCGTGCGGCTTAGGCCTCCCAATAAGTAACTTCTTCAAAGATTTCCTCCAAACTATTTGCTTGCAACCATATCATCTTCCCGTAAATGCTCTTGCCTCTCTTTTTGCATTTGCCTCCGGTGTTGAGGGATTGCTTGGCCTTTGGCGAGACGTCAACGGGCCAAGTTCTTCTAGTTCAAGGCCAACATCATCCCGAACAAAGGTCTCCGTCCCGGCAAGAAATCTTTAACTCATTGCGGGGCGGCGTCCATCTCACCTCGGAAGAACTCTACCTTTCCCTAGATTACCGTCCTTGAATCTTGAAAGGGGTGGGTGAAGATGTTTTCTACGTGAAGAACGATACTTTAGACGACAATATTAGGCTTCCTGCCTTTTCTCTCGGCGTCCCCACCAGGAAAAATTGCGACTTTAACCCCAAGAAGAACAACAGTCTCGTCAATTTGGTGGCGAAGCGCATCCTCAAGCTTATAGATGCCGGGTTCACTGGCGAAGACCTGATGCTTACTTTCATCCACAGCCGAGTTTGCCCACTGCAGAAACGCAGCCACAAGCTATGTTTCATGGGAGGTAACCTCGACCCCAACCGAGTTTCCTCGGTCAATTTATCTGACTCTCAGATCTACCGTCAAGTCAAGTCCATTTTTAAGAAGACCATGACCAAGGATTGGGAATGGGGAATGGAGCCATTCAGCCGAGATAGGCGTGCTCCCAAGGTTCGTACTTTGGGTGACTCATTTCCAAGTTATATTTTATGTCGGCATATATTTCTTTTTTGACCTTTTTATACCCCTTGTATAGAAATTCCTTCAGCAGACAGTTGAAGACACTCAGACCCCAGCCCTTACTTGGAGCTCAAGCATGTCCTGGACTCTAGCTCCGGCCGATCCTCCGGTAATACTTATGTCTTAAAGGATTGGACGAACGATGATGATGATGATGACTGTGAGGTTCTCGAGGTACTTGACCCCATGACCATCTCTTAAGCCTTTCCGACTGATCCCACTCCAGCTAATCTGGCTAGGCAGGTGCATGATACGCCCCCCATTGCCACTAGAGGCAAAGGTGCTACGAAGAAACACACTGCCACCTCGGCTCTTGCCGAATCTTCTTGGGCCAGGAAGTGGACTAAGAAACCCGACAAGAAGCCAGTGACCCGGAGGGCTCCCGCCCCCAAGGTTCCTCCAGCTGTTTCCTGGTAAGCAAATTTCTTCGGGTTATTTTTGTGTTTCATGTCTCTTATTTGTATTTCTTGTTTCTCTCTTTTTTTATTTGACTCGATCTTTTCCTTATTTGATTTGGTAGGGCCACCGTGGATGTTCCCTAGAGCGGATCCAACATCACCTCTCCCATCCCTGAGGCACCACCTTCTCCTTGCTAGGATGATGCTCCCGTTCTCAGCCTAGTTCGGGAGAACTCTCCCGCTGCGTCGAATAATAGTCCACCTCGGCTGGATGAGGAAAACATCGGCATAGGTGGAGGGGTGCCCCAGAGGATGCGGTTATGCCGGATTAGCAGGGTGACTCCTCTACCACCCAGCAAGGAGAAGATCCTGGCACCGGCAATGCCGGTGCCAAAACAGTTTCTACCGAGGTGCCGGAGACTCCGGCATTAGTTCAACCTCAACTTCAGCCTTAGCCTCATCCATCTTCTGCCTCATCTTCAGGTCCACAACAACAAGGGCCACCAGCCTCGTACGATTCTCCCCAGACTCGGCGAGATGACCAATCTCGGCAAAGCTTGCAAGCCAAATATCCTATGCCAGCTTCGGCAACCGAGGTTCAACCGGCATCCTCTTAGCAGCTGGTAAAACCAATTGCTAAGGTGAAGAAACCTACCAAGGTTACCAAAGCAGCGCCAAAGGGATCAACGACTAGGTATGGGAAATGCACCATTGGTTCGATGATGCAATAGGGCACTACCGCTTCTGGCTCTTCTTCAGTTAAACAAATGGCATTGCACACCAGCCCAGCCGCTGCAAAGGCCGCCGAACAAGCTTCTCATGGGAAAGGCTTAGTCCTGACTCGGACTCTCAGCGGTGGAAGCTTCAGCTCACTTGCTGAGTATGCCGAGAATTAGAATAATGCCAAGTATATTGATGATAGCTCTGGCAATCCTCGGAAGTTTGTCCCTGCCAAGATTGGCGCGCAAATGAATACTGCCAGTAAAGTCATTGCTTATGCAGGCAAGATGATGGAGGTAAATCTTTTGACTATCTCTTTTATGCTTGCGCAAGTACTAGTGTACATATCCTCTAGTCCCAAGCCTCCGAGGGAGTAATTTATTACTCGGCCGGATGCTTCCCTAGTTTCAAGCTTAGCAAATCAACTTGTTCTCCTAGATGATCTGAAGTACCTAGCCGGATCATTTTAACTTAGCCAAAATTCTCTTTAAGATTAAATCTCCCTAGTCACCTAGATTCAGATCGAGTTTACTCGGTTCAAATCTTGAGTAACTTTGAATATCTAGCCACCTAGAGCCGGGTTAACTTCCACTTGACTCACAGCTTGATTAGCTTCAAATATCTAGCCACCTAGAGCCTGGTAAATTTCCACTTGACTTGGATCTTGATTAGCTTCAAATATCCAGCCACCTAGAGCCGGGTTAAGTTCCACTTGACTCAGATCTTGAGTAGCTTCGAATATTGAGCAACCTAGAGCCAGGTAAGTTCTAATTGACTCGGATCTTGATTAGCTTCAAATATCTAGCCACCTAGAGCCGGGTTAAGTTCCACTTGACTCGGATCTTTAGTAGCTTTGAATATTCAGCCACCTAGAGCCGGGTTAAGTTCCACTTGACTTGGATCTTGATTAGCTTCAAATATCCATGTACTTATTGACTAACATCAGCTTTTTTCATATAACCACCAACCGGCGTACTGTCGAGTTCCAATGGCTCCTTGATGCACATAGAGATCTTTCCTCAAAGCATAAGGCATTGTTGCCGAAGCTGAAGAAGAAAGGTGAGTATTTGCCTTGTTTCCTTTGATTTGGTTCCTTTTGTTCTTGATTTGCCAGGGTAACTTATGACTTGGACTTCTCCAGCCAATGCGGAGGCCCAAAACAAGGAGCTGTAGAAGCAGGTGGTCGAGCTGAAAGGTATTTTCCCTTTTGATCTTTATCTTTGGCACTTCTCCTTTCTGGATAGGTGGGTAATACCTCGGTTCTGTTGGGTCAAAATTGTTTTAGTGTCTCTTCAGGATTGTGTTTCAATGCCTGGATTGATGCTTCACTTTCTCAAACAAGCAAGCCAGCATCAAGCTCAGTTGAAGGAAAAGGACGAAGAAATCTCTCGGCTTCATGCTGAGATTGAGAAATTGAAAAACCTCCAAAAGATGAACTTGACAAGGTTGAAGAGACTTTTGTTGAGGAGAAGGACTGGCTCAAGACCCAGCTCGAGAAGGAGCAGGATCTAGTCAAAGAGACTAAGGTTAAATTTGACTCGGTGAATTTCGTGCTGGAGAATCTTCGGAAAAAAGGCTGCTGCTTGGTTGATGGAGCTTACCCGAATCAACAACGTCATATCTCGTGAGTTTTCTCCTGGTTTTTCCTTATATGCTGACATTCCCCTTATGTCTTATGTTTCTTTTACTAACTTGTTATTTTACTTGCTTTTCAGGCAACTCCCCAGAATCCCAAACTCGTGCTGCCACTGCCGTTCAGAATTTCCGAGCTCAGAAGGGTGTTCCAGCTGATGCCCCTGTGGCGTTTGACATGGATGACTTGATGGTCAGTTTCTGGGCCTAGGTTAAACTGATGAAGACATTCGGGGTGGATCTTCTGGATGCCTCCATCCGGGTTTTCCATGTCCTCTGGCCAGATGAAACTGCACCCAAAAATCCCCTCCCTGTTGGCCGAGAAACTATTGGAGTGCGAGACCACCTTGAATCTATGGCGGCGGTCTGCCGTGCGAGTTGGTGCCGACATAACCTTGTCCTTCGTGCTATCAATCTGGACACACTCCTGAATATGCGCACCAGCTCCAGGTGGCTAACCACTCGGCCTTCATCCAGCAACGCCAAGCCCCAGCCTATCAGTTAATCCAGTATGGCAATATCCATGCTTGGACTAATGGGCTGAGTTTTCTCAACGAGGTGGATAATGAATACATGGAGGAAGGCGCTGTCGAAGACCAGGAGGATCCTGAGAGTGCTGAAGCTAAGACGGATGAGGAGGCATAAGCCGAGGTTGCTGACCCCGAAGTTGTTCCTCCTCCTCTCGCTGATGATTCGGTTGCTATCGTGCCTTGAGCACATAAATTAAAATTTCGTTAAATCCCCGATATGCCGGGCGCAGATGTATTAAACAATGAATCATTTTGCTACTAGTATGTCTTTATGCCAAATATATTTGGGCGAAGTCCCCAAGTTTCATTTACTCAACGTGATGACTCGGCTCGTGTCTACCATTATTTAGCATTTGACTTATGAGTCTGAGGTCAACAAATTAAATTAACAATACTTTTGAAATTGTGAGGATTAGCTCAAAATAATTTGGCATAATAATAATGAAACTAAATACAGGGGTTAGTCCAAATTCTTTGGCTCGATTATGTTTCCTTCCTTAGCCATTTTTCATGTGTCTAGCATTTTCAAGCTTGTTCTCTTGCTTGCCATGAAGCGAATCTTTTTGGACAGTAGCAAGTTGAAGAGTTAGCCTTTGGTGCCGACACATTACTAACTCGGCTAAGGGGTAAGAAATTTATGTCAACCGACATATAAAATGTAAATACAGAACAAAAACAATTACTACTAAGGCAGTCCCCGAGTTTCTGCTCGAGGTGCCAAGATTTCATTGATAAGCTCATTACCGACATACAGGCCGACATATGAGAGTTTGAGATACATACACTTTAGTTAAGTGTAAAATAGACGAAGTAGTGGTACATTCCATGGCCTTTTCGATTCTTCTCCTGCCCTATTCACCTTATTATTCTCCTGCGGTTGAGCATCTATAAGATAGTATGCATCATTGTGCAATGCTTTGCTCACAATGAATGGTCCTTCCCATGGATGTGAGATCTTGTGCATGTCGGTAGTGCGTTGCACCAGCCGGAGTACCAAATCACCTTCCCGGAAAACTTGGGGATTCACTTTCTGGCTATGATAGCGTTGGAGGTTTTGCTAATATATGACCGATCTGGACAGTGCCAACTCTCTTGCCTCTTCTAGCAGATCAACATTATTTTGCCGGGCTTCTTGCAATTCGGCTTCTGTGTATTGGGTGACCCTAGGCGAGTCATGCACTATGTCGGCTGGTAATACAGCTTCTGCCCCATATACCAGAAAGAACGGCATATAGCCAGTTGATCTATTTAGAGTTCTCCTTAGGCTCCATAGCACTGCCGAGAGTTCATCAATCCAACACACTACTGATCTTTGCATTGGCTCAATGAGCCGAGGTTTTATCCCAAACCGTACTAGGCCAGGTAGTGCGTTGCACCAGCCGAAGTACCAAATCACCTTCCTGGAAAACTCGGGGATTCACTTTTCAGCTATGATAGCGTTGGAGGTTTTGTTGATATATGGCAGGTCTGGACAATGCCAACTCTCTTGCCTCTTCTAGAAGATCAACATTATTTTGTCGGGCTTCTTGCACTTCAGCTTCTGTGTATTGGGTGACCCTGGGCAAGTCATGCACTATGTCGGCTGGTAATACAGCTTCTGCCCCATATACTAGAAAGAACGGCATATATCCAGTTGATCTATTCGAAGTTGTCCTTAGGCTCCATAGCACTGTCGGGAGTTCATCAATCCAACACACTGCTGATCTTTGCATTGGCTGAATGAGCCGGGATTTTATCCCAAATAGTACTAGGCCACTGGATCTCTCCACTTTCCCGTTCGATGAGGGGTGTACAACTAATGCAACATCAAGTCTTATTCTTTTATCTTGGCAGACCGAGCAAATGCTCCCTCGATGAAATTTGTGCCATTGTCAGTTATGATACTGTGTGGGTACCCATATCTCAGGATGATATCCTTGAGTAATGATACAGCAGTGGGTCCATCACACTTTCTGATTGGCTTGACCTCAGTCCACTTTGTAAACTTGTGCACCATGACTAATATATGAGTCATGTTGCCTCGGGCCAGCTTAAACAGTCCAACCATATCCAAAAACCATATAGCAAGGCCAAGTGATTGGAATAGTTTTGAGTTTAGAGGATGTCATATGAATTTTGCTCGAATACCTCTAACACCCATTGCACTTCCTTACAAGGTCCTCAACATCTTGTAAAGCACTTGGCCAATAAAATCCATGCTGAAATGCTTTTGCGACCAAAGCACTGGATGAGGCATGATGCCCACATTCGCCCTGATGTATATCTCGAATGATCCCGTGCCCTTCTGCCAGGTCAACACATCGATGAAGGACACTTGTGACACTTCTCTTGTATAACTCGGCATTTATTATGGTATATGCATTTGCTCTTCTCTGGATTTTCCTAGAGAGTACCTCATCACTTGGCAAACTCCCATCTTTTGAGAAACAAAAAATTGGGTGTCACCATGCTGGTACGGCTCTTGCCGAGAAAATCTCTTCATCCACCTCCATTAGGTCAACTGACATAGGTTCTGCCGGGTTAATCTGAACAGTCCCCGAGTTCTTTGAGACAGTCCTCTGGTTTGCCGCGGTAGTCCTAGGGTTACTCAAATTATTCTCCCGATCAATGTCCATCGGGAAAACCTCGGATGCTGGATTTGACGGGATATATATTGACTCGGACTCTGGTGATGGCTTCATAGATGGTTTTCTGAGGTGCTCCAAAACTACGCCTGGCGGGATTGCTTGCCAGTATGAGCCAAGTTTCGACAATATGTCGACCGCATCATTTTCAGCTCGAGGTACGTGATGGAATTCACATCCTTCAAAGTACCCACAGATTTTTTGCACGTGGAATCTATACAGAGCCATATTTGCATCTAGAGCATCCCATTGCCCCGAAACTTGCTGTACCATCAAATCTGAATCACCAAAATACTGGATCCGACATATTCCAATCTCTTTTGCTACCTTTAGTTCATGCACAAGTGCTTCATATTCTGCCACATTATTTCATGCTCTGAAGTGAATCTACAGCACATATATCAATTGGTATTTCTTGGGCGAGGTAAGCACTACCCCATTACCTAAACCATCCTTAAGTTTTGACCCATCAAAGTGCATTCTCCAAAATTTCGAATCAGGAAGTGGTGGTTCATACTGCATCTCGGCCAAATCCACAAAAAAGTCGACCACTTCCTATGACTTGATTGCGTCTCTCCTATCATATTGTGGAGCATATGGAGCTAACTCAATTGCCCACTTGGCGATTCGGCGACTTGCATCTCGGTTTCCCATTATCTTGGATATAGATGCTTCACATATCACCTTTATAGGGTGTTCTTAGAAGTAGTGCTTGAGCTTTTTGGTTGCCATATGCCATTTTATGATAATGGGGATAGTTTTGCTTCGAAGTAGAGAGTACCTCACTTAGGTAATATACTAGCCTCTACACCGACTTACCTTCCTCGTCACGCTCCACCACTACGACGGCACTTACGACTCGGTTGGTCGCTGCTATGTAGAGCAACATCAGCTCTTTGGATAGTGGTGATGACAAGATAGGTGTAGAGGCTAGCATCTTTTTCAATTCATGGAATGCATCATTTTCCTACGGTGTCCATATGAACTTATCCGACTTTTTCATTAACTGATAGAGAGGCAGAGCCTTTTCTTCCAGCCGACATACAAACCGACTCAATGATGCTAGGCAACTTGTAAACTTCTGGACATCATTGAGACACTTCAGCAATTCCATTCGCTCTATAGCTCGGATTTTTGTTGGGTTAGACTCTATACCTCGGCTGGATACAAGGAAACCGAGTAATTTTCTAGCCGGGACACCAAAGGTGCATTTTTCTGGGTTAAGCTTCATTTAGAACCTTCTCAAGTTCGCAAATGTCTGCCGGATATCATTTAGGAGGGTATGACTCTCTTTGGTTATTATCACCACTTCATCAACATACACTTGGACATTTTTGCCAATTTGATCGTGCAAGCATTTTTGCATGCATCTTTGATACGTTGCCCTGCATTACATAAGCATAATGGCATAGTGTGATAGCAATAAGCCCCATACGGGGTAATAAAAGAAGATTTTATTTGATCAGCCAGGTTTAATGGTATCTGGTGGAAACCAGAATACGCATCTACAAATGATAAGAGTTCACACCCAGAAGTCCAGTCAATGACCTGATCTATCCTCGGCAGAGGGAATGGATTCTTTGGACACACCTTGTTTAGGTTTGGGTAATCAATGCACATTCGCTATACCACAGCAACATTCGGATCATCCTTCTTCTTTTCCACCAGCACCATATTAGACAGCCAATCTGGATAAAGTACTTCCATGATAAACCCGGCTGCTAGGAGCCGAGCTATCTCATCTCCTATGACTTTTCTCCTATCTTTGGCGAAGTGGCGGAGAGGTTGCTTCACCGACTTAGCATTAGGACTAACATGCAAAGAGTGCTCAGCCAGGTCCCTCGGCACACCTTGCACATCTTGTGTGGACCAAGCAAAGTTATCCCGATTCTCATGGAGGAAGCTGACGAGCTTGCTTTCCTATTTGTCATTCGGGCCTGCACTAATAGTCACGATGAGCTCTGGGAATTGCTCGTCCATTGGAACTTTCTTGGTGTCCTTTGTCAGGTGGAATGAGACACTCCCATGTGGGTCACTTAGTGCCGGCAAACTCAGCTGGGCCGATTGAGCCAATGCCACCGCATCATGGATTCTCTTCTTTTCCTGCATGATCAGGAGTGACTCGGCCAGATTTGACCTGGCTGAGGCACATTGCATAGAGAGCCTATAATCCCTGACAACAGTGATGACCCCATTCGTCCCTAGCAATTTCATCTTCAAATAGCTTATGTGACAACTTGCCATGAACTTGCATATAGTTGGTCTGCCCAACAGTGCATGGTAACAACTTTCTAGATCCACAACCTCGACTCCAGGTTCTTTGTCCGACAGTTATCTCTCGTGCTGAATAACACATCTATCCGGACTTTCCCGATTGGCTCACATGACAAACCCAGGACAATACCATAGAATGTGGTCTTTGTTGCTTGGAGCATGTTCTCCAAGATTCCCAGATTCTGCATTGTGTCCTTGTACAATATATTGATACTGCTTCCATTGTCAATCAGTACCTTGGAAAACATGATGTTCAGACTCGGCCCAATGAATGTCGGATCAAGTACCAGAGCGTATGCTCTAGGACTCAGCATGATCTTGGGGTGATCCTTTATGCTCCATGTGATTTCTTGATCTGACCAGTACATAAACCTCGGCACCGTCGGCATAACAGCATTGACTTCCATATGTCACCTCTAAACACTTTGCATGTCATTTTGCTCTGTGGTGAATACACAATAGCTCTAATGTTGCTCCTTGTATTCATTTTGGCCACCTCGGCCACCATTTTCATAGTTCCCCTGATTCTGATCTTCTACCATATGCACTTCCCTTCTGTCCTGGTTCTCATGCCTCGGCGGGGGTGGTGGCAGCATCATTTATTGAGTATTTGCTCCCATGAGCTATGGTTGCCAAGGTTCTGGAGGTGGTCCCATGTTTCCCTGTCCCGCACGCTGCATCCATTCACATTGCCGAGTTGTATGATTTTCCCGTTTACTCGGATTGGGCATGTGGAACTTGCATGGTTGATCCAGCATAACCTCGTAGGTAATCCTTGGCTATCTTTTCTTTCTTTCCATTGCTTTTTCTACTTGTTTGTCCAAGTTTTCTTGCCATCATTCTTTTGTGTCCACTATTAGCTAATGTTCTTGTCATTGGTTACTCTCAGCTTCTGGCTGATCTTGAGTCACTGCAGCAACATGGTTCGAGTTATACTGGTAATCCAGCCTTTCATATCTTCTCTTACCCCGGAAATCATTCCACCGGGATGACCCGGCCTCGTCACGGGAGTAATATTCTTCATTCGACTCAGTTGACACAAGCCAAGGTTGAGTCAGGTCACCCAATGCATATGAGTCAGCGATTCTGATTGTTTCAGCCAACGTAGTTGGCATATCTCTCTGCAGCCATTGCCACAGCACACTTGCATATCTACACCCTTGTGCAAACCAAGCAATTGCATGTGACTCGATTACCCCTTCGCATGAGTTGTGCATATTACACCAGCGATTCGGAAACTCACGGTCTGTCTCATTTAGTCTATGCTTACACATTGCCAGTTGCTGATGTCTATTTGGCCTCTTGTATGTACTGGTGAAATTGCTGATAAACATTTCCTCAGAATCCAGCCAATAGTTGATACTTCCTGGTGGCAGATTATTCAGCCAGACTCTTGATGGTCCTTCTAGCATCTAAGGCACATACCTCACCACCCATCTGAGATTGCCCGTTGCAATGTCCACAACTGTGGCATAATCAATCAACCAATCTTCTGGCTTGGTACTACCGTCATATGTCTTTGTCCCTCTTGCCAACTGGAAGTTTGACACTAGTTGTTCCCTCATAATCCGAGGTCCAAAGCATGCTGGACCCGGAGGACCTTGTCCCTCCATCATTTCTGACCTATAAATCATGTGCATCTTCAGTCTTGCATCATCTGGTTGCAGGTTGTTGTTTCCCAGACTAGACCCCATGGCATTTCCCATCACATGATGCTCTGGTTTAGGAAACCTGGCATTGGCCATGTCTGAGTAACCATCATTGTGCATGTTTTGCTCCGGATGAGCATATTGCGGTTGCATAGCTGGCCCTGCACTTTGTTCTTGCCGAGGTACATATTGTTGCTGTTGCGGTGGATATTGTCCTGCCCCTGCCGAGTTACACTTTCTGGCATTGTCATGCCTAGTGTTTCCCTGATTTCCATTGTCATGTCCGAGATACCACCTCTTCTCTCCTTGGGCCTGTTGTAGGTGAGGATGCTGCCCCGACTGATTTTGCAGGAGTGCCCCCTGCCGAATGAACGACAAGGGAACCCCCTGCCCTTGTTGGGTTAGTCCTGTGAATCTCCTCATTTTGCTGGTTTGTGATGCGCACCATCTCTATGACTCTTGCTTGCTGCCTTTCTCGGGCTTCGCCGGTCAAACCATCTAACTCGATAGCTGCAGCATCTGCAGCCCTGAGGTTCTTTGCTGGGGTGTTATACCTTGGCAACCCTGCTGATACATTGCAAATTTATCTATAATTTTTGATGTTCCATACTTGGTTTTATCTACTTTCTTATGTTTTGTTCCAACTTTGGAGTAATTTTCATACACTTCCTTGGACTAACCTATTAACAAAGAGCCACAGTGCCAGTTGCCTATTTTCTGCTGTTTTTGGTTCTAGAAAGTCAGAAAATGAATATTCTCGGAATTGGACGGGACAAAAGCCAAAGTTGATATTTTACCCGAAGACTCACAAAGCCAGAATACGAGACGGAGAGGGGCCACAAGGTGGCCACACCACCCCATGGCATGGGTCCCCTGGCCGCGCCAGGGCATGGTGTGGGCCCCCTGGCCGGCCATCGACCATGCCTCTTTCGCCTATATATCTCCCCCGAGGCAAAAACCCTAGATTATCAAGCCTCCAGCCACAAAAACTTCCGCAGCGCTGTCGCCACCGAAGGGGAGATTCGGGGGATAGAAAGTCTCTGTTTCAGCACCCTGCCGGGACAGGGAAGTGCCCCCGGAGCCATCTCCATCGATCTCCACCACCATCTCCATCACCATTGCTGATTCCCATGATGAGGAGGGAGTAGTTCTCTCTCGAGGCTAAGGGTTCTACCGGTAGCTATGTGTTCATCTCTCTCTCTATGCATGATCTTATTGAGATCATGAGCTTTGTAATCAAGTAGATCTACTTTGCTACTCAAGTGCTTTAATAGATCTCTGCTCTCCCCATGTGTGTGAAAGTGACAGCGTGCACACCATGGTGGCACTTAGGCGAGAGATTACAAATACTTGTTATGAGTTATATTTGGAGTTGGATGTCTTTATGAAATTGTGGTGTTTCTTGGACCTATCTAGAGCTCAAGGTGATAGTGTGGGGTTATCTAGATGGGAAAGGCTTACTTTGAGGTGTGATGTTATAGCCCTACAATCGATTAGAGTGTCCAACTGGAGAGTAGTTAAGAGTAGTATCATAAAGAGAAGATATTTATGAGAGAGTGTTCACTAGTGAAAGTATGATCCCTAGGACTTAATTCTAAGCATTGATAAACCGTTTGCAATTAGATCTGTTACATGTTTGCTTGCTTCCATCTTTATTTCCGTTTTCCTTTAGTCTTTTCCCACGTCAACCACACGTCAGCAAGCTATTTTATAGCACCGTTACCGCTTATAATTATCTATACCACTTGTATTTCACTATCTCTTCGCCGAACTAGTGCACCTATACACCTGACAAGTGTATTGGGTGTGTTGGGGACACAAGAGACTTCTTGTATCTTGATTGCAGGGTTGCTTGAGAGGGGATACATTTGACCACTTCCTCCCTGAGTTCGATAAACCTTGGGTGATCCACTTAAGGGAAAACTTGCTGTTGTTCTACAAACCTTTGCACTTGGAGGCCCAACAACTGTCTACAAGAATAGAAGTGCGTAGACATCACCTGCTGACATGGGGTTAACTGAATCTCCTGGCCTAGGCATGTATTCCTTATCTATTTCATTGATGAGGTTCTTTCCCCTAATCTTTACACTATCTAGGCGAGTAGGACTAGTATTAATCTTATTTGCCTTAGCGTACTCACACAGCGTGATGTTCAATGCCTGCTAAGCCGCTCCTACTTTCATTGCCCCTGCTAACATTTTATGCCGGGTCTCCTATAGCTCGGCCAGTGCCTGAGCCAGATCTACTATGGAGCTATAGGTGTAGTGAGACTCTCTACTGCCTATTGCAGAATGTTTTGCATCCTCTCCAGCAGAGGACCTCTATCCCTAGAGGCCTTGGGAGTTACCTCCAGATCTTCTACCGGATCTTTGCTTGCCCCCGCATCTAGCACGGTCATCATTACCTCAATGCAGCTGGCGGGGCAATCAATACGCGGACCGCGAGCCGCACTGAGAGGGGGTTCCCTCGCCTCAATGACTCGATGCAGGTGGACGTAGGAGTCATTGACGCTGATGTAGATCTTGTGCACGCCGAAGATGACGAAGAGCCCGTTGCGTGGAGGAGGACGGTTGCCGATGATGTGGGGATTGTCGCTGACGAAGTCAAGCGCGCCAAACCGCTGCACCAGCCTAGAGACGATGCGCTCTCCAGTGGCGATGAAGTTTACCGTCCGGATCTTGACACCAGCTAGCACCGCTGCTGGCCCCATGGTGGGCGCCAACTATCGTGGTGGTGTCACGGTAGATGCCATGGGTAGGCTAAAGATGGGGTAAATGCGCACTAGTGGTATCTGGGGACGGATAGTGTAGTGAATCTACACACGATGAACTGTTATAGATCTTATATTATGATCAATGGACTAATACAGATGCTCCTTGAGCTGTATAGAAGAGAGGTAGGAGATGAAGTTCTCTGGCTCTCTTCTCACTCTCGGGTTCTTCCCTTAGCCAAAATGACCGACCCCCTCCTTGAAGGCCCTGGCTCACCATATAAAGGGGTGGCCAGGTTACATCTAGGGCTTACGTGGCTCGGATATGCTAGGAATATGCTTGTCCCAAAGTGATAACTCAGCCCGCTCATTTACCATGTCGCTAGCCTCTGTAAGGCAATGGCACAGAGTCCACGCGCTGTGACCGTCGATGTCAGTGACCACCACATCCATGATGATCTGTTCTGTTTGTGCCTCTCTGACTCTTGTCGCTAGCCCTTGTCTCTCCCTATATTCCCTTTGGAGAGAGAAAAGCGCTAACCCTGAGCTAGCTTCCTCCTTCTTGAGCAAGTCGTCTCCTGACTCAGCCGTGATAACCCGGCCATATTTGTACCTGAAAGGAGAAAGTAGTTCATTCCTCATGCCGACATACCACGTACGTCGGCCGAGTCTTACCAGTACTCTCTATCTTAGGGTAACCCGACCATAACCCGGCTGACCCTTCTATGATTCGGCCAGCTTACGCTTTGAGCTATTTTGTGCCTCGGTGGACCTCGTCCTTCTACCTCGGCTTGACCCTACCTAGGGTCATCCCCTAATAGAGGAAGCCAACAATCTTGCAAGCATCAGTCCCTCTGCCTACCTGTACCACCCGGGGGTTTCTGGGAGGAAATCAGTGAGCGCTCCATCAAGATCAAGAAAGCTACTGAAGCTGCAGAACCAAGGGTACGCAGGGGGGAAAACCGGAGATTAACTCGGGGCTGCACCATCACCCGAACCCGATACACTTGCTACAGAAGACGAGGAAGAACCCGAAGACATCATGATGATATAAACCACACGGATGAAACCGTACCTATCGTACATGATTAACGGAGATATCTCAGAAGATATAGTCGAAGCACGAGGCACCACCCGCCGATCTAGGGCCTTCCGGGTAGTCAAGGGAGAACTCTACAAATGGAGTATCTCGGGTGTGCTCCAGTGATGAGTGACACCCGAGGAAGGAAATCACGTACTCAAGGACATCCACGAGGGGATATGCATCCATCCCGCTAGCAGCCGAGCAATAGCAGCAAAGGCCTTCCGTGCAGGATTCTACTGGCTCACTGTAGTCCAAGACGTGAAAGATATAGTAAGAACATGTGAAGCATGCCAATGATTTGCTACAAAGCCAAATGCACCGGTGGTGGAACTGGCCCCCATACCTCTGGCTTGGTCATTCTTCTAGTGGGGACTCAACATGGTGGACAAACTTTACAAGTCATCTCCAGGAAGATAGGTCTTTCTGCTCGTCGCAGTTGAGAAATTCACCAAGTGGGCCGACGCAATGCCTGTCACTATCCAAGATGCTACTTTGGCCGTAAACTTCATCAAGTCAATAGTTTTCCGCTTGAGGTTGTCTCACAACATCATCATCGACAATGGATCAAATTTCACTTCCGGAGAATTCAAGGAATACTGCAAGGAGATGCGCATACAAGTGAGCTACACGTCAGTTTCCCACCCACAAACTAACAACCATGTAGAAAAAGGCAATGGACTTGTGACCAATGGAATCAAGAAAAGGCTCCTGACACCACTCGAATGGGCAAAGGGTGCTTGGGTAGATGAGATACCCTTCGTTCTATGGAGTTTACGCACGACCCCAAACACCACTACGCAAGAAACTCCTTTCTTCTTGGTCCATAGAATCAACACAGTGCTTCCAGTGGAGATAACTCATGAGGCTCCACGAGTCATTGCATACGACAAAGAAACCTCTACAGAGGCACTCGGAGATAATGTTGACGCACTCAATGAAGCTTGAGGTGTTCCACTCGCAAGAGAAACCGCATACCAACATAGCCTACGCAACTACCACAGTTCTTGACTACATCCCAAGTCCTTCACCATAGGGGACCTGGTCCTTCGCCTAAAGCAAGATGGCCATCGCAAACTTGAGTCGCCATGGGAGGGACCCTACATCGTCATAGAAGCAATCCCTAGCAGAGCATATAGCCTCCAAGGCAAGAAGATCGGAGTCAAGTACTCAAACCTGTGGAACGTTGCACAGCTGCGGCAATTCTACACTTAGGACATTTACTTCCAGCAAATTACTTTCAATAAGGCCAATAGCCAGGATACTTAGCCGAAAGAACTATGTTTACTTCCAATAATGCCAATGGCCAGGCGACTACGCCGAAAATGTACCTCCGTACTCAATATTAATAAATCTAAGTTCTCTCAACCGAGTCTCAGTTTCAATACTTTACTTTCTATCACACTCGATACTTGGGGGTTGAGTCAAGAAATTTATTACATAATCATACTTCGATACTCCGGGGCTTCACTAATCAGTGCAAACTCAAAAATTCTTCGGATTCTCCATCAAATACGTCCAAAACACACTCTGTCCTGAGTAGCTAATTCGGTCCAACGGACATAGGGCTAACAAAGAGGTCTCGTGCAGGGCGCAACCACAATAGCCACCGGTATAAACACATAAAATTATAGTAGAAACAGATATATTTCATCTGATATGCACACAGGCTTTACATAGTTTACATGTCCTTTTTCAGAGGGTCACTATCCTAACTATATGGGAAAATTCAGAAAAACGTTTGATCTGTGTCAAGGCACCAGCGGATTATTCAGATGGCGGGCTTAGAGTGGCCGCATAATGAGGAGCCCTAGCTACCATACCACCACTTGGAGGGGATGGAAGAGTCTATGACACAACATCTAAATATAGTGTTGGGTGGTGTACATGCACCCAAGCAAGGGCAACCTTGGCACCTACAATAAGTTGTAGCTTGAAAAATGGTGGATTGTTGATTTTCTTCACCTTGTTGGAACCTCTGCATCAGCGCAGCTAGTCCCTACGGTTGCGGGTCTCTAGATAACATTGTATTATATACCACTGCTAAGGCAGAGTGGCAACACTCAACGAACTCCTCCACCTCCGACACTCGATCCTGAAGTAGAATCAAAGTATACCCCTGCGTGTGGTCATTCTAGAAATCCCTACCAGCCCCCGATGAAGCATCCATCAAGCACTCATCCAAGCCTTCATACGTTGAGACTCCTCCATCGCACTTAAGCGGATGGCTGGAAGAACTAGAAAAGTTAGTCTATGTCACAATAGCAAAAATTATGACACTCGGGGGCTTTGCGAGAAAAACTTATGTAGCATACTTCCGCTCGCCCTCGAAATCTCGTCAAGAAGATATGCCTCGCGCCCCATGGCCTTTTCCGACTTGGAGAGGGACACATCCACTTGGTACTTTATAACCTGAAGTTCACTTTCTAACTGCTTGATGTGGTGGATCTTATTGGCATACAGAGGAGGATCGATATATCGGGTGACATTAGTAACATTGGCGGGTGCATTTGTCTCTGTCTATAAAAATTTCTGACCCGAAGGAGCAGGAGCACTCGAAAGAATAGGAGAATCCAAAGGAATAGACATAGTTGAAGCACTAGGCGAGTCAAACACATTTTGAAGGGAGAAAATACAAGGCAATGATCAGCAAGAAAGATTCATTGGATATACTCAATACTTAAACTTAGTGGAAGGTTCAAGGATAAAAAATATCAGTTGTCTCCAACCCCAAAGACCAGAAAACTATATATGCAACAGAATTCATTATAGACATCTTGACATAAAAAACAATAGCCAAGGACTAAGTGGCACCACTGGCAGTAGCAGCACTAGCCGATAGGGAAGAAGTTGAAGCTTTAGCAGATGAAGTAGTAGCCGAAGTTTTTGAGAAGCGGGCAACAAGAGCGGCATCTTCTTCCTCGCATATTTAAATAAGTTGTCTAGAGAACTTCTTGATTTTGTTAAAATAAGGCTCGAGGGCGTCCTCTTTTCCTGTGTTGGTGACTGGAATCGAGGAGCTAACCTTATCCCGGCCGACCTCCTCGCCATGCACCAAAGCCAAGGCAGTTGCACTCTCGGTGCCACTCTTCGCCTTGATCAACATGTATCCGGTGAGGGGGTTCAGCTCGGCATTGAAAACCTCGGTGAGGGCGTTGAGATCCAATGGAACTTCTTTTGTGGGAAATATCTCTGCATGATGTTGTTTGAAGGCATGGCGAGAGCGGGTCAGGAGATTCCAATCACGAACATTGTTTCCCTCCAAGAACCTTAGGGCATCCGATAAAGGGTCAACACGCTGATCCTCAGCCAGTGCTAGTGAGTAATCAGTGATCTCTATAGAAAGGTAGAAAGGACAATAAAATAAGAGTCAAGGTTCAGGTAAAAACAACATAATTAATGACGAGAAAAAAGGGGGACTTACTTATCAAGGAGGAGTTTAGCTCTTCGAGCCTCTTCTAAAGGTTCTCGATCTGTCCTACCACAGCAGCAGCTTCAGCTTCACACCTGTTTGCCTCGGCCTTGGCCGCTACCCGAGCTTTTTCAAGCTCCCGTTCAGTGACCTCCAGTTTAGCCCCGTGCACTTCATGGAAACTTCATGAATAATCTTGAACTCATCAGCAACAGCTGAAGAAGAAGATGAAGTTATTCAAATAAAAAACTACTACAGCAGAATATTAAAATAAGGTAAAAGGGCAAAGAATAAAAACCTTTTGCGGAGGAAGCATCATGTTGAATCTTGATAAAACGAGCAGCCATTTCGACCATCTCACGCATTATTGGCTGAAGGGAATAAAAACAACATCAAACACTCGGGGGTTGCACAGTAAAGCATGACATAATGAATACAAGGGAGGAAACTTACATTCTTCATGTCTGGATCAGCTGGGTTCTCTAACAGGACTACACCTTTGTTATCATTCTTTTTATTCTTCTTAGGAGGAGCTTCGGTCATCACCACAAAATCTTTCGAGACCATCTCACCTGTCGTTTTTCCTTGCGGTTTGGATGGTTCCGTCACTTTTGTGGGCAACTTAGTGGCAGCGCCCGTCCCATCAGTTGTGTCAACAACAGGCGACTTTGGGGGAAGTTTTTCCTCCTTATCGCTAGCATGGCAAAGTACGAGTATCCTGAGTTAAAGGAAATAGTGGACTCTCAGAAGCAAAAAAAATTAAGGCATCAAACTTACGAGTTGATGTTCTATGCAAAACAAAGCACCCTTCTCCCAGGAGGGGCCATCCTCAGTGGTTAAACCATTTGTGTCTTTGCATCACTCTAGTCGTCGGAATCTTCAATCTCTTGGATGTCCACCTCATCGCGTTTTCAATTGCCTTGGCTAGTTTTAACCTTGAAGTAATCGGAGTTCATGGAAGCAACAACTTTGGTTGGAGTGCATGAGGAATGGGAGACCGAGTTGTCCTCTTGTTCCTCATTTTCTCCCATAACCCTAGTGTCAGTGTCTCCCTCGGATTCGCCAGTAGGTTCAGGGGCCTCACCAATTTCAGGCAATGGAGGAAGAGAGTCCACGTGTTCATGATTCTACACAAGGAAAAAGATTACACTCAACAAAAGGAAAACACATATTAAAGGACAAAGAACACAAAGAATAATAGACAAGAGATTGGGACTTACATCAGGTACAAGATTCTTCTTGCCAAAAGGTTTGACACCACATTCGGATGGAATTGGATCATGCTTGGTGAGATTGGTGAAGGACCTGACTGTCTTCTCGAGATCGATGCATGTCAGATTGTCCAGGGAAACCCTCATTGGGTCCTTCTTGCCAATATATGCCCACATACCATAAAGACATGCTTGAAAAGGTTGAACATGGATGTGAAGTAAATGAACAATAAGCTTGATGCCGGAGACTTCTTTTCCAATCGCATAAAGGACATCATGGATGCAGTCCAGCATCATGTTCGTCTCAGCAATCTCCGCTTCAGTCCATTTTCCTCCCAAGATGTGAGCTTTATCACTTCTTTCATGGAGTCGAAGGGAGCCAAACCATAGTTGTTGACCATCGAATTTTTCATCCTTGATATAGAACCACATCTTCTGCCAATCTTGGATAGAATCCGCGATTTTGAGATTAAAGTAGTCCATATCCGAACGGATATGGATGATAGCGCCCCCAACATCATAGACGAAGGTTCTGGTGGCGTTACTCTTCACGACAAACAAGTGTTTCCAAAGACCCCAATGGGGATGTATGCCGAGGAAACTCTCAGAGAGAGTGATGGAGACAGCGATATGAAGAATAGAATTGGGCGTGAGATGGTATAGCTGCATTCCATGAACAAAGAGAAGCCTGCAAAAAGCTGTGGGCAGGGAGAAAGACCATGATAGAGAAAGGAGATGAACATTACCCGCCATCCCTCCTCGGGTACGGGTGCAACCTCATCACCAAGAATCTTGAAGGAACCCTCTTTCAAGAGGCCGGCCTTCTTAGCCTCGTGCACCTCTCGCTATGTACACTTTGAAGGGGTCCATCCAATGACCCGTGGTTTGGCCATCGTAGCATCGATGGTGGAACCACCACACTTACTTCTCCCCATGATGATGCCATCGCAGGTGTGGATGCATGAGAAAATAAGCAGGGAAGAGCAGTGGTGCTAGAGTAGATGCGACGCAAGGAGGAAGAAAGGCAGCGGTGGAAGGAGAGGATGAGAAGTAAAAAATCTCCCTCAGTGCTTATAAAGTACCCATGGCAGTCTAGAGCCATTGGATCCAGAAGATACTTTGCCAAATGAAAGCTACGGACGACATGTATTCATGGATAAAATGAAAGGTCTGCCATAATGAGCAATAATTACTATGGTAACTTCGAAGAAAATCGCGTGGTGTCTCGATTCTCACGCAACATGGGGTCGTGTGGTCAAACTCACCGCTGACACGTCCCCCATGTGTCGTCAGCCTGCGTCATGGACCCACCACTAAAACGTCTCATTGGGAGTGCTCCAACATAACTGAAGCATGCCATCTTCGTCAGCAATGATATCATAAGATGCAACATAAAAATAGCGAGTGAATCTGAAAAAATAACTCGACAAAAATACTAAAAATACGAGGCCTGACTCGAACATTTTCCTCAGATGATCCAGACTAGAGCCTATGCTCGGACGCAAGCGTTTGAACATAACCTCGCGAGCTACTCCCATTGGAAGCGCTGGCTGTGCACCCAATAATATTAGATGATTCAAGGAAAATAATACCTAAGTCGACGATTTTCTCGGACAATAAAAATAAGTTGAGCCCATGCTCGGACACAAGCGTTCGAACATAGCCTCGGGGGCAACTCTCATCAGAAACGTTGACCGCATGCCCGATAAAAAACAATAAAAACTCCTCCAGAGTCGATAATGAAGAATATGAAAGACGAATTTTGATCCTACACTAGAATACAAATATTTAACCAGTGCCTCGGGGTCTACTCCCATCGAGAGCACTGGTTGTGCACCCGATAGAACAAAAGCAAAAATCCTCCAACGGAGATGACAAAGATAAAAAAACCTATGAGCATTACCCAAGTATATCCTCAAATGGTTACTCCCATCGGGAGCGTTAAATAACGCACTCGATAAAAAATGATAAACAAGATGACAACTTCAGCAACTCCAACAGCCAAACAAGGCAGTCGATAAAAAATTTAAAAATTCTTGCATAGTGCCCGCCATGATAACATGTCTGAATATCGTGTCTATCGACATGAAGATAAGACCCCGGGACCCATCCTGTGAGGCCTAGTAACTGCACCCAAATGCGCTCAGCTACATATCGACGATATGATGAAAAATCCTGATAAACGTGTTGGGTACCCAAAACATAAAACTAGAATTCGGTATTCGGTAAGACCTCCACAGCCCAAACTGAATTATGACAGTATATACCGAGTTCGAGTCCAGGGACTTGAGCTTGAAGTAGATTCACAATGTTTTTCCCAAGAGCAATTAACTGGTCCCCGATCTGTCGGATGCACCAGACTCATTATACCAAAATCCCCATGAATAAAATATTTATAAATAAAAATTTACTTGAAGATAACTTCGGGTTTAATGAAGAAAATATCTTTCAGACTCAACCCGAATCTACGATTCGGATAGAATCTCGAGGGCTACTGACATGGGTATGACTTATTGGGTTCCCATAATTGGTATACCTAGTATGTACTTAAACTACGACCCATGAAGCCCACAGGGAAATAGGAGTCCTGGAAGCATCCAAAGCCAAGAAACCAAACGTGTTGATCAATAAAGAAATTCCAATCGACATAGTCATATATTTGTAACCAAACTTATAACCGATCCGTGTTGGACTCTGAGACCCATCCCCTCATATATAGGCTAGGAGGAGTCGATGGGGAGGGCACAGTATCTTTGAGTGAGACACAACCCGCCGTGAGTTAGATCACATCTAGCGAATCCATGACTCTGTAACCCTCTGTTTTCATAATCAGGCAGGACTTCGACTCCCTTATTTAACGGATAAGCCAATGAAATCACCAGCGCTCTATTTTCCATCAAACCATAGTCCATAATCATGGGAATTGCCGAGGTTACCCCTCGACACTGACCCCTGCCACCAGTCTATCCATAGTGTGGTGAATGGACCATTGTCTCTCCCCAAGCAGAAGACATGCTTGATCTTCTGAACCGCGTTCTATAAATGGGAGGTTGGTTGATGGGCATCAACTAGGAGATCATTCCTCTGAAGGTATTTTTCCTTGATGATTTGTTCCCCAAGACCCTAGTCTCTAGCATAGATCTTCCAAATCCACTTGGCATGAGACATGTGTTCATCATCTTAGTGTGAATGATACCCAAGTCCCCCCAAGGCTTTAGGTTTACACATTGCATCCCACTAGAACCAGTGGAATTTCCTCTTTGAGGTGTTTCCTTCCTAGCAGAAGTGGGCTCGGGGCTTGTCCATCCCCCTATGGACCCCGTCTCCCAATAAGCATACCCCCATAGCATGCATTGGTAGGTTTGACAAGAAGGCGTTTATGAGTGTGACCATTGCAGCTGAAGAAATAAACTTACCTATCCATGAGTATGCCCTCTTGGCCACTTTTCCTAACAACGGATCCCAATCCGCTATCTTTAGTGCTCGATCACTGACAAGAATGCCAAGATACGTGAATGGGAACGAGCCCCATTTACAATTCAGCATGTTGGCAATCCGTTGACTCTCCCCCTCAGAGGTGCCAAGGGTCATAATCTCGCTCTTCTGGAAGTTAATCCATAGTCCCGATATGTTTTAAAAATATAGGAGGATAAAGTTGAGGTGTGAAATATCCAAGTCCTTAGGTTGAATCATGATAATCGTGTCATCAGCATATTGGAGATGCGACACTCCTCCTATGATGAGATGAGGAATAACCCCGGCAATCTGGCTCCCCTATTGGCAGAGACTAAAACTACGGACAATGCCTTGACCACAAATTCGAATAGCAGAGGGGACAGGGGGTTACCCTGTCAGACCGTTGTACCATTACAGAAGAAATTCTCAATCTCTCCATTAATTTTAATGGTAGTTTGGCCCCTCAAGACCAAAATCATGATCATATGGACCCACCCCGGATCAAATCCCTTCTTTAAAAGGACTTCCCTTAGGAAACACCAGTTTACCCGGTCATACGCTTTCTCAAAGTCCAACTTCGGGCATACTCCCCTAAGTTTCCTAGACTTGATGTCATGCACAATCTCATGCAAGGAAAGGACCCCCTTGTGAATATGTCTACCTTTTAAAAACGTTGATTGTGTCCTACTAATGGTGAAGTGAGCAACGGGAGAAAGACCAATCACATAAGCTTTTTTTCACAAATTTAAAGATTATGTTGATAAGGGAATAGGCCTAAACTATCTAATTTTTTCTACCCCAACACCTTAGGGATAAGCGTGAGTATACCAAAATTAAGGAGAGAAATATCTATCCTCCCAAGAGTAAACCCGTTCAGAATTTCTTAGGATGAGCGGTTTGGTTAAGGCCTAGAACTGCCTAAAGAAAAGGATCGTTAGACCATCTGGTCCTGGCGCTGTCTCTACATTTATGCAGGAGAGGACAATGCCCAGCTCCTTCTCCGTAAAGGAAAGCATGAGCTCATCATTATCCTTCTATGAGACTCGCCCCTGCTTGTCCCAAAGGGTAGGTGATAGAATGAAAATCCATGTCTCCCCCTCAGATCCCATCAGGCCCCAGTAAAATTCATAAAATGTGAGCATGTGGCTCCGTCATGATCGGGTCCCCTAATCGGTGATTGTAGGGGTTCACGCATGAAAACAATAAATTTTTTCCTACACCCAGAAACCCAGTTGCCAGGACCTATCTATTAGTAATGCAGTAACGAGAAGGGCTTTTCGCGAACTTACCCTGGAAGACCGAAAAGCGTTGTGAACTCTCGGGAGAGCGTGGTTGGTGTGGACAAGCCGAAGCCGACCTCAAGGTTGTGTTGAAGTCCCGGCAGCTCCTGTGGCTCCAATGACTCCTAGTTCCACAAGTGTTGCACCTCGCAGGGAGTTACACACGTCCGATGCATGACGATGACTCCCACTCCTCCGATCTAGTAGCAATTGTGTAAGTAGAGCTTCTGGATCCAAATCCCGCAGCGTGACGGTGCTCCGTGGTGAAGAAGACTCCTGCTCGCGCGATCCGGACTTGGGACCACAGTCACGGGAGAGAGAGAATCAACTAGAGGTCTCCCCAAAATAGAGGGAACCTTTTATTGATTATTGTGTATTTGTTTTGCCAAAATACCTCTCTTTATATAGGGGACCCCCCCCCATAGCTAACTAGCTTAGCCATGTGGGACTAAACAAGGGAGACGGGAGAGGGGGCTTGGTAGGCCGGCCAAGGCCCTTGTGGACCCCGTGCAGGGTGCCCAGGGCCTAGCCGGCTACCCCCTCCTCCTTCCTCCCTTCGGTCTTTTCCTCATGGGCCCATTTCCCTCCGGTTTTGGCCCATTAAGGTATTTGACCATTTTTAAATTCTTTTTCTTTTATTGAATAAATATAAATGAATGATTAAATCAATATTCAACATTCACTTATATATTATTCAATCCTTGTTGATGTGGAACTCATTCCCTCTCATTTCGAACATCCTCTAGACTTACCGAAACCCTTCCGGTTTTCTCTCTTCTCTTTTCTTCGGTGATTCTGTCGATCCCAAAACACTCTCTGAGTATCATCAAGCCCTTAAGCATGATACCCCATGGTTCGGGAACACTCTAGACATGGTCAGGACCCTCCCACACCAATGATCAACAGAGGGACCTGGATGGCCATGTGACCCCTGTGCATTCCACGAAATCTTTCATCGTTTGAACCAAGAACGTCGTGTCATATTCCTTTTGTATCTTGATACTTGCATTGTCCGAGATCTAATCAATGACATCACCATGTCGTGTTCAATCTCGTTATCAACAAATTCTACTTGACTCGTTCCGACAAGTGATCAAATCACAGGTTTCGCAGCTATTGGATATAACTTCTCCGAGTGGGCCCTCAAGTATCTTTTCCGTCACGCGGATGGACAAATCCCGCTATTGACGCATATTGCCTCAACTGTTCCTCTGAATACCTGAACACACCTTTATGATCACTGAGTCACCAGATGACGTTTGATGCTATCAAAGTACTCTCGGGTAATAGTGATTGATATGGCCTCACTGTCTAAGAAATAGGAACTAGGTCTATTCTAATCATCATAACTTGAACTTCGTGACATGATCGGGTCACGATGCTTAGGTTGGGTATTTCTCATCATCTCATTCTCACAATGAGGTGACTCCATTGTCAACTGGCATAAATGCCACATGATCAGGAAACCTTGATCATCTGTTGACCAATGAACTAGTGACTATAGCTTCACCGGGAACTCCTGGTTGTTTATATATCACACGTGTATTGACGTTTCCTTTCAATACAGTTATAGCATGATATAAAACTTAATCATAAACTTTATGAAATATGATCATAATCCATATTACTATTTGTCTCTAGCGCACATTTCCAACAGTCTCCCACTTGCACTAGAGTACAAATAAACTAGCTGCATTTGTTCCTAATCATTGGCATCATATATCCAGGCACCTTTGAACATGCTTGCTCATGGAAGAGGTTGAGTCTTAGGTTTGTACTTTACAGTCCCAATCCATTGCAACTTACTAATGTCACCTTGATTGACATTAATACTTTATCATCTCAAGATAACATCTTTGTGTATGCATCGTAGTTATGGCAGCAGAATGAGGTTGGTTTCCAGGAGCCAACAATGACTTTAGATCAGACACTTTGAGCTTTCTCATGGGCATTGTGCCCTGGGACACACCTTTTGTGTAAAGACGAATTAGTCCCGCCATAACAATATGCATCACTTTAGATGGTACCCTTTGAAGGGAATATGCCCGAGAGGCAATAATAAAGTGGTTATTATCTTATTCCATGTTTATGATAAATGTTTATTTTACATGCTAGAATTGTATTGATTCGGAAACATCAATACATGTGTGTTTAATAAACAAAAAGGGTTCCTAGTCATGCCTCTCTTATAGACTAGCTTGTTGATTAACAATATGATCAAGGTTTCCTGATCATGGACATTGGATGTTGTTAATAACAAGGTCACACCATTGGTGGAATGATGTGATGAACATTCATCCGAAGTATAGCATTACGATCAGAGTCATTATGTTTATATTGCTATAACATCATACGAAGTAATCTTAGTCCTTAGACCATGAGATCATGTTAATTGCTAACACCGGAAGAGTATCTTGATAACATCAAACGTCACACCGTAACAGGGTGACTATAAAGGTGGGTTCAGTGCTACGAAGGTGTTATGTTGAGGCTCATGGCTCAATAGTGGGATTTGTCCATCCCGATGACGGATAGATATACTCTGGGCCCTCTCGGTGATATCACATTGAAATAGCTTGCAAGCAAGTGATGTGATCACTAGAATGTTATATCACGGGAACGCGAAAAGAGTGCATGTCGGTTACGAGATCAAACTAGGTATTTGGATACCGATGATCGAATCTCGGACATGTAATATATCGCGAGACAAAGGGATTTAGTTACGACATTAAAGGTTCACATGATCACAAGAGTCACCGTTGAATATGTGGGAGTCAGTACGGATCTCCAGGTCCCGCTACTGATTATTGATCGGAGAGGGGTCTCGATCATGTCTGCATTATTCACGAACCGTAGGGTGACACACTTAAGGGATACCGACACCATTTGGAGCAAATATGTTTCAGATAAAGATTTAAGAAAGCGCTGGAATCATTTCGATGGAAACCGAAATTATTTCGGGTGAAATTGCTGAAACTGGTTCTGCATGTGATATTGAAATATTGCAGGGGGTTTTATGTGAATGTTTGTTAATCAATGTAATTAACAAAATTCTGAATAAAATAAATAAAATAGTTTTATTTAATGAGAGCTTGCATTAAATTTGGTGGAAATTTAATGCATGTGTGAGTGGAATTTTGAGTGGAGGCTTTTTATGGGAGTGGGAGCTCCACCCACATGAATGTGGAAGAGGTGGGGCACCACCATGGCTGCCACGCCATGGCCCTTGGGTGCCCCCCTATCCCCTATAAAAGGCCCCCCTCTCCTCCTCTCACAACACACCTCCTCGTGAAGGATCTCTCTCCCCCTCTAGTTATTCCCCATGGTCTCGGATTAGCGAGATACATGTTCCCGGTGGCTTTATCTAGAAAGGAGTTGCTGCTTCTGCTTCTTTGCTGGAGCGAGGGATGGAGGTTGTCGGGGTACCGGACGTGTGTGCGATCACGGATGCACCGCTGCTTTGTGGTGCTAGACTTGGTGGTGCTGGACTTGCTGGAGCTGGATCTGATGGACGTGCTGGAGCCGGACCTGCTGGACTTCATCACGATTTTGAGATCGGCAAGTGTACGACTACATCATCCACGAGTTCCAACTTGTTAACAAAGCTTTGTTGTCTTCAAGGGTAAGTTCTCTATGGATGTATATCCACCCGTTGCTTGTATCTAATAGATAGATCTTGGCGATAGTTCCCATCGTAGGAAATTTTTTGTTTTCTATGCTGCGAACCCAACAGTGGTATCAGAGCCTGATCTATGCGTAGGTGCTTTGCACGGGTAGTACACATATGTTTATATGTGGGAGATGATGATCATGTTATTGCTTCTTTCATGTATTTTGGATATTGGTGGCATAGTGGGATGAAGCGGCCCGGACCAACCTTACATGTCATCGTACATGAGACCGGTTCCACGACTGACATGCAACTTGTTTTGCATAAGTGGCTGGCGGGTGTCTGTCTCTCCTACTATAGTCAATATCTGATTTACAACGAGTTGCTAATAACTTAGTTATCCTCGTTGTGGTTCATGTTCGTAGGTAAGAACGGTTCTATCTCCGAAAGCCCTAAGCCACGTAAAACTTGCAATTGATAAATTAGAGGTGTCTAGTTTAGATCGTTGCTTGGCTAGTGTCTTGATATGGTATTGTTGTAAGTAGATGTATGATAGATACTCTTACAACACATTCAACATGTAAGTTCCATAGACCTTGGCCTTACACACAAAGGAATGATAGAGATCATACCACGATGCAAATGATAGAGATCAAATGCATGGACCATATCATCTCACTTTAGACATTAGATGTTAGCATCTTATACTGCTAGTTTGGCGCTTTCTGTAGCATTGTAAGATGATCCCTCATTTAAATATCAAGATAAAATGTGTTCTTCCTTAAGTATGCACCGTTCTATGGATCGTGTTTTTCGAGACATCACGTGATGATCGGGTGTTCTCAACTCTACGCTTTCATGCAACGGGTGTAAGACAATTTTACACACGTGAATACTAAGGTTCTTACTTGGCGAGCCTAGCATGTACAGACATGGCCTCGGAACATGGACCGAAAGGTTAAGCATGAGTCATATAGTTGATGTGATGACCATATTGATGCTCGCCTTTGAAGCTACATCGACTCACGTGATGATCGAACTTGGTATAGTGGATTTGGTTCATGTAATCACCAAAAAGGCACGAGGGATGTCGTTTTTGAGTGGGAGTTCATTTCTAATTTGGATTAGTCGAGCTCAATTTGTCATAAACTAAATCAAAGTGAATTTGCATAATTTGTTGTAGTCATTGGCATCTGTTCACTACCTTATGCTTAGTTTTAATTGAGATAATAGAACTATAGAATTCTGGATATTTACTTTACGAACTGGTATCGTATTGTTTTGAATGTCAATTTAAAGCTTATAAGTCCTATGGAAAACTTTCAGCAAACTCTATTTACTCCATGAAGTTTAATAAGTAGTATTAAATCAAGAGTAAGAATTCCAATGTTGGTATCTAAAGTATCATGTTTGCCTCCATGATTATTGATATTCAAAAGTTGTTTTAATATCAAGGTTATCTAGGAGCTGAAAGAATTGTTTCAGGAACCATCATGTGTGAAAGATATTGTGATATCTGAAATAATGTTTTTGGTTGCATTATGATAGAGTATAATTTAGCAAAATACATATTCTCATATTGTATGAGAATTTGTGAAGGATGGAGATGCTAGGCATCCGGATCTCCCAAAAAGGTGTTGGGAACTAACATTATACTCACGATTCTTCCTTATAGGCTATAGTAGCTTGATCATGAAAGTTGCCATGATAAGGATGAATAGAAGATGTAAGTAAAATGTTTACTACACTAATAGATTACTAAAGAACGGATTTTTGAAAGAACACCAATCATTTGATGATGGTTATCCACTTCAAAGTGCAAGTCCAAAGGTATTAGTATTTGACTATATACGCTTTGTACTATGTGTCATGTAAATGACACCACTACTGATGTTGATAGATTCTTTTAAAAGAAAAGGAATTGTTGAAAGGGAATCTATAAAATATTTGGCAGAAAAGGAAAGGTTGGGGATGTCCAACTTAGGTATATAGAAGATATACATGTTATGGCTGTATTCCTTGCTTGTTAAACAATGTGGTTCTGAGGTATTGGATACCGGTATTGGATACCGAATTGGTTGGTGTGAAGTGTCATACAGAACAACACAATTCATGAACTACAACGGCCTAAGTAACTAACAAGAGAATAAGTGATGATGTTCATCGAAAACAAATAAAGTGTTATTGTGTTTTTCGTTGTCGTCAAACCTATCCTTCAAGATTTGTCTTAATAATTGTTATTTTGTTCCGGTGTTACGAGAAAGATGGTTGTTCAAATAATTACCATATTCTATAAAGGATGGATGAACTTTTACAAATCTAGTTGGATAAATCACATCCAGAAACATTATTGCTAAAATGTTGTAAGACAAATGATTGTAAGATCACTTATTAAGTGACATCGTTGTTTGAATTATATTGGAAAGTAAACATGAAGAAACTCCATGTTGATGGATTTTTGGAGTCTTTTGATTTTGATAAATTGACGCTTGTGAAACTTTCCTCGAGATAATTGAAACTCCGTCCATAGGCCAAAGAGGAACGGATGACTAATTTATTGGATATTATGAATGTTGATGTATATAGTCCATTATGTGTAGCCATATGCGATGGATATCTTGGCTTCATATGCTTTCTCCAGAAATTTGAGTGAATATATCTATATATTTACTTAATAAGGAAGAAGTATGAAACATTTGAAAATTGTTCAAAGACTTTCAAGATGAAGTGAAAAATCATTGTAACAAGAAAATAAAAGAGTTTATGATTTGATCATAAAGGAAGATATTTGAGTTACAGGTTTAGCAAAACACCAAAGATTTCAGGAATTGTTCCATAAATTTGCATTTCCCAATAAACCACGGGATTATGGTATGTTCGAGAAATCAAATCAAACATCGTTTGACATGGTAAGATCAAAGGTGTCATTTATAAAACTACCATTATGTTTCAAGGATTAAAGCTTTAGAGACTACCGCTTTTACACTGAAAAGAGCACCATCGTGATCCGTTGAAATGACACCATATGAGTTATGGTTTGGGATAAAACCCGAATTGTCTTTTCTTAAATTTTGGTATGCTATGCATAAGTAAAATGTTTACAACCAAAGTAGGATAAGCACGTCTTTGTAGGTTATCCCAAATAATTTGTTGGGAATTCCTCCATATCACCGAGGACAAAAGAGTTTGTCGCTTGGAACGTCAAGTTTCTTGAGAAGGAATTTTTCGTGAAAAGTTAAGTGGGAGGACAATAGAACTTTGATAAGGTTGTTAAACCTTAGCTATATGTGCTAAGTAGTGCAGCGCCAGAAAGTGTCCTGGTGGCGGCCACAATGCTCATGGCTCCCGTGATTACAAAGGGTGTGATCTCGGAGATTAGAGTTCCTATTGAACCATGTGGGTCGGTAAGAATCAAATAGTAAGATTTGAAACAAAAGTCGTTATTGTTTTGACAATGATGAACCGACTGCATGCAAAGAAGCGATGATGGGCCCTGACTCCATAAAATGACTAGAAGTCATAGAATCCGTGATAGTATCCATACACAAGAATCAAGTTTCTGAACTTGGAAGATCCTCCGGAAAGGCATGAAGCCTATCGGTTGTGTTTGGATCTATAAAGAAATAGACATGGATGTTTAACATCTATGAAATAGTCGACATGTCGGAAAGAAGTTTACGGCAATGTTCAAGGAGTTAACTATGACAAGATTTGATCTTTCATAGCGATATTTAGTCTTGACGGATTAATGTAGCAACCACTACATATAATTTGGTATATGGTATTTGAATAAACAAAACAAGGTTCTTCTAATAGAATGGTTACTTAGGACATGTACATGACACGGTCCAAAGGGTTTTGTTAATTCAAAGGGTGCTAAAAGGGCATGCAAACTTCAATAGTTTAAGTGAGCATAGCGGAGTTGGAATCTTCACCATGATGAAAATGTTAAAAGAGTTTAATTTCATCGGAGATGATGAAGATGCTTGCATTTGCAAGAAATTAAGTGGGAGCACTGAGACATATTTCTAATACATTATGTAGAGGACATGGTGTTGATTGGAAATGATGTATCATGTATTGACATAAGTTAAAAATTTCATTAAAATAGGATTTCGATGAAAGACTTGGGAAAAACCGGAATATTTGGCATCAATGTCTATATGGATAGATTGAGGCGCTAATATGGTTATGCCAGATGTACATATATGAGATATTGAAAGGGTTCAATATGTAAACAACAAGAAAGGTTCTTGCTGCATGGAAAGGATTGTATCAAGATTCAAGTGTTTCAACACTTGGTGAGTAAAATCACATGAATATTTTGATTGATTATACCGTGATATGTATATATCCAGATATGTCCTATGCTCTAAATGTTATGAGCACATACCAGAATGATTCATAATATCATCATTGGACAATAGTAAAGGTATTCTTATGAGCTTTGGAAGAACTAAGAATATATCATGTATAAGTGACAAATAGTTAAAGGTAGTTCATTGTAAAGTGTTACATTGATACTAGTTTTGTCACAAGATACAAATTAAATTTATCTCAATTTAGACTATGGGTGGCACAATGTAATGGAAAGGATGTTCCATGATGGATTTGGATGAGTTCCAAAGTTGAGACATTGTGATGGATACTACAACAAAAGGCTAAGTATATGACTGCTATAGTAGCAGCAAAGGAGGGCATTTGTGTTATGTAGTTTGTTATCAAACTAGGTGTGGTTCAAAGTGGGCTAATACTATGAAGATATATTGTATGACAATAATATCAACATATTTTAAACCCAAACAAACCGAAGGTCTCACCAAAGGACCAAATTTATACAATGCCATCTCATTTGAGAATGAGTGATGCGTAGAGACGCAAAGACATGCAAATACACACGGATCTGAAACTGTCACATCCGGAGATTATGTTAACCACTAGCAATAGCGTATATGCAACACCAGAAAGCCATAGGTGTTTAATGCGCAAAGTTTTTCAAACTAGATTATTGACTCTAGTGCAAGTGGGAGACTGAAGGGAATATGCCCGAGAGGCAATAATAAAGTGGTTATTATCTTATTCCATGTTTATGATAAATGTTTATTTTACATGCTAGAATTGTATTGATTCAGAAACATCAATACATGTGTGTTTAATAAACAAAAAGGGTTCCTAGTCATGCCTCTCTTATAGACTAGCTTGTTGATTAACAAGATGATCAAGGTTTCCTGATCCTGGACATTGGATGTTGTTAATAACAAGGTCACACCATTGGTGGAATGATGTGATGAACATTCATCCGAAGTATAGCATTACGATCAGAGTCATTATGTTTATATTGCTATAACATCATACGAAGTAATCTTAGTCCTTAGACCATGAGATCATGTTAATTGCTAACACCGGAAGAGTATCTTGATAACATCAAACGTCACACTGTAACAGGGTGACTATAAAGGTGGGTTCAGTGCTACGAAGGTGTTATGTTGAGGCTCATGGATCAAGAGTGGGATTTTTCCATCCCGATGATGGATAGATATACTCTGGGCCCTCTCGGTGATATCACATTGAAATGGCTTGCAAGCAAGTGATGTGATCACTAGAATGTTATATCACGGGAACGAGAAAAGAGTGCATGTCGGTAACGAGATCAAACTACGTATTTGGATACCGATGATCGAATCTCGGACATTTAATATATCGCGAGACAAAGGGATTTAGTTAGGACGTTAAAGGTTCACACGATCACAAGAGTCATCGTTGAATATGTGGGAGTCAGTACGGATGTCCAGGTCCCGCTGCTGATTATTGATCGGAGAGGGGTCTCGACCATGTCTGCATTATTCACGAACCGTAGGGTGACACACTTAAGGGATACCGACACCATTTGGAGCAAATATGTTTCAGATAAAGAATTAAGAAAGCGCTAGAATCATTTCGATGGAAACCGAAATTGTTTCGGGTGAAATTGCTGAAACTGGTTCTGCATGTGATATTGAAATGTTGCAGGGGGTTTTATGTGAATGTTTGTTAATTATTGTAGTTAACAAAATTCTGAATAAAATAAATAAAATAGTTTTATTTAATGAGAGCTTGCATTAAATTTGGTGGAAATTTAATGCATGTGTGAGTGGAATTGGTGGTGCTGGACGGAGGTTGTCGGGGTACCAGACGTGTGTGCGAGGGACGGAGGTTGTCGGGGTACCAGACGTGTGTGCGATCACGGATGCACCGCTGCTTTGTGGTGCTGGACTTGGTGGTGCTAGACTTGCTGGAGCTGGATCTGATGGACGTGCTGGAGCCGGACCTGCTGGACTTCATCACGATCTTGAGATCGGCAAGTGTACGACTACATCATCCACGAGTTCCAACTCGTTAACAAAGCTTTGTTGTCTTCGAGGGTAAGTTCTCTATGGATGTATATCCACCCGTTGCTTGTATCTAATAGATAGATCTTGGCGATAGTTCCCATCGAAGGAAAATTTTTGTTTTCTATGCTGCGAACCCAATAACCTTATCTATTATTATAAATGTAATCATCGAAACACTAGTGCATCTTGTGCAACTTTCGATGTTTTATCACCTCGCTTCCTACTTGACTTCAGTTGGTATTACGGATGCAGGAATATCCAATATTCCCTTATAACATAACCCTTTATGCTTTAAGATATGTCATCCTTCATAGATTTGGAAACATGTCTACAATTCTCAATTAGACACTGTGGACAAACTTAGCTCAACATTCTGCGATTCGTACTTAATCACTTTTCAAATGTTCCTTCATGGATCATATATTATTTTAAGTTGTCATTATGGTTTTTCAAGATAGAACCTATGTCTTAACATAGTGGATGACGATCATCCTTTTCTTTCAACCATTGATGTTTTAACTTAATGCTATTCCTAATTTGAGTGATCAAGGACTAGTCCTTAATCAATTCCTTATTCCGAAAATCTTTTGAGAATTCCTTTTAGGAATATTACATAATATCGTAATATAATTACTTTCAACTTCTAATCCCTATAAATCATTACTTATCGGTACTTGCGCTTTCATTCTTAATGTGGCATACACACTTAAGAATCAATCTTTAAGCTCCCACTCAAAATATGTTTCCAACATATTTGAGTCCGAGACTTATATTGCTCCCACTCAAAAATATGTCATTCACATATTGTTTTAGGAAGCCTTTTACATCTCCCACTCAATTTCATGCAAATTGCATATCCACTCACTATTTTGAATA
Source organism: Avena sativa (assembly GCA_916181665.1). Taxonomy (NCBI): domain Eukaryota; kingdom Viridiplantae; phylum Streptophyta; class Magnoliopsida; order Poales; family Poaceae; genus Avena; species Avena sativa. Next base: position 132,953,478 of record OV702292.1, on the reverse strand, counting down.
ACTTCAAAATATTTTGATCAATTATCAAACTAAGAGTTTTATTAAGAGACAGTAGTATATTACTACTATTAAATCCTCTAGACTTTCAGCACTTTTGAATCACATTCTTTAGAATTTGTCCAGTACATTATTCATGACAAATTGTGCCTTTGTCATTCACCTTTTCCATCATGACTTTGCAGTCATTTGGAAATTTCAAGTAACTCCTTTACTTGTTAAGATTCGGCAGTAAATTGCTTTCTAATCTTAAGTGAATTTTGCCTCTAGGATTTCTCATAATTTTAGTTCACCATTATTTCCTTCGTAGTTCATAGGTATGTCATATTCTGGTAACATGACAAATGATTCACAAATGTCTCCATACAAGATATTGGGTACATTTTGAATCCTACTCCATGTAGGAAAACACAATGATCATTGTCATTGATTCTTTCCTCTATGAAGAGAACCGTTCAGGAATGCTTTCCGCTACGCTTCTCAACACTCTGATGCAGGGTTTTGGATCCTCATCGTTCTTTTCACTATCTTCCATAAGCTTCACAATCGAGAACATAAACTTTCTCGAGAAAGCACCAAAGTTCAAGCAACACTAGTTTTTCCTTTATTTTGGTTCTAGCCATGGATTTCGTATTCAAAGTTTCCAATGAATACTCTACAAGGACTTATTCGCTATTGCTTTGGTGATATCGAATAACTCCAAAATTTTCACGAATTCATATGGTTCACTATATATACTAATTGAGTGTTTACTATTTCTAACTAATGGTCTTTACACTTACACTACAACAATTTATTCGGCACTAACTATTCACCTACTTGATATCAAATATCACATTGTGATGCTTTGCTTTTTGACATTTCAAACGCATTGCATTTCACAATTTCTTATGCCAATCTTATAATGTCGAATTTCATTGCTATTGATCAATTGTAGTAATTAGATTCTCTTTTATCTTTAATAGCCTTGGATAATGAAATACTTTGATCATATCAAATAGTTTCATGCTCATGTTTCCTTTGGTAAACTTCTTTACAAAATTCAAACAATCACATGATGATAATCACCATTTTGTTGAAATACAATACATCAAATATGCATTCTCTTTAAACAAATCATTGAACACTTTGTATGCATGCATTACATAGTGTTTAAGTTATCTTGCCGAACTTAGGCATGATTCATATGTGACAAGAAATCAAATGTCTTTCACATATTATCAATATAACTTTTGAATTTAAACAATGGTTTCATTCAAAATGAATATATCATTAAGTTGGGTATTTTTCAAGACATTTTTCAATATTTTACAAATGTTCATGCATTATCAATTAGTTTCATAACCAGGATAATTCCCACATAATCAAACAACATATGAATGCAAATAGAAATCATTCATAGAAGTAGAATAACTGTTTGTTACAAACTTATATGAATAACCATCTCACTAAGTGTGAGACACACTAAATAAGTTCACAATCAATCGATTACAATAATCATCCAAAATGATAAATTAAATGATAAATGTTGAGGGAGAGTGTCGTTGGCCATCATTATCATGCTCTCCATCAACACGCAACGTCACCTTCTCTCCAGCAAGCAATTATCATGCAGAGGTGCCTGTTTTCACCAAAATAGAATAAGTATCAAATACTTTAACGCTGCAATATGTGTTTGCAAGATTTATAACATTTATAAAACTGTATATCAAATATATACCTTTGTCATTGATGACCTCTCTAGCAATGGGTTCAACCTTCACATTCCTGAAATGTGATGTGAACTCGTGGATATCCTATGTTTCCCCATCACCTTTCATGATGCAAGTCTTGGTGTGTGCTTGGTAGATGGGAGGCAGCGACCGAAGCACAACGCCATTTGCAAAAGAGCTCGTCAACTAGTTATCCAGGAAGTATGCAAGCCTCATGTACGCATAATGCATGTGCTCCAAGTGGTCATCAAGCGAAGAGTTCTCCTCCATCTTTATGGAGAGGAAATCTCCCATCAGCTCATGCTCCCATATGCGCACTTGTTCCATGAAATGTGACCTAAGCTGTACCATTACCATACGAGGGCCAAGATTACCCATGACTGGCCACATCTCATCCACCATTCTGAAGCGCATTGTCACTGATATGAAATTGGACATCTTACAACGGTAATAGTGGTCTTCCCGCTGCTCTAGGGTCTCATAGAAATTGAGCTGCACCAAATCCATCTCGTAGAGTATATAGTCGACCACATCATTCTCTCTAAGGAGAAAATGGAGACGCGCAACCCACATAGAAAAGTTGGATCCATCTAGTTTGAGCTTTTCTCCGTCTAACCAATCATCAATAGGGAAGGTAGCATCAGGGAGAACCATTTTCTACATTTATAATTGCAAAAGGAATTTATACTAAGTTTATAATTTTTGTGAGTTAAAATAATAACTCCACTAAAAAACTCCTATCCCTAGAAGGGTTTTAGCGATTACACGATCCCTATTCACTACACCGCCCCCGATCGTGATGGATGGCGATATAGTTGCAAAGGTGGATGCCTAAGCGTTGATCACATCATTCATGCGACTCGTGCTCGATCTTTCGACCATCCGTGTTCCGAGGCCATGTCTACACATATTAGGCTTGCCAACTCAACCTTAAGTGTATTCACTGTGCAACATGGCTTACACCCACTATATGTGAACGCAGGTATGTCTAACACCCGATCATCATGGCCTGCGTCATATCGGAGAACTTTCTTGGTGGTGCACACTAAGGGAGAACACTTTCATTGGTATTTTGATTAGGGATCATCTTATTAGGCTACCGTCGAGTATCTAATACTATCACATAATAAGATTCACAAACAATATACATTGAATCTAAGTGCGATGCGATATGGTCCTTCACGCTGTGATCTCCATCCCGCGCCTGCAGATTCCGGTGCCAGGGTTCCGGCGCCATAGGCACCAGGGTACCGGTGCCTTCCGGCGTGGTAGTCCATCATCTCCATGACCATCTACTACTACTTAGCAACTTAAAGTAAACTACTTTACCTTTGCCACAACCATATCACATCACAACGCCCCCGACAAAACAAAGTTAGACGTCTCTACTTTATCTTTGCATGTTTTACGTGGCTGATAGGGCTTTCGTACAAGAACCATTCTTAACTACAAACTTCCACAAAAAATCTGATCAAGTAGTTGTCTATACTACACCCCTTTCGGGGCCCTCCATTGCAAATGGCATACCAACTAATACGAGAGATACAGACACCCCCCAAAGCCACTTTATACGGTACAAGCCGTATGTCACGCGTGGACCAGTCTCGCGAATGAATGCGTAAAGTCGGTTGGGGTGATGGCTCCAATATTTGCCATCTTCCACTGCATTTAAATATTGCTTTTGGTGAAGAAATTGCCAAGAAACTCTACATCCTTACCACTAATGACTAATAATTGCAAAGATATGCAAAACCTCTCTTTCAATTATGTTGTGCAGGAAATCATGGATTTCAATGCAAAATAAGGAGTCATAATGAAAGATTTTGAGGAAGTCCACACGGCCAACTAATTGGGAAGCTATGCTAGGGCGTCAGAACGCTTAACGGCCACTTGAATGGGTAGGGCCCTCCCGTACTGCCTGCCCGTATCAGGTGGCGACGGCTGTTGGGTCTGCAGCATAGAAAACAAAATTTTTCCTACGATGAGAACTATACGCCAAGATCTATCTACTAGATACAGAGCAACGGGTGGACATACATCCATGGAGAACTTACCCTCAAAGACAACGAGTTTTGTTAACGAGTAGGAACTCGTGGTTGATGTAGTCGTACGCTTGCCAATCTCAAGATCGTGTGGAAGTCCGAGAACCGCCAATCAGCAGCGCATCCGTCCTCGCACACACGTTCAAGCCACCGGACAACCTCCACCTCCTCGCTCCAGCGAACCAGCAGAAGCAGCAACTACTTCCAGACGCAAGGCCACCGGGAACATGTATTTCGCTAATCCGAGACCATGGGGAATATCTAGAGGGGTAGAGAGATCCTTCACGAGGAGGTGTCGTTTGTGAGAGGGGAGAGGGGGCTTTATATAGGAGGGAGGGATACCCCTCCCCTACCATAGCCGGTGCATGAGGGGGGGGACTCCTCCCCTCCTTCATTCATGTGGTGAACCTCCACTCACATAAACATGGCCTCCACCCAAAATCCCACTCACATGTATTTAATTTCCACCAAATTAAATGCAACTCTCAATTAATAAAACTCTTTTACTTATTTTATTCAGAATTTTGTTAATTACTTTAATTAACAAACATTCACATAAAACCCCTTGCAATATTTCAATATCACATGCAGAACCACTTTCTGCAATTTCACCCAAAACAATTCTGGTTTCTATCGAAACATTTCCTGCGCTTTGCAAACCTTTTGTCTGGAACATATGTGCTCCTAAATGGTGTCCGGCAACCCTTAAGTGTGTCACCCTATGGTTCGCGAATAATGCAGACATGATTGAGACTCCTCTCAGATCAATAATCAGAAGCGGGACCTGGAGATCCATACTGACTCCTGCATATTCAACGATGACTTCTGTGATCGTGAGAACCTTTAACGTCAGCAATTTAATCCCTTTGTCTCATGATATAATACATGTCCGAGACTCGATCATCGGTATCCAAATACCTAGTTTGATCTCGTTACCGACATGCACTCTTTTCTCGTTCCCGTGATATAACATTCTAGTGATCACATCACTTGCTTGCAAGCTATCTTAATGTGATATCACCGAGAGGGCCCAGAGTATATCTATCCATCATCGGGATTGACAAATTCCACTCTTGATCCATGAGCCTCAACATAACACCTTCATAGCATTGAACCCACCTTTATGGTCACCCTGTTACGGTGTGACGTTTGATGTTATCAAGATACTCTTCCGGTGTTAGCAATTAACATGATCTCATGGTCTAAGGACTAAGACTACTTTGTATGATGTTATAGCAATATAAACATAATGACTTGATCGTAATGCTATACTTCGGATGAATGTTCATCACATCATTTCACAAATGTTGTGACCTTGTTATTAACAACATCCAATGTCCATGATCAGGAAACCTTGATCATCTTGTTAATCAACAAGCTGGTCTATAAGCGAGGCATAACTAGGAACCCTTTTGTTTATTAACACACATGTATTGATGTTTCCTATCAATACAATTATAGCATGCAAAATAAACATCTATCATATACAAGGAATACATAATAACAACTTTATTATTGCCTCTCAGGGCATATTTCCTTCAGTCTCCCACTTGCACTAGAGACAATAATCTAGTTTATATAGTGATAAATCTAACACCCATGGAGCTCTGGTGTTGATCATGTTTTTCCCTAGGGAGTACTTTAGTCAACGGATCTGCTACATTCAGGTCCGTGTGCACTTTACAAATCTTTATATCTCCATCCTTGACTTGCTCGCGGATGGAGTGAAACCGGCGCTTAATATGCTTGGAATTCTTGCGAGACCTTGGTTCCTTGGTGTTGGCTATGGCTCCATTATTGTCACAATAGATCACCATTGGGTCCAACGCATTAGGAACCACACCTAGTTCCGTTATGAACTCCTTCATCCAAACCGCTTCCTGCGCCACTTCTGAAGCAGCAACATATTCCGCCTCCGTCGTTGATCCAGCCACCACAGGTTGTTTGGAGCTCCTCCAACTAACTGCTGCTCCGTTCAAGAGAAATACGTATCCGTATTGAGACTTAGAGTCATCCGGATCAGTGTCAAAGCTAGCATCGACATAACACTTAGAGACTAGCTCTTCTTCACCTCCGTATACAAGAAACATATCCTTAGTTCTTCTCAAGTACTTAAGGATATTCTTGACCGCTATCTAGTGTTCTGAACCTGGATCAGATTGGTACCTACTAGTCAAACTAATAGCATGTGCCACATCCGGTCTTGTACATAGCATGGCATACATTATAGAGCCTATGGCTGAGGCATAGAGGATCTTATCCATTATCTCTCTTTCTTCCGCCGTAGCCGGACTTTGAGTCTTACTCAATGTCTTGCCTTGCAACATAGGTAAGTACCCCTTCTTACTTCTTTCCATATTAAACTTTTTAATATCTTATCAAGGTATGTACTCTGTGATAGCCCAATTAGGCGTCTTGATCTATCTCTATAGATTTTAATGCCTAATATATATGAAGCTTCACCAAGGTCCTTCATAAAAAATTGGATGTTTAGATAACTTTTGACATTGTTTAAAAGATCTATATAATTTCCAATCAATAATATGTCATCCACATATAATATCAGAAATACCACATTGCTCCCACTCACTTTCTTGTAAATACACGCCTCTCCATAAGTTTGGACAAATCCAAACTCTTTGATCACCTCATCAAAGCGGAGATTCCAACTCCGGGATGCTTGCTTCAGTCCATAGATGGATCACTGAAGTTTGCACACCTTATTAGCCTCCTTAGGATCGACAAAACCCTTAGGTTATATTATATACAACTCTTCTTCAATATTACCATTGAGGAACGCAGTTTTGACATCCATCTGCCATATTTCATAATCGAAATATGCAGCAATTGCTAACATAATCCTAACTGACTTAAGCATCACTACGGGAGAGAATGTCTAATCGTAGTCAACTCCTTGAATTTGTCGAAACGCCTTTGCGACAAGTCGAGCCTTATAGATGGTTATATTACCATCAACATCAGTTTTTCTTTTGAAAATCCATTTATTCTCAACGGCCTTTCGATTGTGAGGTAAGTCCACCAAGGTCCAAACCTGGTTTTCGTACATGGATTCCATCTCGGATTTCATGGCTTCTAGCCATTTGTTGGAATCAGGGATCATCATCGCTTCTTCATACGTCGCAGGGTCATCTATTTCATCAATCATGAAATTCATAAAAGGATTGTCGTACAGTTTAGGAGCTGCACGTGTCCTGCTTGACCTGCGAGGTTCGGTAGTGTCCTCTTTCGGAGTTTCATGATCAATATCATTAGCTCTCTCTTCATTAGGTGAAGTCAACTCCGAAACAACTTCCGGTGCTGTGCTACTCGCCATTTCATGAAGAGAAGGTTCAATAACCTCTTCGAGTTATACCTTCCGACTACTCACACCTTTCGTGAGAAACCCCTTCTCAAGAAAGGATCCATTCTTGACAACAAAGACCTTTCCCTCGGATCTGTGATAGAAGGTATACCCAATCGTTTCCTTAGGGTATCCTATGAAGATGCATTTTTCTGCTTTGGGTTTGAGTTTATCCGGTTGAAGTTTCTTCACATAAACATCGCATCCCCAAACTTTAAGAAATGACAGCTTAGGTTTGTTTCCAAACCATAATTCATACGGTGTCTTTTCAATGGATTTAGATGGTGCCCTATTTAAAGTGAATGCAGCGGTTTCCAGTGCATAACCCCAAAATGACAGTGGCAAGTCAGTCAGAGACATCATAGATCGAACCATATCCAATAAAGTACGATTACGACGTTCTGACACACCATTACGTTGTGGTGTTCCGGCAGGCGTGAGTTGTGAAACTATTCCATAGTCTTTCATATGTGTGCTAAACTCGTAACTAAGATACTCTCCTCCACGGTCGGACCGCAGAAATTTGATCTTTCTGTTATGATGATTTTCCACTTCATTCTGAAATTCTTTGAACTTTTCAAAGGTTTCAGACTTATGTTTCATCAAATAGATATACCCATATCTACTCAAATCATCCGTGAAAGTAACAAAATAACGATATCCACCTCGCGTCGACACACTCATTGGTCCACACACATCAGTATGTATGATTTCCAATAAATCTGTCGCCCATTCCATTGAACCGGAAAACGGCGTTCTAGTCATCTTGCCCATAAGGCATGGTTCACATGTATCAAATGATTCAAAATCAAGTGATTCCAAAAGTCCATCAGAATGGAGTTTCTTCATGCGTTTAACGCCAATATGACCTAGATGGCAGTGCCACATATATGCAGATATATCATTATCAAGTTTAATCCTTTTAGCATCAACGTTATGAATATGCGTAATACTACTATCGAGATCCAACAGAAATAAACCATTCAACACAGGTGCATGACCATAAAAGATATTATTCATATAAATCGAACAACCATTGTTTTCAGACTTAAACGAATAACCACTTTGCATCAAACACGATCCGGATACAATGTTCATGCTCAGTGCAGGCACCAAATAACAATTATTTAGGTTTATAACTAATCCCGACGGCATATGGAGAGGCAGCGTTCCGATGGCGATCACATCAACTCTTGATCCATTGCCGACCCGCATCGTGACCTCATCCCTTGCTAGTTGTCGCTTGTTCCACAGCCCTGAACCGAGTTACATATATTAGCAACCGATCCCGTATCAAATACCCAGGTGCTACTGTGAGTACTAGTCAAGTACACATCAATAACATGTATATCACATATACCTTTGTTTGCCTTGCCGGCCTTCTTGTCTGCCAAATACTTGGGGCAGTTGCGCTTCCAATGGCCAGTCCCCTTGCAATAGTAGCACTCGGTGTCAGACTTAGGGCCAGCTCGGGATTTCTTTTCAGGCGCGGCAACAGATTTGCCGCCCTTCTTTCCCTTCTACTTGCCTTTCTTGTCCTTCTTGAAACCGGTGGTCTTATTGATCATCAACACTTGATGTTCTTTCCTAATCTCCACTTCTGTAGTCTTAAGCATTGACAGAAGCTCGGGAAGAGACTTCTTCATGCCCTGCATATTATAGTTCATCGCGAAGCTCTTGTATCTAGTTGGCAGCGATTGGAGAACATGATGTATGCCTAAGTCAATGGGAATCGTTATTCCCAAGGACACAAGCTTATCGGCGTACCCAGACATTTTGAGTACGTGCTCACTAACGGAGTTGTTCTCTTCCATCATGCAGCTAAAGAACTTTTCAGAAGCATTATAACTATATGCCGCAGCATGGGTATCGAAAATCATTTTCAATTCTCCCATGGTATCAAAGGCATTGCCATTTTCGAAACGTTTTCGAAGTTCTGGCTCTAGCCCATACAATATGCCGCAAAGAACTAAGTTGTGGTCCTCTTGACGAGTTATATAGACGTTATTTTCCTTGTCAGGGGCATCAGGAGCTGGTGGGGGGCCTAGCGGCGCCTCTAGCACATATTGCTTTTGTGCAGCAGTGAGGAGAATCCTCAAATTCATAGCCCAGTTGGTGAAGTTACTACCATTCGCAGCAAGCTTCTCTTTCTCCATGAACACATTGAAATTAAAAGCAGGTGGTGCCATCTACAACAGAATTTGTAAAATATATTTAGACTAAGTTTATGATAGATTGAGTTCAACTAATCCAAATTATTAATGAACTCCCACTCAAAAACGACATCCCTCGTGTCCTTTTGGTGATTACATGAACCAAATCCACTACACCAAGTCCGATCATCACGTGAGTCGGTGTGGCTTCAAAGGCGAGCATCTATATGGGCATCATATCAACTATATGACTCATGCTTAACCTTTTGGTCCGTGTTCTGAGGCCATGTCTGTACATGCTAGGCTCGTCAAGTAAGAACCTTAGTATTCACATGTGTAAAACTGTCTTACACCCGTTGTATGAAAGCGTAGAGTCGAGAACACCCGATCATCACGTGATGCCTCAAAACACGATCCACAAAACAGTGCATACTTAAGGAAGAACACATTTTATCTTGATATCTAAATGAGGGATCATCTTATAATGCTACCAAAAGCGCCAAACTAGCAATATAAGATGCTAACATCTAATGTGTGAAGTGAGGTGATATGGTCCATGCATTTGATCTCTATCATTTGCATCGTGGTATGATCTCTATCATTCCTTTGTGTGTAAGGCCAAGGTCTATGGAACTTACACGTTAAGTGAGTTGTAAGAGTATCTATCATACATCTACTTACAACAATACCATATCAAGACACTAGCCTAGCAACGATCTAAAATAGACGCCTCTAATTTATCAATTGCAAGTTTTACGTGGCTTAGGGCTTTCGGAGATAGAACCGGTCTTACCTACGAACATGAACCACAACGAGGATAACCAAGTTATTAGCAACTCGTTGTAAATCAGATATTGACTATAGTAGGAGAGACAGACAACCGCTAGCCACTTATGCAAAACTAGTTGCATGTCAGTCGTGGAACCGGTCTCATGTACGATGACATATAAGGTTGGTCCGGGCCGCTTCATCCCACTATGCCACCAATATCCAAAGTACATAGAAGATGCAATAACATGATCATCATCGCCCACATATCAACCATATGTGTACTACCCGTGCTAAGCACCTACGCATAGAACAGGCTCTGATACCACTGTTGGGTCCGCAGCATAGAAAACAAAAAAATTCCTACGATGGGAACTATACGCCAAGATCTATCTACTAGATACAGAGCAACGGGTGGACATACATCCATGGAGAACTTACCCTCGAAGACAACGAGTTTTGTTAACGAGTAGGAACTCGTGGTTGATGTAGTCGTACGCTTGCCGATCTCAAGATCGTGTGGAAGTCTGAGCACCGCAAATGAGCAGCGCATCCGTCCTCGCACACATGTTCAAGCCACCGAACAACCTCCACCTCCTCGCTCCAGCGAATCAGCGGAAGCAGCAACTACTTCCAGACGCAAGGCCACCGGGAACATGTATCTCGCTAATCCGAGACCATGGGGAATATCTAGAGGGGTAGAGAGATCCTTCACGAGGAGGTGTCATTTGTGAGAGGGGAGAGGGGGGCTTTATATAGGAGGGAGGGAGACCCCTCCCCTCCCATAGCAGGCGCATGAGGGGGGGACTCCTCTCCTCCTTCATTCATGTGGTGAACCTCCACTCACATAAACATGGCCTCCACCCAAAATCCCACTCACATGTATTTAATTTCCACCAAATTAAATGCAACTCTCAATTAATAAAACTCTTTTATTTATTTTATTCAGAATTTTGTTAATTACTGTTGGGGGGATAACCCCGGGTAGGGTCGCTCCGGGGTATAAGGGCCGAGTTAGCCGAGGTTCGGCAAGGTCAAAGCGGGTGCTGGACGAGTCACCTCAAGGCAGGCCGGATCACGGAGTAACCCGGACCAGGGGGTTGCCTAACATTGTCTCATCCGACTCAAGATACTTGTCTAGCTTATATGCAGGAACAGGTGTGGCCGGATCAACTGTGATCCGGATCCTTGCTTGGCTTTTAGGAGAAGGAAGGAATCTCTCTGGTCAAAAAGAAGGCCCGATGCGTACTAGATGAGCGAACAAAGCAAGGGCAGGACCACCGGATCGTGGCCGACAAGGGTGACGACGCTCACGTCGGCTGACGCGGGCGCCGCAGAGGTTACGTCGCTAAAGCAAGTGTGACGCGGGGGAAAAGCACCCCTGTCGGGTTACTACTTTGGGAGGGGGCATATTCTTAGGAATATGCCTCCACATATGCCCTAGACCAGGACCGAACCACCTCTATATAAGGGAGGTTGGGGTTCTGGTAAGGGGGTTGGATTTTTTCTGATACAGAGCAAGGAGACTCCTAGTTATTTGAGCACTAGTGGATCTAGGGTTCTTGGGCTAGTTAGTAGGCAAGAGTAAGAGAGTTTCTTCTTCCTCCTCTTGTCAATAAAGCTCGAGGAGCACTTGTAATCTTGGAGATTGAACATCAATACAAAGCTTTTGTGTAGAGAATCACTCTACTATCCCTCCCTGGATTCCCCTAGTGCATATTAGTCCCCACCTTTAGCCTATCCATGGCATCTGCCGTGACACCACCACGATAGTTGGCGCCCACCGTGGGGCTAGCGGCGCTAGCAGGGGTGAAGATCCGGACGGGAAACCTCATCGGCACCGGCGAACGCATCGTCTCCGGGCTCGTTCAGCGCTTTGGAGCGCTGGATTTCGTCAGCGACAACGCTGGCTGCTTCGGCTCGCGCCCCCTTCCGCGCAACGGCATCTTCATCAAGCTCGGCGCGCACAAGGTCTACATTGCTGTGGACGTGTCTTGCGTTCATCCGCGTCGCGTCATCGATGCAGGGGAACCGCCCCTCACTGTGGCTCGCGGGGCGCGTATCGCTCGCTCCCCGGACCATGCAGAGGTGATGATGACTGCGCCAGGCGCGGGCATGAGCAAGGATCCAGCGCCATACCTGGAGGTAACACCCAAGGCACCGAGGAAAGCTAGGGGTCCTCCACTAGAGAGGCCTGAGAACGTGCTGAGGGAAGCTATGGATAGCTTGGCTAACCCGGTGGCAGCAGTGGTAGATCCGGCTCAGGCACAGGCCGAGCTAGAGGAGACCCGGTGAAAGATACTGGATATTGCAAAGAAAATAGCAGCGGCTCAGCAGTCGTTGAACATGACGCTGCGCGAGTACGCGAAGGCAACCAAGGTTGATGCAGTAAGGGTCAAAGGGAAAAATCTCATAAGTGAGATGAACAGAGAAGGTGATGATGGACCAGAAGGGTCGGAAAACTATCTGTCTGTGGGGTTGCCGAAGTATAGTACCCCGGCGAAGAACCTCAGAGCAGCAGATGTCGCGGCGTCCGAACTAGAGGGTCTGACGGGTGAAGCCCGTCAAAGACAGCAATACCGGGTTAACGAGCTGGTTCGGATCGCGAACAAGCAGAACGAGGAGCTGCTGAGAGGTAACCCGGAGAGGGTTGGAGCTTCCAAGATCGTCCATTCGGCGATGGGTAACCCGGAGAAATCCGCTGGAGCCGCATCATCGCCTCATGGTGGCCCAAGGAGAGAAGAGGTAGTAACCTCGGCCATACGGAACAAGCAGATCGTTCCGTACGACCCAACGCGTGCGGGAAAAGAAAAAGATATGCCGAAAAACGACGATCGACGAAGTGTGAGCCGAGGTGAAGCTGGCCGAGGTAACCACGACCAAGGCAATGCCGGTCAAGGGAATGCTGCCAACGGCAATGCCGGACAGCGAAACTCGGCAGGAGCAGGTCAACCGCAGCAGCGGAATGTACTAAGGCAAGAGAAAAGTGCCGGCCGTGGTATGCAACAGAGAGGAGCGCAACGAGAGCAAGACCGATACAATGACGGAGACTCGGAGATTATGAATGCGGGATACGCAAGACCGGACTATCATGTGATAGGGTCGAGATTGGGAAGCAGAGATTTCATGCCGGATGACGCCAGGCTAAAACTGGATCGCCTGTATAGGTTGGAACAGACCGAATGTCAAGGTCCTCCGGGTCCAGCGTGCTTTGGACCCCGGATCATGAAGGAACCGCCAGTACCCAATTTCCAGCTACCCAGGGGCATGAAGACGTATGACGGCAGTACAAAGTCGGAGGACTGGCTGATAAACTACGCAACAGCTGTGAAAATTGCAACTGGCAACTTGAGATGGGCTGTACAATATGTACCCCAAATGTTGGAAGGTCCGGCTAGGGTATGGCTGAACAATTTGCCACCCGGAAGCATCAATTGCTGGATAGATTTTGAAGAAATGTTTATCAGCAACTTCTCAAGTACATATCAGAGACCGAATAGACCGCAGACCCTGGCAATGTGCAAGCAGAGATCTAACGAAACGGACCGTGAATTCTTGACCCGGTGGTGTACCGTGAGAAACTCGTGTGAGGGAGTCATAGAGTCACAGGCTATAGCATGGTTCGCACAAGGGTGCAGATATGGCAGCGAGTTGTGGATGAAATTGCAAAGGAAAATGCAGTCACATTGGCGGAGATGATCCGGATCGCGGATTCTTATGCTTTGGGTGATCCGACTCAACCTAGGATCGCGTCGAACGAGTCAAATGAGGAGTACTATCCGAGGGACGGAGCCGGGTCATCCCGGAGGAACGATTATCGGGGAAAAAGGAGAGACGATAGACTGAACCATCGGTATGGTTCGCAACAAGTTGCAGCCATGAATCAAGATCAGCCCGGAGCAGGGAGCAACCAACGCTAGAAAACGGGAGGGCAATGGACTCCTCGAAACGATGGCAAGAAAACGTGGACTCCGGAGCAGAAGAAGCAATGGCAAGAAAAGAAAGATCGTCTGAGGTATACCTATGAGTCAATGTTGGACCAGCTGTGTAAATTTCACACGCCAAACCCAAATAGCCCGGTGGGTCACACAACGAGGCAATGTGAGTGGATGCGTAAGATAGAACAAGGTGGTTCGGGGAATGCTCAGGCACCCCGGAATGATCAACCTTGGCAGGAGTTACCCCGGCAGCAATTGCTTTCCGGAGCAAACACGCAGCAACTGATGTTGCCTCCCCCTTCGCCGAGGTATGACAACAGTGAGAGAAGGGATGCAGTGCATCATGTGGAAAACCAGCAACAACCGGATCAGAGGTACTCCAGAAACGAGGGAAGGAATGAGTACAAGGAACATCATCAGATCTATTGTGTGTTCACGACAGAGGAAACAGATAGGAAGAGCTTGCAGCGCCGACATATGGAGGTTAACGCGGTTATGCCTGCAGTGACGAGGTACATGTCTTGGTCGGACCAGGAAATTACCTGGAGCGTCAAAGATCACCCCAAGCTTATGCCAAGTCCGGGCTCGTATGCACTAGTGTTAGATCCGACGTTCATTGGACCAAACATTAATGTGAGGTTCTCCAAGGTACTAATCGACAATGGCAGTAGCATTAACATCATGTATGCGGATACGATGCGCAAATTGGGCATCTCGGAGAACATGCTCCAGGCTACAAGAACAACTTTCCATGGTATCGTACCAGGCATATCCTATGAGCCCATAGGCAAAGTCCGGGTCGACGTACTATTCGGTACGAGGGATAACTGCCGAACTGAGAATCTGGAGTTTGAGGTGGTGAACTTGGAGAGCGCGTATCATGCATTACTCGGGAGACCAGCACTGAGCAAATTCATGGCAAGTTGCCACGTTAGTTATCTGAAGATGAAGTTGCCCGGACCAAATGGGGCAATCACTATCGCTGGGGATTTCCGACGTTCTATTGAGTGCGCCTCAGCCGGGTCTAACCTAGCCGAGTCACTAGTAATTGCCCAAGCGAAAAGAAAAATCCAAGAGGTAGCGGCTTTAGCTCAGTCCGCGCAGCAGTATATGCCGGCGTTAAGCAACCCGCATGGAAGTGTTTCGTTTCAAGCCGCGAAGGACACTAAGAAAATTCTAGTGGATACCATGTTTCCAGAGCGTACCGTAACAATTGGTGTCGGGTTAACTGACAAATAGGAAAGCGAGCTCATCAACTTCCTCCATGAGAATCGGGATATTTTTTCTTGGTCCACACAGGACTTGCAAGGTGTTCCGAGGGAGTTGGTCGAGCACTCTTTGAACGTAAGACCCGGAGCAAGGCCGGTGAAGCAGCCTCTCCGACGCTTCGCCGAAGATAGGAGAAAGGTCATTGGTGACAAGATAGCTCGGTTGCTAGCAGCAGGATTTATCATGGAAGTGCTGTATCCGGATTGGCTCTCTAATCCGGTGCTGGTAGAAAAGAAGAAGGATGATCCGAACATGGCAGTGGTTTGGCGTATGTGTATCAATTACACGAACCTGAACAAGGCGTGTCCAAAAGACCCATTCCCACTGCCGAGGATAGATCAGGTCATCGACTCTACCGCGGGATGTGAACTGTTGTCATTCATTGACGCCTATTCTAGTTTCCACCAGATACCTCTGAACCCGGATGATCAAATAAAAACTGCCTTTATTACCCCGTACGGGGCTTATTGCTATCGCACTATGCCGTTTGGTTTACGAAACGCAGGAGCAACGTACCAGAGATGTATGCAAAAATGTTTGCACGATCAAATAGGTCAAAATGTACAAGTCTACGTGGATGATGTGGTTATTAAGACCAAGGAAAGCACAACGCTCCTTGACGACATAAGGCAAACATTCACGAACTTGAGGAGATTCCGGATGAAGCTTAACCCGGAGAAATGTACCTTCGGTGTCCCGGCTGGGAAATTACTCGGGTTTCTCGTCTCCAGCCGAGGTATCGAGGTTAATCCAACTAAGATCCGAGCCATCGAACGAATGGAGCTGCCGAAGTGTCTCAACGACGTCCAGAAGTTCACTGGGTGCCTGGCGTCGTTGAGTCGGTTTGTATGTCAGTTAGGGGAAAAGGCACTGCTCTCTACCAACTCATGAAAAAATCAGATAAATTCGTTTGGACGCAGCAGGCCGATGAAGCTTTTGCCCACTTGAAAAAGATGTTGGCCACTGCACCAGTGTTAGCTTCCCCACTGTCGAAGGAGCCAATGTTGCTCTACATAGCCGCAACCTACCGAGTTGTAAGTGCAGTGATCGTAGTGGAGCGAGATGAAGAGGGTAAGTCAGTGCAGAGGCCAGTGTATTACTTGAGCGAGGTATTGTCTGCCTCAAAACAGAACTACCCGCATTTTCAAAAGGTGGCATACGGAGTTTATATGGCGGCAAAGAAGTTAAAGCACTACTTTGAGGAGCATCCCATCAAAGTGATATGCGAAGCCCCCATATCCGAGATAATGGGTAACAAAGATGCGAATGGAAGAATTGCGAAATGGGAAATTGAGCTAGCACCTTATGCACCCCAGTATGATAGGAGAGAAGCGATCAAGTCCCAGGCTGTGGCGAACTTCTTCGTGGATTGGGCCAAGGTACAATACGAACCGCCGCCACCAGATCCAAACTACTGGAGGATGCACTTTGACGGATCGAAAACCAAAACCGGGTTAGGTGCCAGGGTTGTGCTTACCTCGCCTAAGAAGGATCAGCTCAAGTACGTATTGCAGATCCATTTCGCGGCATCGAACAATGTTGCTGAGTACGAGGCTCTTGTGCATGGTCTCAAAGTGGCGAAGGAGATTGGCATACGTCGGATAATATGCTTTGGCGACTCGGATCTAGTAATACAGCAAGTGTCCGGAGTGTGGGACGCCCTGGATCCAAACATGGCACTATACAGATTTCATGTGCAGAAAATATCGGGTTACTTTGAGGGATGCGAATTTCACCATGTACCTCGCGTGGAAAACGAAGCTGCCGACATGCTGTCAAAACTTGGATCGACCCGACAGGCAATTCCACCGGGCGTAGCATTAGAGCATCTCAGAAAACCATCTATCAGGCCGTCCCCAGGAACCGATTCAATCTATGTCCCGGAAAACGCGGAATCTGGAGTTGAGCCCATGGACATTGACATGGGAGGTAGCACGCTGAACCCGGGGACTACCTCGGCAAACCCGGGGACTACCTCGCTAGACCCGGGGACTGTTCAGCGTGATCCGGCTGAAGTTATGCCGGTGGATCGGATGGAAATTGATGAGGAGATGTTTCCTGCGCGAGCAATACCAGCTTGGGCGCTGCCTATACACCAGTTCTTGAAAGATGGAACGTTACCCACTGAGGAAGTGCTAGCCAGGCAAACTCAGAGGAGAGCCAAAGCATATACTATCATCAATTCCGAGTTGTACAAACAGAGTGTAACAAATGTCCTCCAGCGGTGTGTTGACCTGGAAGAAGGACTTGACATCCTCCGAGATATTCACCAAGGAGAATGCGGGCATCATGCCTCATCCCGGGCCTTAGTGGCAAAAGTGTTCCGGCATGGATTCTACTGGCCAAGTGCCTTGGAGCAAGCAAAAGATCTGGTGAGAAAATGCAATGGTTGTCAAAGGTACGCCACCAAGACACATATGCCTATGTTGGAACTCAAAACCATACCAATTACATGGCCATTTGCTGTGTGGTGCTTGGATATGGTGAGCCCGTTCAAACCAGCAAGAGGAAACATGACGCACATTCTGGTCATGGTGGACAAGTTTACGAAATGGATCGAAGTGAAGCCTATAAGAAAATGTGATGGGGCTACGGCCGTAATATTTCTCAAAGACATTATCTTGAGATACGGTTATCCGCACAACATTATAACTGATAACGGCACAAATTTTGCTGAAGGAGCATTTGCACGATTCTGCCGAGATAAGAAAATCCGACTCGACGTAGCCTCGGTAGCCCACCCCGCATCGAACAGACACATGGAAAGATCCAATGGATTAGTATTATCCGGGATAAAACCACGGCTCATTGAGCCGCTGCAAAGATCAGCGAGGTGCTGGATAGAAGAACTACCAGCGGTATTGTGGAGTTTAAGAACAACTCCGAATCGATCAACAGGCTACACGCCGTTCTTTCTGGTTTATGGGGCAGAAGCTGTATTACCAGCTGACATAGAGCATGATTCGCCTAGTGTCACCCAATACACAGAAGCCGAAGTGCAAGAAGCCCGGAAAAATGATGTTGATCTGCTGGAAGAAGCGAGAGAACTGGCATTGTCCAGATCCGCCATATATCAGCAAAATCTCCGACGCTATCATAGCCAAAAAGTGTGCCACCGAGTCTTCCGGGAAGGCGATCTGGTGCTCCGGTTGGTACAGCGTAACTAGCATGCATAAATTATCCCCCCCATGGGAAGGACCATTTATTGTGAGCAAAGCATTGCACAATGACTCTTACTATCTTATAGATGCAAAGCCACAGGAAAAGAACAAGGCGGACAGGTCCGGAGAGGAATCCAAGCGACCGTGGAATGTAGCACTACTTCGTCCCTTCTACACTTAGCTAAGAAGTGTGTGTATCCGAGTCTTCTCATATGTCGGTATGTATGTCGGCAATGAGCTTATCAATGAAACAGCGGAGCCTCGAGCAGTAACTCGGGGACTGCCTTAATGAATGATTGTTGTTACTTTTTATGCATTAGCTGGAATGACTCGTTTCGCTTAACCCGGATTAGTAATGTGTGGGCACCAAAAACCCAACCCTTCGACTTGCTGCTGTCCAACAAGAATTGGCTTCATGGCAAGCAAGGGAACAAGTTTGGAATTGCGTAGCACATGAAAAACTACTAAGGAAACGATCCTATTCCAGCTAACGTTTGTTTTTTCGGACTAACCCCGTATTTACTTTCAAGCTATTATGTTGAATTATTTTGAGCCAAGCCTCAAAGTTTCTCAGTATTGTTAAAACGATTCTTGAGGCTCGGATTCGTAAGTCGTAAAACCGAGCCAAGGTAGACACGAGTCGAGCCGGAGAATTGGACGAACAAGAAAATGAAACTCGAGGACTACGCCCAAGTTAATCCGGCATACAAGCATAGTAGCAAAATATCATGTATTCAGCATACAATTGCACCCGGCATTCCGGGGATCTGATAAATTTTCAAGCTTTTTCAACTAAGGAGCGGCAGGAGGAGGAAGTTCGGCGTCATCATCACTGTCTTCAATATCTGAAGCAACATCTTCTCCATCATCGCCCGACCCATCCTCCACGTTCTCCATGTGCTCCTCCTCGCCGGATTCCAGAAAGCTCGGCCCCTCAACCTAGTCATGGACTAGAGAATATTCGACGAGGCTGTAGGCGCAAGCCTGGCGCCGAGCTACCCACTCCGGATCATAGGTCCATTTGGATCCGGTGCACCGACGGGTGAGGAGGCTCAGATCAATCTTCTCGTACCATGAAAGGATATGATGGAGAAAGGTATCTGCTGCGGCACGCCTGGCGGATTCTCTCCAAAGGTCAAGCTGAGTCTCAATCTCCATCAGTTTGTCGGCAAGGAGCGTGATCCTTTCTGGAGCGCTCTCGCTTGGCCAGAATGTGTTGAAGATCCGGACCGCAACGTCGAGGAGATCTTTCCCATAGTTCTTAATAGTTTCCACCCGAGCTGACACGCTGAACAATAGGTCCTCCATGTCTAAAGGGATGCTCTCACCATCAAGAGCGATGGGAGTACCCCCTCTCTTGGCAGAATTTGGCAACGGCAGCACTAGCGATGGCAGTACCCTCCAGAAAGTTATCTGAAAATAAGGAAAGGGAGGATGCTGAAGCAAAGGCATATGAGCTAACCTAGAAAACTAGGTCGGACAAGGGGAAGAAACTTACGTGAGATATGGCGATGGATCCGGGTCAACTCCTTGATACAACTATCGCGTCTCTGGCGAAGTTGTTCAAGCTCGGCAAGCACCGACCCAAGTCGGACCTCGGATTCCTTGAGCAGGTCCTGATCCTTGGAGATCTGGAGGGTAAAGCGCTCACGCTCTTCGGTGAAGTTCTGGCCAACTTTTTGGAGCTCGGTTTTGTGTTGGGCCTTCATCTTCTCCATATCGGCCTTGAGTTTGGCTATTTCGTCATCCTTGGTCTGGAGGAGGGTGAGCTCATCGTTCTTCTTCTTTAGCTCGGCTTGATGCTGTCCTGCTTGTTCGAGAAAATGCAGCATCATATCAGGCACGGGCACACTATCCTCAAGCGATGCTGAAATAGTGTGTTGACCCGGCAAAGCCGAGGAGTGAATGTTTGCCGAGCCAAGGAGAAGAAATAATGGAAAACAAAATGACATTGGCCGAAAGAGGACATACCTCGGATTTCCTCCAAGTTCTTCCGCATAATCTTGTTTTCAGCCTCCACCCTAGCTGCAAAAAACCGAATAAGGAGGTTAGTCTGGCAGAAACAAACGAAACGGTGAGGTGTTAAGAGAGGAAATTACCCCTCTTTTCATGCTCCGTGCCAAGTGCAACATGTTTTGCACGCAAGATCTTGTGGGTATCAAGCAGGCACTGAAACTCGGCGCTTCGACGATTGGTGGTTACCTGACAAAGGCACAGGCGTGTAAACTTAGTTCGGTGCATATTCGAAGTGTACAAGATCCGGGCCAAGCGGAACTTAACCCGGCTCTAGGTGTGTGCATATTCGAAGTGTACAAGATCCGGGTCAAGCGGAACTTAACCCGGCGCTAGGTGTATGCATATTCGAAGTGTACAAGATCCGGGCCAAGCGGAACTTAACCCGGCTCTAGGTGTGTGCATATTCGAAGTGTACAAGATCCAGGCCAAGCGGAACTTAACCCGGCTCTAGGTGTGTGCATATTCGAAGTGTACAAGATCCGGGCCAAGCGGAACTTAACCCGGCTCTAGGTGTGTGCATATTTGAAGTGTACAAGATCCGGGCCAAGCGGAACTTAACCCAGCTCTAGGTGTGTGCATATTCAAAGTATACGAGATCCGGGCCAAGCGGAACTTAACCCGGCTCTAGGTGTGTGCATATTTGAAGTTTACATGCAGCTACGTTGATCTTCTAAGGAGCATCCGGCCGAGTAACAAGTTACTCCGCCAGAGGCTCGGGGACTAATGGTTATTATCTACAGCATGTAAAGAAGAAACGACATACCTCCATCATACGCCCAGCGAGGTTAATGGCCTTGGCGGCGGTATTCATCTGGGCGGAAAATTCAGCTGGGCCGAACTTTTCCGGGAGATCGTCGTTGTAGACGAACTCCGCCTTGTTCCAGTTCATGACAAACTCGATGAGGCTCGGAGGGTACCGTTCGCCAGTGGGCATGTGAGGTGCCACCAAGCCCTTTGCGTGAGCTTCTTTCCTTTCAATCAGGGCAAGAGCTGGGCTAGTGTGAAGAACCATCTGCTGCGAATCGGCTGGCTCGGCAGGAGGATCCGTCGCTGCTGGTGATTTCTTTGGAAGCATCGACGACAAGGTTCGTTGCCCAGCCTCGATGGAGGTGGACTTGCCTTTGGCTTGCTGGGAGGATGTGACCATAGTGGATTTGCCCTTGGAAGCCGCTGGAGTGGTCCCTCGCCGAGCCTGGGATGACTCGGACGAGGCAGACGAACTTGGCACGGGAGCTTTGGTGGCTGGTGCTAGAGCTGCTGTTGGTTTCTTCGGAGCCGGGACAGGCGCTGGTTCGGTGGCTGGTGCTGGAGCTGCTGCTGGTGCTGGCATTGCGGTAGACTTGGTGATTGCTGGTTGCGGCAATGCTGAAGTGCCGGACGTCGTTGCCTCAGCCGATCCGACCCCTCTCGATCCAAGGTCGTGTTCCTCTGAAGGAGGTACTGCAGAACCCGGAGCGACCGCAGAGCCCTCCGAAATAGGGCTCAGCGGGCATGACTCGTCGTCACGAGGAGGGGAAGGACGGGACCGAAGAGGAGAGGAGATGCTCGATCCGCTCTGAGGGACCTCCACAGGAGCCCTGCAAGAGAAAATAATGTCAGGAGTGAAATTACCCCGATGCAGGGAGAAGTGTGTTGTGTAGTGAAAAAGAACTTACGCATCCGAGGTCTCGGCCTCCTTAGGTTTCCGGGCCCTCCGTGCCGGGGCTTTGCCTGCCCGTTTGGAGGCAGTCTTGTCTCCGGCCTTCTTTTGCCTTTTGGAAGGCTGAGAAGGTTCGGAAGAAGAACTTGACGCGGATCCGCGCTTCTTCTTTGACGCCACCGGAACAGGCTCGCCCGAGGCAAGTGGAGAATCCTCGTGGATGTGCCCACCGGGGTTAGCTGATGCCGGGAAGGCAAAAGAAAGAGGGACAGCCTCAACGGGTTCAATCACATCGATATCCGAGTCATCCTCATCGTCGGGCCAATCTCTAAGAGAAGAGAATTTACCGCTGGGTCGTTTGGTGGCGTCGGTTGTGGGGAGGAACATCTCCTGGTCTGGCTCCTCCTCATCCGGGATTTCTCGGTCCGGGGCCCACTTAAGGGTTGGATCAGTACCATCCTCGAGGGTTTGCTGGAGAAATAGCTGAGAAAAAGGCACAAGGAGCAGAGTCAAAAATACGATAAGAACCGACACGTAATTGAACCGAAATAAGTTTACTCCGCGAAGCTTACCGCGGGAGGGAGCCTGTCGCGGCAGTAATGCTCGATTCCCCACGTCCATTCGGCGGAAAAATCCTTATGGGTGGTGAAAAGATCCTTGACCCGGCGGAAGATCTCCGTGTTGCTCAACTCGAACGAGGAGGTTCGGTTGGGCTCGCGACTGAAGCTCATATGGCATAACTTGTGAGTGCGCCGCTGGAGGGGAGAGATTCGGTTGCGCACGAATGTGATCATGGCATCCTCGTTGCGCAATCCGAGCTTCTTCAGCTCCACAAACCTTTTGTTTACTTGGTTGGCCAGAGCTATAGGTTTTTTATCGACCTCCTCCCAGAAATTCGTGTCCGGGGGACCCGGAGCGTAGGGCAGCAACCGGATCAAGTCTTCGGTGCCCTCGTTCCGGACGTAGAAGAAGGTCCGGGCCCATCCTTTGTAGGAGTCAAGCCCGGTGACCCGGGGAAAGATCGAAAACCTCTAGGGCGAGATCGAGGCAGCTCCGAACTGAGTGAGCTGCTTGTCCTCCGACTCGACGTGGATGTTGGGGATGACATTGCGACGGAGGCCGAAGAACCGGATCCACAGCTCCTTCGAGGGCCATAGTCCGGTGTAGCCCTCGATCGAAGAAACGAAGGCGGACAGAGAGGTGATGGCGTTCGCCGGGAGATGATGTGGTTGCATGTGATAGGTCCGGACCCAGTCCCGGAGAAATCACTCACCGGAAGAAATCACTCACCAGAAAGCCAAATCCCCGTTAGAAATGGGATAGGAAAACAACGAACTCACCCGGATTGGGTGAGGGGGCCAATTCCGAGGAGGGGAGATGAGCGGCAACGCCGGCAGGAATACGCTGGGTCCGGTAGAGCCAGTCGATGTCGTCCTCACAGACCCACAAGCCGGCCCACGCGCCGCGGTCCGCCGCGCCGGCGTCCTCCTCCATCTCCTGCTCGACGATGATGAGCTCCTCCTCCGCCATATCGATTCCGCTGTCCTCGCTGGAGCTGGCGGCGGCGGGCTCTGCGGTCTAGATTGACGAGGACCCGTGGCTAAACAGTGGTGCAGCAGTGACTGCGGTGCGGAGGCACGGAGAAGGTGCGGTGGCGGCGCTGCTGCAACGGGCACTGGCGGCGGCGCGATCGCGAGGAAGAATAAGAGGAATGGGCGAGGGGGCGCGGATATGGAAAAGTGCTAAGGAGCGTGCCCCTCCCTTATTTAACTGCCCCCAGTAATCAACGAGTGGGATCGTGCTGCGCTGGACAGCCACGCGCTGTGGCCGTGTATCACTGGCATTAGCCAATCAGAGAGAAGCCACAGCGGAGGCCACGGAGTAAATATGATCCCATGACACGACGTGTAGTTGCGGGAAACGAGGAGACAGGCGTGACGTAACCCGCGCGCAGTAATCGCTGACAATTACTGTGGCAGTTACAGTGTAGGCCCTTAAAATAAGGTAACGCAATGATTAACCCTTACGTAGGTTGGCGTATGAGAGAAGGAAGCAAGGTCCGGATCTGAGCCTCCGTAGTAACCCGGTCGACAAGTGAAAACTTGAAATGTGCAGAGGGAAAGTAAAACCATAGGATCCGAGCTACAATGGTAACCCGACCGGCAAGTGAAAACTTGGAACGTGCAAAGGGAACGTAAATCCATATAATCTGAGACAAGAAGTCAACCCAGAACTAAACGTCCAAAGCTTAGATACGAATGAACCTGATGTGGCCTTAGCGACCGAGGCCGCTAAGGCCGCACCAGCTTCGGGAACTAATGTTGGGGGGATAACCCCGGGTAGGGTTGCTCCGGGGTATAAGGGCCGAGTTAGCCGAGGTTTGGCAAGGTCAAAGCGGGTGCTGGCCGAGTCACCTCAAGGCAGGCCGGATCACGGAGTAACCCGGACCAGGGGGGTCGCCTAACATTGTCTCGTCCGACTCAAGGAGTAAGTCGGAGATACTTGTCTAGCTTATATGCAGGAACAGGTGTGGCCGGATCAACTGTGATCCGGATCCTCGCTTGGCTTCTAGGAGAAGGAAGGAATCTCTCTGGTCAAAAAGAAGGCCCGGTGCATACTGGATGAGCGAATAAAGCAAGGGCAGGACCACCGGATCGTGGCCGACAAGGGTGACGACGCTCACGTCGGCTGACGCGGGCGCCGCAGAGGTTACGTCACTAAAGCAAGTGTGACGCGGGGGAAAAGCACCCCTATCGGGTTACTACTTTGGGAGGGGGCATATTCTTAGGAATATGCCTCCACGTATGCCCTAGACCAGGACCGAACCACCTCTATATAAGGGTGGGGGTTGGGGTTCTGGTAAGGGGGTTGGATTTTTTCTGATACAGAGCAAGGAGACTCCTAGTTAGTTGAGCACTAGTGGATCTAGGGTTCTTGGGCTAGTTAGTAGGCAAGAGTAAGAGAGTTTCTTCTTCCTCCTCTTGTCAATACAGCTCGAGGAGCACTTGTAATCTTGGAGATTGAACATCAATACAAAGCTTCTGTGTAGAGAATTACTCTACTATCCCTCCCTGGATTCCCCTAGTGCATATTAGTCCCCACCTTTAGCCTATCCATGGCATCTGCCGTGACACCACCACGACAATTACTTTAATTAACAAACATTCACATAAAACCCCTTGCAATATTTCAATATCACATGCAGAACCACTTTCTGCAATTTCACCTGAAACAATTCTGGTTTTTATCAAAACATTTCCTGCGCTTTGCAAACCTTTTGTCTGGAACATATGTGCTCCTAAATGGTGTCCGGCAACCCTTAAGTGTGTCACCCTACGGTTCGCAAATAATGCAGACATGATTGAGACTCCTCTCAGATCAATAATCAGAAGCGGGACCTGGAGATCCATACTGACTCCTGCATATTCAACGATGACTTCTATGGTCGTGAGAACCTTTAACTTCAGCAATTTAATCCCTTTGTCTCATGATATAATACATGTCCGAGATTCGATCATCGGTATCCAAATACCTAGTTTGATCTCGTTACCGACATGCACTCTTTTCTCGTTCCCGTGATATAACATTCTAGTGATCACATCACTTGCTTGCAAGCTATCTTAATGTGATATCATCGAGAGGGCCTAGAGTATATCTATCCGTCATCGGGATTGACAAATTCCACTCTTGATCCATGAGCCTCAACATAACACCTTCATAGCACTGAACCCACCTTTATGGTCACCCTGTTACGGTGTGACGTTTGATGTTATCAAGATACTCTCCCGGTGTTAGCAATTAACATGATGTCATGGTCTAAGGACTAAGACTACTTTGTATGATGTTATAGCAATATAAACATAATGACTTGATCATAATGCTATACTTCGGATGAATGTTCATCACATCATTTCACAAATGCTGTGACCTTGTTATTAACAACATCCAATGTCCATGATCAGGAAACCTTGATCATCTTGTTAATCAACAAGCTAGTCTATAAGAGAGGCATAACTAGGAACCCTTTTGTTTATTAAACACACATGTATTGATGTTTCCTATCAATACAATTATAGCATGCAAAATAAACATCTATCATATACAAGGAATACATAATAACAACTTTACTATTGCCTCTCAGGGCATATTTCCTTCAACGACTTCGTCTTGTCAAACCCTACAACTTTCATGAAGATGCCTATATATTTTGAGGCTCCAGCCATCGGCCAGAGAGCCGCCATTCTCAGATTACATCACAACACCACCAAAAGAGATCCACACCATTGTTCATCAATTGTCCATCACTTCCACCATCCATCCATCCACTAGCCATAGCCATTGCTTTGTATTTTAGATCTCCTTGTAATTTGGCGAACATTGTAAGAATATTTGATTTCAATCTAAGTATCCGTTTGATGTTTTCTATCTCCGATCTATTTGTTATGAGTGAGTAGTTCTCATGGGCTGTGGGTTGGGGAAAAACCTCGTAGTGATTATGTGCATCTATATCATGGGAGTATTGTATTTTGTTTTCAATTGAGATTTGTATCTTTTGTTTCGTCGACTCTTCTCTCAATCTGTGGACTTGTAGGTACCCAAGATCCCATATATTGATAAAGGCTTGAGGTGAGATACTTGGCTAGCGGCGTTCTCATAGGAACCTCAGTGACAGAAAGGGTAGTACGGTCTTCCCTTAGTGCCCCATTCGGGATCAACAACAACATCACCACTTAAACCGTTGATCTGTGTTTTACACTTAATAATTGTTTGTAGCCCGTGGCTTTGGTGTGCACTCGGTTGGATTAAAAGTCTATTGTTATGCCCGCTGCATCACGGGGGCTCTAGAATATTAGGATGTGTTGCCCACAAGAGATTATCTCCATTCAAACATTATACATGATTATGCCTACTATTATCTTTTATCCCATTTGATGTGCAGCTGCGGGTGGATATTCAACCCTGGCCTATCTCCATCCTTTGATTCAAACCCATTATAAAATAAACTAGATTGGTCTGGTAAACTAAGGTAAAACAAACAAACAAAGTCTTATAGACGTGTCCTTTTTATTTCCTTTTAGCATTGCTTTCCGAGGTTCGATTAAACCTGGGTCAGCTAGGGAAAAGCTATTATACTACATCCTGAATCCGGATTGAAGGTATCAACCCTTTTCTAGCGCCGTTGCCGGGGAAGCAATTTTGCTATCCTGGTGAGGTCACTAGAGACCTTGTTTTTAGTTTTATTATTAGTTGTAGTTTAATTCTTCTTATCAGTTTACTTTCTTGTTATCTATTTGAAAACCCAAAAAATAGTAACTTGTTATTTGTTTTAATTACATAAAAATACCAAAAATATAAGATCCATGGCTCAAAAGAAATTACGGGAGTATGCTACTCTCACTGATGATTTTATTCATGCACCCATCACTCAATCCGCAGTTGATGCAGAAACATATGAAATAAAGCCTAACCTTTTAAGTTTGGTTCAACAAAACCAATTTGTGGGCTCATCCGCTAAGGATTCGGGTTTGCACTTAAATACTTTTACTGAAATTTGCGACATGTTGCGTATTAAGGATGTAGATCCATATGCTATTAAACTAAGATTGTTTCCTTTCTCTCTTAGAGGAAAGGATAAGGATTGGTTACTAGCTCTACCAAAAGGCACTATTAAATCTTGGGAGGAATTTACTAATTTGTTTATGACTAAATTTCCCCCCAGCTAAGACTATGCAGCTAACATCCAACATTACAAGCTTTAGATAAGAAGACCGTGAGCCACTAGCGCTTGCATGGGAAAGGATGAAAGAAGCTATAATGAACTGTCCTAGTCATGGGATGGAAGAGTGGCTTATATTAGATTTGTTTTATAATGTTCTTAACCCAATGTCTAAGTGTATGCTAGATACTACAGCAGGAGGAACGATCATGGGAAAGAAAGTGAGTGTTTCAAAGAAGTTACTTGATGATATGCAAAACAGCCATGCCCAATGGCATGTGGAAAGAACCTCGAAGAGAGTATGTTTAATTACCAAGGTAAATAATGAAGAGCTTACATCTAAGGTAGATGAGTTGCTTGGCTTAGTAAAGGGTAAATAAGATACCCAAGTTAACGCTATCACTGTTGATGTTAATGATGTTAATTTTATAGCTCGCACTCCTTTTAATCTTGCATGGAAAAATAATTATGCTTCTAGTGTTCAAAAATATCATGCTAATCCTACAGGAGCTCCTTATAATAATTATGATAATACTAATGGAGCAAATCATGGCAATCTCCTATTTGAGCGAGCTGTTAGAACATTTATAAGCTCAAACTGAGAAAAATAATATGCTTATTAAAATCATGGAGAACCATGATAGTAGTATAGGAAAATTATCTAACCAGGTTGTTGCAATTAGAAATGATGTGTAGGCTCTACAGGAAAGGACAAAGACCGTGGAGGCTCAGCTGGGTAAGGTAGCTAAGATCCAAGCTCTCATACTAACAAAGTTTGCTGGAAAACCCGAGCCAAATCCGATAGAAGAACTCAAGATGATGAGGGTGGTAAACAATGAAGAAAAACCTAAAGAGATGGATTATAGCAACACACCAACACCGGAATATACCGTGGATGATCTATTGAAGATGATCACCGTGAAGAATCCAGGTATAGAACAAGTTAATGATGCTATGTACCAATAATTTATACAACAAGTAGCATCTAAACTTCGTGATTTAGAGATAGAGTATAAAAGACTAGCTAATAAGCTTCTAGCTATGCTAGATGATATATTTGAGCCCACTATTAAAATTAAGTTGGGAGTCAATGAGATATCCATACTTTGTGTCTCGGCAATTTCCAAATGCTTATTCGATAAATTAAACTTGGGGCCATTTGTTACAACTGAATTGAGACTCCATCTAGCTGATTTGACTTATAAACAAGTTGTTGGGGTCAAAGAAAATATAGTTGTTGTAATTAAAGGTTGTCTCGCTCTTATTGATCTTGTTATTATGGACATGCCTAAAGATCCCATAGCACCTATAATTCTAGGTAGGCCATTCCTAAGAACCACTAAAGCTTTGATTAATTTACATGAAGAGAATGTGAGAATAGGGCTACCATCTAGAGATCCTTTTATTTGTAATACCTCAAAAATATTAATCAAGCTGATCAAATCTAATCACCCAAGTTTAGGGTTAACAGAAATTTTTATTATTAAACTTGATATAAGTGCTTGTGTGAATTCCATTATTGTATGAATGATTGCAATTGCCATTTTTGATTGCTACAAAGGTTAAAGATTAGTTTAAAAATGAATACTATATCATCTAGATCATTTACAAGCAAAATCAAATAAAAGAAAAATCAAAAATAAGGCATATGACCTTATGGTCACTTTTTCCATTATTAACCACTAGCCCACTTTGGGTGTCTCTAATAAAATATTTTAATAGAAACAATTCCAATTCTTTTCACCCCTTGCTAGACCAACTCAAAGTGAATCCAAGCAAACTTTACAAAGTGGCAGAAACTATTTTCAAATCTATTTAAGAGGCATTGCAAAATTGAATCAAGTTCATATGCCTAGATCATCACTTTTCAAAAACCATTGAAACAAATTCCACTTGACAATTCCCAGCAACCATAGACTACTAAGCAAGTACTCAAATCACTCACCAAAAATCATTCAAAAATTTGAAAGTTGAATTCATGCGGCCATTTGGTCGAGCACCTGGCAGGCACAGTACAACCTCAACAACTATACACTGTTTTGAGCTATCAATTGCTCATCTCTTGTACTGTAATCAACCCATTCAATTGTCCATGATCATCTCTGGTACTTGGTCGTGCAGAGGAGTGGCATCACTAGCCACATTGAAAAGTGCCATGCCCGTACCGAGCCAGCCATGCCGGTCGAGCATGAACTAGTCGCTACATGCCGCACCGCCCTCTCCCATGACACCTAGAGGATAGACGTGACCTCACCGCCACCCCCTGTCCACCCCTTGACCAACGGCGAGAAGTGGAGACACTAGAATCGTCGTGCCCACTTAAGCCTCTGCCATTCCAAGAGCACGACGGAGCGCCGTAGCTGCCTCACACGCACAGGTCATGCCTCGCTCTCCCCGCTTGTACCCGTAGTCGTCGTGGCCCTAGTAACCTCCCAGACATGATCGTTCACCGCTGCTTGCCCCGTGACCACCGTACTGAGTGACGAACACCCGCGTACCCGAACAGAGCACCGACATAACCCGACCGACTGAGACCGCCCCTTGCCGTGTCATCACACACGTGACGATCGCAGCAGTCCCCCGCACCGACCCATGCCCTCTACCATGCTTAGCAAGACCTGTAGCAGCGTCGCCAGAGGAGCCCGACCATGCCGCCCTGCCTCCAACCTTGGTGTATAAATAGAGGCCACCCCAGACCTCATTCTGCACACCATTCCACTCCCACTGACCCAAGAACCTCACCGACCCTTCCCCGGAGCAAGGCGAGCACCACGACACCGTAATTTGACCAGAGTCCGCCGCTGCAGTCGAGGAAAGCAGCCGTCGATTGGAGCCACCCAGGAGCTGCCGTGACTGTGCCTCGAACCGCCATCGACGACAAGCCCGATCATCCCCATCGCCAACCCTAACTGGAGCCCCGGTGAGTCCCTAGCGATCCCCACCAAGGTATTAGGGTTCGAGTCTCACCGGAGTTGTTCGACGGAGACGACGAACCTCAGCCGTAGGATCTTGTTCTAATCGTAGGGCTAGGATTGCTAGATAATGTTTCGGGTTAGATGAGCCGCTGACGCGTGGGACCATTATGTCAGTAGCCCGCTGCGCAATGCTGTGTAGTTGGGCTGGCCCATTTAGTTTCCCACGCAGAGCCCAGCAATTCAAATAGAATTTTTCCATTTTAGTTAAAACCCTATTATGTTAGTAGATTCAAAATTCAATTCAAAGAGATATACTGATCCAAAATGCATGATTCCAATTTTGCTAGAAAGGTATTGAAAATATCTAGTCACTCTCGTTGGATTCAAATCAATTGAAACTATATATCACTTATACCAAAAATAACAAGACAGAGGCTATTGCCACTTCAAACATTTTTAGAAAATAAACTATAAATGCTTTTGAGTTGTTTCCAACTCTCAAAAATCACATTTTCCATGCTCTACTTGAATATGTAAAAATATTTGGTTTTACAACTATGAAACATGGCTTAGTATTAAAAGAATGCTATATAGGAATTTCTAGTTACTTTAATATTATTAGATAGTAATATTAAATCTTGCAATATATGATCACCCTTTTAAATCACATTCCCAAGTATTGGAATAGATGGTGATGACAGGTGTCAACATGATCCACTATTTTAATTTGATAATATTAAATCTTAAGGACTTAAAATGAGTAGAAATTACTTTTCTAAAATAAGAAGAATAAGAAAATGGTAATTTGCCACATGATGATTGAGATGATACTAGATCATCTAGTATGAGCCCTTGTATGCTAAATAGAAGTAGTGAAGTGTTGTTTGGTGATTGTGTACCTTGTGTGCTTTTCTAGACGCTAGTACCGACCTGGGCTATGACGAGGAGGAGTACTTCGAGGAAGAAGAAGAGAACTTCAACGACTGCACTGCTCAAGGAAAGCCATCAATAATGCAAGCCATCACTAATGCAAGATATCAGTGCAAGCTAGACTATGCATACTATATGTGCAAGCCCTTATACCAGATGCACTAGGCATGCCTGGTTATGCAACTTTGATTATACCATTCCTAGTTTTTACTGCAAGCTTTTTTCCCTTTTATTGATGTTTTTATCTAGTTAATAATTTGTGAATAGTGGAAAGATAGGATGAATACCCTCAAGGTTATCACCTTAGTCTTGGATACTTATAGTTGTTTAGCACCCTCAATAGTGATACCCTCAACATTAGTGGCTAGTGCTAAAACTAAACTTGGTTACTTTAGATGGGAATACTTGGTGAAAATGATTATGAAAACCTTCGAATGAATATTCATTCTATTGAGATGTTTTGACATGTGTTATGATACACAATTGTTTGATGATGAAAATGAGTGAGGCATGAGCCTTGACTTTAGTAAAAACTGATGGTTGGGTTTGGATGCGATACCATTCCAATTTTACCGTACAACCACAATACCTGAGTTGGGTAAGGCTTGATCGGAAGTTTATATGTCTTAGTATGTGTTCCCTTGCGAAAGAGGTTGAGCTGAGGCTACCTCGTGATGAATGTCCACCTATACAGTGCCCAGGATGACAGATGGTCATGGCTGGTAGGCCAAGTTCATAGGGGAGGTGCCTATACTAGGGTGTGTAATTGAAAGGTTAGGGTTGATTATCCGCATACCAAGTATGATGATACTGGGTTATCCCTGACGGATGTATCGAATTTTGTGGTGAAAGTGTACCACCTCTGCAGAGTGTGAAACTATTCGAAAAGCCGCGTCCGCGGTTATGGACAGTTGGAGTGGCCATACTATTCTGTTGTCAGATATTTTCAAAAGGGTTTATTACTTGAAAGATTACTTTGACTTGACCACAACAGAGTTGTGGACATGAGATCTAAGTTCCCACTTAAGTAATGTAGAGAACTAAACTTAGGTCTTTACTCTTAAGGCTTTATGAAATAAACCTGGCTTTTTCCAAACAAACATAGAGCTTATGACTCCTACTAGTTTTACCTTACTTATGGTAGTGATAGTTTGCGAGTACTAAAAGAGTACTCATGGCTTTGTCCCTGGCTATTCCCATGGCCAGACTATGAGGAGGATTACCCGGAAGATGGACAGCAGGAGGTCTATGACAACTAGGATCATCTCCCATCGTCAGCATTGCTTGTGATCATGAAGATGGAGCCTACAACATTTACTTTCCGCTGCTTTGATTGTATTAAGACTGGATCATGAGATCCTTTATTTGTAAGACCTTTATTATGGTTTGTAATGGATGATGTATTGTGGTATGACTTCTGTTATGTCTCGCAAAAATGGTAATCCTGGGATTGCGATGTACATCATAACAGGCATCTGGACTTAAAAATCCGGGTGTTGACAAGTTGGTATCAGAGCCATCCTGACCATAGGAGACCCAAGTTAGAATGGACGCCTGAAAAACCTAGCTTCAAAACAAAGCAAGTGAGTATTTACAAAAACCTATTCTCATTCTTATCCTTGAGATTCTTTCCAAAAGAGAACACATGTTACTCAAAACTCTTACCACTCTACATAAAATTTGACACACTTGATGACCTCACTAACTTACTCATCTCAATTTCTTATAGATGTAGGTCAAATATAGCAAGTTTTACCAGTTGGGCAACGGAGGACAACTTATCTTTGAGAGGGCTCTGGACCAGCTTTCAGAGTATCTTGGACGCCCGCACTCGGAGTTCTTCAGAGCACAACTCAACGACCAATCTGGAGGGGAGCTACAGTGGTTGATTGTTGCCGATCTTAGAGGCAAAATGGAGCCACCTCTTTCTGATAAGATTCAGTTCAACGCAAGGGAGAACAATTGGCTAGACGGATTAGCCAGGGCAATGCACGAAGCTCTTGCACGTTTGTCTGCTCAAAACATCAACCAGATCATCGGCACCCGTTTTGCTCACTATGCAAGACGTGACTCTACCGGACAGCCTTTGGCAATGCTGGCACATCCAGAGTTGAAGCATCACATGGACCACATGGCCTTCATGTTGCACGAGACGCAGAAAGAGTTAGACAATTCCCGAGCTTATGCCAACCAGAACCATGTCGAAGCTGTTGAAAGGAAGCAAACCATCACCATTCTCGCCAAGGAGCGCAAGTCACTTTGCAGCCAGCGAGACAAAAAGAATCGCACCATTGCCTGTCTTTGTTAGATGATAGCCACCCTGGAGGAGACAATCCACGACCAGGAGATCCAGCTGGAGGAGCAGCAGTAGAAGGAAGGGGAAGATATCCGCGGTGATATTCACTCTTACCTCAGTGATGACAATGACTATCTGGAGGACATCGCCATGGAGGACAACACTGATGAGGATGATGCTGACTTCATTGATGATGAGGATCCCGATACCATCGATGATGAGTAGTCACACCTGAGCACTATCATAGGTGTGAGTTGTACCCGGTCCCACTATATCGTAGCTTCCCAGAATGGTTCTTAAAACCATCTGTTTCCTTGTTGTGGTGTGTGTTCGTATTGTGTGTTTGGAATGAATGAATGAGAAGAAGTTGTTAGCTTGCAAAACCTGAGTCAAAATCAAAGTTTAAAGCTTTTGAAGACAAACCCATGAACCATAGAAATTTCCCTCTTGTCTCACCATCTATCTCAATCTTCAGATGACTCACGGAAACCCCGGAGGAAGCAGTTCATCTCAGGACCCAATGCTGCAGATTTTGTAAATGCTAGTTTCTGATCGTGAAGCTGGTAGAGCTGAACGTCAAGCCAACTTAGTCACTCTTCAACAGATAGCCTAGATGGCCCACAATAATCAAGGCCATGGAAACCAAGATCACCATGCACTACAAGGATTCCGCTCTATTGCAACAAAATTTCTTGCTACATCTATATTTCGTTGCAATAAAATGCAATATTACCACAAAATTCCAGTTCGTGGTAGTAAGACCTACATATCGCCACAATATTATTTTGTCGCACTAAGTACTCTTTTTGTTGCAATAGAGGTCACATGTTGCAACAAACTGCACCGTCATTGTAATATGGTAGAAATATTCCAACAATCATGTTTCGTTGCCCGAGTTAGTCGTTTTGTTGCAATAGAGACTAGTTATTGCAAAAAAATAAATCTCCATGGTGATATTCTGCAAGATATTACAACAAGTTTGCCATGTCACATTAGTTACAAATATTGTTGCAAAAAGTGACTTCGTATTGCAACAAAATATGTATTGGTTGTAATATCACATTTTTTTTCCTCGATTTTATTGTATTGCAATAACTATTACATTTTGTGCCAAGTTTGTATATTCATGGTAATATGTAGAACATATTTGCAACAATCCCCTATTGTTGCCAAAAGAAACAAGATATTGCACGATACTCTCTAGATTTGCTTATCACTACTCATACATTTTTTGTTTATTATATGTGTGCACATGATCTGATTAAAGGGGTGTACTATTTTATATACGAACATGTTAGCTTAATACATAAACGATCGGTGATTGATTCCTTCTAGTCCGAACACATGTAATCGTAAACAAGGATTTGCATCCCGAATCATTTTTTCCAAGAGGACTCCCGACCTATTCGCCAGCAAGTTTTAAAATGAAGTTTGAATTTCAAATTTACCTGAAATGTTGATTTAGCATTTAAACTTCATATGTACACATTTTTGTTCATAGCAGCATGTCTCTGTTCTATAGTGCACGCAGGGACCAGGTCGGCTGTTCGAGCCTCCTTGTCCGCATTTTTTCATAATTATTGAGATTTCATCTCTTACTTAGATAAAGATTGCTAAAAAAATTAGACGTGCTTAACTCAAACAATTGATCTCCTACATTTCACTGCATTCTCTTTTATTTAGGGAATGCATCAGAGATGATTTCATTAATGAAGAGAAGTTGAAAATAAATAGATTTATTCTCATCAGTATTGTTGGGAAAATATCATCATACTCCCTCCGTCCAAATATAAGTGACTTGTTTGTTCAAATTTCATGTATCTATAGACTAAAATATATCTAGATATAGATGTATGTACTCCATCCGGTCCATATTAACGTTCTTAACTTTGTCTAGATACAAATACATCTAGTCTAGATCCTTAACTAGGTACATCCGTATTTAGACAGATTTGAGAACAATAATATAGATTGGAGGAAGTATACAAAGTCACATCACTTTCTTTTGCGTGGAGGGCAGTACGAATACAATGCGCCGCCACATACTCAACTGTTAAAAAAGTTGGAAAGCGCGTATGAGAAACGAATTGGATCGCGCAGCGGGAGCTATTGGCGTGCACACGATTTTTTTTGGATACGCGACACGGAAATTTCATTCATATGCAGTTGGGTCCAAGACCGTATGAAATTCCATCACATAGTACAAAGTTCTACAACTGCAATCTAGATCTTGCTAGTCTGATCCGATCTACCAGCATCCTCCGCACCACTGCGACCCTCCCCTCGTCTTTGTCCCCCAGTGTCATCTCCATCCTGGCAGCCCTCGTAGGTGTCTCGAGGGGAAGCCGACAATCCTCGTCGTAGGATTTGTGGTCGGGAAACGTCTGTGAGAAACATTTTCCCTCGTCTCAGTCTCCCTCCCGCCCCGTCCGCTGCCATGTTGGGCGTGAAATCAAGATGGACGACCAACGCTGGGGCTAGAAGATCTGAAATTTGGGGAGGTCAAGAGATCTTGCAAAAAATAGGTAATCCACTTGATACATCTGGTGAAATCTGTCAATATTAGTACAAATCGGTCTCTCTTCATATAGAGTGGCATCATAGTTTCTTTGATTCGTTTTTCTTTCATTGTTTTTTCTGCTGAACGCAACACTCAGAAAAATCAATGACAGATTGGATTCGGAATCGCTTACAAAATAGAATAGGAAGGCTAGATCCGATCAAGTAATAGTCATCTGGAACTGGTACCCTCACCACTCCCAAACTCTACCATGATTCCCCATCCTCTATGCCTCAAATTCCAATAAAATATTACCGTAGGTGAAATTCGATCGAAACTTCGCGCGATTTGATGAGACTACCCACCGGCTGATGCGATGAATCCCCCAAAACAGGTACCTGTCAGTAGAGAAAAGCAGGTTGGTGTACGTGCGGCTCTTCCCGGAGCCAAGCTGGCTCGCCAAGGAGCAGCTGGCGCTCGCCCACTTCCTGCTCCGCGTCTCCTGGGCCGGACCGCGGTGCCGCTCCACCGTCTCCCCAGGTTTTGCTTCTCCTGACTGTTCTGGTATGCATATCCATTTGGTAAAGGTTGAAGCCTTGGTGCATATGCTATTAATCAACCTTTACCAAGTACAATAATGTAGTTGTTTGTGTGGTTGCATAGGAAATAAGAATCGTCACCAATCAATTAGGCCATAATATACACCAAGTAAATTCTCAGTGCTTGTGATGTGTTCATCTGATCTCATAATTTTGGTGCCTTTTGTGGATTGGATGTGCTGTGATATTAAAGGCCGAAGGATTCTTTACCGGTTAGCTCTCCACCTATTTGCCTAGCACCTCCAAATAACGACCGCCGACTCATCCACATCGTTCCATCAGCTGAATATCCACAACCTCATTGCAGTTTCTAGGATTCGAGGCTTGGAGCGGCAGCTCG
The DNA here is from genome assembly GCA_916181665.1 of Avena sativa. Classification (NCBI taxonomy): domain Eukaryota; kingdom Viridiplantae; phylum Streptophyta; class Magnoliopsida; order Poales; family Poaceae; genus Avena; species Avena sativa. The sequence goes on along the minus strand of OV702292.1, from coordinate 132,916,126 downwards.
TGGGAGCTCAACAACAACGACGCCAAGTGAATTGGGTAAGATTCCTTGCCTCTCCCTGTTCCAGCGACAAGCAAGTGAGTTATCTCTTCCCGGAGATGCATATTAACATCAGCAGCAGCTAGGCGGTGAGTAGCCAGCAACAGAACAAGCTCATCCCTGGGCGGCGGCCATAGGTTGAGTACAGTCCTCCTCTGACGTTGTGGCTGTATGGTTCATTATTACAATCTTTTGTTTCAGCAAGTGATGAACTATATATACTTGGTAACTGTCTATATTTGGTATCGAGTGTCTTGCTATTCTAATTCTCTATTCATCCGTTATATGTATAGATGAAGTGATGAACTATACTTTCTCACATGGAATATCTATATTGGTACATATGTGGTGCTATTTTAATCCTGCGATCATTTGTTTCACATAGTGATAAATTCGGTCACTTCAATTATCTACCTATGGTAGGTATTCTTAATAATTTAACTCACGTGGTATATGAAATACAAGATAGCACGGTTGCACGTTTGATAAAAAAACTTAGGGACATGAACGATTGATACGCTGTGTCCAACCCATTTTACTATGAATTCATCTGATTTCATGCAATACATTTGGCTTTGTGCTCAGCTGATTGCAGCAATATACCCACTGTTCTTTCCTTACATTTAAACTAGTTCTTGGTTTTTCTTTCATCATGACACGGCAGACTGTGTGTGGTATGCTCTTTTCTCACCTTGCCCATAGAAGAGCATATCTCAAATGTGTTAGGAAAGACTTTAAAAGTCCGTGTGCATGATAGAGACTCTATTCATTTCACTGTAAAGTGGAGGCCTTCTTTGCATCATATAAGGTTGATGCCCTTGCTATTATCAGCTAGATGGACAGTTTGAAACTGGAGCTTTGAGAAAAGACCCATATTCAGTTTTATGGTTCACATACATATTTCTTCTACCAAGGAATACGAGCCGAGCCGAGTTGTCGGGGTTCCTTGTCTAATCTTCTTGCTTTGCTCATGTGATTTAGATGCGCAGACTACAAACCATATTTGTGTGCAGCTGACAGTTGATATTTATTTGCAGATTGACAACCTGCATCAGCTTTTTTGGAATGCATTTATTTCTTAATTTACTAGTTAGTAGTTCTTCTATTGTAAAAAAATTCTGTTGGATACTCCTATATAGAGCTATCATCTTCACTTCAAAGTTTATTGTGAAAATTAGTACTACAAATAGCGCAGGCAATGAAATATCTTGACTTTGCACAACTAACTTACATTTGATTATTGGGAACACACTGGAGGGGAAGTTTAGTAGTTAAAATTGTTTTCATGGTCGATGATTGGCTAATGCTACTACTAAGAAATAACGGTTATTTGGTATGTTCTTTTCCATTGAAGTTATTATGGGTTCTTTTTAGTTCTAATTGTGAACAAATATTTCATATGACTATGCACTTAACCTACTTAATTTTTCATTCAGGACGTAAACAAAAAGGACCCATTGTATGGACTACATCCATATATCAAGAATCCAACGGGGGGAGGCATGGAGAAGGCACAACAGAGTTTACTTTTTAGATTTAGTTTGATAAACAATTTTCCATGAAGCATATGGATAACTAGATTATTTAGTGTTCAATGTTATTTTTAATCAAGTTGATGTATGTAACTTAGTTTGTGTTGATGAATTTTAGTCAATAAAAGTTTCATGAATTAGTTATATTATCCCTGCGTTTTGATTTTGATGTGTTGAATTTTTAATGAAAAGGAATGCTTGTATAATCACCACAAACATTTTATCTATTTTGATAACTATCTATCACCACCAAAATGAGTATGTTGCATTTTTTTGTTACCATGACTAGAGATGTTGCTATAAGCTAATGCCACGAATATAGTGATTCGTCGCAAAAGCCTAGTGCCACAAAAACAATAGTTGTTGCCATAGGTTATTGCCACAATTGACTATTGCCACAAAAAAGTTTGCGCCATGAAATAAACATTGTTGTCATAGGTTATCGCAACCTTTTATTATCTTGTTGTATCAAGCTATCACCACAAACATAATTGTGGCAATAAGAGCCATATTGCCATGGGAAAAAATATGGCAAGTTGCCAGATGACTCTTGCAATAGCATGCTTTATTGGAACGACTAGTTTTTTTGGCAATAACCTAGTACCATGCGTCCTATCGCAACAGCTGGCAACGAATGGCATGCCATGGCAATAGGTACCTATTGCGACAATTCGGTACTTATTACGACGAATGATTTTGTTGCAATAGATCAGAATCCTTGTAGTGATGGATCCAAGCTCAAAAACTTTCAGAATACCAACCCCCCTATGTTTAGCAAGTCTGAGGAGCCTTTAGATGCAGATGATTGACTGCAGACAATGGAAAATAATCTAGAAGTTGCATGAGTGGATGCTAATGAGAAGGTGATGTTTGCCACCCACTATTTGTCCGGCTATGCCCGATCTTGGTGGAATAGTACTCGTACCATGAACGGAGGTCAGATGATGACTTGGGAGGAGTTCAAACTCAAGTTCAGCAGGACCCATGTGCCCCCGGGTCTGATCAAGTGGATGAGGGATGAGTGTAGAGACTTGAAACAAGGAAGGATGACTGTGGTTGAGTACCATGAGAAATTTCTGTAACTAGCTAGGTATGCACCTGATGAGATTGACAATGAAGCCAAGAAGAAAGAGAGATTCTTGAATGGTCTGCATGATGAGATGCAGATAGTGCTAGTCAATATTCCATTTGATGACCTTGAAGCATTAGTGGATTCTGCAATCCAGATGGAGGGAAAGATCAACCAAGCCAGTGAGAACCGCAAGTGTCGGATGATGCACCAACCAGGACTCCACCATACCTCGAAGTATCGCCCCAACCCGTCTGCAGGATATGCCCCAAGAAACAACAGGCCACCAATGAACCGTCTGAACTACCCCAACCGTGGCGGAGGAAACCCAAGGCCCGGAGGAAACCACAACAACAACCCCGGCAACCCCAATAACTTCAACCGTGCACCGCCAAAGTGCAACAACAACAATACTGCCCCAAGGACTAGAAGCAATGATGTGCCTGTCGCAGAGAAAGACAAGTCAATGATAACTTGCTTTGAATGCGGAGTCACGGGTCACTACTCCAACGAGTGCCCCAAGAAGCTTGCCGCAACAACCAATGTGAATGCAGCTTCCCAACAGCAGCGCCGTGTCCAGCCTAGAATGAGATTTGCCCTAGGAAACCCGCACAACCGTAATGGCCGTCTATTCCACATGAATGCTGAGGAATCCCAGGAAGCGCCAGATGTCGTGCTGGGTATGTTTTCAATTAACTCAGTTTTAGCAAGAGTGTTGTTTGATTCTGGAGCATCGCACTCATTTGTTACAGAAGAATTTGCATGCACTAGTAAGATTCAACCAACAAACTTGAAGCATGTTATGATAGTTCAAATACCTGGTTCAACTACCAAAGCTAGAAAAGTTTGTAAAGCCATACCTATCAGGATACATGGGATAAACTTTTATGCTAATCTAATAGTACTTGGAACCGAAGGTTTGAAAGTAGTGCTAGGGATGGATTGGATGTCGAAACATCAAGGATTAATCGACTGTGCCAAGAAAGCCATAACCATGACCAGTAGCACCGGAGTATCAGTAGAGCATGTATCTGAGACATTGCCCCGTCAATTCAAGTGCGACAAGAGTTTAGCCAAGACCACCACTGACCAAGTTAGAGTAGTCTCTGAATACCCCGATGTGTTCCTAGATGAATTGCCCAGTATGCCCCCAGATCGGGATATCGAGTTTATCATTGAACTAATTCCTAGAACCGGACCCATAGCTCAGAGACCTTATAGTATGAACCCATCTGAACTAGTGGAGCTGAAGAAGCAACTTGATGATATGCTTGGAAAAGGTTTGATACAACCAAGTGCATTGCCATGGAGATCACCTGTTCTGTTTGTTGATAAGAAGGATGGTGCCAACCATTTGTGTACGGATTATCGGAAGTTTAATGACGTCACCATGAAAAACAAGTACCCGCTGCCGAAGATAGAAGATTTGTTTGATCGACTGACTGGTGCCAGAGTGTTTTCTAAGATTGATCTTAGAACTGGTTATCATCAATTGAAAATCCGTGCGACGGATATCCCAAAGACTGCCTTCACCACCAGATATGGATTGTATGAGTACAATGTCATGTCTTTTGGATTAACCAATTCCCCCGCTTATTTCATGAACCTCATGAATAAGATTTTTATGAACTTTTTGGATAAGTTTGTCGTTGTGTTTATCGATGACATTCTGATCTACTCCAAATTAGAAGAGGACCATGAGCAATATTTGAGAACCATCCTTACAACCCTTAGGGAGCATCAGTTGTATGCCTAGTTTAGCATATGTGAATTCTGGTTAAAGGAAGTAGGATTCCTAGGCCATATATTGTCGGCAGGAGGAGGTGCTGTCGATCCCACCAAGATTAAGGATGTCAAAGAATGGAAAGCCACAACCACCCAAACCAAAGTCCGCGCATTTCTTGGATTAGCTGGATATTACCACAAGTTCATTGAAGGATTTTTTGAGCATCACAAGATCGATGACCCAGTTGTTAAAGAAAGACAAGAAGTTTGAATGGACTAACAAATGTGAAGCAAGTTTTCAGGATCTCAAGAAGAGATTGATTTCAGCCCCAATTTTGATCATGCCCGATTTCAAGAAACCTTTTGACGTGTATTGTGACGCATCCAAGATTGGTCTCGGATGTGTGTTGATGCAGGAAGGCAAAGTCATATCATATATGTCTAGACAACTGAAGCAACATGAGAAGAACTACCCTACGCATGACCTCGAACTAGCAGTCGTAGTTTTAACTCATGGTGTCATTACCTTATGGGTAACCGCTGTGAGATTTATTCAGATCACAAGAGCCTGAAGTATATTTTCACCCAGAAGGGGCTGAATATGAGGCAAAGGAGATGGATAGAGTTAATCAAGGATTATGACCTTGACATTCACTATCACCCCAGCAAAGCCAATGTGGTAGCGGATGCTCTTAGCCGACTGCCGTGTAGATTAAACACCATGATTAAGGAAGCCCAGCCAAGCCTGCATGAGGAAATGGAAAATTTCAGAATGGAGCTAGTTAGCGAAGGATTTCTAGCTTGCATAGAACTTCAACCCACCTTGATTCGTTAGATAAAGGAGGCCCATAAAGGAAATGCAATTATCAATGGAATCAAGCGTCGTATTGGAACAGGGAAGGTACCTGGATTCACCAAAGATGAAGAAGGATTTTTGTGGTATAAGGGACGTATCTGTGTTCCAGCAGATTCGGAGTTGAAATAAGTCATTATGCAGGAAGCCCATGATACCCTTTATTCTATCCACCGAGGAGGAACGAAGATGTATCAAGATTTGAAGGAGCAATTTGGTGGCACAAAATGAAGAGAGAAGTCGGAAGCTACATAGCCAAGTGTGATATCTGTCACAGAGTCAAAGCGGAACATCAGCGACCTGCATGACTGTTGCAACCATTGCGGATTCCAGAATGGAAATGGGATTCTATCGGAATGGACTTTATGACGGGTTTGCCTACATCTAGTAGGGGGAATGACTCTATTTGGGTCATAGTAGATAGACTATCCAAGGTAGCCCATTTCATACCCGTCAAGACTACCTACCAAAGTTCGAAGCTAGCGGAGTTGCATATCGCTAGAATAGTCAGTTTGCATGGAACCCCCAAGACCACAGTGTCAGATCGAGGAACCCAGTTTACCTCAAGATTTTGGCAGAAGGTCCAAGAAGGATTAGGAACCAAACTAAATTTCAGCACAACTTATCACCCGCAAACCGACGAACAAATAGAAAGAGTCAACCAGATCTTAGAAGATATGTTGAGAGTTTGTGTGCTAGAATATGGATCTAAGTGGGAAGATTGTCTGCCTTCCGCAGAATTCTCATACAACAATAGTTATCAAGCCAGTTTGCAAATGGCCCCATTTGAGTTCTTATATGGAAGGAAGTGTCATACCCTGTTGAATTGGTCGCAAGTAGGAGAGAGTCAGAACTTTGGACCAGACATTCTACGAGAAGCCGAAGAGAAGGTTCACAAAGTCTGTGAGCACCTCAAGACCGCTCAATCCAGATAGAAGAGTTATGCTGACAAAAGACGTCGAGACCTGACCTTCAATGTCGGAGATTTTGTCTATCTCAAGTATCACCCTTGAAGGGAATGCAACGTGTTCGTCTGAAAGGAAAGCTAGCCGCCAGATATATTGGACCCTTCAAGTTTTTGAATTGTAGAGGAGAAGTATCCTATCAACTAGAACTTCCTAAGGAGATGTCAGCCGTGCATAATGTGTTCCATATCTCGTTACTTCGCAAATGCCTAGAAGTTCCGAAGAAGACCAAAGTTTTCAAGAACATCAATCACAGAGCCATAGATATCGATAAGGACCTAACCTATCGTGAAGTGCCCATCTGTATTTTGGAAGAAGCATTCAAAACCACTGGCACCAGAAGAATTAAGTTTCTCAAGATCCAATGGAGTAACCATACCGAAGAAGAAGCCACCTGGGAATGAGAAGATTATATTTAGACTGAGTTTCCCAATCTCTTTAGTTCCTAGTTTTTCCTGAATCTTAGGACAAGATTCTATTTAAGAAGGGAAGGTTTTTAACACCTCAAAAAATATTAATCAAGCTTATCAAGATCTAATCACCCAAGTTTAGGGTTAACAGAAACTTTTATTATTAAACTTGATATGAGTGCTTGTGTGAATTCCATTATTGTATGAATGATTGCAGTTGACATGTTTGATTGCTACAAAGGTTAAATATTAGTTTAAAAATGAATACTACATCATCTAGATCATTTACAAGCAAAATCAAATAAAAAAAATCAAAAATAAGGCATATGACATTATGGTCACTTTTGCCATTATTAACCATTAGCCCGCTTTGGGTGTCTCTAATAAAAGATTTTAATAGAAACAATTCCAATTCTTTTCACCCCTTGCTAGACCAACTCAAAGTGAATCCAAGCAAACTTTACAAAGTGGCAGAAACTATTTTCAAATCTATTTAAGAGGCATTATAAAATTGAATCAAGTTCATATGCCTAGATCATCACTTTTCAAAAACCATTCAAACAAATTCCACTTGACAATTACCAGCAACCATAGACTACTAAGCAAGTGCTTAGATCACTCACCAAAAATCATTCAAAAATTTGAAGGTTGAATTCATGTGGCCATTTGGTCGAGCACCTGGCAGGCACAATACAACCTCAACCACTACACACTATTTTGAGCTATCAATTGCTCATCTCTTGTACTGCAATCAACCCATTCAATTGTCCATGATCATCCCTGGTACTTGGCTGTGCAGAGGAGAGGCATCACTAGCCACATTGACCAGTTCCATGCCCGTACCGAGCCAGCCATGCTGGTCGAGCACGAACTAGTCGCTGCATGCTGCGCCGCCCTCTCCCACGACACCTAGAGGATAGTCATGACCTCACCGCCACCCCTGTCCACCCCTTCACTAAGGGAGAGAAGTGGAGACACTGGAATCGCCACGCCCATTTAAGCCTCTGTCATACCGAGAGCACGACAGAACACCGCAGCTGCCTCGCTCTCTCTACTCGTACTCGTAGTCGTCGTGGCCCCAGTAACCTCCTAGACATGATCGTTCACCGTCGCTCGCCCCATGACCACCGTACTGAGTGACGAACACCCGCATACCCAAATAGAGTGCCAACGTAACCCGACCGATGAAGACCGCCCCTTGCCATGTCATCACACGCATGACGATTGCCGCAGTCCCCTGCACCGACCCATGCCCTCCACCATGCTTAGCGAGACCTGTAGCAGCGTCGTCGGAGGAGCCCGACCATGCCGCCCTGCCTCCAACCTTGGTGTATAAATAGAGGCCACCCCAGACCTCATTCCGCACACCATTCCACTCCCCACTCACCCAGGAACCTCACTGACCCTTCCTCGGAGCAAGGCGAGCACCACGATGCCAGAATTTGATCGGAGTCCGCCGCTGCAGTCGAGGAAGGAAGTCGTCGATTGGAGCCACCCCAGGAGCTTCCGTGACCGCGCCGCGAACCACCGTCGATGACAAGCCCGATCGCCCCCATCGCCGACCCTAGCTGGAGCCCCGGTGAGTCCCTAGCGACCCCCACCGCTATATTAGGGTTCGAGTCTCGCCAGAGCTATTCGACGGAGACGACGAACCTCAGCTATAGGATCTTGTTCTAATCATAGGGCTAGGATTGCTAGATACCATTTCGGGTTAGATGAGCCGCTGACACGTGGGACCGTTCTGTTAGCAGCCTGCTGCGCCAGCACTGTGCAGTTGGGCCAGCCCATTTAGTTTCCCGTGAAGAGCCCAGCAATTCAAATATACTTTTTCCATTTTAGTTAAAACCCTATTCTGTCAGTAGATTCAAAATTCAATTCAAAGAGATATACTGATCCAAAATGCATGATTCCAATTTTTCTAGAAAGGTATTGAAAATATCTAGTCACTCCCGTTGGATTCAAATCAATTGAAACTATAGATCACTTATACCAAAAATAACAAGACAGAGGCTTTTGGCACTTCAAAACATTTTTATAAAATAAACTATAAATGCTTTTGAGTTGTTTCCAACTCTCAAAAATCACATTTGCCATGCTCTACTTGAATATGTAAAAAGATTTGATTTTATAACTATGAAACATGGCTTAGTATTAAAAGAATGCTATATAGGCATTTCTAGTCACTTTAATATTATTAAATAGTAATATTAAATCTTGCAATATATGATCACCCTTTTAAATCGCATTCCCAAGTATTAGAATAGATGGTGATGACATGTGTCAACATGATCCACTATTTTAATTGGAGAATATTAAATCTTAAGGACTTAAAATGAGTAGAAATTACTTTTTCTAAAATAAGAAGAATAAGAAAATGGTAATTTTCCACATGATGATTGAGATGATACTAGATCATCTAGTATGAGCCCTTATGTGGTAAATAGAAGTAGTGAAGTGTTGTTTAGTGATTGTGTAACTTGTGTGCTTTTGTAGATGCTAGTACCGACCCGGGCTATGACGAGGAGTACTTCGAGGAAGAGGAAGAGAACTCCAATGACTGCACTGCTCAAGACAAGCCATCACTAATGCAAGCTATCAGTGCAAGCTAGACTATGCATATTATATGTGGAAGCCCTTATACCAGATGCACTAGGCATGCCTGGTTATGCAACTTTGATTATACCATTCCTAGTTTTTACTCCAAGCTTTTTTCCCTTTTATTGAAGTTTTTATTAAGTTAATAATTTGTGATTAGTGGAAAGATAGGATGGATACCCTCAAGTTTATCACCTTAGTCTTGGATACTTATAGTTGTTGAGCACCCTCAATAGTGATACCCTCAACATTAGTGGCTAGTGCTAAAACTAAACTTGATTACTTTACATGGGAATACTTGGTGAAAATGATTATGAAAACCTTGGAATGAATATTCATTCTATTGAGATGTTTTGAAATGTGTTATGATACACAATTGTTTGATGATGAAAATGAGTGAGGCATGAGCCTTGACTTTAATAAAACCTGACGGTTGGGTTCGGATGCGATACCATTCCAATTTTACCGTACAACCACAATACCTGAGTTGGGTAGGGCTTGACTGAAAGTTTATATGTCTTAGTATGGGTTCCCTTGCGGAAGAGGTTGAGCTGAGGCTACCTCGTGATGAATGTCCACCTATACAGTGCCCAGGATGACAAATGGTCATGGCTGGGAGGTGCCTATACTAGGGTGTGTAATTGAAAGGTTAGGATTGATTATCCGCATACCAAGTATGATGATACTGGATTATCCCTAAAGGATGTATCAAATTTTGTGGTGAAAGTGTACCACCTCTGCAGAGTGTCAAACTATTCGAATAGCCGCGTCCGCGGTTATGGACAGTTGGAGTGGCCATACTGTTCCGTTGTCAGATGTTTTCAAAATGGTTTGTGACTTTAAAGATGACTTTGACTCGACCACAACAGAGTTGTGGACATGAGATCTAAGTTCCCACTTAAGTAATGTAGAGAACTAAACTTAGGTCTTTACTCTTAAGGCTTTATGAAATAAACCTGGCTTTTTGCAAACAAACATAGAGCTTATGACTCCTACTAGTTTTACCTTACTTATGGTAGTGATAGTTTGCGAGTACTTAAAGAGTACTCATGTGTTGGGGGGATACCCCCAGGTAGGGTCACTCCGGGGTATAAGGGCCGAGTCACCTCAAGGGTCAAAGCGGATGCTGGCCGAGTCACCTCAAGGCAGGCCGGATCATGGAGTAACCCGGACCAGGGGGGGTCGCCTAGCATTGTCTCGTCCGACTTAAGGAGTAAGTCGGAATTGCTTGTCTAACTTATATGCAGGAACAGGTATGGCCGGATCTACTATGATCCAGATCCTCGCTTAGCTTCTGGGAGAAGGAAGGAATCTCTCTGGTCAAAAAAGAAGGTCCGGTATGCACTGCATGAGTGAAGAAAGCAAGGGCAGGACCACCGGGTCATGGCCAACAGGGGTAACGATGCCCATGTCGACTGACGCGGGCGCCGCAGAGGCTTACATCGCTAAAGCACATGTGACGCGGGGGAAAAGCACCCCGGTCGGGATACCACTTTGGGAGGGGGCATATTCTTAGGAATATGCCTCCATGTATGCCCTAGGCCAGGACCGGACTTCCTCTATATAAGGGGGGTTAGGGTTCTGGTAGAGGGGGTTGGTTGAGATCTAGTTGGTTTGGTGATTCCATAGTGCTAGTTGATCTAGGGTTCTAAGGAAAATTAGTAGGCAAGAGTAAGAGAGCTCCTTCTTCCTCCTCTCGCCAATACAGCTCAAGGAGCACTTGTAATCTTGGAGACATAGCAATACAAACTTCTGTGTGGAGAATCACTCCACTATCCCTCCCTGGATTCCCCTAGAGTGTATTAGTCCCCACCTTTAGCCTATCCATGGCATCTGCCGTGACACCACCACGACAGTTGGCGCCCACCGTGGGGCTAGCGACGCTAGCAGGGGTGAAGATCCAGACGGGAAACCTCATCAACACCAGCAAACGCATCGTCTCCGGGCTCGTTCAGTGCTTTGGAGCGCTGGATTTCGTCAGCGACAACGCTGGCTGCTTCGGCACGCGCCCACTTCCGCGCAACGACCTCTTCGTCAAGCTCGGTGCGCACAAGGTCTACGTCGCTGTGGACGTCTCATGCGTTCATCCGCGCCGCGTCGTTGATGCGGGGGAACCACCCCTCACTGTGGCTCGCGGGGCGCGTATCGCTCGCTCCCCGGACCATGCGGAGGTGATGATGACTGCGCCAGGTGCGGGCGCAAGCAAGGACCCAGCGCCAGACCCGGAGGTAACACCTAAGGCACCGAGGAAAGGTAGAGGACCTCCACTAGAGAGGCCTGAGAACGTACTGAGAGAAGCTATGGATAGCTTGGCTAACCCGGTAGCAGCAGTGGTAGATCCGGCTCAGGCACAGGCCGAGCTAGAGGAAACTCGGCAAAAGATACTAGAGGGCGCAAAGAAAATAGCCACGGCTCAGCAGTCGTTGAACATGACGCTACATGAGTACGCAAAGGCAAACAAAGTTGATGCAGTAAAAGTAAAAGGGAGAAATCTCATAAGCGAGATGAACAGAGAAGGTGATGATGGAGCAGAAGGGTCGGAAAACTATCTGTCTGTGGGGTTGCCGAAGTATAGTACCCCGGCGAAGAACCTCAGAGCAGCAAATGCGGCTGTGTCCGAGTTAGAGGGTCTGACGGGTGAGGCCCGTCAAAGACAGCAAGATAGGGTTAACGAGCTGGTTCGGATCGCGAACAGACAGAACGAAGAGCTGCTGAGAGCTAACCCGGAGAGAGCTGGAGCTTCCAAAATCGTCCACTCGGTGATGGGTAACCCAGAGAAATCCGCTGGAGCCGCATCATCGCCTCATGGTGGTCCAAGGAGAGAAGAGGTAGTAACCTTGGCCAGACGGAACAAACAGATCGTCTCGTACGACCCGATGTGTGCAGGAAAAGAAAAAGAGATGCGGAAAAATGACGATCGACGGAGTGTGAGCCGAGGTGAAGCTGGCCAAGATAATCACGACCAAGGCAATGCCGGTCAAGGGAATGCTGCCAACGGCAATGCCAGATAGCGCAACTCCGCAGGAGCAGGACAACCGTAGCAGCGGAGTATGCCAAGGCAAGAGCAAAGCGCCGGCCGAGGTATGCAGCAGAAAGGTACGCAACGAGAGCAAAACCGATACAATGACAGTGATTCGGAGATGGTGAACGCAGGGTACCCCAGACCAGACTATCATGTGATTGGGTCAAGATTGGGAAGCAGGGATTTAATGCCGAATGACGCCAGGTTAAAACTGGATCGCCTCTATAGGTCGGAACAGATCGAATGCCAAGGTCCTCCGGGTCCAGCGTGCTTCGGACCCCGGATCATGAAAGAGCCATCGGTAACCAACTTCCAGCTGCCTAGAGGCACGAAGACGTATGACGGCAGTACCAAGCCGGAGGATTGGCTGATAAACTATGCTACGGCGGTGAAAATTGCAACTGGCAACTTGAGATGGGCTGTATGTTACGTACCCCAGATGTTGGAGGGCCCGGCTAGAGTATGGCTGAATAATTTACCACCCGGAAGCATCAACTGCTGGATAGATTTTGAAGAAATGTTTATCAGCAACTTCTCAAGTACATATCAGAGGCCGAATAGACCGCAGACCCTAGCAATGTGCAAGCAAAGACCTAACAAGACGGATCGTGAATTCTTGACCCGGTGGTGTACCGTGAGAAACTCGTGTGAGGGTGTTATAGAGTCACAGGCCATAGCGTGGTTTGCGCAAGGGTGCAGATATGGCAGCGAGTTGTGGATGAAGCTGCAAAGGAAAATGCCAGTTACGCTGGCAGAGATGATCCGGATTGCTGATTCGTATGCCTTGGGCGATCCGACTCAACCTAGGCTCGCGTCAAATGAGTCAAACGAGGAATACTATCAGAGGGATGGAGCTGGGTCATCCCGGAGGAACGATTACAGAGAAAAAGGAGAGATGATAGACCGGACCATCGCTACGGTTCGCAACAAGTTGCAGCTATAAATCAAGATCAACCCGGAGCAGGGAGCAACCAACGCCAGAGAACGGGAGGGCAATGGACTCCAAGAAATGATGGCAAGAAAACATGGACTCCAGAGCAAAAGAAACAGTGGCAGGAAAAGAAAGACCGTCCGAGGTATACCTATGAGTCGATGCTGGACCAGCCGTGTAAGTTTCACACGCCAAATCCGAATAGCCCGGCGGGTCACACGACGAGGCAATGTGAGTGGATGCGTAAGATAGAGCAAGGTGGTTCGGGGAATGCTCGGGCACCCCGGAATGATAAACCTCGGCAGGAGTTACCCCGGTAGCAATTGCTCTCTGGAGCAAACACGCAGCAGCTAATGTTGCCTCCCCCTCCGCCGAGGTATGACAACAATGAGAGAAGGGATGCAGTGCATCAGGTGGAAAATCAGCAACAACCGGATCAGAGGTACCCCGGAAACGAGGGAAGGAATCAATACAGGGAACATCACCAGAGTTATTGTGTGTTCACGACCGAGGAAACAGATAGAAAGAGCTTGCAGCGCTGACATATGGAGGTCAATGCGGTCATGCCAGCAGTGACGAGGTACATGCCTTGGTCGGACCAGGAAATCACCTGGAACATCAAAGATCATCCTAAACTCATGCCGAGTCCAGGTTCGTATGCGCTAGTGCTAGATCCAACATTCATTGGACCGAACATCAATGTGAGGTTCTCCAAGGTTTTGATTGATAATGGCAGTAGCATTAACATCATGTATGCGGATACGATGCGCAAATTGGGCATCTCGGAGAACATGCTCTAGGCTACGAGAACAACTTTCCATGGCATTGTACCAGGCATTTCTTGTGAGCCCATAGGAAAAGTCCGGGTCGACGTGCTATTCGGCACAAGGGATAACTGCCGAACTGAAAATCTGGAGTTTGAGGTGGTGAACTTGGAAAGTGCATATCATGCGTTACTCGGAAGACAACCACTGAACAAATTCATGGCAAGCTGTCACATCAGTTATCTGAAGATGAAGTTGCCGGGCCAAATGGAGTGATTACCATTGCTGGAGATTTCCGACGTTCCATGGAGTGTGCTTCAGCCGGGTCTAACCTAGCCGAGTCACTCGTGATTGCGCAAGAGAAAAGAAAAATCCTAGAGGTGGCGGCACTAGCTCAGTCCGCGCAGCAATATATGCCGGCGTTAAGTAACCCGCATGGCAGTGTTTCGTTTCAAGCCACAAAGGACACCAAGAAGATTCCAGTTGATAACATGTTCCCGGAGCGCACCGTAACAATTGGTGCCGGGTTAAATGACAAATAGGAAAGCGAGCTCGTCAACTTCCTCCGTGAGAATCGGGATATTTTTGCTTGGTCTACACAGGACTTGCAAGGTGTTCCGAGGGAGTTGGCCGAGCACTCTTTGAACGTAAGACCCGGAGCAAGGCCGGTGAAGCAACCTCTCCGCCGCTTCGCCGAGGATAGGAGAAAAGTCATTGGGGACGAGATAGCTCGGTTACTAGCAGCAGGATTTATCATGGAGGTATTATATCCGGATTGGCTCTCTAATCCGGTGCTGGTAGAAAAGAAGAAGGACGATCCGAATGTGGCAGTGGTTTGGCGTATGTGTATCGATTACACGAACCTGAACAAGGCGTGTCCAAAAGATCCATTTCCACTGCCAAGGATACATCAGGTCATAGACTCGACCGCGGGATGCGAACTGTTGTCATTCATTGATGCATATTCTGGCTTCCACCAGATACCTCTGAACCCGGATGATCAAACAAAGACTGCATTTATTACCCCGTACGGGGCTTACTGCTATGGCACTATGCCATTCGGTTTACGTAATGCAGGTGCAACGTACCAGAGATGTATGCAAAAATGTTTGCACGACCAAATAGGTCAAAACGTACAAGTATACGTGGATGTTGTGGTTATCAAGACCAAGGAAAGCACGACGCTCCTTGACGACATAAGGCAAACATTCGCGAACTTGAGAAGGTTCCGGATGAAGCTTAACCCGGAGAAATGTACCTTCGGTGTCCCGGTTGGAAAATTACTCGGATTTCTCATCTCCAGCCGAGGTATCGAAGTTAATCCAACTAAGATCTGAGCCATTGAACGAATGGAGCTGCCGAAGTGTCTCAATAATGTCCAGAAGTTCACTGGATGCCTGGCATCGTTGAGTCGGTTTGTATGTCGGTTGGGAGAAAAGGCACTGCCTCTCTACCAACTCATGAAAAATTCGAATAAATTCGTTTGGACGCCACAGGCCGATGAAGCCTTTGCCCGCTTAAACAAGATGTTGGCCACCGTGCCAGTGTTAGCCTCTCCACTATCAAAGGAGCCAATGTTGCTCTATGTAGCCGCAACCAACCGAGTTGTAAGTGCAGTAATCATAGTGGAGCGCAATGAAAAGGGTAAGTCGGTGCAGAGGCCAGTATATTACCTAAGCAAGGTAATATCTGCCTCAAAACAGAACTACCCGCACTTTCAAAAGGTGGCATACGGTGTCTATATGGCGGCAAAGAAGTTAAAGCATTACTTTGAGGAGCACCCCATCAAAGTAATATGTGAAGCCCCCATATCCGAGATAATGGGTAACAAGGATGCGAGTGGCAGAATTGCAAAATGGGCAATTGAGTTAGCCCCTTATGCGCCCCAATACGACAGAAGAGAAGCGATGAAATCTCAGGCTGTGGCGGACTTTTTTGTGGATTGGGCCGAGGTACAATACGAACCACCGCCACCGGATCCAAATTACTGGAGGATGCACTTTGATGGGTCGAAATTCAAAACCGGGCTAGGTGCCGGGGTTGTGCTTACCTCGCCAAAGAAGGAACAGCTAAAATACGTATTGCAGATCCATTTCGCGGCATCGAACAATGTCGTTGAGTACGAGGCTCTTGTCCATGGGCTGAAAGTGGCGAAGGAGATCGGCATACGTCGGATAATATGCTTTGGCGACTCGGATCTGGTAGTGCAGCAGGTATCCGGAGTGTGGGACGCCCTGGATCCAAAAATGACAATATACAAATTTCACGTGCAGAAGATATCTGGTTACTTCGAGGGGTGTGAATTTCACCATGTACCCCGGGTGGAAAACGAGGCTGCCGACATGTTGTCGAAGCTCGGATCGACCAGACAA
This sequence comes from Avena sativa, assembly GCA_916181665.1. Taxonomy (NCBI): domain Eukaryota; kingdom Viridiplantae; phylum Streptophyta; class Magnoliopsida; order Poales; family Poaceae; genus Avena; species Avena sativa. The sequence goes on along the minus strand of OV702292.1, from coordinate 132,899,852 downwards.
GCAATTCCACCGGGTGTAGCATTGGAACACCTCAGAAAACCATCTATCCGGCCATCCCCAGGAACCGACTCGATCTATGTCCCGTAAAATACGGAATCCAGAGCTGAGCCCATGGACATTGACACGGGAGGTAGTACGTGAGACCCTGGGACTGCCTCGGCAAACCCGAGGACTGCCTCGGCAAACCCGGGGACTACCTCGCTAGACCCGGGGACTGCTCAGCGTGATCCGGCTAAAGTTATGCCGGTGGATCAGATGGAAATTGATGAGGAGATGTTCCCTCCACGAGTGATACCAGCTTGGGCACTGCCTATATTCCAATTCCTGAAAGATGGAACGTTACCCGCTGAGGAGGTGTTAGCCAGGCAAACTCAGAGGAGAGCAAAGGCATACACAATCATCAATTCCGAGTTGTACAAACGGAGTGTAACCAATGTCCTCCAACGATGCCTTGACCCGGAAGAAGGGCTTGACATCCTCCGAGATATACACCAAGGAGAATGCGGGCATCATGCCTCATCCTGAGCCTTGGTGGCAAAGGCGTTCCGGCATGGTTTCTACTGGCCAAGTGCCTTGGAACAAGCAGAAGATCTGGTGAGAAAATGCAATGGTTGTCAAAGGTACGCCACCAAGACACATATGCCTATGTCGGAACTCAAGACCATACCAATTACGTGGCCATTTGCTGTATGGTGCTTAGATATGGTTGGCCCGTTCAAATCGGCGAGAGGAAACATGACACACATTTTGGTCATGGTGGACAAGTTTACAAAATGGATTGAAGTGAAACCTATAAGAAAATGTGATGGAGCTACGGCCGTGACATTTCTCAAAGACATCATCTTGAGATACGGTTATCCACACAGTATTATAACGGACAATGGAACAAATTTTGCGGAAGGAGCATTTGCGCGCTTCTGCCGAGATAAGAAGATCCGACTCGACGTCGCCTCGGTAGCCCACCCCGCATCGAACGGACAAGTGGAAAGAGCCAACGGATTAGTATTATCCGGGATAAAACCCCGGCTCATTGAGCCGCTGCAAAGATCAGCGAGGTGCTGGATAGAAGAACTACCAGCGGTACTGTGGAGCTTAAGAACAACTCCGAATCGATCCACAGGCTATACGCCATTTTTTCTGGTATATGGGGCAGAAGCTGTATTACCAGCCCACATAGAGCATGATTCGCCTAGGGTTACCCAATACACAGAAGCCGAAGTGCAAGAAGCCCGGCAAAATGATGTTGATCTGCTAGAAGAAGCGAGAGAACTAGCACTGTCCAGATCCGCCATATATCAGCAAAATCTCCGACGCTATCATAGCCGGAAAGTGTGCCCCCGAGTCTTTCGGGAAGGCGATCTGGTGCTCCGGTTGGTACAACGTACCGCTGGCATGCATAAATTATCCCCCCCCATGGGAAGGGCCATTCATTGTGAGCAAAGCATTGCACAATGATTCTTACTATCTCATAGATGCAAAGCCACAGGAAAAGAACAAGGCGAACAGGTCCGGAGAGGAATCCAAGCGACCGTGGAATGTAGCACTACTTCGTCCCTTCTACACTTAGCTAAGAAGTGTATGTATCCGAGTCGTCTCATATGTCGGTATGTATGTCGGCAATGAGCTTATCAATGAAATAGCAGCGCCTCGAGCAGTAACTCGGGGACTGCCTTAATAATGTTTGTTGTTATTATTTTTTTTTATGCGGTAGCTGGAATAAGTCATTCTACTTAACCCGGATTAGTAATGTGTGAGCACCAAAAACCCAAACCTTCGACTTGCTGCTGTCCAACACGAATTGGCTTCATGGCAAGCAAGGGAACAAGTTTGGAATTGTGTAGCACATGAAAAACGACTAAGGAAGCGAGTTTATTCGAGTTAACGCTTGTTTTTCGGACTAACCCTGTATTTATTTTCAAGTTATTATGCTGAATTATTTTGAGCCAAGCCTCGAAGTTTCTGAGTATTGTTAAAACAATTTTTGAAGCTCGGATTCATAAGTCGTAAAACCGAATCAAGGTAGACATGGACCGAGCCAGAGAATTGGACGAACAAGAAAATGAAACTCGGGGACTGCGCCCAAGTTAATCCGGCATAGAAATGTAGTAGCAAAATATCACATATCCAGCATACAATTGCACCCGGCATACCGGGGATCTGATAAATTTTCAAGTTTTTTGGAACTAAGGAGCAGCAGGAGGAGGAAATTCGGCGTCGTCGTCGATGTCTTCAATATCTGAAGCATCATCTTCTCCGCCCTCATCCGACCCATCTTCAACATTCTCATTCTGCTCGTCCCCAGCGGATTCCAGGAAGCTCGGTCCTTCAACCCAGTCATGAATAGGAGAATATTTGATGAGGCTGTAGGCGCAAGCCTGGCGCCGGGCTACCCACTCCGGATCATCGGTCCATCTGGATCCGGTGCGCCGACGTGTAAGGAGGCTGAGGTCGATCTTCTCGTACCATGTGAGAATATGGTGAAGGATGGTGTCAGCTGCGGCACGACTAGCGGACTCTCTCCAGAGGTCAAGCTGGGTCTCAACTTCCATTAACTTCTCAACAAGAGTGGCGATGGTCTCCGGGCTACTCTCTCCGGGCCAGAACATATTGAAAATGCGAACTGCAACGTCGAGGATATTTTTGCCATAATTCTTGATGGTCTCCACGCGAGAGGACAGGCTGACCAATAGGTCCTCCATGTCCAAGGGAATGTTCTCACCATTAAGAGCAATGGGAGTACCCCTTTCTCGGCGAAATTTGGCAACTGCAGCGCTTGCAATAGCAGTACCCTCCGGAAAATGGTCTAGAAACAAGGACAAGGAAGAAGGTAAAGAAAAGACACATGAGGTAACCCGGAGAAGTATGTCGGATAAGGGAAAGGAACTTACGAGAAATATGGCTATGGATTCGGGTTAACTCCTTGATGCAGGAATCGCGTCTTTTGCGAAGTTGCTCAAGCTCAGCGTTAGCCGACCCAAGCTGGAGGTCGGATTCTCTGAGTAGGTCCTGGTCCTTGGAGATCTGGAGAGTCAGGCGCTCACGCTCTTCTGTGAATTTCTGGCCAACCTTTTGGAGCTTAGTTCGGTGCTGGGCCTTCATCTTCTCCATCTCAGCCTTGAGCTTGGCAATCTCGTCATCCTTAGTCCGGAGGAGAGCAAGTTCATCATTCTTTTTCTTCAGCTCAGCTTGATGCTGCCCTGCTTGTTCGAGAAAATGCAGCATCATATCAGGCACGGGCCCACTATCCTCAAGCAATGCTGAAATAGTATGTTGACCCGGCAGAGCCGAGGAGTGAATGTTTGCCGAGCCAAGGAGAAGAAGAAATGGAAAACACTAGAAGGTCGAACAAAAGAGGACATACCCTGGATTTCCTCCAAGTTCTTCCGCATAATCTTGTTCTCGGCCTCCACCCCAGCTGCAGAAACCGAATGAGGAGATTAGTCCGGCGGAAACAAGTAAAGAAAAACGGAGAGGTGCCGAGGGAGAAAAGTACCCCTCTTTTCATGTTTTGCACCAAGTGCAACATGTTTTGCGCGTAGTATCTTGTGGGTATCAAGCAGACGTTGGAATTCAGCGCTCCGGTGATTGGTGGTCACCTGAAAAAAGTACAGAAGTGTAAAATTAGCTTGGTGCATATTTGAAGTGTGCAAGATCCAGGCCAAGGGGAACTTAACCCGGCTCTAGGTGTGTGCATATTCGAAGTGTGCAAGATCCGGGCCAAGTGGAACTTAACCCGACTCTAGGTGTGTGCATATTCGAAGTGTGCAAGATCCGGGCCAAGTGGAACTTAACCCGGCTCTAGGTGTGTGCATATTCGAAGTGTGCAAGATCTGGGCCAAGTGGAACTTAACCCGGCTCTAGGTGTGTGCATATTTGAAGTGTGCAAGATCCGGGCCAAGTGGAACTTAACCCGGCTCTAGGTGTGTGCATATTCGAAGTGTGCAAGATCCGGGCCAAGTGGAACTTAACCCGGCTCTAGGTGTGTGCATAATTCGAAGTGTGCAAGATCCGGGCCAAGTGGAACTTAACCCGACTCTAGGTGTGTGCATATTTGAAGTTTACATGCAGCTACGTTGGTTTTCTAATGAGCATTCGGCCGAGTAACAAGCTACTCCCCCGGAGGCTCGGGGACTAATGGTTATTATCTGCAGCATGTAAAGGAGAAACGACATACCTCCATCATTCGCCCCGCGAGGTTAATTTCCTTAGCGGCAGTATTCATCTGGGCAGAAAATTCTGCAGGGCCAAACTTTTCCGGGAGATCGTCGTTGTGGACGAACTCCGCCTTCTTCCAGTTCATGACGAACTCGATAAGGCTCGGAGGGTACCGTTTGCCAGTGGGCATATGGGGTGCCACCAAACCCTTCGCATGAGCTTCTTTCCTCTCAACTAGGGCAAGAGCTGGGCTGGTGTGCAGGACCATCTGCTGCGCATCGGTTGGCTCGGCAGGAACATCCGTCGCTGCTGGTGATTTCTTCGGAAGCATCGACGACAGGGTTCGCTGCTCGGCCTCGACGGATGCAGATTTGGCAGCATCCGGAGCCTTTTTGCCCTTAGCTTGATAGTAAGAAGTAACCACGGTGGATTTCCCTTTAGAAGCTGCTGGAATAGTTCCTCGCCGAGGCTGGGATGACTCGGACGAGCCAGAAGAACTTGGCACTGGAGCTGTTGTTGGTTTCCTTGGCGGCGGGACAGGTGTTGGCTCGGTCGCTGGTACTAGAGCTGCTACTGGTGCTGGTGTTTTGACGGGCTCGGTGGTTGCTGGTTGCGGCGATGCCGAAGTGGTGGATGCCGTCGCCTCGGCTGGACCGACCCCTCCCGCTCCAAGGTCGCGTTCCTCTCGATGAGGTACGGTGGAACCCGGAGCAGCCGCAGAACCCTCCGAAATTGGGCTCAGCGGGCGTGATTTGTCGTCACGAGGAGGAGAAGGGTCGGACCAAAGGGGTGAAGAGATGCTTGATCTGCTCTGAGGGACCTCCACCGGAGGGCTGAAAAAGAGAATAATGTCAGAAGAGAAAATACCATGATGCAAGGAAAAATGAGTTACGCAATGAAAAATGACTTACGCATCCGAGGTTTCGGCCTCCTTGGGTTTCCGAGCCCTCCGTGCCGAGGCTTTGCCTGCCCGCTTGGAGTCAGTCTTGTCTCCGGCCTTCTTTTGCCTTTTTGTGGGCTGAGAAGGTTCGGAGAAAGAACTTGATGCGGCTCCGCGCTTCTTCTTCGATGCCATCGGAACCGGCTCCCCCGTAGCGAGTGGAGGATCCTCGTGGATATGCCCACCGGGGTTAGCTGATGCTGGAAAGGCAAAAGAAAGAGGGACAACCTCAACAGGTTCAATCACGTCGACATCCGAGTCATCCTCATCATCGGGCCAATCTCTAAGAGAAGAGAATTTACTGCTGGGTCGTTTGGTAGCGTCGGTCATAGGGAGGAACATCTCCTGGTCCGGCTCCTCCTCATCCGGGATTTCTCGGTCCGGCGCCCACTTAAGGGTCGGATCCGTGCCATCCTCGAGAGTTTGCTGAAGGAACAGCTGAGAAAAAGCACAAAGAGCAGAGTAAAAAATGCAACAAAAACCGACACATACTTGATCCGAAATAAGTTTGCCCCGCAAAGCTTACCGCGGGAGGGAGCCTATCACGACAGTAGTGCTCAATTCCCCACGTCCATTCGGCGGAGAAATCCTTGTGGGTGGTGAAAAGAGCCTTAACCCGGTGAAAGATCTCCGTGTTGCTCAATTCGAAGGAGGAGGTTCGGTTGGGGTCACGGCCGAAACTCATATGGCACAACTTGTGGGTGCGCTTCTGGAGGGGAGAGATTTGGTTGCGCACGAACGTGATCATAGCATCCTTGTTGCGCAATCCGAGCCTCTTCAGCTCCGCGAACCTCTTGTTAACTTCGTTGGCCAGAGCGGTAGGCTTCTTGGGGACCTCCTCCTAGAAATCCGTGTCAGGTAGACCCGGAACGTAGGGCAGCAACCGAATCAAATCTTCAATACCCTCATTCCGGACGTAGAAGAAGGTCCGGGCCCATTCTTTGCAGGAGTCAAGCCCGGTGACCCGGGGAAAGACCGAAAACCTCTGGGTCGAGATGGAGGCAGCTCCGAATTGGGTGAGCTGTTTGTCCTCCGACTCTATGTGGATATTGGGGACGATGTTGCGACGAAGGCCGAAGAACCGAATCCACAGCTCCTTCGTGGGCCATAGTCCGGTGTAGCCTTCGATCGTAGAGGCAAAGGTGGAAAGAGAGGTGATAGCGTTGGCTGGGAGATGATGCGGCTGCAAGTGATAGGTCCTAACCCAATCCCGGAAGAAATCGCTAACCGGAAGACCAAATCCCCATTGGAAGTGGGACAGGAATACAACGAACTCACCCGGATTGGGTGAGGGGGCCAGTTCTGCAGAGGGAAGACGAGCGGTGACGCCGGCGGGAATGCGCCTGGTCCGGTAGAGCCAGTCAACGTCATCTTGACAGACCCATGAACCGGCCCACGCGCCGCGGTCCGCCGTGCCGGCGTCCTCCTCCATCTCCTGCTTGGCGACGACGAGCTCCTCCTCCGTCATCTCGTATTCGCTATCCTCGCTGGAGCTAGCGGTGGCGGGGATCTGCGGCCTGGATTGGCGAGGACCCGTGGCTAAGCAGTGGCGCAGCGGTGGCTGTGAAGCAGAAGCACGGGGAGAGTGTGGTGGCGGCGCTGCTGTTAGAAGCACCAGCGGCGGCGGGGTCGCAGGGAAGACGAAGGAGAAACGCAACGGGCAGAGGGGCGCAGAGGTGGAAAAATGCTAAGGGATGCGCCCCTCCCCTATTTAACCACCCCTAGAGATGGAGGAGTGGGATCGCGCTGCACCGACGAGCCGCACGGTATGGCCGTGTATCACCTGCATCAGCCAATCAGAGAAAAGCCACACAGGGGGCCACAGAGTAGAAGCGATCCCATGACGCGACGCGCTGTTGCGGTAAACGAAGAGGCAGGCATGACGTGACCCACGCACAGTGATAACTGACAATTACTGCGGCGGTTACTGTGCAGGCCCTTAAAATAAGACGAGGTAATGATTAGCCTCCAGGTGGATTGGCATATGAGAGAAGGAAACGGGGCCTGGATCAAACCATGATAACCATGGGATCCGAGCCAAAGTGGTGACCCGGCCGGCAAGTGAAAACTTGGAACGTGCGTAGGGAACGTAAATCCATATAATCCGAGATAAGGAGCTAACCCGGAATTAAACGTCTGAGGCTCGAACATAAATGAACCTGATGTGGCCTTAGCGGCCAAGGCAGCTAAGACCGCACCAGCTTCGGGGACTAATGTTGGGGGATACCCCCGGGTAGGGTCACTCCGGGGTATAAGGGCCGAGTCACCTCAAGGGTCAAAGCGGATGCTGGCCGAGTTACCTCAAGGCAGGCCGGATCACGGAGTAACCCGGACCAGGGGGGTCGCCTAGCATTGTCTCGTCCGACTTAAGGAGTAAGTCGGAATTTCTTGTCTAACTTATATGCAGGAACAGGTGTGGCTGGATCTACTATAATCCGGATCCTCGCTTAGCTTCTGGGAGAAGGAAGGAATCTCTCTGGTCAAAAAAGAAGGTCCGGTACGCACTGCATGAGCGAAGAAAGCAAGGGCAGGACCACCGGGTCATGGCCGACAGGGGTGACGACGCCCATGTCGGCTGACGCGGGCGCCGCAGAGGCTTACGTCGCTAAAGCACATGTGACGCTGGGGAAAGCACCCCGGTCGGGATACCACTTTGGGAGGGGTATATTCTTAGGAATATGCCTCCACGTATGCCCTAGGCCAGGACCGGACTTCCTCTATATAAGGGGGGTTAGGGTTCTGGTAGAGGGGGTTGGTTGAGCTCTAGTTGGTTTGGTGATTCCATAGTGCTAGTTGATCTAGGGTTCTAAGGAAAATTAGTAGGCAAGAGTAAGAGAGCTCCTTCTTCCTCCTCTCGCCAATACAGCTCAAGGAGCACTTAATCTTGGAGACATAGCAATACAAACTTCTGTGTGGAGAATCACTCCACTATCCCTCCCTGGATTCCCCTAGCGTGTATTAGTCCCCACCTTTAGCCTATCAATGGCATCTGCCGTGACACCACCACGACATCATGGCTTTGTCCCTGGCTATTCCCATGGCCAGACTATGAGGAGGATTACCCGGAAGATGGACAGCAGGAGGTCGATGACAACTAGGATAATCTCCCATCGTCAGCATTACCTGTGATCATGAAGATGGAGCCTACTATGTTTACTTTCCGCTGCTTTGATTGTATTAAGACTGGATCATGAGATCCTTTATTTGTAAGAACTTTATTATGGTTTGTAATGGATGATGTATTGTGGTACCACTTCTGTTATGTCTCGCAAAAATAGTAATCCTGGGATTGCAATGTACAGCAATAGGCATCTGGACTTAAAAATCCGGGTATTGACAGTCCACTTCCCTATGAAAAAGAAGGCCAAGCCTAATGATGATGATGTGTAATTACTTTGAAAGCCAACTACTTTGGAGTGGGTGTTCCACTTCATAAACCTAAGTGATTGCCATCAAGTTCAAGATAATTGACCTTAACTAGAAGCGCTTCTTAGGAGGCAACCCATGTGAAATAAATTTTTCTTTATGTGTTAGTTTTGTTTTTGTTTTTTTAATAAAGAGTGTTCGAGAAGACCTATGGAGAGAGGACAAGAAATAAGGTAATCCTCTATGATTTATTTTGCTAACACATGGCCTCAGAACTATTTCTGGATCTTTACTTAGTATATTTATTGTTATTTTTATCCTTTGATAAGACGTGCAAAGGCACACATAGTTTCTAATCAAAAAATTGAGTTTTGTAGCTCATAGTGTTCTTAATGACCACTGGTACAGACAGAAGGGATCGTACCGTGTGCCCGTACCACATCAAGCCAAAGAGAGATATAATTTATGATTTTTGTCGTAGGTATCAGTACCGGTAACGACCACTAGTACGGTCGGACGCGCCCGTACCGCTCTCCAACACCGTACCCTCGAGCAAAACATCAGATTTTCAAGCAAAGGTACCGTATCAATAACGACCAGCCATATGGGCACGCGTAACCATACCGCGCGCCCGTACCAAGTGCACCGCTTGGGAGCAGCCGTCGCCCCCAAGGGAAGTCAGTCGGTACGGGCGAGCTCTAGCTGTACCACCCGCCCGTACCACGTATGCGGCCTCCATATTCAGCCCGAGGAGGTAACCTAAATATCCTCAAAATCAATCTATCTCTTTCTTCTTCCTCCAAACTCCAAACCACCTCCATTGGATCTTCAAATTTACTTAATATTTCTTCGATTGTTCGCACTCATTCGATCTAAGGTATGATTCTCCTCCGTTCCTCAAATTATTTGTGCAAAAGCTCCACTCAATCTTTCATCATTGTCAATCTAGAATTAGGTCTTGTTCTTAATTCAATCTTGATATTAAGCATGCTTAGCATTGTTTTTAGAGGAGTTTCTTTTGTGGTTAGTTGAGAGAATCACTTAGGCTATGTTTCTATTGGACAAAAAAATATTAGCAAATTTTATTTACTTTGTCTTATTTTTATTTATTAGATGAATACAAGGAATCGTACACGTGAGATGGCTGCAAAATCCTCCGCACCACCCGTTGAGACGTTGACCCTCGAGTCACTTGGCATTGAGTTCACCGATGAGTTTCAGCTGAACTGTTTCAATCATCTCAAGCTCCAAGAAATCAAGTCCATCAAGTGGGCGTGTCCTTATATCCTGAACCAACTTGGCATTCATGTTGATTTCGATTTATT